>JAMXBB010000009.1:89285048-89941352 GCA_024138015.1 Lumnitzera littorea | reverse complement strand
ATATATATATATATATATAATTTTCAAAAATATATATATTTTTTAATTTTATGGGGAAAAAATCATTTTTTATTGTAGTATAACATATCTTTCAAAATATTTTTCATATTAATAAGGTTACTCTACAGTTTTATGCTTCGTGAAATGATGGCATCTAAAAGATATAGATAAGCTGACAAATCTCATCCATGAGACTTAATACTTTGTAGTAAACTATAAATGTAGCTTTTATATGTGTTTTATGCGTATTTATTTCCACTTTTAAAATTGAGTATTTAATGTCCAAAACTTTGATAATGTGCTTTTTAAATTTTATTTTAATGTCCAAATTAAATAAATTCATCAAATTAAGAATAAATGATCACGTGAAAACCAAAATGAATAAATAAAAAAAGAAATTTAGGTAAATTAAGCCAGTATAAGATGATCTATTTGTAGTTTATCCAAGGTTGTTGGAGTGAGTTTTATATGAATACAGATCCTTTTTTGAAAAATAATATGGAAAAGAGCCTTAGAAGAAAAATATTTTGATTATGCGCCTTCACTTTTTGCTAATTTTTATACTGAAGGCATATGTATTTCATGTGCCTTCAATACCTACCCCACCCACTAATCTGCATCCAAATTGAAATATTTACTATCATCATCACATTACAAACCGAATGATAAGTTTACTATAGAAGTTGATTGAATAAAATAACAATCGATGGGACATCTTAACAAAGATGGTAGGAACATCAAAACTTAGTGTACAGAATGATCATCTGTTTACCATATGAGTCGATTACAGTAAAAAATAATTGAAAATTGTAATGCCATAACAAGAAAAGAATGCTACAAACTATGACATTTAATGAAAGTGAAACTGTGATTCGAATAAAAAGTATATATACAAAAATTGTCGTGTTTTAATGTTAAAACAATGGTATAAAAAAATGACAAAACATATCTATTGTTACCTACGTCGTGTGAAGGTCTTGATGGCACTAGACAGAAATGAATGCCTATGGATGTCTTGTGACTGTATAGCCTAAGGCGGTGAATTATCTAGATCCCTAGAAGGGACTAAGTTGTTCGGAGGGGTCGACTGCAACTAAGTGATGCCCTTACCTGTGGAGGACTGCGTGTGGGTAGAGCGTCGCTTTTGATATGTGCATGTGTAACTCTTGATATCAACCATATGTGTCCTTCCTCCTCCCTTTAAGCCTGTCTTAGTCATTCGATTGCCAATCAAAATCTCAAAAAGATCATTTTGATAGTTGAATGATATGACTTTATGTGCACTAACTCACTTTCTCTACGTTTCATACATCCGTTGAGCATAGTCAGTGAAGATCTTGTCAGATTCTATTGCTTCTTTAGTATCCTTATGGCTTTCCTCCTAATAGGTAATGTAGTTGTAAAATATCTTCTTGATTAATGCAATGATGGGTAATCCATACGTCAATTTCAAAATGGAGTTATAACTTTCGACAATGCTCGATGTCATGTATCCAAAACGGTAATATCCGTCATATGTAAGCATCCACTTATCCAAATCCACATTATCAAACCATACGGGAGTATCCTTCTTGACTCGTCCCAACCACTCCATGAAACTTTTGAATTTCCTTTCCTATGCCTAGACATTAGCAAACCAAATAAGTTTGTTGCACAATTGGTTTTTGTGTACTGTGTTGAAGTAACTAGCAACGTGCCATAGGAGGTTACCACCCTACTGATAGTTCCTTGTCTGCAGAATCGATGCTTGATGCTCTTTCATAGATAAGACATGAGGTTTTCCCCTTTTAACCAACCACGTAGACTTTAAGCTTCTGCAGGAACTACCCCCAAGTTTTTTCTGATTTTATGTCAACTAGAGCAAAGGCCAATAGAACTATTGAATTGTCTCCATCCATGCTACATGCTACTAAAAACTTATGTCCATACTTGCCATATGAGAAAGTACTATCGACACATTCAAGAGGCCGATAGTATTTAAAGGCTTCCACATATGGTTCGAATGTCTAGAAAACTCATTTAAATTGAGACTCACTTGACTTCGACGAATTACTCTAGCCCTAATCCACTTATGTCCTCGGATTGCTTACATTCATTACATTTAATAGTCTCAGCAACTCATTATATTATATGACTTCTCCCAATTATCGTATACCATCTCAATTGCCTTCTTCTTAGCCTTAAAAACCCTCCTATTCCTTACTATGTATTCATACATATTTTGCACATTAGTTACAAGATTCGATATCTTCACATTGGGATTATTCTATACATTATTGATGAATAGCTTAACCATGATGTTGTTCTCAATTTGAGGGTGGTCCTGATTCATCGTAAGGTTCACATAAGTGTGCGGTCCCTCTAGAGTTGTGATTTTGAAAAGACCCTCTATCTTTTTTAAACAAGCCTATAACCTCTACTTACAACCCTTTTCTTTCTTTTTACAGTAGACAGCATATACAGTCGGTTTTGATATCTTGACATGGAAATTACAGTAGTTCCTTATGTAGAATAACTTCACCACATCTATGAGATCCTTCTTGGTGCTGAAACGCATGCTGACACTCAACTCATCAGAGTTGCTAATGTTGCTGCACATTTCGTTAACATCTCTCTCAAATGTCATGTATCTGCTACCATCGTACTAGCTGATGTAAAATGGAATAGGACCTCTCACAAGCCTATCTATCGGTTCATTTATTTGTGGAAAGTCTACAAGCTAATTGTTAGACATTGCTATACGAGTGAGATGATAGGGCTTGCTTGGGCTGCCTTCACGAGGTAGCTAGACTGACACATTACTACCAACAACATCTAGTCTCACCTGGGGTTCTCCCAAATCCTCATAACCTTCACCATCATTATCTTCGAGTCCAACGTTGTTCTCATCATCATCCTCAACTGCCTCCTCTTGACCTTCATCATCGACATTTATGTCCATATACATTCTCTCTATATACAGATCATAAGACTCTTCATGTTCGATAATAGGACTTAATACTTCATCAAGCTACTCCTCTATGATATTGACATGCTTATACTAAGTGAAATCCATGTAGTGTTTATTTGACATATCTACATTTGTTTACTCCACACTAGTCATTGTATACTGTAGATGGGGTGTTAGAAGGATTGAATTGTTCGATTCATGTATTTCAGGCTTGATCCAAGCACTCGATTCCTCATTGTACCTTATGTATTCTTCCTAAATACTTCATTCCTTAAAAGATTTGACCATCTTAATGAAATTCTCAACATCCTCATCGTTTTTAATAGCCATTAACTTGTAAGCAACTCTAGCATTATGGAAAAAGGGATGCCTGTGCATGATTTTAATACCACTAGGGTCAACTTCGGCGCATTTGTAAATTCTCCAAATAAAATAAGAGAAGTTCGAATCCTTCCTAATTTTCAACTTCTTAACGGGCTCCTTATCATACTTCGGTCACAAGTTGCCAATCACAATGTTTCCATTTGCATATACAATAACTTTCACGTAATTTGCCATTTCTACCCTAGTAATGCTACCATGAATTGAAAATTCAAATGAAATAAAACACTTCATCAATACACAAAGCAACAACTTAACAAAATGCATAATGTCATCTCGTTAAACTGCATAGTGCACTACTTAACTTCAACTCATTAATTCTACCCAATACATTGCAAACGCCAATATATATATATATATAACAATTTCAATATACACTAAAATTTTCCATACCCACATTTATACAACTTATTTATCGAACTGCAAAAAATGCCTTAATATAGACAAAATATAAGAAATTTTTATGAAATATCAATAAATTTGACAGCTTAAGGTACATCCATGACTAATTAGTATACATAATACATTATGCATATAGTGTGGATTATTATTAAAAAAAAAATTTATGGATGTAAATTATGGATTATTACTTGTTTCAGACGTACATTAGCATAAAAAAATTGATGGGTATTTCAATCTTGTGTTTCCTCTTGTTTCCTTTGCATTTTAGAAGTTTTAGATTTTTAGTACGGTAAAAATGAGGTTAGGCTATATGGATTGGGATTTATATAGATGGTAATTTGAAGACGCATGCAGTGCATGTACGTTCTTAGTATTTCTTTAACTCTTGATACATTGAAGGCACATGTAATGCATGCACCTTCATTGTAAAAATTATCAAAAAGTAAAGGCGTAGACAAACCAAATTCAAAATCATTTTCTCATGGGGTTTTTGTTTATATTATTTTTAGGAAAAGACCCCATATTTGTATAAAACTCTGTTGGAGTTGTCCTTCAAGGGATTATTTCATGAATTCGAGTTTGAATAACAATTACTAGTTAATATATAAAGTAAAAATACCATTGAAAAATAAAGTAAGGCGGCTAAAGTATAAAAAATAAAACAATATAAAGTGTTTGATTGATGATATTCTTTTTCTTTTTCACTTCTTAGGATGTTTGTCATTCTATACAATACTACCATAATGCGAAGGTACATGATAGCTAGATAATGTCATAACTAAGGCCATTAATGCCAAAATGTAAATGCAACAAGGACAATGATTTCCTTTTCAAGAATTAAAAACTACTACTACATTTTCTTTTGATTTTTTTTTTTTTGTTGAGCTCTCTCATCATTATTTTAATGATAATAAAAAGAGTAAAGATACTTAATCAGTATGTTAAGTGTACAGATTATTAAGCAAAAGAGAAGAATGTATTTTAGAATTGAATTTGAAAATTAAAAGAAAATTCAAAGACTAATTTAAAGACACAGTACAATGTTATATAATAGTTTGTTTCATGAAGTTTATTGGGTTTTTAATTGTTTGAAAGCCTAACTTCACTTGTTTGATATATTTAGGTAATATATCCAATACGTTTCACTAAGTTGGGCATCAAATTCATGGCGATTAAGGAGGTTTAATTTAACTACTTTAAAGATAAGCTTAGTTAGACATGAATGTTATGATAGTTGAAAGATTTTTAATAGATCGGATTTATTAGTTGGTTATCTGAGATTTCATGAATTAATTGATGGTTTTTTGTCAAGATAAGTGGAGGATTTCATAGAGAAATAAATTAGATTTTTTTCAAAGTGCAATCAAGTTGGATATGTGAAACAAGTCCAAGAAAGGGATAAATCTTATCGATATTGCAACAAGATTTTTAAATTCAAATTGAGCTAATAGATTGATATTTTTCAAGAAGATTTAGTTAAGTAAATCAGATTGGATACAAGCCTATTCGTGCAGTACTTCAATAGGAAAATAATCGAAGTTTCAAGTTCAAATTCAAGATTATCAAGTATAAAAGATTTACTCCTAATTTTTAGGAGATATTTATTTCTAAAGGATTTAATTTTTTGAAGGACCTATTGATAAATTATAAGGATGAATCAGAGTATGTACACAAGCAAAAGTGCAAACTTTATTCTTATATTAGTTGTAGTACAATGTTCGAATTGAACTAACCAACAAGACTAATTTAGCTTCCTCAAATCAAGGGATTACATCTTCTAACAACTAGATCAAGATACTTCAATATCCTTCAAGTTTTGTCAAAGATATATTCAAGAATTTAGCAAAGATACGTTGCACTTGAGGGATATAAAAGCTTGACAATTCAAATTTCGAAAGACATCTAATCTGCAATTGTTTACTACAAAATTCATAATCTAGAAAATTCAAAGATACTTTTAGAAGCTAAATCAGAGACAACACTATTTACTTTAGTTTAAAATTCTAATTTTATTTTATACTTTTATAGTGAAGATCATTATATTATGTCCTCATTATCACTGTAAACTTTATTTCCCATGAGATAGGATTTAGATTAGAAGAGAGACTTAAGGTTTTGTAGATCTATGTATAGATAAGGCTAGTTTAGTGAGACAAAGTAGAAGACTTGTATTTGTTTCTCTTGTTTGAGATAGTGAAAAGTAGACAGTGGAATGACACAGATGTGGAATACCAAGTCCTCAATAGTGAAGTTAAAAGAGTGCAGTAAGTATAAAGCCGAAGCACTATAATTCTTAAACCTGATCTTCTCACCCCTACTTTCTTATTTTTTGATATATTTGCTTTATATATATTATTTATGCCATACTCGCTAAAGTAATCAAAGGAGACACGTTTAGGTCTTGATTTGCAAAAAGTTTAAATCTTTTTAAGCAACCAATTTACCCCCCTCTTAGTTACTTTTGGGACCTATAATTTGTATTAGAGCTTAGTTCTTAATTATATAGAGTTTAAAGATTCATGGCAGAAAAAAATATATTAGTTGCCACAAATCATGCTCCTTATTTTGATGGAACTAACTTTGCAAACTAGAAATGTACGACGAAAACCTATGTCAAGGTAGCAGATTTTAGATCATCGAAAATCATTAAGTATGGAGATATCTAAATTGCCACTAATGGAGAGTAAACACTTATGGATGCTGAAAAGACGTAGATCGGGAAGAATATTGAGAAGAATAATAAAGCAAAGCATTTATTAGTAATGATAATAACACTATCTGAATATTATCTTATTTCTTCTTGCAGGTAGGATACATTGAGTGAGACTTGTAAAGGAACAACAACAATCAAGGACACTTGCATTAATTCATTGCTTTAATAATATGAGCTATTTAAGTTCCAATTAGGTGAAAATATACATGACATGTTTAATCATTTTACAGCAATTACTAATGAATTAGCCTTGCTAGGTACAAAGATTGAAGATTTTGATCTTGTCCGAAAGATGTTAAGGATTTTTCATAGGTCTTGGGATGTAAAGAAAATGGTAATTGAAGAAGCTCAAGACTCGACAAAGGTGACTATGAGCCAACTGAGGGAAAACCTGATTGCTTATGAATCTCATATCAAGCACACAAATGAACCTGAGAGTAGTAAGAAGATAATCACATTTAAAGCTCAAGAAGTTAATTTAAAGATGGAATCAAAATCAGCTTTAAAGATAGATGATGATGAGGACATCACCCTACTGGTTAAAAGACTTAATATGATTCTAAAAAAAAAAAGGGTAAGAAAAAGCTTTTCAATAAACATTCTTTCATTAATTGTTTTAAGTATGATGCTGGGAAAAATTACAAAGAAAAGAGAAAGGAAAAGAAAGAGAAGAAGGAGAAACAGGAGAAGAAGGAATTGGTGTGTAACAAGTGCAATAAACCTGCACACATCAAGTATGAATGTTCATTATTATTGAAGAAATTGGAAAAGTACAAGAAGAAACTAATGGCATTACTAGCCACTTGGAGTGACTTGGATGAATTCGTTAGTAGATTCAGAAACAAATTCAAAGATAAAAGAAGAAGCCAACTTATGTCTTATAGCTATCTCTAAGGTTAATTTTGACTCTAATGATGATGTTATGCTTGAATCTGTACGAAAGCAAATTAAGAGTTTTTTAAAGGCACTTGAATGAGCTAATTTGAAGTTGAATAAACAAGATGATAAAATTAAAGCTTTAAGAAGTAAAAAGATGCCTTATTGCAAACAAACTCACAGTTGGTTGATGAAAATGATATTTTAAAAAATGATACTAAAGTTTTGCAAATAGATAATGAGAATCTAAGGACAACTCAAGATAATTTAGAAAAAGAGAATTCGATGTTAGAAGAGGAAATTAAGGAATTGAAAGTTAGAACTAATGACTTGTCTTGCATAATAGATACAACCTTTAACAAATCTAATGATAGTGCCAAGAAATTACAGTTATTGTTGTCTTCACAAAGGCTAGATAACTCTCAAAATGGACTTAGATATGAACATGGTGAATCTTCTAAATTCAATAATCAAACTGTATTTGTCAAAAGTAAGGAAATAGTTAGTATGAAACTAGTTAAAAATAATAATGTGCATATTAAGGCTAAATCTAGTATGTAAGGAAATCAGTATAATAAAAGATATAACAAGTATCTAGTTAGAGGATATATCAGAGGCAAATTTAGTGGCTACCAAAGCCAAAATCTAAAGAACTAAGTAATCAACAAGTATAAACCATTTAATTCTTATGCATGTTTCTTTTGCAATAGATTCGATTAATTTGAAAAATATTACTTTTATAAAATGAACTGGCTCATTACACAACATGTTAGATCTTTGCATAATACAAACTTAAATTTTGGTGAACCTAAGCTAGTTTGGGTTTCAAAAAGGACTTAACCCTATGTTGATGATCACTGGAACATAGAGCAAGGTTGAAAGGGACGTAATACCTGGATAATGGGTGATGCTTCATTGTTTACAGGTTTAAAGTGGAAAGAAAGAGACTATGTGAAGTTTAGAGATGATAGTAAGAGAAAAATCATCGCAATCGGTAATATCAATATCCTCCTGATACTATAGAAAATGTATGTTTGGTTAAAGGTTTAAAACATAATTTTTTAAGTATAAATCAGTTGTATAATAAGGGTTATAAAATGGTATTTGACCAAAATAAAGCAAAGGTTTATGATAAAAATGGTGCAAAATTGTTTGAAGGATATCATAAAAAGAACATATATCTTGTTGAACCATCTAAAGTAAAAACTGAAAGTGGTTTTCTAAGTGTTTCTAATAATGCATTCTTATTGCATAAGAATCTTGATTATGTTAACTTTCATCATTTGGATAGCTTGTCTAAGAATAATCTTATTTATGGTTTGCTTGAGATGCGTATAAAGGATGATTTTTGTTGCGCCACAAGCATTAAAAATAAAATTAGTGATGTTTCACACAAATCTAGGCATGTTATATTAACCAAGAGGCTTTTAGAACTTTTACATCTTGATTTGTTTGGTCCTACACGTACATTGAGCTTAAGTGGTAATAACTATGGTTTATTGATAGTAGATGACTTTTCTAGGTATACTTGGGTTCTATTTTTACGATATAAAAGTAATGTTTTTTCTACTTTTAAAAAGTTTTCAAAGTAAGTTTAAAATGAAAAAGGCTTTTTCATCATTAGTTTACAAATTGATTATAGAAAAGAGTTTGAAAACGATGATTTTGCAAAGTTTTGTGATCAAAACGACATTACTCACAATTTTTCAACTCCTTATACCTCACAATAAAATGGAGTAGCAGAGCGTAAGAATAGAACAATCCAAGAAATAACACAGGCATTATTAAACAAAAGTGGTGTAGCATAATATGTTTGGGCTAAGGTAGTATTAATATCATACTATATTGTTAATCATGTATACATAAAATTGTTCACCAAGAAAGCATCATATGAGCTATACAAAGGAAGAAAATCCACAATATATTTCATGTGTTTAGCTCTATGTGTTTTATTAACAAAATAGGTCTAAACCTTGATAAATTTAAGGAAAGAGCAGATAAAGGCATATTCTTAGCATACTTGTTAAATAGTAAAGTATACCATGTGTTTAATAATGTTAGTAAAATAGTTAAGGAATCCATAGATATTAAATTTGCTTATGAAATCAAAGTAGATGATTTTGATGACGACTTACATGAGAAAGCTAAAGGAAAGAATGAAAACATATAGCAAAGTTTGACAGGAGAACTTAAGGCTGAATGTTCATCAAAACCAAAATTATAAGCACAATCAAAAGGAAAAGCAGAAGAAAATTCAAAGGTTAGAACAAAACCTAATCAAGTGATATCTGAGCCTTATGGAACAATTAGGTTTAAAACTTATCATCCATCTAAACAAGTAATATGTAATATCAATATTAGAGTTAAAACTAGAGCTAGTTTGAGAAATATTGAAAACCATTTTGCTTTATTATCTGAGTTTGAGCTTAACACTCTTGATGAAACTTTATTTAGATAATAGTTGGATAAATACCATGCAAGAAGAGCTAAATTAATTTTAAAGAAATTAGGTATGAACACTTGTTCCTAGATCTAAAGATAACTTAACCATAGGAGCAAAGTGGATATTTTAAAAACAAGTTCGATGAGCATAGTAAAATTGTTAGAAATATGGCAAGGTTGGTAGCTAAGGGTTACTCAGAAGAAGAAGAAATTAACTTTGATATGCTCTAGTTTCTAAACTAAAGGCAATTAGACTTTTACTTGCTTTTGCTTATTATAAAGGATTTAAATTGTTTCAAATGGATGTTAAAAGTGTATTTTTAAATGGATATATAATAGAATAGGTGTATGTAGAACAACCTCTAAGATTTGAAGATCTATTTAAAGAGGACTATGTATATAAATTAAGAAAAACCTTATACGGATTGAAATAAGCTCCTAAAGCTTGGTATGAAAAACTAAGTGAATTTCTAATTAAGAATGAATTCTAAAGAGGGAATGTGGATACAACCTTATTTCTAAAACATTATGAATAATATTTTAATAGTTTAGATATATATTGATGACATTATTTTCGGATCTACTAATAAGGCATTTTGCAAGGAGTATTATAAGCTTATGCAAGTTGAGTATGAAACATCTTTGATGGGTGAGTTGAACTTCTTTCTTAGACTCTAAAAAAGCAAACAAGTGATGAGATCTTTATGCATCAAGAGAAGTACATCAAGTAGATCTTAAAGAAGTTTGGAATAGAGAATATCAAAGGTATAACTACACCCATGGCTTCCTCTACTAAGTTAGATCTTAATGATGTATATAAGAAAGTTAATCAAAAGTTTTATAGAAGTTTGATTGGTTCATTACTATATTTGACTGCATTAAGACCAGACATATTGTTTAGTATGTGTATCTATACACATTTTCAATCTAAACTAACGGAAACACACTTATAAATTATGAAAAGAATTTTCAAGTATATATCTTGTACAGTGTCAAGCCAGATTTTTCGGTTTTCTATTTAAAATTGAATTCTCATTTTCTAATTAATACTAAACTCTAACCCATTTAATATTAATCATCGACTAAAGAAACTGAGAAATTCCGGTTTTTTATTGAAAATAATTTTTGGAGTCGCCATTTGACTGAAATCGGGAAAAGAAAAGAAACCGTAACCAATCGGGTGGATTTATTACGATTTGACTACCGGTCTTTGATTTCCGGTCTTTGATTTCAATTTGAATGAAAAACCAGAGTATTTCGAGTTCGGGGGCTAACCTGTTAAACCCTAATTGATACCACTATCTATTTACCGAAATTAGGATTATTCTTCTAATTATAATATTTTTAAAGAAAAAAATAAAAAATAAGAAAAACCAAAGTTCTTACAAATTTTATCATTGCCCCGAAGGTGTCTACATACCTGCTAACTGGGATCAGATGATCGTAGTTCTTTCAAAAAAATCTTTAATGTGTTGATTTATTTTAATTTTTAAAAACCAACCGAGTTTATGTTATTATCAATTCAGTTTTTCCAAACTCCAAAAGGGTCCTAATCCACTAAGTCTTTTATTCTATTTTATGAAAACTTTCTAAAAGCCCTATTTTTCTAAAACGGGATTTTATTATTTTTTATTTCCAAAATAAATTTCTAAGTGAGAAAATCCTAAAAATATACCTAATCTTAAAAATTCCTAGACTAATATACATATATATATTCTATTATTATTAAACAATTATCTACCTACATAGATTAGTAACGTTACGTAACTTACTTAATATATAAAAAACTAATACTAATAAGTCACCTAAACTAATATAGTCATATACACATATACTACATCAAATAACTAAGGAACTAATAATATAATGATAATAATAAATAAATAAATAAATAAAAGAATGAAATAAAATAAGAAAACTAAGATTTGGAAAAACTGAACTCGGCTTGTTCTTACACGATAATGGCGTAGACAAAGTAGTGACGGTATCGAACTGTGGAATGTACAAATCGACATCAGGGCTTGTTGTTATGGATTTGTGCGAAGTCACAGTGGTGGAGTAGCGGTTGCTGTTTTTGGATGGAGTAGTCAACGACATGGATGGACTACAGCACGTGTCTTGTTCAGTCAGTAAGGTCGCAAGTGGATCGTTTGTACTGATGTATGCGAGTTGTCCTGCGCAAGGTGGTCAGCGACGTGTTGGAGTTGGCATGCTATCAGGATTGTGTTACACGTGGTTGAAACTTAAATCAAGCGCTCTATTTGTTCTTGTGTGCAGTAACAAGTTGGACTTCGATAGTGGGGCTGCTGTCAACGACGGATTATTGCAAGGAGTGGCGGTAAGAAACCGATCATGGAGTACGGCGATGGTGCATTGGCATGGAATCTATGTGTGTGGCCGATCGGACGTGATTCGCGTATAGCACTAAGGATTGTGGTCGCACGCTTGCTGGTGAAGCATGGCTTGTTCTACTGCTGGATGCATTGGCGATGGCGTATGCTGTTCGCTGTGTTGAGGTGTTGCAGTGTGGACTGTTGTGTAGTGATTGAGTAGTTCTGGGTTTTGACGAGGATCTGGTGTGGTGTTTGCTGGCTGTAGGGGGTCGAGTGGGTCTGGTTTAGTGCGTGAATGGTTGTGGGTCTGATATTGGTATGCAGTTAAATGCTAGGCATGAGGGGTCGGGGTTAGGTGTAAAGTGTGCCTAGAACTTGTTCGGTTAAGGATGTAGGTTACGTGAAAGGAAGAGAGGAACGGGTTGTGTGCAGTAGTATACGGGTACGGTGAGTGGTCGAGAGCTGTGGCGTTCGGGTATGTGATTTGGTTACTATGGTGGGTGACAGTGGATTGGTATGTGTTACGCGGTGAAGATGATAGGGGGTGGCGCTACTGATGTTGGCTGGTGATCGGCTGTGAGTTGTCTGATGTTGGTGTTGTGCAGATCGATGTGTGTGGACAGTGCTGTTGGTATGCAATTGTGCTGCAGTGTAGTTTATGAGGA
Organism: Lumnitzera littorea; assembly: GCA_024138015.1. Lineage (NCBI taxonomy): Eukaryota > Viridiplantae > Streptophyta > Magnoliopsida > Myrtales > Combretaceae > Lumnitzera > Lumnitzera littorea. Next base: position 89,928,590 of record JAMXBB010000009.1, on the reverse strand, counting down.
TGGTGTAATTGCGACGACAGTGGAGTTCAGCAAGGGAGCAGTATGTGCAACAGTGAAGTATGGTGTTGGATGCTAGTGTCTGTAGCGTGTTACTAGTTTCTGCAGGGGCTGCTGGGTTTATGTTGTTTTTTTCTTTTATAAAGTCCAAATCAAATCCTATCATATCTATTGTATCTGATTAAAATTAGATTCAAATTTTATTTAAATCTGATTTAGCTAAACTCATATGATTTAATTAGATGTGAAACTGATTTTCGTCTCGCTTCTGCAAAGTTAGAAAAATAAAGACATAAGTGCTTGCTGAGACTCGAACCCAAGATCTCAAACTAAATCCATCCCAAATACTCCGCTACTTATCCGTTAAGCAGTTGACTTGTGCCTTGACATTCATTACAATTAAATTATATTTAAACTATCTGAATCCCTAAACTAAAAATTTTTAACTAAACTAAAACTAAAACTAAAACTAACAATAAAACTAATTATTCCTAATATAAATTACTTCTTAAAAATCTACGAAATTTTTATAATTTTTCCTTTTCTTATTTATTATTTTTTTTTTTTGTATTTTCATTATTTGTTAATTTTTATTATTTTTTATCTTTTTGAATTAAGACCCTTTTTGTAAAAATAAAGATTAAGACTATGGAAGGGCAAAAATTAGGTGTCTACAACTGCCCCTCTTTGTGGTAAAGTTTGAGCAAAACTTTGCCACAAAGACAAAAGAGACACCGTTTTTGCCTCAGGACAACTTTATCCTAAGGAACGTTTAGTCACTTGACGAGGGTTAGAATATCGAGAGGTAGCGTCTTTGTGAGTTGGCAAAAATCTCTAAAAAGAATAATGAGAACTTGGTCGTGCCCTGATGAGCTGACTAACCAAGGTGGTCAAAGTGCCCTTTGAGTTGGCTAAGACCTAAAAATGAGGAAACTTGGTCGTGTCCTAATGAGTTGACTAACCAAGGTGGTCAAAGCGTCCTTTGAGTTGGCTAAGACCTGAAACAAGGAAAACTTGGTCGTGTCCTTAATGAGTTGACTAACCAAGGCGATTAAAGCGCCCTTTGAGCTGGCTAAGACTTGAAAACATGAAGGAAAACTTGGTCGTACCCTTAATGAGCTGACTAATTAAGGCGGTCAAAGTGCCCTTTGAGTTGGCTAAGACTTAAAAACAAGGAAGGAAAACTTGGTCATGCCCTTAATGAGCTGACTAACTAAGGCGGTCAAAGTGCCCTTTGAGCTGGCTAAGACCTGAAACAAGGAAAACTTGGTCGTGCCCTTAATGAGCTGACTAACCAAGGTAGTCAAAATGCCCTTTGAGCTGGCTAAGACCTAAAACAAGGAAAACTTGGTCGTACTCTTAATGAGCTGACTAACCAAGGCAGTCAAAGTGCCCTTTGAGTTGGCTAAGACCTAAAACAAGGAAAACTTAGTCGTACCCTTAATGAGCTGACTAACCAAGGCGGTCAAAGCGCCCTTTGAGTTGGCTAAGACCTGAAACAAGGAAAACTTGGTCGTGCCTTGATGAGCTGACTAACTAAGGCGGTCAAAGCGCCCTTTAAGCTGGCTAAGACCTAAAAACAAGGAAGGAAAACTTTGAATTGGGATAGCGCTCCATGAGCTTGCTAAATCCCTAGGAGATTATAAATTGAGACTGTTTTAGGAGTTAGGTAGAAGCTGAAGAAACTTTAGATTGGGACTGCACTCTATGAGCTGGCTAGATCCCTGAATGAGAATATGAGTCGAAATATCGGTCCATAAGTTGACCAAAACGCTAAATCCTTTGAAGAAATCTCGAGTCGGGTAATGTTCTGTGAGTTCGACGATTGGAAGTTGAAGAAACACTGGGACCATGCCCTACGAGCTAACTATCTTGCTAAGAAATTATTTTTGGGAAATAAGCTATTATCCTTAGGGGGAAACCAATTGCCAATGCAATGTTTTATCAGGTTTAGAACCACTTACTTGGTTTCAATGATAGCTCCTAAGTAGTCAAATGTCTTATTGAGCAGTCCAATTAAAACCAATGATTCCGACCCTTACCATTGCTTTTCTTGTTTTCATTCTTCTTCTTCTTTCTTCTGCTGTCTCTTTCAAAACCCCCATTTTTTTTTCTTTTTTTCCTTTTTTTTTTTGAAAGCAACTTAATCTTGAAACGAATGTAAAGCATATTCTTTTCGAACAAGGATGTCCTGTATTAAACTTCCGGTCCAAAAATTGGTTTTTTGGGGCAAGCATCTGTTCTCAAGTGAGTTTCCACTTATACGCCATACGTTACTCTTTTTGAACATAGCCCTGTCTTGAAAAATAGGAAACAAATCTTCCTTTCTTTGGGGGGTTAACCGTAATAAAGTATTAAAAGAATTTTTATTAATAGCCATCGCTTCAAATTAAGTGATTATTTTTCTTGTGGTTCTTTGTGTGTAAGGTTTATTTAGGTAGATGATAGAGCGAGAAGTGGGTCATTTAGTGGAATGAGAAAAAGAAAGGCTAAGGACATTATCCAATGTTAACGACTACTAGGAATACCGACTTTACATGTAGAAAATGAAAATGAGACCACAGTAATAGTAAGATTATTTGCAAAAATTTCATTGATGTTCAAGGATAGTACATCTTTAGTGCATCAACATTTACTAGATCCTTCAAGTCCGGACCATCCATTTGAGACAAGATAACAGCCCCCCTAGGTAATACTTTCTTCACAATGTAAGGCCCTTTATAGTTTGGGGAAAATTTCCCTCTTGAATCAGTTGTGTTAGGCAACGTCTTCCTCAACACCATATCTCCTTGCTCAAAACTTCGGGGTCGTACTTTTTTGTTGAAAGCCCTGGCCATTCGCTGCTGATAGCAAATGTTGTGGCATAAAGCTGTCAGCCTCTTTTCCTCAATTAGGTTCAACTACTCAACACGCTTCTTTACCTAGTCAGCCTCATCTAATTGAGTATCCAACAATATTCTAAGAGATAGGATCTTGACCTCCATTGGTAGTACAGCCTCCATTCTGTATACCAATGAGTAAGGGGTTGCCCTTATTGATGTTCTGATAGAAGTTCGATAGGCCATGAGTGCAAATGGTAACATCTCATGCCAATCTTGATACGTAATGGCCATCTTCTTATTAATTCTTTTGATATTCTTATTGGCTACTTCCACGGCTACTTCTACGGCTCTATTCATCTAGGGCCGATAAGGAGTAGAATTTCTATGAATGATCCTGAAGTGTCGGCATAACTTGGACATCAATCTATTATTTAGATTCATACCGTTGTCAGTAATAATTGTTTCTAGCAAACCACACTAAGCCAATATGTCTCTCCTGATGAACTTGACCACTACTCCCTTTGTCACACTATAGTAGGATGAGGCTTTAACCCACTTAGTGAAATAATCAATAGCTACCAATATAAATCGGTGGCCGTTAGATGCTTTTGAAGTGATTGGGCCAATGATATCTATTCCCCACATAGAAAAAGGCCATGGTGCTGATAGTGTATGCAACTCTTGAGGTGGAGCATTGATCTTATTCGCATAGATCTGGCATAAATGGCAGTGTCTAACATGTGCTATATAATCCGCTTCTACAGCTGACTAGTAATATCCCATCCTCATGATTTTCTTGGCAAGCATGTAGCCATTTATATGGGGGCCACATACTACCCTATGCACTTCTTTCATTAGCATCTCTGCCTCTTTCCCATCTATACAACGTAAAAGCGTACTGTCGAACGATCGTCGGTATAATATAGAATCACTCATCAAGTACTGAGCCGCCAATCTTCTAATCAATTTTTTATCTTCCTCTTTGCTCCATTGGGGTACATACCATGTTGTAAAAATATTTTGATATCATGATACCAAGGCTTTTGCTACATGAACTTTCCATTGCTAAACAAAAAGCAGGCTTTTCCTCAATTTTAATTTTAAGTGGCTGAATCTCCACTCCTTTCGATATCTGAATCATTGATGCCAAAGTAGCAAGAGCATTAGTGAACTGGTTTTGAACCCTTGGTACATATACGAAGGTAATCTTCTCGAACTTGGTTATCAACTTGGCCAAGTGTTGGCGATAAGGCACTAATTTGGGGTCTTTCATCTTATACTCACCCTAAGCTTGGCTTATAATCAATGAAGAATCTCTATACACCTGTAATTCTTGTATCTCCTTAAATAATGCGATTTTGAGTCCCAAAATACACACCTCGTATTCTGTAATGTTATTGGTTCATGGGAAAACCAATCTCACAACCATTGGAAATTGTGTACCTCCAGGCAATACCAGAATTGCCCCTACTCCACATCCAAACACATTAGCTGCTCAGTTAAAGAACATTTTCCACCTTGAAGATTTTTCGATTATTTCACCATCATAATCATTTCCTGCTACTAGGATGTTTTCATTGGAAAACTCAACCTGTACTTGTTGAGGGGTATCCTTAGAAGGATTCTCCACTAATTGATTCGCCAAAGTTTGCCCCTTGACTGAACTTTGGCTCACATACTTAATGTCAAATTCTATTAGCAACATCTGCTACTTTGAAACTCTACCAATGAGTGCCATTTTTTCAGCTAAGTATTTTAAAGGATCATGTTGTGTTATTAACTCAATCTGATAATACAGCGTATATTGTCTAAGTCGATGCATAACCCAGACCAATGCACAACAGGTTCTTTCAGCTTCTAAGTATTTTTACTCTCCTTTAGTAAACTTCTTGCTTAGATAGTAAACGACTCACTCTTTTCCTTCTTCATCCTTCTGGCCAAGCACGGATCCCATGGATTCCGGCATTATGGTCAGGTACAAGAACAACGGCTTTCCAGGTTTAGGTGCTACCAACATTGGAGGTTTCATGATATATTATTTGATTTTCGTGAAGGCCTCTTCGCATTCCTCATTCTAGCTGATCTTTACATTCTTTTTTAACAGCTTAAAAAGAGGGCGGCATTTGTCCGTTAACTGTGAAATGAATTGGGCTATGTAATTTAAACGCCCCAGCAATCCTCGCACTTCCTTGAGTGTTTGTGGAGGAGGCTTTTTAATTATAGCTTTGGCCTTATCAGGATCGACTTCAATACCTCTTTGGCTGACTATGAACCCTAACAATTTTCCTAATGTCACACCAAAGGTACACTTCTCTGGATTCAATTTCAAGTGGTACTTCCTCAGTCTATCAAACAACTTCCTCAGGTTTTCTAAGTGATCTTCCTCCTCTTTAGATTTCACAATCATATCATCAACATACACTTCTATTTCTTTATGCATCATATCATGAAAGATTGCAACCATGGCCCTCTGATATGTTGCACTTGCATTCTTCAACCCAAATGGCATCACCTTTTAGCAAAACGTTCCCCAAGTCGTAATAAAAGTCATCTTTGTCTTATCCTTTTCGGACATCCGAATCTGATTATATCCCGAAAAACCATCCATGAAAGAGAATAGATGATTTCTGACGGTGTTATCCACCAAGACATCAATGTGAGGCAATGGAAAATTATCCTTAGGCGTTGCCTGGTTGAGACTCGAAAGTCTACACACACTCTAACTTTCCTATTCTTCTTTATTATTAGAACGATATTAGTTACCCATTCCGGGTAATTTGACACTTCGATGAATCCAACTTCCAGTAGTTTCTTCACTTCTTCTTTAATTTTTAGTAAGATGTTAGGTTGAAATGTCCTCAAATTTTTCCTTTTTGGTTTGACGTCCTCCTATGTAGGTAAACAGTGGACTACAATCGATGGGTCCAACCCAGGCATATCTTCATATGACCAAGCGAACACATCCTGATATTCGGCTAATAACGCAATCATTTCTGTTTTCTGTTTCTCTTTTAAACTTGCCCCAATTTTTAAATTCTTAGGATTGTCTTCGTTCCCCACATTAATTGTCTCAATTAGTTCATCAATAGTGATTCTACCCAGTTCATGTTTTTGTCATTCCTCTTGTATATTACTGTGGTCATCAACATCGTCCTCGACGACTAACTTAGTAGGGCTGGAAGCGATATCGATATTCTCATTTTCTACCTGTGCGACGTATTCCTGGTTTTCGCTTGGTTCATTGAATCTGAATGAGAATGCATGAAAAATGTATCTAAACAAAAGAGAATTGAAGAGCAACATAGGAAAGAAACGAACTAAGATTTCATTGAATAAATGGAGGTATGGTCTTAAATGAGATAAAGGCCTAACTAATTTTGAACGAAAGGTTAAACAATACATTTAAAACGATAACTATTGAAAATAAAAATTTAGAAGATACTAACTATGGGTCACCCCTTTACCCTAGGGAAGACCTGTTGCTATTCGCCGGGATGGAGAACCAGTTGTTCAAATGATGCTGGAACTTGGGTGGCGAGTTTGTTGATCCTTCTTTGTTAGATTCTCAAGCTTGAGTCTCTTCTCCTATGAACGTCTAAGCTAGCGGTGGAAAGGTCATCGAGGCATGGTATAATTTGTTACCTCTCCTGCCCCTCGCTTGCTTCTCCTGGAACTCTTCCGTCAAGGTAAGATTGTAACCAAGGCCATAGGTACCAATCTGGCCTTCCTTGAATCCCTTCCTTTTATCATCCTCTCTGTCGGGACCGATAATCATGTTCACTTCTTCAAACATTTGTAAACCTAGCTCCTCTTGTCCCTTACTTCTTATGTAGGGTATAGCCGTCTCCTTATAGATTTCATAATCTTGATCTCCCAGAATTGTAATCACTTAGCCATTGGAGATAAACTTCAAATTTTGGTGCAAGCTCGAAGGTATGGTCCCTACTGCATGAATCCAAGGTCTTCCCAAATGTAGATTGAAAGATCTTGGAATGTCCATGACTTGGAATCGAATAGTAAAGTGCTGAGGGCCAATACTCACGAATAAATTGATCTCCCCTATAATCTCTCTTCTAGAACCATCAAAGGCCCTGACTGTTGTAGAAGAAGGCTTAATTGTAGATGTGTCAATGCCCAGCAAATCCAAGGTGGCGAGTAGGCAGACATTCAGCGACAATCCATTGTCAATGAGTACCTTGGTGACAATTATGTCATTACTCCTTACCATGATAAAGAGTGGCTTTGTATGTTTATTCCCTTCCTCGCCCAATTCTTCCACTGAAAATGAAATTTGATCTATTGCAAGGATCGAATTAGTAACCAGTCCCATCTTCTCAATTGGAATCTCCCGAGGGACCTTCACTTCATTTAAGGTGCGAAATAAAGCGTCCTTGTATGGTTCAGATGCAATTAATAGGCTCATCAACGATATTTGTGCAGGAGTCTTACTGAGTTGATCCATGATCTTATACTCACTCGACTTGATCATTTTGGTAAAGGCTGATATCCCCTCAATGCGTTTGGCGGCCGTTTTATCATTCGATTCTCCCGACATGACTTTCCTCCCCTGCTCCTCTCTCAGGTGATAAATATTTCCTGATCGAGTAATGCCCCCTACCAGAGGACCTGGTATCTCCTGATTTACCAGGTGATAGTTAAATGGAGCAGCCTTGTAATTTTCTGGTGGCAACGGTACCTGGAATGTGTACCTTTTCACTTCTAGAGTCTAGTTGCCAATATAGAACTCAAAAACCTTAGGCTTCTTATCTAAATCGATGACATTGATAGTATAATCATCAAAAATCATACCAATCATCGACCGATGGCTGGGTAAGGGATTATTGTTAACATTAGGAATCGGGGCTTCCATAAAATCTAACTGCACTATCCCTTCATCTATCAAGTCTTGAATCTTGTTCCTCAGCCTCCAACATGCATCAGTCGAATGCCCTACTTATCCACAGTGGTATTCATACTTTACTGTGGGGTCAAAGATTCTCGGCCGATATCGATCGTTAAGAAGTTCGTACCGTATCAAATTATCCCTTCACAACTTCTCGAGGACTTGACTTAAAGGGACCGGTATCTTGGTAAATTATCTATAAGTCTTGTTAGTTTGAAACTAGTATCTGTACTATTGCTGAGCGGGAGGTAGATTCGCCCTAAAAGCGACTTGAGCATTTGGTCTGGCATTTGAATTTACCATACCAACTGTAGATTCTTTAGGCTTATTGGCGGCTGGTCTAGGACTAGATGATGACGCTAGTGGTCTTCTATCTGCTGGGTCTTGCAGTTTACCGGAAGAGACGGCACTTTCAATCCTACACCCGGCCGTTACTACTTCGGCAAAACTGGACGAAGCCTACCCAATGAGATGGGAGAAATAGGGCCTCTCCAAGGTGTTAATGAAAGCCAATGTGAGCTCCTTCTCAATCGTAGGAATAGAGATTCTTGCAGCTAAGGACCTCCATCTTTGAGCATATTCTTTGAACGATTCATTATTCTTCTTCTATAGGGCAACTAAATCCATCATAGTCGGGGCTACTTCCACATTGAATTTATATTGTTCATAAAATGCTCAAGCAAGTTTCTCCCATGTATTTATCTTATTCAAATCAAGCTGGGCATACCAAGTCAGGGCTGGTTTGGTCAGACTATCCTGAAATGTCTGTACCATGAATGGATCATACTGAACATATTTACCCATCTTCCTGACATACAACTTGGTGTGAAGCTTGGGGCAACTCGTCCCGTTATGCTTTTTGAATTCTAGTACCTTAAACTTCTCAGGGTATGATCCCATGTCATACGCGGAAAACTCTGTGATCCTTGCCTATTCAAATCCATCACACCCTACGAATGCCTTCATCTTCTCCGTAATCTATTGTGTCAATTTCTTTTCCAGTCCTTTTAAGCTGTCCGTACTTGGCCCATGGTTGATAGGTCTCGGCATCGCATATGTGTCAGGTTTGAAGGTCGGGTTGTCTTTCGGGTAAACTCCTTCTGATTTGAATGGGTCTTTTTGATATTCGTGCTCTGCTTCAGGAGCTTGTGTATTCTTCCCATAACGGGTTTTGGAACCTTCTTCATTAGCCGGTGTTATAGCTCATAGCAAAGCAATGCTATTTGCTAGGAAGCTCATTTGTTCTGCTATCTTTTCCATAGTCCTTTCTATGGAACAAAACCTTAGCTCAGAGGGATCATTGATCTCAGGGTCTCCATCATTTCCTTGAGTGGTGGCCATCCTGGTCTAGGAACGTGTTCTAATCGGACTTCTCTGAAAGACTTGATGTTTGGGAGCTATCTTGGAATTTTACCTGATGTTATTGAACAACTCAACAAAGGGTTAGTACATATTACATTTTCCTTAAAAAGGGTTGTTAATCGTATAAACATAAGATGCATGTCACACGAGTGTAATGAAAAATCAAGAATTGGGGAGAACCTTTGATGTGGCAAAACCTAACTAACTTTTATTAATTTTTTTTGCAATTGTGAAGCTTTACACCTCTTATTCTGTTCATAAAAATGAATTCTAATGAAAACATAAAAACCTAAAATCTAAAATTTAATTTCCTAATGGCTAGTAGGCTTATCTTGTGTCTTTCTCTTCTTTCGAATCATGGGAGCTTGCTCTTCTTTGCCCTTGGTCCTTTTCAGTTGTGCTTCTAATGCCTTTATCTTCTGATGATACTCTTTACAACGGCTTTCCAACTCCTGCTCTCTTTTAGTCGTCCTCTCTGGTTCAGTTTGAACTTCCCCCTTCTCTTTGTTGTCTTCTATATCTTTCAGCCCTTTTAGCTGGTGATAAAGAAATCCTTTGGTTGTCTGGCTCCTGGCTGTTATCCCTCTAGTGGTAGGGGTGGTCTTTCTCGTGCACCAAAGAGCTTAGATGCTCTGAAGCTTGGTTACTTTATCAACCATCGTCATGCTGGGGTTAAGGAAGTCCAATGAGACTGCCTTTAATGATGGTGTAGGGATCATTTCCTCAATGAGTCCATTGGCTAGGACGTATGCGGTGCAGAGGTTGAAGCCGATCAAAGGAACCGCTTTAAAGTCTCTATATCCTCTTATCATTTCCTTGCTTGCAAACCACCTGGGTGTCAACAACAACTCTTCCGCTTTCATATTCTGAAAGTATTAGACCCAGTAGCGGCTAGCTATATTTTCTGGCAACTCGATTCTTTCTCCAAAAGATTTAATGAGATCATATTGCTGAGTAAACTTAGCCCGATTGAAATCAAGTTAGTAACTTCTCATGTAGCTAACGAACCAGACCACCAGTAGGACCATATTAGTTTTCAGATCTCCTCATTTCTTTTTCTTGAGATGGTTTAGTGACCGGATCTACTTAGCCAGAAGGGCCGGGACGTATGATTTCCCTTCAAGGAATTGGGCTACGAGTTCTACAACTCTGAAATGAACTCGACGTCTTTCATCAGGGAACAGGATAGTATTGAAGACCACCAATATAAAAGTGTTGACTCGGTATTGGTGCCATGCTTCTAAATTTGCACAAAAAACCTTGTGTTTTTCCCTATGCTTCAATTCAGTAGAAAACCAGTCCATGACATCCTCTAATCGAAGGGTCTTTCCTTGATTTAGAACCCAGTTTATTTTGGTTTTTCTGATTCCCAGCAACTTGCTGAAGATCTTTGGTGCTGCAGCTTCCATGTCTGGGACATAAATACCATCCGTGATTGTAGGAGCCCACAACAATTGGGGGTATTCTTCTATAGTTGGGCTTAGCTGATGTAGGCCCATATAGAAACTAGTGGATTTGGGCTCCCAAAGGTAGACTAAGGCTTCCACTAAAGTGATGTTCACAAGGATCTTTTGTAGAGAGAGGATGGGCCCAATTTTATTCTTAATAAACTCCTATTTATCTAGGTCGAAGAGTCGAAACCACGTTTGAAGCAGCTTTTGTGGCCAATGCGATAGGTAGACATGAATGTCTTTAGAAGGCCCTTGACTTGGTCCAGCCATGACTAATCAAAAATCAAAATTAAAATTACGATTACAATGTATTCTAAACTTTACATAAAATTATTACAAATTATTTACAAGGGAAGATTACAATCACAACTTCACAATTGTCTTTATCAATTTAGGTTTGCTACATCATAAGTTCTTGTGATTTTTTGAAAAAGTTTTCATGTAATATAAAGGTTGGGTTCTAAAAGTTCTCAAACTCTGCAACCACTACGTTTTTCAAAGCAACAATTCTGTGGTCGCATCTGAACTTGAGTGGGGTAGCCTGATCGGCCTCGGAAGGTTGTTACCTCACAACATCCGAAGCTTACACAATGGCTTCTCTCCTAAGGTCCTAAGACGGCTTGGTTTTGACCGTGTCTACCATGCATTTATGATGTAGAAAAGAATAAAATAAAATAAAATAAATAAAAGTGAAAAAAAACCCTAAAATTCCCCTTTAACTAAACTGCCACAACTAAAAAAAAAATGTTAGTAAAAAACAAATAAAATAAATAAATACATAAAATAAGATACCTAAGTTTTTCATTATTTTTATTATTTCATTTGTTTTTTGAAAGAATAATCCTATTTTCGGCAACTTCTAGTGGCTAGCCCTCTATCGATCCCTAGTGGAGTCGCCAAACTGTCGAGCTTGATTTTTTGATTTTTTATTTAAAATTGAATTCTCATTTTCTGATTAATACTAAACCCTAACCCATTTAATATTAATCTTCCACTAAAGAAATTGAGAAATTCCGGTTTTTTATTGAAAATAATTTTTGGAGTCGCTACCCGACCAAAGTTGGGAAAAGAAAAGAAACCGTAACCAATTGGGTGGATTAATTACGATTTGGCTACCGGTTTTTGATTTCAATTCGAATGAAAAACCAGAGTATTTCGAGTTCGGGGGCTAACCTATTAAACCCTAATCGATACCACTATCTATTTACCGAAATTAGGATTATTTTTCTAATTATAATATTTTCAAAGAAAAAAATAAAAAAATAAGAAAAACCTAAGTTCTTACAAATTTTATCATTACCCCGAAGGTGCCTATGTACTTACTAACTGGGATCAGATGATCGTAGTTCTTTAAAAAAAATCTTTAATGTATTGATTTATTATAATTTTTAAAAACCAATCGAGTTTATGTTATTATCAATTCAATTTTTCCAAACTCCAAAAGGGTCCTAATCCACTAAGTCTTTTATTCTATTTTATGAAAACTCTCTAAAAGCCCTATTTTTCTAAAATGGGATTTTATTATTTTTTATTTCCAAAATAAATTTCTAAGTGAGAAAATCCTAAAAATATGCCTAATCTTAAAAATTCCTAGACTAATATACATATATATATTCTATTATTATTAAATAATTATCTACCTACATAGATTAGTAATGTTACGAAACTTACTTAATATATAAAAAACTAATACTAATAAGTCACCTAAACTAATATAGTCATATACACATATACTGCATCAAATAGCTAAGGAACTAATAATAATAATAAATAAATAAAATAATGAAATAAATGAAATAAAATAACAAAACTAAGATTTGGAAAAACTGAACTCGGCTTGTTCTTGCACGATAATGGCGTAGACGAAGCAGTGACGGTATCGGACTATGGAATGTACAAATTGACGTCGAGGCTTACTGTTATGGATTCGTACGAAGTCACAGTGGTGGAGTAGCAGTTGCTGTTTTTGGATGGAGCAGTCAGTAATGTGGATGGATTACAACACGTATCTTGTTCAGTCGGTAGGGTCGCGCGCGGATCATTTGTACTGATGTACGCGAGTTGTCCTACGCAAGGTGGTCAGCAACGTGTTAGAGTTGGCATGCTATCAGGATTGTGTTATACGTGGTTGAAACTTAGATCAGGCGCTCTATTTGTTCTTATGTGTAGTAACAAGTTGGACTTCAATAGTGGGGCTGCTGTCGGCGACGGATTATTGCAGGGAGTGGCGGTAAGAAACTGATCATGGAGTACGGCGGTGGTGCATTGGCATGGAATCTATGTGTATGGCCGATCGAAAGTGATCCGCGTATAACGATGAGGATTGTGGTCACACGCTCGCCGGTGAAGTGTGGCTTGTTCTACTGCTGGACGCGTTGGCGATGGTGTATGCTATTCGCTGTGTTGAGGTGTTGCAGTGTGGACTGTTGTATGGTGATCGAGTAGTTCTAGGTTTCGACGAGGATCTGGCGTGGTGTTTGCTGGCTGTAGGGGGTCGAGTGGGTTTGGTTTAGTGTGTGAATGGTTGTGGGTCTGATATTGGTATGCAGTTAAATGCCGAGCGTGAGGGGTCGAGGTTAGGTGTAAAGCGTGCCTGGAACTTGTTCGGTTGAGGATGTGGGTCGCATGAAAGGAAGAGAAGGACGAGTTGTGTGGAGTAGCGTATAGGTATGGTAAGTGGTTAAGAGCTGTGGCATTTGGGTATGTGATTTGGTTACTATGGCGGGCGACAGTGGATTGGTGTGTGTCAGCGGTGAAGATGATAGGGGGTGGCGCTGTTGATGTTGGCTGGTGATCGACTGTGAGTTGTTTGATGTTGGTGTTGTGTAGATCGATGCATGTGGACAGTGCCGTTGGTGTGCAATTGTGCTGCAGTGTGGTTTATGAGGATAGTGTAATTGTGACAACAGTAGAGTTCGGCAAGGGAGTAGTATGTGCAATAGTGAAGTATGGTGTTGGATGCTAGTTTCTGTAGAGGCTGCTGGGTTTATGTTATTGTTTTTTTCTTTTATAAAGTCCAAATCAAATCCTATCATATCTATTGTATCTGATTAAACTAGATTCAAATTTAATTTAACTAAACTCATATGATTTAATTAGATATGAAACTGATTTTCGTCTTATTTCTACAAAGTTAGAAAAATAAAGACATAGGTACCTGCTGAGACTCGAACCCAAGACCTCAAACTAAATCCATCCCAAATACTCCACTACTTATCCGTTAGGCCGTTGACCTGTGCCTTGACATTCATTACAATTAAATTATATTTAAACTATCTGAATCTCTAAACTAAAAATTTTTAACTAAACTAAAATTAAAACTAACACTAAAACTAATTATTCCTAATATAAATTACTTCCTAAAAATATACGAAATTTTTATAATTTTTCCTTTTCTTCTTTATTATTATTATTATTATTTTGGTATTTTCATTATTTGTTAATTTTTATTATTTTTTATCTTTTTGAATTAAGACCCTTTTTGTAAAAATAAAGATTAAGACTATGGAGAGGCAAAAATTAGATGCCTATATACAGCAAAGTTAGGAATCTAGTATCCAAAGAACCAAAATTTTGATTTGATTGGCTACTTAGATGCTAACTATGCTGGAAGTAAGATAGATAGGAAAAGTATCTTAGGTACTTACTAATTTCTAGGGGACAAATTCATTTCTCGATCATCTAAGAAACAAAATTCTATTGCCTTATCTACATCTAAAGCTAAGTATGTTTTAATTGGCAATTGTTGGGCTTAAATTGTTAAGATCAAACAATAGTTATCTGACTATAGATTAAATTTGAAAGATATTCCTATAAAGTGTGATAATATAAGTGCAATCAATCTGACTAAAAATCCAGTGCATTACTCTAGACCTAAACATATAGAAGTTACACATCATTTTATATGTGATCACACTAATGATAGTGATATAAGTATTGAATTTGTCTCAATTGATAATCAATTAGCTGATATTTTCATCAAGCCTCATGCTAAGACCAAATTTGAATTTATATGAAATGAAATTGGTATTTGTTATCCATTTGCCTAACTTGTTGATTGATAAGCATTTTTATGAAATATTACAAGTGTTGTTAATCTTGCATGTAAAGTAAAATTTTGATGTATTTTTATTTAAATTTTTGATATAATAGTCTTCGTAAAATTTCATTTAATACTTGAATGTTTGTATTTTAATGTCCTATAGTTAATTTATATTTAACATTGTGTAGAATTTAGGTAATATTGAAATCCTATATTTAAATATCTGTATTTTAGTGTAATTAAATAAGTTATTCAATAATTTGTAAAATATACTACAGCTAGATTAAGTATATTATTTAATAAGTATAAAACATGGGGTAATTATTATTTTTAAATTTTGAGTATTTTAATTATAAAATAATTAACTATTTCTCCTCTGTACCTTTACAATAATAAATGAGATTATTTTTTTCCATACATGTACTAATGATCAAATCTCTCCACCTTTCCATTTTCAGGCAAGTTCACAACATGTCCAGTGAGCTTCTACTCTCTCTAATGGCTAAGTTTTTCTTCTCTCTCTAACTTTTAAATATGATTAACCTCTTCATCTACATTCACTCACATGCACTCTCATACGTTCTAGGTTCTAAGGATTTAAATTTCCACTTCAATTAGTCATCAACACATTTCATATATTCATCATTTCTCCATATCGGTTATCTCTCTTAACTTGCATTGTTTTTCTTTCTTTCTTTAGCATATGGCTCAAAGAAAATGACCTCGACTTGGTTTCAAAATCGAGAAAGATCTTAGGAAGATGAAAGATAATCCATATTCACTAGCTAATGAGCCATTAGATTTCGATGTGAATTAAGCCCCAAATCAAGAACTCCAAAACCTTAATTCTGAAAACCCTCAACCTAAAAACCTTAATCCTAATCTTAAGAAATTGGAAGCTATTCCTCAAGAAAAGGAGAAATTTGATGAAGGTAACATTTCATGCAGTGAGGAGCTAATTGAAACTAAATGAAGAATTAGATGAAGAAGAAGAAGAGGAAAGCTCTGCAAGTGAGGAACAAGTTGCCAAATTAGAGGCAAAATCAAAACCACAATCAAAATTTGATCTAGAGTATGAACCAAAACTAGAAACCATAGCAAAGCAATTCGAGCAAATTAAAGTTGAAAAAAAAAGGTAAAGTGTTGAATTGTTTATGTGTCATCTTTGAAACAAAGTCAACACATAGAGCTTAGCATTTTTGAGTTTTAATATTTTCAAAAAAATGGCTTCTATTAAGATGAGTTCCTTAATGTTTTAGGTTGTAAAAATCTTTATATCGTGTAGAATGTTGTTTTTGGTGAGCTGTTATATGAATTTTATGAAAATTTAGACATGAGATAGAGAGATATGTAGGTCTCTAAGGTAAATGGACAGAAAATAGAGATCATGAAGGAAGATATTCAGAAGTGTTTTAGTTTTCCCAAAATGAATAACAATAGAGGAGTTGATGAAATGGTCAAGCAAGCAAGTATTTGAGGAACTAAACAAAGGAGAAAGAATTTGGCTAGGGAAGGAAAGAAGCTAGTATATTCAACTTTAGGTTTATTGTGCACATGTTGCACAAAATGGTAATCAGTTGCATTCTTCCAAAGAAAGGAAGTACTACAAGTATTTCCAAAGAAGACATAATGGTAATTTTAGCTTTGTTAAGAAAGAAGAAGTTGGATATAGCTGCTCAAATTATTCGGCAGGCATTCATGACCAAAAGGAAGAGGCCCTATAGCAATTTATTGATGAAGCTATTTGAGTACAAGGAAGTGAAGACGCTGAAAATAACTGTCGAGCCTAATTTTTTCCCAGTTTTTATTATTTTCCTTAACCCGATTAATATTAAATCATAACCCATTTAATATTGATCCTTGATTAAAAGTTAAAGAAAATTGTTTTTTTTTTTTTAAAAAAGAATTTTATAAACTTCTAGAGTTGTCACTTAATTGGGGTTAGGAAATGGTTTAAGTCAAAACCAAATGGGTGGATTTGGTTTTGATCTAGACACTGGTTTACGTGAGAAAAAACCGATTTAGAAAAAAAGGGGTTTTTGAAAGACTAGGGTTGAGTCTAGGGATTAAGTTTTTTAAACTCTCACAGATACCACAAACTTTCTAAGTTTAAATTTAATTATTTGAATTTACCTTTCAGGACAAAAACTAACATTTAAATAAATTTTTTTTTTCTTATTTTTACTAATTTGAATAATAGGAAAAAACCAATCTTTTTGTTTTTTATTTTTATATCGTCCCAAAGGTATCTACGTACTCATTATTTAGAATCAAATATACGCATTTTTTTTTTGTTAAAAATTTAGGTGGACAGGTTGATTTTAATTTTTAAAAAAGATCAAGCTTACATTTGTACCTGATTCAATGTTATTTTAAGGAAATTTTCTAAAGAATCCTAAATCGAGTTTAATTTTGGAAAGTTTTAAAGTAGTTCTAATTTTGAAAAAGAATTGATTTATTTTTATTTTTTCGAAAACAAATTTTCTAAGTCTTAAAACTATTTTCTTACTTTTCTTTATTTTATCCAATTTTCTGATCTTTTATCATTTTTTTTAAATTTTAATTGAAAAATAAATAAAAAATTTAAAACTAAGCTACTTTACTTTTTTCTCTTTTTTTTCTTCATTATTTTTAGTTTTCCTTTTCTTTCCTTTTTCTTTTCTTTTTTTACAATTACACTGGAGATAAATAAATAAAAAAAAGAAAAGAAATTACATAAATATACGAAAACTAAGAGCAGTAGGCTAAACTAAGGAACTGGAGCGCGGGTCTTCTATAAGGTTGGATCTCAAGTTAGACATCGAATCAGACTCGAAGTGAGGTTAGGTTGTGGTTGAAGAAGGAAGTGGCAATAGCTCATGAATGCATTTGGTGGTTTTGGGCTGAATTTCGAAGGGGATTAGCGAAAAGGCCAATGGTGATCATGCCTTGGTTAATAGTGGCGGGTTTTGGTAGTTAAAGTTTTAGACGGTGATGGGTGGTGGTAGACGTCGTTCATGATGGTGGTTAGGTGTGAATTGGGGGTTGGTTTTGAGGATTTAGGATGCAATGACCATGGTTGTGATGTTGGGTTTGAGTGACAACGGTTGATGGTGTATGTTTTGTGATTGGGGGGTCATGTGTGATGGATGTCACTGCCATCGACTTTAGATGCACGAGAGAGAGATGTGACTGGGTTTTGTTATACATGTGTCATTGTTGGTTAGGGGAAAATGGTTGGATGGTTAGGCAATCGAGAGTGAGGTGGTTACTACTACACGGGGTGTTTTATTAAGTATGGTATTGGACATGGATGTATTGGGCTGAGAGTGGTATCAACAGTATAGGTTACATGGTGAGAGAATGTTGTGGTCTATTGGCTATGGGGTTGGGTTTAGCATTAGGTTAAGTGTTGTGTGTTGAATTAGGGTCTATTGTGTAAGGCTTAAAGTTAACGATGGTGGCATTGGGTTACTACGTGACAACATTATGCGGTAGGGATGTGCTTCATGTATAGGTGTTAAGCTGGTGTGGCAAGGGGTTTCTTGGTTGTGCAATTGGGTGGTTGTTAACAAGGGTGGCAGTTGCGAGTTGCTATTGATAGTCGTCAAATTAGGTGTAGCAGTTAGTGCAGTTGTGTAGCGTAAGGTTTTGATTTGGTCACAGTAGATGAGGAGATGGTATTGTTTGGTTAGTGTTTGGTGTTTGCTGTTCGTAAGGGGGTATGTTATGTACGTGGTGGTGGTGTTTAGAGATGGACGTGGTGTGTTATATTGCTTACAACAGTTATGCATGATGTTAGGTTTGGTTTGGTAGTGGTGGAGCGTAGTGCATGGTCGTGAAGAGTGAGTGGGTGGAATTTGAAGTTAGTGCAGTTAGGGATGGATTATGCAAGAGAGTGCAATGATGTTGAATTGGAGATAGAATTGTGACATGATGATGGTGCGAATGAGAGTAGGAAGGTTGAATAATCCAAGCTTAAACAAACTTGGAACCACTATTAATGGTAGATTAGGTACCCTTAATTTCAAGGTTTTTTTTTTTTTTTTTTCGATTTTAAGTGTTGATTTAATCACCAAAATGAATGAATCAAGCCTAGTTCTAAGGTTAAATGCGAAGAGTAATATGTGGGGAATGAGATTTGACCTAAAAAAAACAAGTGCTTGTGTGTAGAAAACGTATGGAAAGTTATGGCAAAGTGAGCACTCCAAGTTAGTTTTGTTTGAGAAAATGTGGGAAAGGGATGGAAAAGGAAAGAAGATATGTTGACATAGTGCTACGTCATCTACACGGCTTTGTTGAGAACTCTTACGTGTTAAATCGAACATTTGACCTAATCAAAGTTCAACACGTGTACAAAGAAGGTGAAGAAAAATAAAATGCAATCTACGCATGGTAAGCTTCGAACCCCAAACCTCATGTATGTTTATGTACGTTCTTTTCATCAGGCTATTGGCTTGTACCTTATTTATATATGCCATCAAATTACATATATGGATTAGGTAGCTTGAATTAGACTAATTTTTAAGCCTAGGCCCAACACCCTTCATGTAACCCAACCTAAATGACAATTAACAAAAAAAAAAAAAAAACTAAAATATTTAATTTTCCTAATTAAATCATCTACTTCTCTTTCTTTCTTTCTTTTTTTATAAAATTTATTTCTTATTTATGTTTTTTTTTGTATTTTCTCTAAATTTTCCATGTTTTTTGTATTTTTCTAGATTTTGTATTTTTTGTGTTTTTTTTTCTAAAGTTTCCATTTTTTTGTATTTTTTTCTAAATTTTATTTTTTCTAAAATTTTTTAGTTTTGTACTTTTCTTTTTCTAAATTAGGACCCTTTACTCTATTGTAAAAATTCTAAAATAAAAATGGGAGCAAAAATGAGGTCGCTATAGTAATAAAGAAGGAGATACCCATTAGAGTGATAGTTAGAGGTCACTTTAATCACATGGGTACAAATGTGAAAAACTAAATTTGGCATACTGATGATTAAACTTTTTATGTACATGATAAGCACAAGAAAAACATACTGCCTAGATCATTTTTTTGAGGGGGAGCTTTTAGGACCACTATCAAAATCTGGTTTAGAACCTAAATTAGAACCAAAAGAGAAAGTCAATAAGAAGAGAAAGGGCAAGGAAATAATCAAGGGGAAGTAGAAAAAGAGTAAGGAGTTTGAAATCGGAACAGGAGGGAAGTTTGAAACAAAAGAAGGAAAAAGAAAGTTTGAATCAAAGGAAGATTTAGAATTAGATTTGAAGACTAAATTAAAAGGACCAAGAGAAACATCTAAACCTAAGGCAATTTCAAGGAAAGAAATTGAGCATATGATAGAGACAAAGATGAACTAGCTATTGATTAAGTTAAAGGCTTCTCTCAAGGAAGCTATAGAACTTACACCCTCCAAACCATCTCTTTTGACTCACACACTACCTATAAAGTCATCTCCTTAACCTATTATGGAACCTGAAATTTCACCATCTAACATTCCACTCAATGATCCTCCATCTCCCAAATGTCTACCTACAATAATTGAATCATAATCTTTAAGTCTAGCTGTACAAGTTCCAATTGATCACTCATCTTCACCGGTTGAACTTAGCTTGTCTATTGATCTAAATCCAATTGAAGAGGAACTAGCACCACAAGTTCCTTTATCAATAATTATGCTGCTAGCATGGAAGGAATCTACTCTATCTCTACCTTCATCATCAACTTCAAGCACTCCATCAAGAGTCAAAAAGAGTTGCCCCACCCCCTAAAAGAAAAAAAAAAAAAGAAAAAGAAATCAACTTCATGTTTTTGTAGCAAGTGTTTGTTCAGTTTAGTTCAAGTTTAAGTCGATTAATTTCTATTCCAGATGTCTATGTCTATTCATAATATTATGTTTAAGTTTCTTTTGTATTCAAAATCATGTTTAAAGTCCAATTTAGAGACAAACTGATATAATTAGGCTTGTCAATGAAATATCAATATTTTCTAGTTATTTCTTCTTACTATTATCCATTGATTCTATCTATATCAAATTTAGGGGGGGAAGGAAAAATATTGAATTAATATCAGTTAAACATGAATAATTTGATTTGATCTAATAAGATTGATTCTAATATTAACAATTGTGCAATGAGTTTTTTAAAATTCTTAGACTTTAAAAATTTATGATAATTTGAGCTTACATCTAACATGATTTGTATTACAAAACCTTTCACATATTATTCAATATTTTTGTGAGAAAGGGTTTTGTTATTACCAAAAAGGAAGAGAATAGTAAGTTCTCTCATCATTGTTTTGATAATAACAAAAAGAGTAAAGATGCTTAATTAATGTGTTAAGTGTTTAGGTCATTAAGCAAAAGAAAAGAATTTATTTTAGAATTGAATTTGAAAATAAAAAGCAAATTCAAAGACATAGTATTATATCATAATGTTACAGAACAGTTTGTTTCATGAAGTTTATTTGGTTTATAATTGTTTGAAGGCCTAACTTCACTTATTAGATATATTTGGGTAATGTATCCAATACATTATACTAAGTTGAACATCAAATCCATGGGAATTGGAGGTTTAATTTAACTACTTTAAAGACAAGCTTAGTTGGACATGAGTGTTATGATAGTTGAAAGATTTTTAACAGATTAGGTTTATTAGTTGGTTATTTGATATTTCATGAATTAATTGATGGTTCTTTATGAAGATAAATGGAGGATTTCATGGAGAAATTAATCAGATTTTCTTTTTACAGCTCAAATTAAGTTGGATATGAGAAGTAAGTCTAAGATAAGGATGAATCTTATACATATTGCAACAAGATTTTTATATTCAAATTGAGCTGATATATCAATATTTTTCAAGAAGATTTAGTCAAGAAAATTGCATTGGATATAAGCTTAATCGTGCAGTACTTCAATAGGAAAATAATCAAAGTTTCAAGTTCAAATTCAAGATTATCAAGTATCAAAGATTTGCTCTTAATTTTTAGAAGATATTTATTTCCAAAGGATTTAATTTTTTGAAGGACCTATTGATGAATTATAACGACGAATCAAAATATATACACAAGAAAAAGTACAAACTTTATTCCTATATTAGTTGCAGTATAACTTCAAATTGAATTGATCAACAAGACTGATTTAGCTTCCACAAATCGAGGGATTACAACTTCCAACAGGTTGATCAAGATACTTCAAAATCCCTTGAGTTGTGTCAAAGATATATCTAAGATTTTAATAAAGAGATGTTGTACCTAAGGGATATAAAAGCTAAAGAGTTCAAATTTTGAAAGACATCACATCTGCGATTGTTTACTGCAAACTTTATACTTGAGAAAATTCAAAGATACTTTTAAAAGCTAAATCAAAGACAACACTATCCACTCTAGTTTAAAATTTTGATTTTATCTTGTATTTTCATAGCGAGGATCATTGTATTCTATCCTTATTGTCACTATAAACTTTATTTTTCATGAGATAGGATTTGTGTTAGAGGAGGGGATCAAGGATCTGTAGATTTATGTATATGCAAGAATAGCCTAGTGAGATAGAGTAGAAGGCTTGTATTTGTTTGTTTGTTGTTTGAGATAGTGAAAAGTAAATAATGAAACTACACTGGTATAGAATACTGAGCTCTCAGAAGTGAAGTTAAAAGAGTGCAATAGACATAAGGTTGAAGGACTAAAATTCTTGAACCTAATCTTCTCATCTCTACTTTCTTATTTTGTTATTTATTTGGTTTCTATATATTGTTTTACGCCATACTCGTTAAAGAATCAAAGGGGATATGTTTATGTCTTGATTTGCAAAAAGTTTAAATCTTTTTAAGTAACAAATTTACCATTTTCTTGGTTACTTTCATGTGACTTATGGTAACAATGGCTACTTGTACTAGATTGTCTTCAAACCATCGAGTAAACTAAAATATTTGATAATCATGTAGCAATTTACTGGGACATGGATAGTAATAATACTATATTCTATATCCAATCTAGGTTTATCATTATAAGTCCTAGATAATAAATAAGATGTGAATAAATAGAAAAAACGATGACAAAACACATGAAATTAGCATGAAAATAATAAAAATTAGGATAAAAACCATGAACAATACTTCAATAACACACGATACATGAGTCCACTATGTTGGAGCAATACTCCCATATTTGAGTCTAATAAAACATTCACGTGACCTGCTCTCAATATTGACTTTATCTCATGTACATAACAACCTGCATGTGTGTGTAGAAAGTCAAATAAAAAGCTTAAAACCAACTTAAACATCAAGAAAACACAAGACAAATCTCCCGATGGCAAATTGAGATGCTGCTCCAACCGATTGCACCACTAACTGAGTCGATAACATTTGAATTCAATTGTCCATGACTCTCTTTGTGTACAACCACCGCATATCTAGTTGGCCATGCTCTAGCGAAAGAATATTTTACTCTTTTTTTATTTTTGTTAACTTATCTGCAGATCTTGTGTGTATGTGTGTGTGCATATGCATGCACACGTGGATGTTTTTTCTTCCCTTCCTTCTTGGCAAAGGAGCTTGGGTTTTACTATACCAACACATACTAAGATCCTATTGTTACATCCTTAATAAAGAAAAAGAAGTAATCGCTTTACACGGTTATCTATGTTTGAGGAGAAGAAAGGTATATAGATTATACAAGCACATTTGACATTGATTGATGAACATAACTCACAACATTTGTCTCTCCTTGAATTTTATAGGAGAGACCTATGTCCTGTCAATAGAAAGAAATGAGACAAATGCGAATTTGTATCTACAAATCCACTCGCCGTCTTTCTTCTTTTATTTATTTATTTGTTGTTATTTTTTTTTTTTTACATCTTCCTCTTCAATACTAAAGCTATTCCAAACAAGAAAACTTGAACCTGTATACTACAAGGGAAAGACATCAACTCCACCACCTTTAGGAATTTTATAGAAAAGAAATCTTGAGCTGCGGCGTGTTTGTTTTGCAGAAAAAACGTTTGTTAGATTTTTCTGAATATATGTCGTAATCCATGCTTTATGACCATTAAATATCATTTAGTAATCTCAAGAGGCTACAGATTTTAGTGACTTTTAACAAATGCACCGAATAAGTGGTTGGTCGGTGATATACAAGCTCGATGTATTAGTAGGTCGTTTTGAAGGGCCGATAGATCTCAAGATCATGCAGGACACTTGCAACGGAGCCTGAAAGTGCCATCATCGAGATCACAAGGCATGCAATGCTTAGCAACTGGAGGCACAGCCATTTTGAGCTCCACTTAGGTATGTTCTTCTGTAAGATATACATTTCCACTGGGAAGTAGACGGTAAGAGGCCAGAAGCCAAAAGCTCCTAGAATTCCCACGACATCATTGAAGAAAGGAAGACACATCGATACAACGGTAGTCAAGACCACAAATGCGGTTCTCCACAACATCCTAAGGATGTTCATTTTATAAGAACGACGGCCGGGTATGGGAATTTGAATCTCCTTGGTGACTAGTTTGCTGTCAGGCCACATTCGAGCTGCCCATTTCTCGACAAAGGCGAAAATAGGTTGGCAGAAGACCTGATATGCTCCAACGAGATGGATGACTATCGCAGCATTTGCGATGTCTAGAAGCCAGTAGGGGTTGTAGAAACCAAAGCCAGTGAGGAGATTTCCTGGGGCATTGTCTCCGAAAGCTGCGTAACCCATGCAGCCACAAAGCATGTAGAAAGCAGTTGTTACCATGGTACTAATTATGGTGGCCTTCTTCATGGTCTTTGCTTCAGATGGTGGAGATTTGATGGTGTCCTGTTGATGAGGTTAAAGTGTCAAAAATGGAGGGAAAATGTGTACTGAATTCTCATAGGTTGTTAAATTGTGGGATATATTTTCATAAGAAGCACTAAAGTTTTATGATTCTTTTGTGAAAGTATATTGAAGTCTTCAATGTATTTAGTTTTCCATTCAAAACGCTGATATGGAAAAGTTTATTATCAATTTTTTTTTTTTTTTTTGTCACATCATATGTATGCACTGTGGACCAATACCCACCTTTGACGATGCGCAAAACTTTGTAGGTCTAATCATTTCCATCCCAAAAAAAAAAAAAAAACGCTTCAGCTTGGACTCAATTGTTAACGTGGCGCACTGACATAGCAAGACGATAAATAAAAAATTGTGGATGTGTCCGCTTTGGATGGAAAGGTTAGCGAAGTCCTTAATTTTTTGCTTTTTTCCTTTCTATTTTTTCAACGATTAGGACTTAAAATGATCTTTTCCTCTAAAATTTTTCATGCATACCTGAATTTCAATGAGAATTACAGAAAATGAGTATGCGAAAGCTATGTTGCCCAAAGCTTGGAAACTCTTCCAAATTTTTTGGGCTTGAGTAACTGCTCCAATGCTAATTCCGGTGAAGCTGCCCTTAAAGCTTCGTTGAGCTGTTTATAGAAAGAACAAAAATACAATCAAATTCCATGATTTGAAAATATGCTCAATTCACGCCTGCTTAATAAAATGGTACAGTTCATGCATTATAAACAAATTTGAGGGAGAGTGTTAACTAACAAATATAAATTTACACCATATCTAATTGGTTCATACTTTTAGATCTTCTGATTGTGAATCTAAAATTTATCAGATATCGCCTTACTTATCATCTTTAAAAGCAGTCTAACCTGCAACTTGTGCGATTCCTAGACCAAGACCAATTGAAGAATAAGTGAAGGACATAATAGCAGCAACAATTGAAAGCCACCAGATTTGATCAAAATCAGGAATTTGAGATAGTACAATCTCTGTGGCACCAAATATGATCATGTATAAGTTGCTGGATGTATGGCACGGGTTCTTCTTCGGGTCATCCCCATTCTTATGGAAACAGTTAGACCTTTCAATCGCCCTACAGAATTAAACCAAATAAAACCTTGTAAATAAAAGAAGATGTTGCCAAATATATATCTAAATATTAAAAAAAAAAAAAAAAGAAATCATACTAGAACGCCGAAAAGGGTAAATTACAAAGATTAGCCTTTAAAACTGTCGAATTTACACCGATATTCCTATACTACAGTGTTGTAGCGGTGTAAGTGAACAATTAAAAGAACCTGGGATGTAGGTGCATATTCGAAAGTTTTAGGGATGGTTGGTTTAATTAGCCATGAAAAAGAAAAGAGAAAGAAGAACTCACATCATGCTTGTGGATGCTGCAATAGTGTATCCAATGGCAATACCAAATAGATTGATATACTGGATGAGACCACATGCCTTCATTTTTTTTCCACCTACACAACACAAAGAGGGAAGGAAAAAAAAAAAAAAGAAAACAGATGATTTCTCCTATCATAAGTATTCAGCTAATTGAAAGGTAGTCATATTTGTTAACATAAACTAGTTTTGATACCGAGAATCGATTGAACAGCATCCGTGTAAGTATAATTCCTTTTGCCATTGATAGGATCACCAGTTCTGTAACAATCTGCCAGGAGTGATGCACAATAGTAGCTGACAAAGGAAAACAGGAACATCACCGCTGGACCTGCAATCCATCCTAGCTGACCAATAGCCCATGCCAATGACAGCACTCCTGACCCGATAACCGCAGTTATGATATGTGCACTAGCAGTCCAAATAGTCCCTGAAAAATAAAATATCGGGACAAGACTTTAGTTTCCGATTTGCTTTCTATAACAGTAGTGACCAAATCTCTTCACACGAATATATCGTCAGTTTTGGCGTGATACGGCTTATAGTTTTGTATTCCAGTGCAGCTACATTTAATGAGATTACCCATCTTGGAATTGCTCACTATTAAGTATGATTAACCTTGGCTGCACAAAAAAAGTGCCTCCATGTTCAGAGCTTCATTATGCTCTATCTGAGGGATAGCACATTGAAATTCTAACATGGCTGCTTATCCTAGGACGAATACAGAAGGTTTAAGGAAGGCAAGGACAGTACCGGTGCGTTTGAGGCGGCCATCATCATCCAAGTAATCAAAGGATGTTTTGCCATTTTGAGAATTATTCATATTAGTGGAGACATCAAAGGCTTGGTAGCTGGGCTGGTGATGATGGTTTGTTGAGGCCGAAATCTCTGCCATCTTCATTGTTTTGAATGTTGAGTAAATAAACTTATACAGTAAGCTTGGCAGGGTATTTCTTTGATTCTTTCTACAGATTGGAATTTTTCACTGGCACAATCCTAGAGATTAAATCGGACAAGCAAGTCTTCCAGCGTATAAAAATACTAGAAATGGATTTGGTATGTTAACAAAGTAGCATGAGCAAACTTAGCATGCCTTACTAGCATCAAGAACCTACTTGAATGCTCAGACGCAACTCTGTTTGTGAGGAGGAAGAAGAAGAAGTGAAGTTGTTGGAAATTTAGGGGGGAACTGCTATTTGTAATCCTACAGGTGGGAGAAAAAGATGAAAGGAATAAAATTAAGAAAAAATAAAAATAAAAATGACAATAGGGAGAGAGAGGAGAAAGGAGTGAAAGGCATGTGATTTGGTGGTCCAAGGGAATGAATTGGTGGGCCATTTGAAAAAACTCCCACCAAGAATTGCAAAAAGACATGCCTACATCTGGGAGTATCATGTATACAATTTGGTTAAATCTTGAATTGATGAACTTATCGCGCCGTCCCCATTTTTAGGCGAAGATGCTAATTCTATTCAACGTTAATAAGCTGACTGTGTCTCTGCCTTCCATTTTAGTTCAGATCTTTCCTAAACAGTCTGTACATGTTTTATTTGCAAGAAATTCTCAACTTTCTACGTTTTGCATGCTACAATGCTACAGCTTTTGGAGAATGTTAGGAGAAAATTAGATCTGTTTCTTTTCTATTTAAATTTTTATTTTTATTTTAATTCTCATTTTTAAACTATTAAATGGATTTCCATCAAATCTAAATTTTCCATCCAACGTATCAATCTCACATCTTAGTTTAGACCATCATATTTTCTTTTTACAAGAAATTTATAGGTTTTTTTTTTTTTTTTTTTTGAGATTTCGTTTCTATTACATATTTCAGCTCTTTAAATCTTAAATTAGGAAATTGGAATAACATGGACCATGTAGCATGCATGACGTGCCAAAACTTGTTGGGAATTTTCACTTGGGACGGATGGCAGTGAATCACGATGATTACACATGGCTTCAATCAATCTTAGTTTGCAGAAACTTCTTGATAGCACTTGTACCTGGGGTGTGTGTATTTTTTCTTTTTCATATTTCCCGAATCCATTGCGATTCATGCATACTACTCTTAAGTTTCTTAAGTTTAGTGTGAATTCAAACTCCATCTAATTAAATTTGTTTAGATTTAAATTTTTTTAAAAAATTCTTTGCAGTAAAATAATATTAATATATTTACTCCTAATTTGAATAAATTAATATTTAAGTTCAACTTGAAATTAATTAGGTTCACAAATTTAATAAAGCAAATATGATAAAACTCAAGCCTGAATTGATAAATTATTTGAATAGTTCAAGTTTAACTTAGATCTTGTTTAATCAAATTCAAGAATATATCAATCAAAATTGAATAGCTTGTAAATAAGTTTGGTCATTTACATCCTTAATAGTAATTAAGGGGAGTTGCAAGGTTAGAAAAAAATCACAAAATTAGACAAACTTCTATATTTTTAAATATTACAAAAAGTAATTTTGAAAATATTTTGGAAGCGGGCACCATATTTTCATATCTTGATTATTTTAGTGAGTAGTTATAGTTAAGAGTGGCACTATTAGATGGTGTTTCGATGCTGTTAAAGATAGGTATTATCTAAGTAGATATTTATATAGAAATGGGATAAAAATTTTCAAAAACATATATATATATATATATTTTTAATTTTATGAAAAATAATCACTTTTCATTCTAGTATAACATATCTTTCTAAAAATTTCTTATGTTAACGAGCATCCGAAAGCTATAGATCAGCTCATGAATCTCATGCTTGCCATGACACATTATATGTAAACTATAAATGTAACTTTTATGTTTGTTTTATATGCATTTAGTTTCATTTTTGAAATTGAGTATTTAATGTCTAAATCTTTGAAAATGTGTTTTTAAAATCCTGTTTTACTATGTCAATCTTATATAAAATAATAAAAACTACCAAATTTAAAAAGTTCATCAAATTAAGAGTAAATGATCATGTAGAAACCAAAATGAATCTTAAAAAAAAAAAAAAGAAAGAAAGAAAAGAAACTTAGTGTAAATGAAGCAAGTATAAGATGTTCTATTTGCAATTTATCCAAGGTTATTGGAGCTGGCTTTCAAGGGATCAGTGCATGATCCAAGTTCGAATAATAATTACTAGTTAATATATAGAGTAAAAATACCATCAAAAAATAAAGCAAGGCACCTAAAGTATCAAAATAAAACAATATAAAGTGTTTGTTTCATGAAACTTAAAAAATAAAAAATAAAAAATTTCTTAGGATGCTTATCATTCTATAATTTTTTTTTTTCCCGACCAAATCATTCTAGAATGTTACCATGATGCGATGGTACATAATAGCTAGATGGTGTGGTAACCAAGGCCGCCGCCATCGATGCCAAAATGTAAATGCAACGAGGACAACGATTTTCTTTTCAATAATTGAAAAACTACTCTACATTTTCTTTTGATATTTTTCATGCGACTTGTAATAACAACTACTACTTGTACCAGAATGTCTTCAGACCATCGAGTCAACTAAAATATTCGACGGTCATAATGATCAAACTCTAGCAATTTATTGGGACGTGGATGGTAATAACAGTGTTTTGGATCTAGTCCGGCTTTGGCATTATAAATCACTGATAATAAATAAGATATAAGTAAGAAAAAGATGACTAAACATATAGAATTTAACATGAAAATACCAAAAATTTAGGATAAAAACCATCAACAATACTAGAATAGCACATCATATATGAGTCCACAATTTTGGAGTGGAACACTTAGAGTCCAATAGAATGTTCACATGACTTTTCTCTCAATATTGACTTTACCTCATGTGCATAACCACGTGGGAGTAGAAAGCTATGAAAAAGGTTCAAACCAACTTCAACATCAAGAAAACTTAAGATAAATCTCCTAGTATTACACTCAGGTACTGCTTCAGCTGATTGCACCACCAAGTGAGCCAATCACATCATCTGATTCAGTTATCGACGATTCTCGTTGTGGTTAACCATTACATAACTAGTTGACCATGCTTTATTAAAAGGATTTTTTACTCTTTCATTTACTCGTTTCTTTACCTATCCGGAGATTGTCTGTGTATGTGTGCATGTGTGCTGTGTGTTTTTTTTTTTCCCTTCCTTCTTAAAAAAGGACCCTTAGGTTTTACTATACTAACACACCTACGATCCTACTGTTATATCCATGACGTAGAAAAAGAAGTAATGGCTTTACACGGTTATCTATGTTTGAGAGAAGGAAAGGTATATATATAAATCATACAAGCACATTTGACATTGATTGATGAACATAACTCACAACAATTGTCTCCTTGAATTTTATGGGCTCCGATGTGTTTGTTCCGCGGGAAACATTTGTTAAATATTTTTAAATATATATTATAATCCTTGCTTAAAATCGTTAAATATCATTTTAGTAATCTCAAGAGATTAAAGATTTTAGTGATCTTTCAGCAAATGCACTGAATGCGATTTGTTCTCCCATCATTTAGTTTGAGGGTTGATGAAATACAAGGCCGATGCTTCAGCAGGTCGTTTTGAAGGGTCGATAGATCTCAAGATCATGAAGGGTGCCATCATTGAGATCACATGGCATACAATGCTTAGCAATTGGAGGCATAGCCATTTCGAGCTCCGCTTAGGTATGTTCTTCTGTTAGATATACATTTCAATTGGGAAGTAGACGGTAAGAGGCCGGAAGCCAAAAACTCATAGAATTCCCACAACATCATTGAAGAAAGGAAGACACATCGATACAACGGTAGTCAGGACCACCATTGCGGTTCTCCACAACATCCTAAGGATGTTCATGTTATAAGGATGACGTCGACCGGGTATGGGAATTTGAATCTCCCTGGTGACTAGTTTGCTATCAGGCCACCTTTTGAGTTGCCCATTTTTCGGCAAAGGCGAAAATAGGCTAGCAGAAGACCTGTTATGCTCTACGAAAGAGATGATTGTCAAAGCATTGGCGATGTATAGAAGCCAGTAGGGGTTGTAGAAACCAAAGCCACTGAGGAGATTTCCTGGCGCACTGTCTCCTAAAGCTACACAACCCACGCAGCTACAAAGCATGTAGAAAGCAGTTGTTACCATGGTACTAATTACAGTGGCCTTCTTCATGGCATTTACTTCAGATGGTGGAGTTTTGATGGTGTCTTGTTAATGGAGCAGATAGTAGTTAAAGAATAAAAAATGGAGGTGAAATGTGTATCGAATTCTCGTAAAGTATTAAATTGTGGTATTCATGTTTATAAGAAGCGCTAGAACCTTTATGATTCTTTTGCAAAAGTATATATAAGTTATCAATGTTTTCAAAACCGAACTTCTCTTAAGGTTCCATTTAAAGGGCTGACATGGAAATTTTTTCTATGATTTATTATTATTATTATTATTCTTTTTTTTTTTTTCACATTATATGGATGCACTTTAGATCAACAACCACGTTTGATGATTG
This sequence comes from Lumnitzera littorea, assembly GCA_024138015.1. Taxonomy (NCBI): domain Eukaryota; kingdom Viridiplantae; phylum Streptophyta; class Magnoliopsida; order Myrtales; family Combretaceae; genus Lumnitzera; species Lumnitzera littorea. The sequence continues at coordinate 89,897,387 of JAMXBB010000009.1, read as the reverse complement.
TGCAAACCTGTGTTGGTCTATTCTTTTCCATCCAAAAACGCTATGGTCTGGACTCAAATTGTTTATCTGGTGCACTGACATAGCAAGACGATAAATAAAAAATTGTGAACGAGAGCATTTTGGATGGAAAAAGTTAGCAGATATCCTTATTTCTGGCTCTTTTTTTTTTTCCTATTTTTTTAATTAACGATTAGGACTTAATTCTATCGTTCAAAAGATCTAGAATCGAGACGGCAAAATGTGTAGAGGTTTAGCACTTCTCACGATCTTTTCCTCTAAAATTTTTCATGCGTACTTGATTTTGAATGAAAAGTATAGAAAATGACCGTGCAAAAGCTATGTTGCCCAAAGCTTAAAAGCTCCTCCAAATCTCTTGAGCTTGGGTGACTACTCCTATGCTAATTCCAGTGAAGCTGCCCTCAAAGCTTCCTTGAGCTATTTATAAAATAAACAAAGATCCAATCAAATTAACTGATTTTGAAATACACTCATTTCATGCCTATTTAATAAAACGGTACATTTTGTGTGTTTCAATCCAATTTGAGGTGATGTGTTTTACTAACAAATATAGATTTACACCACATCTAATTGGTTTAAACTTTTAAATCATCTGATTGTGAATCTAGAATTTTTGGATCTTATTCTACTTAAGATACATTTTTCTATGATTCTATAATCTATGGGGAGTTCATTCTCTCAGGGTTCAACTAGTGGTGCATTAGTTACAACATGTGGTTTGTTAGATAAGCTATGCAGTTTATTTTTAGGTATAAATTCATTAGATCCTAAGAATATTTCAATCTCTACATCTTGAGCTTAGGAAAAACGAGAAAACTAAATTATTCTATTAGTAAATACTCATTGAATCTATGCAGCAAACTAATAAGATTATGATCAACAATGTTGATGTGATATGGCCTACTTTCTCCTATTTCAACTAGAAAACATAATATAGGTATCCCAATAGATATCACTCCAATATATCACAAGCATCAACTTTTTGAGATGTTGTCACGTACTTATGGTATGGTGACTCTACCTTTATCTTTATAGATGCCCTTTTTCCTTACCATCTTTGGATTGTACTTTATATTAAAGGAGGATTCACTATCTCACTTAATTTTCCATTAAGATATCATGCATTTCCCTCCTACGATCTTGTACATAACTTAGAACAAAGGTTAAATTTACATAACTTATATCCTTAAGTGGGTTATCATATAGTTTCTCATATATATACATATATATATGTATCATGATTAAAAATCTAAAGTCTAAATCTTTTACGATCTACTTTCTACTCAGTCCCAATGTTTCCTATGACGTCTAATTGCTTTTAGTTATATGTCTCAAAATGAGTCATTAAAAATTACACTTTAAGCGAGTTCTTAAGAACAATGCTTAATACAAACTCTGAACCCTAACGCTCAAATTGAAGGAGATGCGATAGTCTCGCCGTGTAAACTATTTTAGAATAGAAGGTAGCCTTACGGTTGTTATTATGAATATAGTCTACAAAAGGCATATATGCCTCAACCACTTTGAGCATCCAATTCAATACTTATTTGAAAAAACACTTGTAATTTAATCTTTTCAAAATAATCAATTTTCATATATAACATATAATCAAATATTTAATTTCAATAAGTAGCTATAAGATTATATTTACATGAAAAATCAACATTCCTAAAAGAAAAATTGTAAAATCCATAAGTTCATGTTACCTAATATACAAGCAAGAAGTCAAAAGTTATTGGGCCATCTAAGGAGACCAAAATAGTTTTACCAAATAAAATTAGTAAGGTTGACAACAAAAACAAGAATTTAGCCATTTCTTCTTGATCCTCACTCCCTGAACCCATTTGTTGATTTTTTAGAATTAGGTGAAATGCTTGTACTCTATTTTGAACCTACAAAATAAACTATAGGAAATGAGAAAAAAATTGCTTAGTAGGTAGGATGGTGATAGAAGTATGCATTCGGTACAAAACAATTAGAGTTTTCAATCAAGTTAGTTAGATGCAGTACATATATAAGCAAGCGTTATCGCATGATGTTATTCAGTCTATTGTAAGATAAGAGGAATAGCGCCCGCTTTAATTCAAGTTAAAGAGTTTAACGTTATGCACATACGAATGGAAGTGACTCTAGGGCTTGTGCAATGGAGAATATTCTTTGCCTAAGACTACCTTCAAACTACATTCTCTAACTTTACTGCAACCTCTTCTCTTATTACTTGATTTAACTAAGGATGAAGAAAAGACCATTTCGACTATCATTATTGAAGGGTTCATGTTTAGCTTAATAATCCTAATTGTTTTTCTAAATGGGTTGCGAATTAGGCCAAGTTAAAGTTAGTTGTTTTAGAGATGATCAACCAGTTCTAAGTAGTCCAAACAAAGTAGTATGCAAAAGGCAACCCAATATGAAGCTTAACTATCACAACAACAAATCAATGTCTAAGCATATAGGCCGCATACGCACAAACACTTAAACTACAACCACATACAATAACATACTAAAGTTTCCAAGTATTCTAAAATTATACTTCGAACAATTGTAAGGCATTGATTCCACTTACCTTGACTTTAGTTGCTCATCTTAACGGTCATTTTACTCCACTTCAATTATCCCCATACCATTCTATATATTCAGTTTAGTTTTAATCCAAATCATGAAATAAGAATCCAATTACAAGATTAAAGGTGTTTTCCATTTTAGTTAACTAGAGTTTTTGAGCCAATTATTAAGTATGATTCTTATGTTATACATCCTAACCTAGATTCTAGGTCTAATTATTTCCATTAGAAATGTTATGATGCTTGTGTCATACATTCTAACATAGTTTTTGGGTTTGCTTATGACAAATATTCTAAATAGGGTACATTCTGAGGTAGGTTCTATGGAAAGTTCTAAGTTCCTACCATGTATCCTAAGCAAGATATGTTTTGAGATAAGTTCCCTAGTAGCTTCTAAGTTCCTACTGTCGTGCCATTCTAAGCTAAATACCTTCTAAATTACTTTCTACTTCACATTTTGACTTGCAGTTTCCTCTAAGAAACTCACTAAATCTCTACTTATTGTCTACAAGTCCAATTTCAGAACGGTAAAACATGTCCAATCTCCATATTAACTATTTTCCTTAAGAAAAATTATAATAAAAAAATTCGGGACCCATAAAATTAGTAGTAAAGTAACACCATGGTTTTCATTTTCAAAGTTATATTATTGTTCATACTCGCTTATATTATTGAAATTATCCACCTTTACATGATAATTCACTACATTTCCTCTATTTCACTTCAAGATCAGTAGCAAAACTTATATGCATAACTAAACTTATCATGTTTTATTAATATACAACTTATTCATGTTACCATATCATTATATCAACACTAATTTACAAGCATTTTTACCAAAAATTGGTAGTTTGGCCTAATTTTCCTTACAAAAATCTATTTCGAAACCAAGATGTACTTATAAAATTAGAAACTTTCTTTAACTAAAACCTATCAAAAGTTGTAATTTACTAAAGATATAGCATATTTATGTAAGATTGATTTAGAATTCCTTAAGAAAAACAACTGTTAACTCATTATTTTCACCAACTTAAAAATTTCTCAAAAATCAAACTTCATCATTTTAAAAATCTGATTACATATTGTGAAAATAAAACCTTTGAGCATTCTATAGAAGAAAATTTAGGTCAAAACTACATTGTTTGAATTTTTTAAAATGTGAAAGAAAATTGGTGGATGAGTCGTACTTAAGAAACCCATATTTTCACTTAAAATATGTAAAATATGGGTTGATTTTTGAAATCCTCATGCAAAAATACTTGATGAAATTAAGTTTAAACATTTTTTGGAAATTGTTTACTATTTTCAGTAAATATTTTGATAAAATCAAAGAAGTAAAACACTCATTAGAAATTGATTCTTTAGCCACCGTTAACTATCCCAAGTTTATTTACCCACTAAGACATGGTGCTTTTCTTCAGGTGGTGATTTTGCACAATATTGGCAGTTTTCGCTTATGTCCCTATACTCCGAAATGCCTAGTTTGCACTAGAATTTTACAAATTTTCCAAAAATTTCCTCTCATAATTTCTTAAGCTCTCATTATTTTTCTTTAATTTTATGATGGCCAAAATGAGCTTTGGAAGGTTTTTTGGGTTTTTATACTGGGTTTAGGAGAATTTAGGGATTTTTCTTAAACTTACAAGCGCTAGTTAGAGGGTTTTTCCACATAGCTAGGTGTCTTACCCTTATAACATCACAACTCTAGCCTTTCCCATGCATTGCCACATGTAATGCCCTGAAGCTGCAAAGTCTTAACAATCCTACCGTGTAAAACAACCTATGATAGTAACCGATCTTACAGTCTCTATCATAGATATAATTTACATAAGACATCAACAACTCATCGCTTTGAAGTAAACAGCTCAATTAAAATTTAAGCCAAAATTTACATAAAAAGGCATAACCTTAAGTCACATAGACATAATTACATCCATATTGTCTTATAATCTTAGGAATTTAAACATACTATGGTAGTCGTATCACCATACCAATTCATAAACCTAAAAGTACTAACAAAACATTTAATAAACTTGATAGCATAACTAGTTGATTCTCACTCCCCTATAGCGCTTAAGAAAGAAACAGACCTAAGGATAATTATATTACGACATATCAATTAGAACTTGCAAGAAAATCTATAAGGATACGAGCAATCGCAACTCAGTAAGTTAGGTTAGAGACTTATGAATGTATAACAAACACAAACAAGGTTATTAAACAATTAATTATATACAATGCAACAAGCAAATGCTATCACACAACATGGTCTGATCCGTTGTGAAATAAGAGGAATTTCACCTACTCTAATCCATGTTGAGGAGTTTTCATGTTTATGCAACAACTTACAACCAATCCAGATTTATGCAATAGAGATATCGCTCTCCTCATGACTATCCTTCGAACCATTGCTCTCATCCTTATTGTAACCTTCTCTTATGTTGCTTAGTTTGGCTAAGGATGAAGAAAAAACTATTATACTATCTAGTAATATCTCTTTCGAAGGTGTTGGTGTTTAGTTGGGGAATCCTAATAGTCTCCTAAAAGGTTACAATGCATATCTAATTAGGGTATTTAGGTCCGTTATGATTAAGTATGATTTAGGGTGATCAAACAATTTCACACCATTCAATTCACAATAAACACCAAACACAACACAAATTTCAACACGAAGTCAAATACATACAGGCACATGCATATAACTACATGTAAGTACAATCATACACAATCCTAAGCTTCCAAGTACTTTAAAATTGTACTTTGAAATACAATAAAGCATTGGACCCAACTTACTTGAAGTCTTTAGTTAGCTCACTCAACTGGTCACATGTTACTCATCTCTGCGTGTCCTATAATATAAATACTTTTTAACTATTTATATCCTTATGTTATGTATAAACTTTAGGTTATGATTTAACTTAGTTTTCCATATATATATATATATATATTATCATTTTTTACCGATTCATTCTAGGTTGGTTTAAGATTCGGTTTTCAAATTCGATTCTTATTTAGGTTCTAAATTAGTTCCAACTACAAGTATTATATGTAAATCCTAAGAGTGTGTTCTGAACTATAATGTGAAATTAATCACATTATATTCAAGTATTCTAAATACCACTTTTAGTCCTTAGCTAATATTTTAACCTATATAATACACACTATACCTTATTTATATATTGAATTTATTTCCAATGTAAGAAAATTTTACATTTTTGTATAATTACCTAAATTTAAGTTTCTTATAAATTTATTATATATTACTATTATTATTATATTATCCATTTTAACCTAATATTTTATATTTATCATAATTCCAATTTCACATACTATTAAAATTACATATATTTACTACATAATGTTCTTAATAATTACATCTAACACCCTAAATATTACAAATATCATGCTACATTAGATATGAATATCTTAAAACATCTAATTATACAATAAATTAGTAATTATTCAATTAACCACTAATTAACCTCAAAATCACTAATTATATATATAATTTAAAGGCTTAAAAATTACCTAAAATTTTTGAAAATTCATTTCTAAGATAGGGCTTCATAGCACTATTTTACATCCTCTAAATGGTCTATACAAAAAAATTGAGCTCAAAACTATACTTATAAGGCTATTTATTTCTAAATTGAAATATGTTTAGGTTTACACAGTTTCTTAAGCACTATATATTTTTAGATATAATTTAATCAAATCAATATTTTTTCCTAAATCTACATACATAAAAATATCAAAATACTAAATAAATTAGACAAATTTAAGTTGAAATTGGACTCACTTGATCGTTGGACTTTGGCCATCAGTGGTGGTCTTAGGGTTTTTGGTCAGTCTAAGTGATGGTGGTGAGGCATGTTGGTGGTGGCGATTCACTTCTAGGTGGCTATTGGGTGTGGGTTGGCTCTACAAGCTTTAATTGCACAGATTTTTTCTAATTTTTTTAAGAAAACCCTAGTTCTCTCTTTTTCGGTTCTCTCTATTTTTCTTGCACTCCAAATAGACCAAATTAGTTTCAATTAAGGTTTAGGTACTTATAAAGCTGCATGGAGATTTTTTATTAATTTTTTAGTTGACATTTAACCTTATTTTCTTCCCATTTTGCTTTTTAGTTAGTTTATTCTAATTGGTTCATTTTTTTTCTTTCTACCCTAACATGCGACAACTTGATTCTGGAAAAATCCTTACTTTTCCTTTATTTTTTTATTATTTATTTATTTTTTTTTTGTAATTTTCTTTAATTATTTAGCATTATTTTAACATTTTTCAAGCATTTTAGGTAATTTCACATATTTTTACTTACATGTAAATACATATGAAATATAAATAAATACTCCTAAATATTATTTATGTTATTCTATAATTTTAGTGTACATATAATTTATCTCTAGTAGCTCGTTAGTTATCAAAACTCATTTTATGCATTTCCGATAAATAATAAATAATATGCTTATAATTTGATATTATAATATTATATTATTTTATTACTTATTTTCCTAAATTCAAATTTACGGGATCACTTTTATTAATATTTCTAACTTTGTTGTATCATTTAGGCTCAATCGAACACCTTATCCAATCATCCTAAATCTTATATATTGAATCCGAACTTTTAGTTACAGGTTTTACACCACACCTTAGCATTAATTTCCTAAGTTGCCACACATTTTTTAATTAATTAATATTTTCTTTACCAATTTCTATTTTTTTTTTACATATGTTTAAGTATTCTAGTAATCATAGGTGTACATATTTGTACATAATAATTATACACAATGAGCATACATGTTATCTACAAGTCATTTCTTATCATTTAATAATTTTATTACTCATATAATTTTATCATTGGAATTTCGTCAATTATTGAAACCTATTTTATGTAGTTTCAATAATTATAGAATAATGTATTAAAATTAGTTATCTTAACTATATTTTTATCATTTTGTTATATTTTTTATATGGTGTCTTGTTGACTAATATCCATAACCTTCTTGTAAATTTCTAAATCGATCAAATTACTTTTGCAAGTGCCCTAAATTGATCATTGAAGACTACTCACTAAAGTGCAAGGCTTACATTCCCTTAAATCAAATGTTCAATCTTGATTACTAAAATTATTGGGTCTCACAGATAGCATATTGAAACTCTCACATAGCTATTTATCCTAAAATGAATACCAAAAGGTTAAGGAAGGAAAAGACGATACCAATGCGTTTGAGCAACCATCATCATCTAAGTAATTGAAGGATGCTTTACCATTTTTAGAATTATTCATATTAATGGAGACATCAAAGGCTTGGTAGCTAGGTTGGTGATGATCATTTGCTAAGTTCGAAATCTCTCCCATCTTCATTATTTTGAATGTTGAGTAAAAAAAAAAAACTTATATAGTAAGCTTGACAAGATATTTCTTCTATAATTTCTATAGATTGGAATTTCACTTACACAATCTTAGTGTTGACACCTAATTCTCACCCAACCTTGGATTTAGCATACAAACATGTAGGTGAGCAGCACACTTGTCCTCTATATTATGACATGTTCAGTGATCTTACAACGTCTCAACCTAGCAAGCTAGTTCGACCATCGTGCCCGTATGTATTGACCACCTAACATTAACTTGGCTCTCAACTCATTCTTAACTAAGCACTTGCTAGACACCACCACATACTACTCCTTTGTCTTAAGCACTAGCTTTCCACTACGATCCATTAATGGCCATTTGACATCCATGATACGGTCGATACACCCAACATCGCCTGTGGATGTTAGACCTTTGAGCTACAAATTTGGTTGCTAAGCCAATCATGGTCGACTACCTTCTAAGTTGCCCAGTCTCCACTAAGGCACAAGTTATCAGCCTACGATTAATATAAGAAAACCCTAAACCACTATGTACCCAGGTTGATGTGAGCTGTAGCTAAGAATAGACAAGGCTAGTCATATAGGTAGGTCCAAACTTGCTGAAAACTTGAAATGAGTAATGGGGAAGTACATGAAAGAACAAAAATGAGAGAAAGTAAGCAAACTCACGAACAACTTCAAAGGATATGACATATCAACAAAACTTTCGAGGACTCACAGTGTAGCTAGATATGATGCATGAGTTAATCTTGTGAAGTTACTTGCCACCTAACTCTACTTAAGGGTTAGGATAAGAGTAAAATGAGAGTAAATAAGCTAATAAACAAGCTAACGAAAGCAACACTCATAAAAGGAATATTTTGTATATTAATGCTAATAAGATCATCTACAGCTACATATACAGTAGGTATTTATATTCGAGAATTTAGGAAAACTTGCCTAAAAATGAAAAAGACAAAAAGGGTATTGTCCCAAAGAGGTAATGTACAAATAATGCAAAGGGTAAAAATGAATATTCAAGAAAAAATAATTAGTGTAACAGATTCTTCATGTGGTCCTAAATACGTAGCAACAATGTATTAGTGATACTATTGGAAGATGTAGACAAAACAGTACGACCCAGTTAGGAGGCTGAGCAAGGGTGGTTAAGGGTTCGTGTAAGGTCAATATCTCTACCTCTCGACACCAATGTTGCCAAGCAAGTGGTCAGTTCGGTCAGGGTCATGCAAGTATGCAGAGTTTAGCTGTTATCAAGGCATCCTTCTAATTGACATACGATTTTCAAGAGATGTGTTCACTAGGCTCACCATTAGGAGTTGATTAGTAGTCATGATTAGTTTCGCCTCAGCAGGAGTTGGCTTAAGTAAGAGGATTCACTATGTCAAACCTTCGAAGCCTTGAGCTCAACTGTGAGTTAGGGGTCCTGTAGCTTTATTCCCATCACAGGTAATGCCTATAAAAGGTACCAAACACCACAAGGTGAAGATCTCTCTATCTCTCTCTCTCCACTTTTTAGGTTCATTTTCCATACATACTCTTAACTCACAGCATCCTACACACATACTGGACGAGCACTATCCCGTAGGTCCTTAGTGCCCACTCCCTCCTTCTCTTAGTCCTCCTTACTAACTTAAGTATCAGAGGACCCCGTTGGTTATAACTACAAGGGGCTTTTTGTAGGAATCAATGAGCAAGAAGTAAGATCAAGGCCTAATCCATTTGAGCTCTACTTGAGCCTACTTATTCCTAGTTGATTCAACCATAATTAACTCATAGCAATTAAATGATATGACAAAGTTTTCCAACAAATAGAAATGCTTCAAATGGATTTTGCATGTTAACAAAGTAGCATAACAAACTTAGCATGTTTTACTTGCATAAATATAATCACTCAAAGTCCTTGTTATAATATAAATATTTGTGTTCCAATAAAAGAGAGTGTTTTTCAAAAAAAGAAAAGAAAAAAAAAAAAGAAGGGAAAGGGGGAGAAAAAAGCTAACAGGGTGATGGTTTTGTAGGCTTTAAATTTTGCTTCAAGGGATTAAGGCCCAAATCAAAGCCCATTCATCACTTGCTACAACATCTACAATGTTTGAAGTAAGTTGTCTTAAACACAGGATGACCACTTAGAAGACATGACAAAGATCAAGCAAATGCTCCAAAAGATGGCCTAAAACAATTTAGTTCTTCAAAACTCGAATTTAAAAGAGACAAGTCTGAGAATGATAATAATAGGATTTCAATGAAGAAATTAGTAGAGAAACAGAAGTACCTAGAAAAGAAGCTATTCCAGAAGATCACGAAGTAGATATAGAACCTCATGGGACCAAATGGCTTAAAAAAGACGGGCTTTGTCAACATCTAAGCAAGTGAGAATAGAGACTACCTTAAAAGTTTAGAGCCCTTAAATTTGAGAAATATAATAAAATAGGTTACCTCATTCTACAGATTAGGTTATACTTGTGGAGAGTGGCTTGGTATACCATTATGACTAACTTATGATACAAACGTTCAAAGATAGCTTCATAGGCTAAGCCATAATCTTATATGCTTAACTAGACATAAATGAGGTAAACATCTAGGATAAGCTTACAAGAGCTTTCTATGAGCAATACAAGTTCAATATTGAAGTAGCCCCATTTATGGTTAACCTACAAGATATGAAAAAAGGAGGGTTGAAACTTTCAAGGAGTATGCTAAAAAGAGGAGAGAAACGGTTGCTAAAATTACTCCACCTTTACTAAAGAGATACCTCATCTCCATTTTCATCAACACTAAGGGACACAGAAATCAATTTTGTAGATGTAAGTAATGGTTAGAAGTAATTGAAGAAGCTATGTTAGCTAGAAAACTGATGGGCCCAAATCAAATTGAGAAAAAGACAACCCCATCAAATGAGAACAGAGAAGTGGTTGTAACTATAGAAAACCCTAGGGCCTATTCTACAATACCTATTTAACCAAACATAAGCCCATTTAGTTAGCATGAATCCAAATCCCTCAAATAAAGGACAAATTTCAAAGATCCAAAAGAGACAATTCACTCAAATATCAATACCCCTATCTCAAGCCTTTCATGAATTAAGTAAAGTGAACAACCTAACTTGTGAAGTCACTAAATTAGGATAAAAGCCATGAAATTCTATTCTTGAAGTACAATGTGAATACTACATGGGCTAAAAAGGTCACTCAATAGATACTGCTAGAGATTGAAGAACAAAATTCGAGATCTCATTGATGTTAGACTCATTTAACTAGATTTCATACAAAATAGTAAGCCTAATAATGATGATAATCCTCCTAAGAATCTTAAAGAGTCAACCATCAAGATGTTGAAGCAATTAAGGGAAAAAGAAAAGGACCACAACATGGGGTACATTTTCACAAAAGGAAAGATTATTGTAGCAATTGATTTGCTAATTTTCTATTAAGCTTTGTAATTGTAAAAATTAATTAATAAAATTTGCACAAACTTTATTCTTTCATTTTTGAGTTGATTAAGCTAAATTCGTATGATTGGCAAAAGAGCTATCAAATTTGAAGAATGCTCATCAAAAGGGTCCTACATGATTGGGGTAAGCAGGAGTATACATGAATTTGAAAACTAAGTTGCTCCAATTTTTAAACCAAGGCTTATACTTTTCTTAAGCAAGTTTAGAACAATAAGGGAAAATAAATTTCCAAAGATAAACCCCTTAACATTGAAAGAATGGAGAGACATTAACTCATTCCTTAAAAGGAGGTCTATCTTACATACAATACATGAGTCAACCCTTTAAGGCTTTAGGGGAGTATTCTAAAAAAAATGTAAACTTTATCAAGAACTACCTCATAAGGAGGTAATCAAGAGTTTATATAATTATTAATAAAGGAAGAGCAAATAGACTAATTTGTTTTTGCCACAATTGTCTGAATTCATGAAAATGTGTAGCCATGGGTAATTTTTTTTTCCTAAACTTTCTATTTGTTAAGCCAAACATAAACACTTTGAGCTTTAAACCATTGATAGATAGGGAATCCTAAAAGATAGAGGGCGATAAAGAAATGAAAGAAAGGAAAAAAAAAAACAGAATGAAAAAGAAAAGGAGAAAAAAAAGAAGAAGAGAGAATAAATAATAGAGTGAAAAAAACCAAAAGAGAGAAAAGAAAAAAGAGAAAGAAAGATAAAAAAAGAAGAGAGAGAAATCATCCCTAAGAGTCTCGTTCAGGATACGAATTAAGGTTTTTAACCTAAAATTCCTTATAAAACATAAAGACCAAGCCTAGGTATTAAGATCACAGCCTACCTACGTTACTGCCTGAAAGGAATCAAATTATCCTAAGTCAACAATTTACTTATGAAATTGGAGCAAGATCATCTTAACTTATTTCTTAAGGTTCTTAACTTGTAAACTTGATTGAGGAAATCATTTTTTAAAATTTGGCCAGAACATGATTTTTTTCAATTATGTTAGTTGTTGACCAAGACCCACATTACATCCTTGAGGAACTTATTAGATCAACTAATGTATACTACCTAAACATACCCAAATTTTTGGAATCTTAGTTGTAAGTGAAGTAAGTAACTCGAAACTATAAGTCCTCTTGGATAAATTACTCAAGAAAACGTAATTCCTTTTCTGGGATAAATTTTTTTTGAAACAATAATAAGTAAGGGCACGAAAAGGAATTTTCCTTGAAAAATATTTTCTATAGGTCACCATTTCAGCCACATTAACTAAAAGGTAACACAAGCATAGAGTTCAAGAGAGACTTTGAAGCAATCAAGAAAAGTGCATGTAACTTAAGGGCAATAAGATGGGTTTACCAGTTATCTACATCATTTAGAGCCAATAAGATTTCCCTATCAATTAGCAATTCTCTTCTTAAAGAAAAAAAAAAATGTTCAAAAAATCCCAAGAGCATTAGCTATCCGAACTTTGTTTTCAAAAGAAAAAAGTTTTCAAAAAATTATCTTTTCAAAAAAGAGTAGGAGCACAAGCTATCCAACATTTAAAAGAAAAAGAAAAAAGAATTGTAAGAGCATAAACTATCTTAAAAGTGCAAGCCATCATGTTTTTTTCAAAAGTCTCTTCAAAGATTCTAGAAGGATAATCACCTTCAAAATTTAGGAGCATAAGCTATCCTACCCCTTTTAGATTTTAGGAGCTTAACCAATCCTTTACAAAAATTTTAAAAGCTATCCTACATTGTTAAAAGTCATAGGAGTAAAGAATGATATACTATGGAATGTAGGAATCAAGCTACATGTGTAATAGTATCATGAAAATGAGGGTAGGTTAAGACTAAATTATGGCTCAAAGTTAAATAATAGTAAAAAGTTTACCTAACTCGTGCACTAGGTTGTAGATGTGACATACCACAAGCTACACTTGGACCTAATTAGTGCCTTGATATAACGCATAAGGTATTAACCATTGTAGCTTGCGATTGTCTTTACTAAAGGGACTAATAAGTAGCTATCCTAATATATATATATATAAGATTTTCATAAAGATAAAAGATTTCAAAGTTTAAGAGTAGTAGCCATCTTAAAATCATTTTTCAAAAATGTTGATCATTCTAAGGTTGTTCTCAATAATTGCAATGACAAAATTCACAAGAACATCGATTATCCTAAATGTTTCAAAAGAAGGAACCTCAATTATCCCAAATACTTTTCAGGAGACATAGCTATCTTGACCATTTTCATAAAACATATCGAAGTCTTTTAGGAACATCAATCATCTTGAAACCTTTCAAGAATTTTCTAAAAGATTTTCAAAATTAAAGGAGCATTAACTATTTGAACTTAAGATAAGTTTTGGGAGCATCAACAATCCTTTAAGAAGCAACAACTATTCTGCATAGAAAGTAAATCCCATAAGGTGATTTAAAAGGTAAAGCACGTAAGGTGATTGAAAGTAAATTAAATCCCATAGAATGACCAAATGAAATAAAAAAGAAGCAATCTTAGTGTGATCAAAAGAAGCAAAAAAGCAAACATCTTATGGGGTGACTAAAATAAGTAAAAGGAAGAAAATCTTATAAGACAACCTTAAAAAGAAGAAAATCGTAATAGGGTTATCAAAAGAAGCAAATACCTTGAGGTAACTTTCAACAATGTAAATCCCATAGAGTGGTCATTAAAAAGAGTGAATCCTATGGGTGATGTTAAGAGTTGCAAGTCTCGTAGGATGACCTTAAAAAGATAAAAATCACAAAGGGAGGTCATCAAAAGAAGCAACTTCTATGAAGCGAACTTAAAAGGCATGAATCCAATGGGGTGGTCATCAAAAGAAGTAAATCCTGCAGGATGATCTTAAAAGTTATCAATCCCATAAAATTGCCCTAAAAAATATGTTAATCTCATGGAGTGATTTTGAAAATGTAAACCTCATAAAATGACATTAAGAGAAGTAAATCTTATAGGTAAATCTTAAAAAAGTTAAATCCTATAGGGTAATTTAAAAGATGCAAATCTTAAGGGGTGACTTTAAAAAATACAAGTGACTACCTATAGAATTATGAGAATTTGAAGACACTAATAGTTGAAAATTGTATTGAGGAAATAAGTAGGTGGAACAAAAACCTATTTGTTTTGTTTTTCTTTTGTCTTAATTACTAAGGTTGCTCTTAGGAAATTTATGCAATCATTATGCTTGCATAATATGAGTAACTCTTTGTAAATGTTCCTTTTGTATTATAAAAGCAAATCATATATATATGTGTGTGTGTGTACATATACGCAAGCACATGCATGCGTAGATGTGTGTACAGGTATCTACAAGTGTGTGCATGTGTTTTGTGTGTATGTGTATGTGTTTTGTAAATAAATCAATTTATACTTTTGTTGACTAATGAGTTTCAAAATAGTTTCATTGTAAAGCCTTGTATGTATAATGTTTATCATAGTAGCTTAATGAATAGCTTCTATAATAGAGTGATATGCATGATAAAATGTTATAATAAAGCTGCATTTAGGGTATCACTATTTTTGCCTTAGTGCTATTTGCTTCTTGTGGTCACCTATCTTGGAGTGCTTTGCATTAAGCATACTTAACCTTAAAGTTCTAATGATGAATTATAACATGTTACACCTCATCTTGATGATTAAATTTTCACTACACTTTATTTGAGGATATCATAACATTTTAATAACATAGTATTAAAGCCACTATCTAAGTTTCAAGTGGTTTACAGGTAAAATTTGAAGTAAATAAATGACATACTCAATGAAATTTTGGTTTGTTGACAACTTCATCCAATGTTTGAAATCTAAACTTCATCGAATTTATACTTACCAATTTTATTTTCTCCATCCTATATGCAAAGATGCTAAGGTGCTACATAATTGAGTTAAAGGTAATAACATGGCATATTACCCTTTCTTTTTGGATTTGAATAATCTAAATTTATTTTTCCTTAATTTTCCTTAGTTTACAAATGGTAAAGATTGTTTGAATTTCTAAAATACCTTATGAAACGTTTTTCTTATAATTTAGACTTATGATTACACAAAATTGTATCTTAGAATGTAAATCAAGAAAAATTCAAATAAAATAAATCTACAAGATCTATTTCATTCCTTCAATATTCATAGTAAAAAATCGAAGCTTGTTATTAATCTTTAGGTGTGTTACGAAGACTTGGTAGATAGGAAAACTAATTTCACATTCTTCCATAAGGGAAGGATGTTTATGGGTTAAAGATTTAGATTATGATAAGCTAGTAAATTTTACAAGAAAAAAGTTGATTAGGTATGACATTCAAAGACTTAAAATTTTATGTATGAAATTAGAAAGAAAATTAAAAATCAAGTAATAGTTTTGACATTTTCTCTTTAATAAATTAGTCAACTATAGTTCGATTAAGGTTTGGCTTCTTGACCACAAAGACCTTATCTTACACAAATAAAAACACCACTAAATTATGAGGATACTATTAAAACCCTAATTGAAAATGCAAGGAAAATCTAATTAGGTCAACATTGAAGATTTTAGGCCAAGTAAAGTTACACAACAGAAGGTTGAAGACTAGTCGATCAAAACAATTTCTTCAAAGGTTTGGTCGGTCGCAGAATGAATATTAATTGGCTAAAGTACTTAGACAACATTTTCTTTTTTTCTTTGTCATAAACAAGTCGGTCAATGTATAAGCTACAGCTAGAAAGATGAGTATCGATTGTTTTTATTTTCATCCTCTTTTGTTTCTTATTTTGTGTTTGCTTAATCCTACTTATTGACTAGGACTTATAAACGAATATGATAAGGTTTTACTTAATAGGTCTAGTACTAGGTTTAATTTGGCCTATTTGTGTTATTGAGTCCTTTATGAGAGAATTTGAGCATTAGAGTCTTTTATTTATAATTGTCAAAAAAATCTTTTATAATGCTTCTTTTTAAGAGAGACGAAGGCTGCTAATTGCTAAATTGAGATGATGACATGAGTATGAACACACATAATTAGGAACAGAATTACAATGAGACAGCATGACACATAATAAGAAGACATAAATGAATGCATTTACATTTTAAATTAATTATTTATAATTTCTATTTAATTTTGTGTAATTTTCACTAACATGAATTTGATACGAAATAAAGATATACATACTATTTGCTAACACACATTATAGCTATAAATTTAGTGAGTAAGAAGGTTGTTGACGGTAGAATTTTGTTGAAGATTGGATTATAGTCATCAGAGGATGGAAAATTCTTAATTTCATTTTCGCTCCAGTATGCGGTCTCCTATAATACAAAAAACAACTATTAGGTGGTGCTAAATAGTGCTTCAACATGACCACTTGGATGCTTATGTTAGCATGGGTCTTGAAGAGTGAAGACTCTAATGTAAAAAGGAGATAGGGGAAGAGAGAGAGTACTTTCACCTAAGGGCTTCATCTCCCGTTTATAGGTGATGAGGCTAAAATATTTCAAAAAAGATATCTCCTATAATATCTCCTATCATACCTCTTAATAAGAATCAACTCCTTGGACCAGTCACACGTAGGATTACAAGGACTCACATAGAGAAAACTAGTTCGAAACCCCATTCAGGATGAGGATTCCTTCTCTAATCTCTATCTTTTATACTACTACCGACCTAAGTATTGAGCTCTTATAAGTACCAACACAGTTTCTGAGCTGCTAAGCATGCATGTCGACCAACTGAGCAACCATACTTATTGTCGAGGTCATACCATGATCTAAGAAGCTCCCGAACTGACTAGCATCAGACCTCTATTTGAGTCTAGCTATCAAGACACCTGATTTGAAGAGGATCAACATGCTTTTTAGTACCTAAGAATTGACCTAAACTAGATTAAGCTAACTTTGTCTACTGATTTTCTTCTGACATTATCTAAGTAGAATTCTACAACTGTTAAGCGACCTTACAATTCATTTTAGCTTAACCAACAGCACTATAAGCCTCTAACTTCCTCTTGACACATGTCTTCTAGCACGATATTCTATAATGATTCCTTACTTTATTGTACAATGTATCATTTGCCATTTTTACCCCTTTTAGGAATGTTTTTGGAATCTTTTGTACATTATCCCTTTTGTCTTTTCCTTATTTAATATAATCCTAGTTGAGGTCATATAAATACCTCACTTCCTTATACGTAGACAATACATTACATTATTGCTTGTTTTAAGTCTCCTTTCTTAAGTAACCTTAATGTTCTTGTTTATCTCTTAATTCTTATTTATTTCCTTTAGTAAAGAGTAATGGCGAGTGATCCTATAGTTCAGACTAATAAGTTACATCTAGCGAGTTATAGGCTGAGTAGGGTCAATTAGTCTATTATATCTAATTAGCAGCTTCTCAAATTTTGCTAACCTTTTCTCTTCCATTTTTGTTCCCTTTCGTTGTAGTGCCTCTTTGTGTGTACAACCCCGAAAATGCATTATCTCCTATTAAATTTTTTAAATTAAGCAAGTGTATCTATTGTATCTATTTAAATATATACATATCTCTTGGAAACTAGTGTGTATCTTAATTAAATAGGCTTAGGGCCCATGTGTTGAAAATGCCTATCAACACTTGCACTCTTAAACCCAACCAATAACACCACCCCCACCTCCACACACATACACACCCAACCAACTAACATAAAAAATAAAAAATAAAAAAACTAAAAAACTCCCTTTAGAGATACGGTCTGTAAGGAGCGTAAGCACATAGATAGGCCCCTAAGGGTCTAAGTCAAACTATTATTCAATGAAGGTGAGTTGATGATAGTAAGGTAGAGCTTTGACTTAGTTGAAATGGCGGGGTAAGTTGGTCAAACTGCATAGTTGGACTTGAGCTATATGAGTCAAGTACATGAGAGCTCAAAGGAGCTCTTATTAGTGCAATGTCACTCAAGAACCTACTTAGGGGTAAGTCGAGTTGAGAAAGATTTGGTTGCTTAAAGGAGGTGTAAGATTCTACCGAAATAGGTAAGCATCATAAGCTTGACCTAGGGATAGGTTGGGCAATGCCTTGTACCTAACCTGATTTTCGAACAAGTCAGCCTAATTAGTGGGAGCCTACATCAATACGGGCCTCGATAATTATTTGTACCTAGAGAGGTCAACTTAGTTGTGGGGAGCCTTCAATGGTCAAATTTGGACTTAGTGTAAGGCTAGAGTACGTAAAAAGGTAGGAGCTTGGAAAGGCAAAGGCTTGGAGAGGCCTAAGTGTCTAAAAATGTGAGATCCTAGAAAGGCAAAGGCTTAGAGAGGCTGGAATATAAAAAGGTTTCTTAAGTGTTAAGGTGTAGTCACTAGTCCTCCATAGCATGGGAGTTCCCTAAGGCTTTAAGGTCAGCATGGTTACCTAAAGGTCAAGGAGTCAACCTCTTAGCACAAGAGTTCCTTCGGCATCTATGCTGGTAAGGGTACCTAAGACAATGAGGAATCGACCCCTTGGTTTGGGAATTCCTCAAGCGTTTGTGTAAGCAAGGGTACCCATAGGGTTGAGAAGTTAACCCTTAGTTAGTCTAAGAATTCCTCAGAAGATGGTGCCAACAAGGGTACCTAGGAGGATTGAGGAGTCAACTCTTAATTAGTTTGGAAATTCCTTGGGTGTTTGTGCTAGCAAGGATACCTATAGATTGGAGATGACAACCAGTCTAACTCCATGCATAAGCTCAGATTTACAATAATAAACAATGTAGTAAGGAAAAGTAATGATAATAGGAAAGGAAAACAACGGGAGAACTCAACTCTGAGTAAGCGTGGGCTGTAGCTACTTGTGCGATACTTGTGTGGTTCGCGCAAGGCTCCAGATTGCAGTTGCGATCAAATAGAGTTGCAACGCCTTTCTTGGCATTGCTTGTAGCTGATGTTCTAGTCTGGTAGTTGCTCAGCGTAGATCGGATTTGTGTGCGACTGTCAATAGCTCTTTTGTCTCGGGACTATGTGGAATGCTTGGTGGTTGTCATGTTTTCCTTAGGTGGCTACTCGGATACAGCAGCTCAGGTAGAAAGGAATCTCAGTAAATGAGTGATTTTATACGAATTTTTTTGAAGTGCAAAGCTCAGTCAATAAACTCGAAGCATGGAGTCGCCATTCGGTATAAAGGAGCTTGCAAAAATTTGTTAAAAGGAGCTCAGAGCTTATCATTTTAGCCGATTTATAGGTCGTCCTGTTCTTTGCTTGGAAAATTAACTGCTGTTCTAGTCACAAGAGATGGACATCTCAATAATACTGTTATAGAGGTGCTTGGCCGATCCGTTCACGATTGGGATGGGGCTGCTGTTCGAGGGTGGCTCGAATATTTTCCAATGGCATTGCTAGTCTATTGTATGTGTACGGATCAGAATAGTGTGAAGCTCAGAGTTGTCGAACTCAGAATTCTTGCTTAGGAGTTGTTGGTCACGTTGGTTGCTGTGGACAGCTCGGTGTGTGATCTACTCGGTCTGCTATGTGTTTGGTGCAAGATTATAATTGCTCGGTTCACATGGAGCTTAGGGCGTCTTCTGGTTGGGGAGATGGAGCGTACAGCTTGGTCATGTTTGTTACAAAGTTGCTGGGAGCACCATGGAAGCTTGGACATTAGACCAACTTCGAGATTTGCTTGGCAAGTCTGTTAGCTACCTTGAATTGGTGGTCGATACAAGGGCGCTTTGCCAATCTGCTCAGGAGAGCTCAAAATTGAGCATAGATAGATGCCCGTCTTGGGGCTATGGTGAATTTCTGCAGCTGTTCGGGCTTGGTTAGAGTGCAGCGATGATTGGTCCGTTCTTTAGTGTTATCAAGCAGAGCCATACGGTGCTTAGTTGGACTTGCAACTCGGCTTGTGGAATGGAAATCCATAAGTATGGGGAGTGCTCAGCCTGAGTATGTCTACTACACTGGTTCGGGTCTGTGGAGCGAACTGCTGGCATGGAAGCAAGTTGGGATGGAGTTGTTCTACTCGTGGAACTTTGTTGACTGCAACTCGATGCATTGTTGTGCAGCTTAAATTCAAGTTGTAGTTTGGAAAATATTGTACAGCTTGGGTTTGCGTTGCAACTCGGAGTCCAAGCAAAGGTGAAGATCGCAGGTCGGCCTTCAATTACAGCTCGGTAATGGATGGCAGCTCGGCGAGTTATGAACGAAGGGCAGCTCAGACTTGCTTGGATCAGTAGCAGTTAGGAGATTTGGAAAAGGCAACTCACAAATCTAAAAGCTGCCCAACATTCTCTTAGGAATTTCATCAAACGGTTTCTGGGCATGAGTGATGGTATTGCTCTTGCCTTACACAAGAGTGTTTATTCGCTTTTCCAATCGAAATTCATCCAAACTATGCTAATAAGCCATAGCAAAGAACCAACAAGGGCAATTATATCAGGATCGATCCAAACTTGTAGAAGGATCGAAATCAAACGGTGGGAACAAAGATGAAAAATATGCAAAACCATGAACCACGAACCACTCCAAAGATATAACACACCAAAGAACTTTTGTAAACTAACTAGATTAGCCGATATGACACACAACTAATCTAACTAGGTCACTTGCCACTAAACCTTATTTAAGGGTTTTAATAAGAGTAAGATAAACTTGCAAAAAAACACAATTTGACAAAGGAAGATAATATTCTATATATTGGTGATAATGATGATGATGATTGATGTGGCTTATAAAGATAAGGGTATTTATACCCACATTTTTAAGGCAACCTATTACAATCAAGAAGTTACTAAAATGGGCACATTAGCCAAAAAGGAAAAGTACAAAAAAGAATATACATGAAAGAAGACAAATTGGTAAAATATAAGAAAAAGGGAATATCTAGCCTCTATTTGTATTGTATAGCTTATCAGATGACTGGCCAAACTAGATGCAACTTCATTGAGTTATATTTCTAGTGTAGACAAGTTGATAGTCTCTAGATTCTTTATAGTTTAGGGTAGAGATGGCAAGTTGTTAGGTAAGCTTGCATAACTTTTTGAAGAACAATTTGGAGCTCCTTTAAGTCGATGGTCAGTGACCTTGGATACTATGTAAAGTTGAGAACAACTCAATAAGTGCAAAAGGTCGGGTATAGATAAGAGGTCAAACTCTTTAGTAGTAGGACGAATGGAAAGAATGTGTTAAGCCATTTATTCTAAAACTCGAGCTCGGGCTCTAGTTTAGGGTTCAATTAGTTGATTTCTATCATCCTCTCTATGTTAGGGTGGATGTAGATCAAATCTAGATGATCTCCTGTTTGATCGTCTTCTTTTGATCAATAGTGTCTCAAGTTAGTAACAATAAAAACATTGGGAACTCTATAGTCTTCAAGCAGTTGTAACTCAAAGGCATTGTTATTGACCTTATGGAGTATCTTAAAGCATCATTCAACTCAGGCAAACAATTTGTGCTTCCTCTTATTTGGGAATCTTACCTTACTCAAATGTAACAAAACTATGTCACCGAGCTAAAATTGTTTTCTCTTTCTTCCTTATCCTTTCTACTCCAACTTACTAGCAACTCAATCTATCTATTGAGTCACTTTCTAATAAATCTTCTAAAAGGTTTGAGCTTGGTCTCTTGCCTTCGAGTCTTCTTGATAGGCTACAAGTATTGGTACATGGTCCAGGGTATTTAGGGGTTGAAACCTTAGACGACTTGATACATCTCTAAGGTTGAACACATGGAAAGGCACTACAACGAACCAAAACAAGAAAATAAAATTGGGGTTTTAGCAATGTACAAGTAGCTATCGAATAGATATGACACATCACTCGATCTTACTTGGCCAACAATTCGCCGACTATAACACACTAGTCTGAACTAAAGGATCACTCACTACGCTAAAGGGAATAAATAAAAGTTGGATGATAACGAAAACATTAAGGTTGCTCAAAGTGAATAATTTCTGCATTGATTGGATGCATCCTCTATATACAAGAAGTAGGGGTTTATATACCCATCTACCAAGGTTACTTTATATGTATGAAAAGATAAAAGGGTATTTTACAACTAAGTTACATAGATAATACTAAAAGGGGTAAAAGGGGAAAAGAATATTCAATGTAGAAGAGAAAAGAATCATTTTAGAGTATTGTGTTAGAAGATACGTGTCACTTATTGGCCGAACATTAGGAGTATGATACAAAGTAGGCAAAAACAAGAAGGCGTTGCAGTTAGGGGCCGACCTACTCTAGATTAAGTCAAGGACCAATCAGTTCTTCTAAAGAGGAGTTAGCTTGACATAGGGTCAGATGCTTGTGGTTGGATTGGGAGCTCGCTTCGACTATTCTTAGGCTGTCTTTTAGGATAAAGCATAGTTGTTGAACAAGGATGGATCTAACACAAATAAGGATCCAATAGTCTAGTCGATAGGAGACCAACTCGATATAGAGGTCCCCGTCTTAACAATGGCATAGAGCTAATATCCTCCAAACGAGTCCTTAAAGTCCTCTAACTCGGCTATACATGATAGATTTAAGGGGTTGATTCCTATCATTTGTCTAGGGGTTGGAAAAATTTGTCCTCAAATCAAGAGTAGTCTTTGCCCTTTCTCCTAGGGTGGTCGCGGGGTCTTATTCTACTAGTTGGTGAGGGATCAGATTGGATACATTGAAGGTGGAAGAAACACCATAGTTATCAAGCAACTCAATTTGGTAAGCATTACGGTTGATTTTCTTCAAGACCTTAAATAGACCATCAGCTGGAAGAGATAACTTGTTCTATCTTAAGTGTGGGAATCACTCTCGGTTGAGATGTATCTATACCAAATCTTCTGGATGGAAAGAAATAGTTCGGCAACCTTGACTACCAATTTTATGCTACCTCTGATTGAACTTAGCAATCTTCCAAATGACAAATTGGTGTAGCTCATGCAATTCTTGATTTTGGTCTACTCTGGATTAACTCTCTTTAGTAGCTACTAGGGTATCGATCATATTTAAGGAAATGGTAAGGTTAGGACGATAGACGACCTCGAATGGGGTCTTCCCAGTAATGCTATGGACAACTTAATTGTATGCAAACTCCACAACTGGTAAGTACAAATCCCAATCCCTCAAGTTCTTTCCTACGACAGCTCCAAGCAAATTGCCTAGTGTCTTGTTTACCACTTTAGTCTAGCTATCAGTCTAAGGATGGCCACCAGAGCTAAATATAAGTTTAGTTCCAAGCCTTCTCCAAAAAGTCTTCCAAAAATAGCTCAAAAGTTTTGTATCTCTATCTAAGACAATAGTCTTTGGTACTCCATGTAGTTTGACAATCTCCTACAAAAACAAATCAACAATGTATAGGGTATCGTTAGTCCGATGGCACAGAATGAAGTACGCCATCTTACTGAAGTGATCCACTACAATAAAAATAGAATCTTTCCCTCTGAATGTTCAAGGTAACTCTAGAACAAAGTCTTTGCTAAGGTTAGCCCAAAGTAAAGTGAGTGTTGGTAGTGGCATGTACTCTCCATGGGGTTCTCTCTTTCCCTTAGCACGCTTGTACACTTCACAACTACTAACTACCTTATAGACATCCTTGGCCAAATTAGTCCAATAAAAGTTTTCTTTCAATAGATTGGCTATCTTGGTCTTCTTGAAATGAACAAATAATCCTTCGTTATGAGCTTCCCTGATTAATAGCTCATGCGTATAATAGTTTGGAATACTTAACCTGCGGTCCTTAAGATAATACCCTCCAACAACCACCCCTTCTCTACACTATTCAACAATAGGACTAAAGAAGGGATCAATAGCATATTGCTCAGTGATAAGTGAGAATCCCAATAATTTTATTTACAAAGTGGTCAACAAAGTTTGTCATTGTAATAGAGCATCGGTAACCACATTTGCGCTTCCCTTCTTGTTCTAAATGATATATAAGAACCCTTCCATAAATTTCAACTACTTAACCTATCTCTTTGAGAGTTTTATTTGACTCGTAACATGCTTCAATTATTCGTGGTCAGTGTAAATAACAAACTCTTATGGTGTCATTCCCTGAAGCGGCAGAGTTGTAACAGCCTAGCCGTATAAACCATTCTATGATAGTAGTTGGCCTTACAACCGCTATCTTAAAACTGGTTTACACAAGGCGTCTATGACTAACCCACTTTGAAGTAAACAGTTTATAATTTAAATAAATCACTTACCTAAGAAGGTAAGAAAATATATATATACACTATAATTGAGTTATTACATTATTCAAAAATGAAAAAAAATTATAAAATAAAAGCTTAGACCTTAAAAATATATGTTTGTTCTTATCCAGTAGTTGCTAGCTTTAGAGTAGTTGTATGCCACTTTTTAGCCAGCACCTACACGACGTCTATAGGGATATGAGCAACCACAGCTCAGTAAGTTAGGATGGAGGACTTAAAACTATACCACAAACATAACAAGGTTATCAATTAACTTATTAGGTACAATGCATGTTCAAGCAAATGCCATCTCACGACGTTATCCGGCCCGTCGTAAGATTAGAAAAATTGCGCCCGTTCTAATCTAGGTTGAAGAGTTACCATTAATGTAACAGCTTACGATCAAACTCAAGCTTGTGTAATGGAGACATCGCTCCTCCCATGACTACCTTCGAACCATTGACTTCACTTTCGCCGTGATCTCTTCTCCTATCACTTAGTTCGACTAAGGATGAAGAAGGGACCATTATGCAATCATATGCCATCCCTTTCGAAGGGGTCGGTATTTGGCCGGAAAATCCTAGGTTCCCCTAATGGGTTGCCATGTAGGTCTGATTATGATTACAAGTCGTATATTTGATTAGGTCCAGTTTAGGGTGATCAATCATTTTATACAAATCATATAATACAAGCTAAACAACAGACAGAATCATAGCATCACTCATAATCAAGCACATGTACACAACCAACTATCTAATAAGCACAACCAAGCATAATCTCAAGCCTCCAAAATATAGCAACGTATTAATCCCAACTTACCTGGACTCCTCACTTACTCACTCGAGGTCTAACTTGCTCAAGTTATCGCCAATCATCCCTATAATACAAACATGGTTTTAGTTTTTCATATAATTATTATAAGTTGGTTTTATCCTATTATGCTTATTATCATCTTTTGTGTAGGGTTTAATATGTCCAATTATCTAGATTTTCAAATCTTTTACAATTATTCTAGGTTTGGGGTTAGGTTCGGGTTCAATTTTCACATCAATTTCTAAATTAGGTTTTTAACTCAATTTCTAGTTAAAGATTTATATGTATACCTTAAGAAATCATTCCGACCCATAATGTGAAATTAATCGCATTATCTTCGAACATCCTAAATATCGTTTTTAGTCTCTAACTAGTGTTTTAGTCCGTGCGGTATACTCGGATTCTAGTTTAATCACCGAATTTACCCTCGTTATGAGAAAATCTTACATTTTTTATACAATTATCTAAAATTAAATTTTTATTTCAAATTTATTATATTCTAATTTTTATTATTATATTATCTAATTAAACCTAATTTTTCATATTTATTAATTTTTCAATTCTACATATTCCTAATTTTCTATAATTACCACATAATTCCTTCATTAATTACACTTAACACTTCAAAGGTTAGGATTAGATTTCCACATCAGAGATTAACAACCTTAACCCTCTAATTACTATCTAAATCACTAATAATGTCTTAATCACCTAATTAATCCAAGATTACCCAATTTTTCTATCATTTTAGAGCTAAAAATTTACTTGAAAATTTCAAAAATTAAATTTAAAAAAATGGTTTCATAGCACTGTTTTATATCACTTAAACATTCTACGGAAAAAAAAATTTGAGCTCTAAATTATACTTCTAAGCCTATTTATTTCTAATCCTAATCATGCTCGGTTTTGCTTAATTTCTTAAGGATCATATATCACGAGACATATCAACATAATATTTTTCCTAAAAACTATATACAAAAATATTCTAGAATAACAAAATTCATAATTTTCTAAGAATATTTACTATTTTTGCAAAATTATACAAAATCGGGCTAGAAATTGAACTCACCGATTTAGGTAGCTCCAGCCACTATTGGTGGCCATGGGTGTGTCGGCCCACCTGGATGCTACCACCACTGTATGGTGGTGGTGGCCGTCCACTCCCAGTTGCTCGTCGAGTCTAGGTTCTCCTTATAAGCCCCAACTATACAGTTTTCTTTTTTTTTTTCTTACCTAAATTTTTTCTTCCAATTTCGATGCTCCTAATTTTTCTCTGATTTCTAATTATCCAAATGAGCTCAGTGATTTTTTTCCCTATTTATAGAGTTTTGTGGTAATTAATGTGCATTAAATTGGGCAAGATATTGCCCAAATCCCTTAATTTTTAGCTTTTATATTACTCTAATTTAATTTGATAATTTTTTTTTTATTTTCCCCAGCTTCCACGCTTCAATTCTAGATCATTCCTTATTTATTGTGATTTTTTTTATTTTTTCTTAATTAATTATGAATTTTCTTTAATTATTTAGTATTTTTTTAGCACATTACGCGTATTTCTACCTACATGTAAATTCATATATAATACAAATAAATATTCCTAAATATTATTTAGGTCATTCTATGATTTTTAGTATATATATAATTTATCTCTAGCGATTTGTTAATTATCGGAATGCATTTTACGCATTTTTCGCATTTTCGATAAATAACGAGTTATATACTTAAAATTTAGAATTTTTATATTCTTTTATTTTATTGCTTATTTTCTTAAATTCAAACTTACGAGATTATTTTACTAATATTTCTAGCTTTATTTATAATTTAGGCTCGATTTGATCTTTCAGCCAATCGAAACCCTAAGTGACTAATTGTGAGGCTTACACATGATAACAAATAAGGTTACCAAACAGTGAGGGCTTGGAAAAGTGAGTATAACTCTTTTTTATACACAGAATAGTTCAAGGTAAGACTACTAAGTTTCTTACTATAGAAGGCAACAGGTCGTTGCTCCTGTATCAAGACAAAACTAATTCCAACTCCCAATAGTGCAGAAAGTTACACGACCTGGGGAGACGGCCGTGTCCCAGGCCGTGTCTGGTGACGAAAATAGAATCCATGTAATACACATATAAAAGGATATCTTAGGGTTCAAAAGAGGTAGAGACATTACAGAAACGGAAAGACACAAGAGACAAGAGGAGACTTAAGGAGAACATCAATCAAGAAACGAGAACAACATCGATTTCAAGATTAGAGAGATTGTTTATCAAATCAAGAGGGGTTTTTCATGCTTTATTTTACATTTTTTATGAAACTCGTTTTTAGATTCGTTATGATAGCTTAGAATTCGAGTATTTAGGATTATGGAACCTAGGGTTTCATGTAACCCTTGGATTGAATTATACTTTCAATAAAGTTTCTATCTTTTCTTAATTCAATTATGTCGTTTAGTTGTTGATTGATAATTCTAGAATGTCAATATATGATATTCTGCATGTTGATTGAGAAATTGCATATGTAATTAGATCTTAACATAATTGGAGAGAATTACATGTATACTTAGAGATAAGATATATGATTCTTTCGGAAAGTTGATTATTTGTGTGGGAAGTCATTATACATTAATGCAATTCTAAGTTATATTGCTAAGTGAAGAGATTCCGGTAAATAATTTAGAATTAGGGTTAATATGCTTGAGAAAGATATTAACTTTAATTGTGAATCCCTCCGGTCAAGAATCATAGAAACTAAATTGAATATATTTTAAGCGGTCACATGTTAAACACTAGGGGAAATAATTCCTAAATACATTATTGCATACTTGAAGTCGTTTGTAGTTTATTGCTTTCTAATTTGCTTAGTTAAGTCTCATAATTAGTTTAGTTTATTAATTTCAGTATTTTTAATTCATTCAACTCGACATAATTTTCTGGTTAGATAATAAAGCTAAAGTTAATATTAGTACTCAAAATCTCTGAGGGATCAACTCGGACTCACATTCGTTATATTAAAACTGATAGGTGTGCTTGCCTCGTATCAAGTTTTTGGTGCCGTTGCCTGGGATTTTCGATATTAATAACACGAATTGCTTTATTACTTTAACCATTTTTTTTTCTTTATTTTCTTTTGTTTTCATTATTTATTTTTATTACCTAGAACTGCAATTGATTTTATATTTCTTGCCTTTGTAGTGCATGACCCGAAGCAACTCGGAAGATTTGGTAGAACTTGATCCTGAAATTGAGAGAACTGCCCTTCAAAATTTGAGATCGCGACCTAGACAAATTGTGGCGACCATAGACGACGAGTCAATCGTTGAAATCAAGGAAGAAGGTGAAGAGGCCAACACTCAATTCATCGAGCAAGAAGATCCACCACACATGGCTAACAACGGGAATGAAGCAAATCGGACCATGTCCGATTATTCAAGGCCTACACTTATTGGAGCTGACTCNATTAGTTTAGTTTATTAATTTCAGTATTTTTAATTCATTCAACTCGACATAATTTTCCGGTTAGATAATAAAGCTAAAATTAATATTAGTACTCAAAATCTCTGAGGGATCGATTCGGACTCACATCCGCTATATTAAAACTGATAGGTGCGCTTACCTCGTATCATTCGTCTACCTGTCTTTTCACTTAGGCAACTTGCTTAAGGTTCATCTAGTATACAGGTTGGTTTGGTAGGGCAGCGCCTGGCTACAAATCAATACAGTACTTTATGCCTTAGATTAGCGATAGTCCTTTAGGCAATTCTCCCAAAAACAAGTCGAAAAACTCATTTATCAAGCTTCGAATCTCTTCTGGAACATCATATGATTCCTTCATCCCCAACAATCTCCTAACCAACAAGAACATCGGTTTGTCAACCTTTTCAGTAAATCGGAGCTCTCTTCGGCTCATAACTAAGGTCTTCTTCTTACTAGCTCAGGTAAGCTAGTTATGGGTTTCATTTACTTAGGATGGGATTAGAGGTTGTAATACAATTTTCCTTCCATCCTTAACAAAGGCATAAGTGTTCTTATACCCATCGTACGTAACACGTCAGTCAAACAACCAAGGTCATCCAAGCAGTAGATGTGAAGCTCCTATGGGGATGACATTGCATACTACTTCATCCTTATACACATTCCCAACACTAAACAGTATAGTCACTTGTTCAATTACATGCAAAGCACCCTTATCATGAAGCTAATATAGCTTACAAGGTCGACGGTGCTTTGAGGTCAGCAGAGCCAACCTCTGCACAAAGGATTATGCAACCACATTAGAATAGCTTCCCCTATCCACTATGATCGTACATAATTGGCCTTTGATGGTACAGTTGGTATGGAACAGGTTCTCCCTCTAGTCCTCCTCAGAGTTCGATAGGGAACTCAGTACTCATCTCGGGATTAGGGCCATCACTTCTCCCTACTCAGCATAGACACAAGTCTCTTCTTCCTCTTCGGCCTCGGGTTTTCCATCATCTCTCTTGGGCTCACTTTCATCATTGTTATCCATTATATCTCCTCAAATCATCATGATGCATCAATTCGGACGCTCAGCAGCCATATGTCTAAAACCCAGGTGTTTAAAGCATTTTACCTCACTAGTCTTCTATTCGGTGGTTTGTCCTTTCTCATATATCCTCAAGGGTGGCCTACTCTTAACTCAACCTGGATGACCGTTCCGGTCCTGCTAGCTTACTCGGCTATCTTTAGATTAGTCATTCTTATCCTTGGTCCTAATTAGCCTCTTCGACTTAGGTCAATCAGGTTGGCACGATACTAAGACTCACGAGAATATCAGCCCAAGTCGGCTCAAAACACTTCTTCTCTGCCTTTCGACTCTCTATACTATCTTAATGACCTCTTCCAATGTATAAAACCTCTATACCTCCACAATATTGCGAATCTTATACTTGAGCCCAAAAATGAACCTTGATACTATATGAGCCTCTGGTTCTTTCACATTGGCTGAAATCATTAACATCCGGAACTCCCTTATGTAATCATCAATAGATCAGTTCCCTTAGTGTAGCTCTTGCAATTTTGTAAGCGTATCTTATAGGTAGGTCTCGAGTACAAATCTTCCTCTTAATAACCTTTTCATCTTATCTTAATTCTTAACATTCATCTTTCATCTCTTGCTTTAGCTACATTCAGATTTTTCCACCACATGGTCGCATA
Source organism: Lumnitzera littorea (assembly GCA_024138015.1). NCBI lineage: Eukaryota > Viridiplantae > Streptophyta > Magnoliopsida > Myrtales > Combretaceae > Lumnitzera > Lumnitzera littorea. The sequence continues at coordinate 89,866,904 of JAMXBB010000009.1, read as the reverse complement.
CTCAGTAAACTCCATACAGCAAGTTGGACCTTGATGGCATTTTCATACCCATAACATTTAAATTCTTTCTCAACCTTCTCTTCCTACTCTAAGTATTCATCTGTATCTCCACTTCTACTGAAGGGTAGGATTTGCACCTTGACATTGTCTAGCCCTCAAGGGACTCGGCGTTCTCGTCCCTATGCTCAGTAATAATCAACTTCTTCTTCTTTACGAAACCCTTCAACACCTAGCTCCTCGTCATCTTCCCTAATCTCCTCCAACTCCAATCTTTGTCTAGCAACTCAATCTACTACTCCACCAGCTTATGGCGATTGAATTGGGCAATTAGTTCAATTTCCTTGGCCATAGTATCTCTCAAGGGCATCTTCTTGTGGGTTTTGTTGCTGTACACTTTGAGGTTGTTGTCTGTTAACTTGCATCGCGATAACTAAACTCTCAATAAGATTTGTGAGTTTGTCAAGTTTGTCGTCAACTAATCCTAGGGAATTACTACCATTATAACCATAACCAGGTTAAGCACTACTGTTGTAGTCACCAATAACACCTTGAACACTTGAATTAGACATGGTACAGTACTTCTCAAATTGCTAACAACTTCAATACTTGATAGTTACTCAAATAAAATAGAAACAAACTTTATTACTTAAATTAAAAACTGAGTAACAATAAAACCACTCTTGCTATTACACCAACATACTACAGTAGCTATAAAAGGAACACAACATCCACTAACAATAAAGTGAACCAAAACTTTACTACAACTTCGTATACTCCCTTACAGAACTGTGCTTTGATACCAGTGAAGCTGATGTATCTCTAGGGTCAAACACATGGAGAGGTACCACAACGAACCAAAACAAGAAAATAAAATAGGGGTTTTAGCAAAGTCTAAGTAGCTATTGAATGGATATAACGCACCACTCAATCCTACTTGACTAACAATCCACCAAATATGACATACCAATTCAAACTAAAGGGTCACTCTCACGCTAAAGGGAATAGATAAGAATTAGATGATAACAAGAACACTAAAGTTACTCAAAGTGAATAATTTCTATATTGATTAGATTCGTTCTCTATATACAAGAAGTGGAGGTTTATATATTCATTTACTAGGGTTACTTTGCATGTATGAAAAGACAAAAGGGTATTCTACAACTAGGTTACATAAATAATACCAAAAGGGGTAAAAGGGGAAAAGAATATTTAGTGTAGAAGACAAAAGAATCATTTTAAAGTATTGTATTAGAAGATACGTATTGCTTGTTGGCTAAATATTAGGAGTATGATACAAAGTAAGAGGAAGTAGGAAGGCGTTGCAGTTAGGGGCTGGCCTGATTTAGATCAAGTCGGGGACCAATTAGTTCTTCTAAAAAGGAGTCAACTCGATTCGGGGTCGGATGCCTATGGTCAAATTGGGAGCTCGCCTCGGCTATTCTTAGGTTATCTTCTATGATAAAGCATAGTTGTTGAACAAGGGTAGATCTAACACAAATAAAGATCTGATAGTCAGATCGGTAGGAGACCAACTCGGGATATAAGTCCCTATTACGGCTATGGCATAGAGCTAGTATCCTATGAACGAGTCCTTAGAGTCGTCTAGCTCAGTTACGTGTGATTAGTCCAAGGGGTTGATTCCTATCACGACTTCAAAGGAAATCTGAACCGTAGTGTTGTGGAAAAATCTATTATAAGCGAATTCAACCATAGGCAAGCAAGCATCGTAGTCAACTAAGTTCCTTCCCAAGCTTATTCAGAGTAGGGATCTTAAGATGTGATTGACAACCTTTATCTAACCGTCAGTTTATGGATGACATGATGTACCATAGAGTAATTTTGTTCCCATTCAATGCTAGAGGGCTCTCTAAAAACGGCTTAGAAATTTGGGATCTTTATCAAATACCATACTCTTAGGCACATTGTGCAATTGAATGATCTCCTACAAAAAGAGAAAAGAAGTAGCTGAAGCATTGTTAGTCTTGGTGTAGGGCTTGAAATGTGCCATCTTATAAGATCCGTCCATGATGACTATGAAATCTTTTCCTAAGGTTGTTTTTGGTAAGCCAAGAACAAAATCCATGCTTAAATCAACCTATAGTTTGATCGAGATGGATAAAGGCATTGTACTCCCTTATTTAGCTCAGCTCTTTGCTCTCTTACAAGTTGTGCATCCTTCTATAACCCTATTGGCATCTTATATGATTTTAGGCCAAAAGAATCAGGTACTCAATGGCTCAAAAGTTCTTTTCTCTCTAAAGTGTCTAGAAAGTCCTCCACTGTGACCTTCTCTCACCAACAACTCTTTGATAGAATAGGTCAACACACAAAGCTTACCACTTCAGAACAAGTATCCATCCTCAAGATGGTAATCATCTATTACTTGTCCTTCCATGCACTACATATATAGAAGACCAAATGAGGATCATGGTGGTATTTCTCCTTGATACTTGTAAACCTCAATAATCTAGTCCATAGGTCAATAAGGAAGGTATGTCTCCTTAACAAGGCATCAATGACCACATTCGTCTTGCTACACTTTTACTTGATCATAAAGTTAAATCCTTCTAAGAATTCTGCCCACCTTGCTTATCACTTTGAAAGCTTAAGCTAGCTTCTTAAATACCTCAGGGACTTGTGATGAGTGTAGATAACAAACTCTTTTGGTAAAAGGTAGTGTTATCACACATAATGAGCTTAGATTAGTACCAGAAGTTCTTTATCCTATACTAAATAGTTCAACTATACTCCTTTAAGCTTATCACTATGGTATGCAACAAGTTGACCTTCTTACATTGGTACAACACTAATACTAACACCTAAAGCATCACATGCCAGCTCAAAGACCTTATCAAAGTTAAGTAGAGCCAAGATGGGTGCAATAGTCAATCTTTCCTTCACCTTTGCAAAACTCTTCTCTTCTTTCTTTCCCTACTTAAACTCCATGCTCTTCTTTGTTAGTTCGGTAAGAGACACATACAATCATGCTGAAACCTTGTATAAAATGTCAATAAAAGGAAGCTCAACTATGAAAGCTTCTTACCTCAACATAAGAGGTTGGAGTTACCCAATCTGCTGTAGCTCTAATCTTCTCATAGTCTACTCATAAACCTTTTCCACTAACCATATATCTTAGGAAGACTACTTCTTCTTAGTAGAACCAACACTTCTTTAAGTTGCTAAACAACTTCTCATCTTTCAACATGTCAAATATAGCTCGAAGATGAATAACATGACCGGACAGGTGGGGACTGTACACTAAAATGTAATCAAAATAAACTACAACAAACTTTTCAATTAGGTCACTCAACACATGGTTCATTAATCTCATAAAAGTGCTTAGGGAAAAGACAAATTAAATGGTATGACAAGCTATAAGGACAAACCATAGTAAGTCTTAAACGTTCTTTTCCACTCATCCCCCAACCTCATTCTAATTTGATAGTAACCAATCTTTAGCTAAATCTTACTAAATACTCAGGCATGATGCAGTTCATTTAACATGCCGTCTAACCTAAGGATAGGATACCTATACTAGATCATAATTTTGTTAATAGCTTGGCTGTCCACACATATTCTCTAAGACCTATCCTTCTTTGACATAAGCAATGTTAGGATAGCAAGTGGATTAAGACTTTCTCTCACATACTCTCTCTCCATTAGCTCATTGACTTATCTTTACATTTTAGAAACTTGTTTGAAATTCATTTAATAGGCTAGTTTATTAGGTATGGCGACACCAAGAACTAAGTCAATCCCTCAAAATGGGGATAGTCCCTTAGGTAACTCTTTAAGAAATAGGTCGTCATATTCCTCAATCAGTACTTTGACTTCTTCAAGCAACTTAACTTGCTCCTTTAGTTTTAACAACTTATAAATTATCAAAAAGGTTAACATGTAACTCCTCTAAGCTCAAAGCAACTCAAAACAAGTTCCTTTCTAGGGCCTCGGGCTAACTTCTAGTTTGCCCACTTATCTCAAAGTCATTAGGTTCAAGGTAACTTTTCTTTCATCCTTAAAAGCGTAATTATTCCTATACCTATCATGCATAACTATCTAATCAAAGTGCTAAGGCTATCCTAACATGGACAGCATGTTGCAAGGGATCTCATTTGAATAGTTCATTATACACAGTGGCAAGAGTATTTGCTAGGACACATGAAGTACACTTTTCTCGTTTAACTAGTGCAACTTATGAAGCTTCGAATGTGATAAGGTCGATAGCTTATGCTTCTAAACTGGATCGAAGAAACAACATTGGTACAACTTCCACTCTCCAAGGTTGTTAAACTCGCAATTATATGTAGAATTGTTAGAAAGTTAGTAAAATCGAAATATAAAAACGTAAGTTTCTATAAACCTTGTAAAATAGCTTTAAAAAACTATAGAGATGCTTATAATAGTTATTCAAAACTTGAAATATATGATGAAAATAAAAAAATGAAGAGATTAAGTTCTTTTTTCATAAAAAAATGCTTAATAATATATAATTAAATATGTATGGAAGAAATGACAAACAAAGTTGAAACTAAACTTTTTCCATTATTTTCTTTTGAAAAAAAAAAACTAAAAAGAATCAAATATTTCAAATCATTTCAAATTATTGATGGTGTAAATTGAATTGTATAATTTTTCTTATAATCTTTGCTATTAGAGCTAAAACCTAGGTGAAGACTATGAACATAAAATAAGAGACTAAGAGAGAAAGAAAAAAAGAAAAATAAAATAAGATAGAGAAAATGATGTAATGCCCTAAATGTTGATGGTTTGTAAAAGCTTAGTTACATTTTTTTTATTTTTTAGCTCATTCAATTTAGATATATAGAATCAATAAACTTGGTAAAAAATATAAGTTTCTATCGAGTTTAAATGTAAACTCAATTAAAAATATAAGTTTCTATATAAAAAAGAAAAAAAGTTTATATAGAAGTTAACTTAAAAGAGTTTCCTAAAATTGTAAACTCGTAGAATTACATGGATAAAATCGCGATTTTGATAACTATGCCACTATCTATAATCAGAGCATAGACTTGGTCCTTAACCTTGCAAAGGATATGGAACAAATTTTTCCCATTGTCCTTCCTCAATAGATGGTTCTAAGCTTATGACATGATGGACAACTAAAGTCAGTTTGTCCAAATTCTCAACAAATACTTCTGCCTCAATGAGCTTGTCATCAACCTTCTTGGTGTCTCCCTTCACTTCAACTTTCCTTAGGCTCTTTATCTATGATATCTACTTTAATGCTCGAGAGTTCTCCCTTTATTACCATAGTATGTTGGTTTGGGTACTGGGTGACCAAGTGCCTAAAACCCTAACACTTTAAACACTTAATCTCGCCAGTCTTTTTAGCTCATGCTTGACCTCATTCAAGTCTCCTCAAGGCCTCCTTCTTGATAAGTTGACTCTTCTAATCAAGTAAGACACCAATTCGTCTACCAGGTTCAATGTTAAATTGAGCTCAATTACTACTTAGCAAAGTAGGACTTGATGAAACAACTCAGCTTGAAGGAGCTTAGCTTAGTTTATTTCCTTTCTACCTCTCTACCTCCTAAGCAATCCTTATAACCTCATCAAGGGTAGTAAACTATTAAAGTTCCACCACATCTTAGATCTCATACCTTAACCTAATGAGGAACCTGGACACTATTCGAGTTGCTAGCTTATTGATCTCACAACAGGTCATGAGTATTTGAAACTCTCATATGTATTCATCAACACTACGACTTCCTTGCTTCATCTCTTAAAGTCGAGCAAAAGTGTCTTGTAAATAAGAGTTTGGAATGAACCCCACTCTCATGGTTCTCTTCATTTTTAGCCAGGTGTTAACTTTACAGTATACTTCTCTTCTTTACATGTCTTGGAAGTTCTTTCACCATATAGCAACATATCTTGAACACTCAACGGCAATTATTCATACTTTATCATAGTCCTTGTATTAATAATAATCAAAATCCCTTTGATCTTCTCCTCCTAATCAAGATACTCATCGGCATCACTAGTACCATTAAATCTAGATTTTCACATGGTCAACAACTCATGGTATAGGAGTTCTCTCCTCAGGCTCATAATACTCTTCCTCAACCACTTCTTTAATGTCAGCCAAGTTTATTCTTCTGTGAACCTATCTTCCTACTCCTCCATCTTGCTATTGTCAAGCTAAGAAGTCACTTCATACTAGTTGAACATCATGAGTTACTTCCCTAACTTCAGTACAACTCAAGAAGCATTGTAAATGAGTTCAATAGGTTGAGCAATAGCTCCAATCAACTCTATAATCATTGTGGCCATTTCATCAAATCTCTCATCCATACTCTTAAGTGTGGTCGAAGTTTTTCAACCACGATATTAAACACCACTTTTGTTATCTCCAACACCAGAATTTATACTCAAATCTGTTAGATATTTTTCATGAATTTTGATGATAACAAAGAGAGAAGAATGCTGAGGAACCAACAAGTGTATATGTATTTAAATAGTTCTTTAGAAAGTTTAACATTGCAATTTGAGTTGCTTTTAGAAACTTATTCAGAAAGTCTAAATCATTTAAAAAAGAAACAAGTATGAAAACCTTTGGAGAATGTTTCAGAAGTTTTCATAAGAAGAGTCAATATAAGTACTTCAAAAATTTATTCAGAGACTTTGAAAAATAGTAAACTGATACTCTTCAAAGAGTCATTCAGATAGTTGATCTAGAAGAGTAACATTGAAAATTGACACAATATCATATTCAAAGCAAACAGCACCTAACTCCATTAGATTGGGTGTATTAGGAAAATATATTTAATTCCGTTTCATTTAAGTTAGAATTAAAATCTATAGGGATTACTTTTTAAGCGAATTTATCCTTGGCTAAATCACAAGAAAATATCTAATTTTGGATAAGATAAGGTTGATTTCATATTTTATGGGATTTCAAATTCACATCTCAAGCTTATTTGGGATTTACTAATCAAAGTATATTTGATTGAGATAAGGTATAAGGTCAGGTTTAAATTTCAAACTCCAAGTTTTTCTCAAAATATCTATAGATTATTTTTAATGTTGAAAAAGGACAAACATGAAGTGAAGATAATATTCAATAAATTTAGCTGTTAGAACACTTCAGTATAACAAGAGAAAGGATTCAAAATGTCAAGTACGATTTTGAGAAGGAAAATATATATACTTTATACTCTGATCATAAATATTCTCTACCTTTTGAAAAAGCACAAAACGTTTCTCAAATACTTCTTCAGAGAGTTGAACCAAAGTTGATTATTCATTATCTCCATTTCTATCTTTGTGTGAAATTATTTAAGACTTGTATTATTATTCTCACTTGTAATTTGTAAACATTATGTGTTATTTGAGTGTTGAGAAAAGTTTGTTTGTACTCTATAGATCTGTAATTAACCTATATTGTAAAGAGACTAGATAAGAAGAGAGTTGTTGAGGTCAAGTGTAGTTGATATTTGTAAACTTCTTATGTTTTTTATTTAGTGGATCAAGTGAAATGGCACCGGTAAAATAGACAAGGTCTCCAACAGTGGAGCTGAAAAAGAATAATAAGTAAAAGGTTAAAGCTCTATAAATTTTGACCTTAATATTCTCCTCTTTATCTCCTTTAATTTACATTATTTATTTGTGTTATTTGTATTGAACTATTAAAATACCACTATTCACCAATTTAAGTTATTAACAGTGGTAATTTTATTTACATCAAAAGTTTCAAAATTTTTAAAGATATCAATTCACATACAAAACCAACAAAATCTATCATCTTCCTTAATTACAAACTCAACCAATTTTAATCACACAAACCCTAAACATGATACTACTTAGAGATAACAACACAAGTCAAACCAACAAAACATCATCTATCCTAACTACATACGTAAAACTTGCTAACAATGATTACTCTATCTTACTATCTCGAAAATAGAGTAGAATAGGGCCTATTTCTAAATACAATAAAATATCCACTATAGATTTTGTTAAAAGAGTTTTTTAGTAAAATAGGCCAAAGGCCTTAATCAACAATATGGAGGCTTAAGCCTAACTCCAAAGACCTAATCTAGGTATATGTATCGACTTGTCTACCATAAATATAGGACAAGACCCCCAGGTAAGGAAACCCTCTTCCATTCTCTTACTCTTGATAATACTTTAAAATTCTGTTCACACGAAGAGATAGCTAACTTAGGCATCGGAATGGTCACCCCAGAGTACCTTTCCCCTCTCTCCATAGTCATTTTCTTATTTTGGCAAATGTTTGTGCATCAGAAAGAAAATCAACAATTAACATATTTCATATAATTACTCACAATCACGACAAACATTCGCCAACACTTCATAGTACAACCATACACCCAACTTCCATAGAATACATGGTACAATAGTTTCGCCTCATAAACCTCTGCTCTAATATCAAGATGACAAGCTATGACCAAAAACTAAGAAGGGCAGTTATATTGAGGTGGGTCCAAAACCCTAGAAGGGTCAAAATCAAGTGGTAAGAACAAAGGTGAAAAATAAGCAAAACCACGAATTGCTCCAAGGATATGATATACTAAGGAACTTCCATAAACTAATTAAACTAGTTGATATGAAGCACAACTATCTAGCTAGGTCACTCACCAGCAAGCCTTACTCATGGGTTTAGACAAGAGTAAGACAAACTTACAAAAAAACATAAGTTCACAAAGGAAGATAATATTCTATATATTTATGATGATAATGATGATTGATGCGGCTTACAAGGATAAGGGTATTTATACCTACATTTTTGGGGCAACCTATTACAATTAAGAAGTTACTAAAATGGGCACATTACCTAGAAAGGAAAAAATAGAAAGAATATACATGAAAGAGGACAAATTGGTAAAATACAAGAAAAAGGGAATATCCAGCCTCTATCCTTATAGTATGACTTGTCAAATGATATGTATCTTGGCTAAACTATATGCAACTTCATTGAGTTGGATTTATGGTGCAAATAGGTTAGTAGTCGTTGGATTGGTCTATACAAAATCTTCATATTTCTAAGTAGAGATGGTCAAGCTATTGGATAAGCTTACCAAACTATTTGAAGAGTAGTCCGGAGCTCCTTCAGGTCGACATTTAGTGATCTCGAATACTATGTAAAGTTGAGAACAACTTAGTAGGCACAGAAGCTCTAGTGTGAATAGGAGGTCAAACTCTTCAGCAATAAGACCAAGAGAAAAAATATGCTGAGCATGTACTCTAAACCTCGAGCTCAAGCTCTGGTTTGGGATTCTGTTGGTTGATTCTTATCACTATGTTCTTCAATAGGGTATCTTTTATGAAGCGCATAAAAGAGTATGAGATGGTGAGTCTATATTGGGTTTCACCTTTCTTTTGTGTTGTACTGAGGCTTTGATATTTTTTTCCCCATTTTACAGAGCAAGACTATTGTGGGCAACTATAAGGTGTCCTCGTATCAATCTATTCACAAATTGAACTCCCCTCACAAACGTGTACAAAGAGTTTGGTAAGAGCACGGCTATGAATTGCAAGTTGGACATTATCTGAATGTTGAATATGTATTCGCACAGTGTATGGATATATCAATATTATTTGTGATGTTGGTATGCTCTCTCTCGTCTATGCACAGTAAAACTTATAGACAAGAAAAACAGAATGAGGATCGCATCAACCAATTCCAGTTTCCGGTTCCCATAGAAAGGACCAAATGTTGGTGGTAGAATTTCGTCAGCGATTGGATTCTAGTCACTAGAAGTTGGAAAATTATTGACTGCAGTTTTGGTCCATTATGCAGTCTCTTGCGACAAAAAAAAAAAAAAAAAAAGGCTATTTGGCAGCACCGAAGGGTGCTGTAACTTAATTACTCCGATACCTATATTAGTATGGATTTTAAAGAGTGAAAACTCTGATATAAAAAAGAGAAAAGGAAAGAGAGAGCCTTTTTACCTAAGAAGCCTATCTACTTTTTATAAAGAAACAGGCCAACATAATTCAAGAAAGATATCTCATGTCAGATCTTATATTAAATCCTTTTGGATTAAATAAGTGTATCTAGTGCTGTACTCTTTCTTTTTTATCAGTTGAAATCTAACACATCATCATTCAGACGTGGTTTTTCTCTAAACTCCCATTTGGAATTCTCTTTCCGCACTAAACATCCTTGTTCATATCGTTCTCCCTTCCTCTCTCTCTCTCTCTCTTACTTCGTCTGTTTTTTTGTAATTCCACTGAATGCTTTCATAGCTGTATCATAAAAATTGACATAAAAGTACTTATTGCATTGTTAGTTAATCAAACATGTGGTTAACATAAGCTATTGGTTAGGGTTTTTGAGAAAACGAAGCATCTTAGAATTCCTGCAGAATGGATATTTCATATGGACGTGGCTTAAATTCGGTTTCTAAAAACCTCTGCAAAACTAAAAAGAAAAGTGAAACCTAGAAACAAAAAATGAAGTATTTAGTTTGTCTCTTGAATTTGGTCAACACTAGAGTTTTAAAGTATGGAAAAATAAAAAAAAAAATAAAAAAAGAAAATGGGCAAAGACAGAAACCAGAGCTTGGGATGCACTAGGGCAACCAATCATTGCAAAGGATAGTAGACTGCTAAATGTCTATGTGATTGACTATGATAAATTATAATTAAGCATTTAGTTATAGATGATACTAATATATTATGTAAATAAATTGATACTATATAAGTATTAGTAAAATTCTAATATGTCAATGTGTATTTTCTTAAGAACTATCATCACCAATATATATTTAAATATAATTTGGGTATTTATCTATCACTATAGGCATATTTGTTTCAATGAAACTTCTTTTATCGTAGATGACAAAGCCACGTGGTTCATGATACTTTCTCCCTTGGTGTGTTTTTCGCTGTTTTATGTCATTCGATTGAATGCTTCAGCAGGTATATTGTAAGAATTTCTTATCTCCTGAAATTATTGGCGGTAGTTACGTGGAAGCAAATAGAAATGGGATATCTGAAACACCTATGTTTAGTCTCATTGATGACAAAGAATAGAATATATATTCATATATATCTAGTTAATGTGGAAGAGTTCAAATTACATAAGGAAGCGCAGCACGAAAGACATGCGCCTGCAATATTTAGAAAAAGTTTTTATGCGTATGTGTAAGAATATGAATATGATAAGAATCCTAAAATGATTACCGTAAAGCTCCAAATCTTAAATGGACGTACTTCAATTGGCTTTTTTCCTCAATAGGTAGTGTCGGCCGTGAAACATCACACTTAAAAAAACAATTTGAAAGATTTTATGTATACATCTCCATGCATTTTTATCATTATTATTTCTTTCTATCCATCTCTCCACCATTTATATGAGTGGATGTAAAATAAATGAATAATTAAATTGCAACTCATAAAAATAGAATAGAATTTTGATGGTTATTTTATACCAGTTACACTATTCAATTTGACATAGATTGACATAATCAATAAGGTAAAAATAAGGAAGAATTGTTTATTATAATATAAAAAGATCCTAGTATCATTTCAAGGACTTAAGCCCTATAGAAACTAATCCAAAAACTAATCAACTATTACCTTGCTAACAAATGGATATTGGTTAAATTATCACTAAAAGTTGTGAGAAATAGGCAATGACAATCCCTAAAGAGGGTAAGAGGGATTCTAGCCCCTCTAACATTTTACACTAGGTTTTATCATTTTCTATGTAATAACTAGTATTTCTATTAAAAAAGTAATTAATAAAAATACTTAAGTAATATTAATTACATATGGAATGATAGAACAGTTATAAACTTAAGGGGACAGAAGTATTTTTGTCAGCCCTTACTCAAGAGGCACCTATAGTTGGTTTAAATAAAATCAATGTACATCTCTCTTCATAAAAATACATCTCTCTAAAAGTATATTTTTTTCTTTCCGAATAGTTCCCAACTTTTCAACACATAAGAAGTCATAGAGATTGAACATAAGTGTGAAACTTTGTGATTTTTCCACGTTAATGCGTGAGTACAATGCGCTAAATGGATTCTTAGATGGTAAAAGCAAACTTTGTTGCACCATTTGAAGAGGAAGGATAGTGATATTGTTGGAAGCATTCTTGATGTAAATAAGTTAATTTATTTCTTTACATGTAGTGGTTCATAAATGTGTACAAGAATCTTTAGTTTGGAGTCTTGGTTGCCACATGTGTCAAATACATCTTAGGTGAGTGTTATAGATGCATTTTTTAGTAAGGTGACGTAGATAACAGAAGTCAAAAGGGAAAAGTATGCATTTTAGGTGTACATACATGTTTTGCATTCATGTCTACAACTTTGTTTATGTTTGAGTATGAGTTTTGCACTTAAATTGCAAATTCAACAATTTTTACAAAAAGGTCTAGATCCTTTTTAAAAAGGTTTGAACCATTTTTATTTGTATAGGTCTGATCAGCCTAATTTTTATCAAAAGGTCCAAACCTTTTTAAAAAACCTTCGAAATTGTTCGAACCATCCCTTAACAAATGTTCTTATTGTTTTTCTCCACTCAAAATTGTTTAAACCTTTTGATCATGGTTTGCACATTTCTCTCCTAATCACTATTCTTGCCAAAAAAAAAAAAAACACTTTTAGAAATTTTCTAAAGCTTTCTAACACTGCAAACCACTAATTAACTCTACATTAAGCATAATTAAACATTTTTTAACCAAATTTGAACATTTTTACCCTAAGTGCTACTTTAACCACTCCTAGTGAATTTTCACCCTGGTTTATTCCTTGTAAATAGACTATATTATCAATAAGTACTTAGTCATGAAAGCATTTCCCCTTTTGAACTTTAGGTATATGAGTTGAAGATAAGTTGGAGTAGCAAAAGCATGTTAAGACTTCAAACACAGTAGCTTAAGGAAAACATTTAACTTACTTATTCCAACAGTTAGAATTTATAATTTCTTGTTCAAATTCTAATAGATACTAAGTCTTGTCCAAGTTCATCATTCCATGTACATGGTTATATGTTTAATGATTTGTGCTTGTTAGTTATTGGTGGAAATTGAACTTAACTTTAGCCAACCTTAACATTGATTGAATTTAGTGTGTTTGGCTAGGTCTAACGGACCAAGAGTACCAGTGATCTTAGGGTAACACCCGAGGATTAGTAAGTGACATTGTCTTGAGTAGAGTTGCTTACAAAGTTGATCCGATTAGATTTTAGATTGTTAATAACTTTGGAGTGTTGGAAAGTACCTAAAACCAAATATATATATATTTGGTTTATATATATTATGTATGATACTTCTATGATCAAGGTCATGAGTTATTCCAAACTTTGAGATGTTAAAGCTATGTTGCATACTAAACTTAAATAAAGATAATAACCAGTTGTTGATAACATGTTTTTCATTCATTTGTAAAATGGATTTTGCTTACTTATGCATGTACGATTGCATTACTCCCATATTAGCCAAATTTCTCTTACCCTTTGAGAATCTTATTTTTAGATGTAAGTAATACAAGAGACAAAGATCTCTATGATGACCTAGGGTACGATTTGGTCTATGACCTAGATGGCGATGAGGATTACACCAACTACAAGGAGCAGTAGAAGGCTTTCAATAATCTTATGTGTTTATTGCTATTGTATTGAAAGAATGGCCTCTATTTGTGAATTTGATGTTACTAATTAAAGTTGTTGGTGTTGTAATAGGAGCATTTAGACTCCAGTAGTGGTTTGACAATTAGGCTTAGTTTATTGGAGCATGTTAGACTCAATTAATTAAAGCTCGTGTTTTATGTGTGGTGTATAAGCAAGACTCTTAGAGCCATCCTTGGTATTGACTTGAAAATTAATAAATATTAGTATGGTTTGTGGTTTACTTATTTAATGTACATAAAGTTATTAGCAGGTTATGAGTCTTTGTGTGTTAGTAACTTGTTATTGACACGTAGCAAATTGTAGTTACTCAAGTTTTGGGGCGTTACATTTTATCCTAAAAAATTTATGATTTTCATTTATTAAATTTAAGACATTAATCATGTAATATCTTGTAAATTTAGAAAGGCTTTCTTAGAACACTTGCTAAGAAATTCTTTAAGACTATTTTTGTTTTTTAAGTTAACAAAGCATTTTACTATATTTCGTGTAGTACATCTTACATTTTCTACAAAATGTTATAAATGCTGATGATAATCTTGCATCGCCTCATAGACATAACAAATAGTCTCTTAGGACACTTCTTAACATGGTCTTAATGTATTTAGATGTTTTTCCGAAACGAATTCGTGAAGAACACCAAAGAGGACATGATAAAGTAGGGTTTATTTTATACCTAACAATTAACTTGACACCAGACCAATCATATTTAGGTATAGCTAAGATCCTTTTGGAACGTGGAGAACATATAAGAATGTTTGCTTTTCTCCAAATTCAAGCGGATACTATAATAAAATAAGAGTTAAAATTTTTACTACTTTAAGGAAGCATTGAGGTTTCTGCTTTTGGTACAAACTATGTCGTACTTTTCATCATTGATCTAATAAAGTATTGTCCAATCATAAAGAATAAAATAAATAATTTAAAACTTTAAATTTTTCCATAAATTTATTATTGAGATAAGGTATCAAAGTATAGCTCGATTTGCATACATATTTAATTAAATTGTCCATTGAAAAAGTTTTAATCCATAATAAGTAATCTTTTAAATCAATTTAGATGTTGAGTTAAATTCACTAATAATAAGTGGCAAATTTGACTTTCCAAAGTGGAATAAAAAAAAAAAAAGGTTGGAAATGATAACGAGATATTTCTGACTTCTAAGGATAACATACGTTGATTGAGACAACACACGTCGAGGAGTAATCATTATTAAGCATATATTGCAGAAGGCAACATAACAAGTACCATTGAAAGTGGGCATATATCCATAAGCCACGATGTTTTGACCGCTTATGCTGGGTGATGGGTCTAAATAACGTGTTAGGTCTAGTCGGTATGTAATATTCTTAAGAATCCAAGAAAATTTTCTTTATAAATCACGTGGATAAAGTATATGTCTAATATAAATTATTTATGTCTTGATTTAACAGGATCCATAAAAATTAGGTAGTGGATATAATTGAGGAAGAGGAACTTAATCTTCTAGATCTAGAGAAAGAAAACCATAACACGAAAGGTATGCATACCATAGAACAGCATCGGATTCAAAAATGCCAAATAAAAAGTTGTCATTCACGAAAGGTTTTGTTATTGGAATATGTTACTTTCAGTTGCTTCAAACAAATTGATTAAAATGATAATGTTTAGTCCAAACTGTCATATAGCTCCAAATTTCCATCTCTTATTCGGTTTTGCTCGAGTACTTTGAAGTACGCTGGGCATTACTAGCCAACGCATGTAATACTCGAAAATCTGAAACGTCACATATCGTCACATGTTCCTAATCCTTCATTAACACATCAAGTTCTAAAACACAAATGGATATATCAAAAATTGACATCAATAACCATCAGTATCAATAATCTTAATAAACTCCCATTTCATAATATCCAAATTCCTTAATAAATACTCTATAAGTACTAAAAAAACTAAATGACTCTTTTGTTTCTTATAATGGACATATATGAAATAAAGAGACATAGTTCCAACAAACAATTTCAAAATAAAACAAGTCTCAACTACAGTCCCCATTTCAATCTTCTTTATTAATCCTATCTCCATAACCGTCATCTAGATAATAATAGTTATCATTCTAATCGTTAATTCCACCACTCTTCTAACCAGCAAGATCTCTATAACTATAATCTCCATAGACATCATTCTAACATGTAGTTGGGAAAAAAGAAATGAAAAGATGAGTTGAAACCCAGTACGTAATACATGACCACATGCGCATGATTAAACAATATATATTCACATAAGTATGAATGCAAAATAAGTAATTCACACAATTCATTTAATTATCTTTACTTTTAAGTTGGTCGCACAACACACAGTAGTGGTCTTCAAGACCCAATTACATCATAAATCATATCACAACCTCGCACTTAGATGTACCTCTTCAAGCCTCTCTACAATAACCTAGATATACTCTAAATCATTTCTATGTGAGACTCCACAAGGGATAATGCATCACATGGATCATTGAGATTGCCCCATAGGGATCTACTACTACGGGCTCTTAAGATAAGCTAAGCATAAGCAACAAAGAGATACTAAAGCCAAATGTACTTTTAATCCATTTCAATTTTGCTTTGCTAATACTCACATACAACAAGCATGTGTCACGTACCTGCATAATTGGAACCTGTTACCAACAAGCT
Source organism: Lumnitzera littorea (assembly GCA_024138015.1). Taxonomy (NCBI): domain Eukaryota; kingdom Viridiplantae; phylum Streptophyta; class Magnoliopsida; order Myrtales; family Combretaceae; genus Lumnitzera; species Lumnitzera littorea. The sequence continues at coordinate 89,850,615 of JAMXBB010000009.1, read as the reverse complement.
ATGCTTAGCTTTAGAACCTTGTTTTTTATGGTCATTTAGGTTTCTTTGTTTTCCCTTAACCAAGCTATGCACTACTGTAAAATATCAATGCATAATTCTTAGATTCAATTATAAATCTCAAATCTTACAATTGACTCTTTACTTACCAAAGTCCCTTAGGGTTTCATAAACCACACAACTTTCTTCTTCATATAGACTACTCTTGCATTTAATAGTTTTTGGAGTCTACAAAAGAGGAGTCCAATCCTGTAATGCATAAGGAGTTAAATGATTCTTTGAAAAATTAAACATAATATTTTGTGCACTAACTAGGTTAGGAATTTCTTGGAATTCCAACTTTACCCTTCATTAAACCATGGCTAAAGACCTTAACATTCCTTGCTCAAAACTTAGTTATCTTTTATTATTTTCTAGGTAATACAAACACATTAGCATTGTTAAGGCAATCGAATAGTAGACCTTTTGGCTAACATAAGATGATACGTGTTTATCAAAGAAGTTCTACTCTCAAGCAATTCGGTAGGGCATTTAGATATTTAAAAAACTATTGAGAGTAGTAAGTCATCAAAGTTAATGGGAATTAAGTTACGAGACCTCTGACTCGCAGTCAAGCCCAAGGATTAGAGGGGCTGGCACGACAAATCCTTATGTTCCTACCAACCGCTACCAAGACAAGTACTTCCTTGACGAGTCACATTTAATGCCATGCCATATGACCGCTCATTATTCTGTGTTATACCGAATTGATGATTACTCTAATGCTGAGCCAACCAATCACTCGACATCATCCTTACCGAGAAGCCGAGAGACAGAGAATCCAGACTGATTAGGCCATCCTTACTCAGATAAGCCCACCTGTCCATACTTTTTGTCCACATCTCCTAATAACCTCAACAATGCAGCATCACTACGTATACAGTATCATATATAGAATCTGTACTACCAACGATTGTTTTCCTTATATATTCATTTTTACCCTTTTGTATCATGTACATTACTTCTTTAGAAAATAACTTATTATCTTTTCCCTTTAGGACAAGTTGCCCTAACTTACGGGTATAAATATCCTTATACTTGTAATTGTAACTTATTAGATTACTTTCAATACACTTTAGTACTTTTTTTCCTTGTGTAAACACTGCTTGTTTACTCTCGGTATCGCTTTTATCCTTTCTTTTAAGCAAGATTAGGTAGTGAGTAACCTCATTAAACCAATTCGTATGCCATATTGAATTGTGTCGTGAGTCCTCGGAAGTTCCATTGGTGTGTCATATCCTTTAGTGCTGTTTGCCAGTTTTTGCTTGCTGTTTCATTCGTCTTTGTCACTCTTTTTGTACCTTTCCCCATTAACCCTTTTTCAAGCTTTCTGCAAGCTTAGACCCATCCAGCGATCGGCCTTACCTGTTCTTGGTTACGATTCACAACATGTTAGTATCAGAGCAAAGGTTTTATGAGCTGAAGTTTTTTCTTCTTGAGTTCTATTATACTCTGTTTTGCGTGTGTAAAACAAAACAAGCTATTATGTTCATTTGACTGTTTTGATATTAACTGTTCACTTTCTGAAGTGCTTGTTTGAATTTTGTATCTATGAGGAAAAAAATAAACCCAAGTATGAATGTTAGTACTGGTGATGATAGTAGAGTTATCCACCATGAACAACAATCTTTGAAAACTCCTAAAAGCACTAACAAGAGACTTTATGAGGTAGCTAATCTCTTGGTGGATCTGACCCGAGCTGTTCATGCCCTATCTTGCCGATTTACTGAGGCTACACAAAATGCTACACAAAATGCCACACAAAACACCCCACAAGTTACTCAACCTATTAAAGGCCAGAACCTAGCTCGACCAGTTCAAGGTAAAGGAGTTGGCGGATAAGTAAGGCGAATGATAGACTTGAGAGAGCTTCATGAGGAGGAAGAAGAATATTTTGAAGAGGAGTGTGTATGAGTTCCCAAAGCATTCGATCATGTGAAGCTCCGAATTCCAAGTTTCAATGGATCTAGGAATGCTGACGAGTATCTAGATTAGGAAGAGAAAATGGAGCATATGTTTGATTACTATCAATATGAAAATTATGAGAAAGTGAGTACTGCTGCTATTGAATTCTCTGGATATACCGTCATGTAGTGGAAGAATTTTCAAGCCATGAGAAGAAGAGAGGGGTATCAAGAGATTAACAACTAGCCCGAGATGAAGATAGTGCTCAGAAACATATTCATACCTAAAACGTATCTCGAAGATACTTTCACTCGGCTTCAAGAGCTAAGATAAGGAAGCTGAACTGTTGATGAGTATGTTCAAGAATTCCAAATCTAAGTGAAGGAACCACCAACCCGAATAGTCTTAAGGTTTATTGCTAGATTGAGAGGAGACATCCGAGACATTGTAAAGCTCCAACGATCATGGATGAATAGGAATGCCCAATGGGTGAAGAGGCAAAGAAAGAGCCAAGCAATGACCAGAATGCCAACTAGCCAACCAAAGCAAGTAAGTCACCGAGCTTAGTCTAGTATCGAGTCGAGCAGAAAAGTTGATGTTAGAGCTGAGCGAAAAGGGTGACCTGAAGATGTAGTGCCGACTCGAACATATGAGAAGAGGTAAGGGTTTGATAAGAAGACCAACCAGATCAAGTGCTTCAAATGTCAAAGGTTCGGACATATGGCTATTCAGTGCCCGAACCAAAGGATAATGGTCATTAAGGGAGACATCCTGAAGTTAGAAATAGAGAGTACGGATAAGGAACCCAAGGAGGAGGAGGTTCTTGTCGATGAAGAACTGATTAAGGAGGACGTTGTTTTTGAAGACTTGGATCAGTTACTCATGGTTATTCGGCACACTGAGCATGGAACACTTACGAAAGGAGGAACAGAGAGAGAATTTGTTTCATATCACCTACAAGGTGAATGATTAGATGTATACTCTCATTATGGATAGTGGAAGTTGCACTAAGGTGGCATCGATTGATTTTGTTTCAAAACTGAAGCTACCGACTATTGCACATCCTAAGCCGTACATAGGGAATTACATGTCACTCAACAAATACTGCTACCGATTACTATAGGGAATTACTCTAACCAAATCCTCTGTGACGTACTACTTATGTGCGCTTCCTATGTATTACTAGGTAGGTCATGGTTATTTGATAAGAGAGTTATGCATGACGACTACAAGAACATGTATATGTTCAAGAAGAATGATCGGAAGATCACATTGAATCCAATGTCGCCGAAAGAAGTTAACAAGTTACAAAAAAAACTTTCTCGCAGATCGAAAAAAGCTCTGGTGATGAGAACAGTTGAGCTCCGAAAGGCCATCAATGTTGACGAACAAACCTTATTGTTGGTTAGGTGACTATTGGAAATGAAGGAGCAGGGTGAGCTTCCCCAAGAAGTCAAGGAGTTGCTAGATGACTATGTCGACCTATTCCCAGAATAGTTACCTAAGAGGCTACCCCCAACTCAAGGGATAGAGCACTACATTGACTTAGTATCCGATAATGCACTGCCGAATAAGCCAGCTTATCAAAAGAATCTCAAGTAGGCTTTTGAGCTCCAACGTCAAGTCAATGAGTTGCTGGAAAGAGGGTATGCGAGAGAGAGTCTCAGCCCTTTTGTTGTGCCTGTACTTCTAATGCCAAAGAAGGATGGAACTTGGCGGATGCGTGTTGAGAGTCAAGCCATAACCAAAATCACGATTAAATACAGGTATCTAATCCTGAGGCTAGAAGACAGGTTAGATGAACTAAGTATAACCAAGATTTTCAACAAGATTGATCTCAAGTTTAGCTACTATCAAGTCCATATGAGGTCAAGGGATGAGTAGAAGACTGCATTCAAGCCTCGACATGGACTTTATAAGTGGATGGTCATGCCCTTTGACTTATCAAATGCCTCAAGTACTTTCACGAGACTTATGAACTATGTACTACGACATCTCATAAGGAAGTGTGTTGTAGTGTACTTTGACGACATCCTGGTCTACAGTATCGACATATCGAGTCACTGTGAACATTTTAGATCCGTCCTAGACATCCTTTGTGTCGAGAAACTATTCGACAACTTGAAGAAGTATTGCTTTTTCCAGGAGGAAGTAGTATTCTTAAGGTATGTAGTTAGTGGAGGAGGCTTGCGAGTCGATGATGAGAAGATCAAAGCAATTGTTGAGTGGCCAACTCTTACTACTTATGCCGACGTAAGAAGTTTCCTTGGACTAACTTCATTTTATAGAAGGTTTATCAGGAATTTCAGCACCATCACTACACCACTTACCGAGCTTATAAAGAAGAACATCAACTTCCGATGGGGAGAAAGGGAGGAGAGGAGTTTTGCCAACATAAAATAAAGATTTACCTCTGCCCTAATGTTAGACTACTAGACTTCGACAAAATTTTTGAGCTGGAATGCAACGTATCGAGTATTAGAATAGGCGCTGTCCTAATGTAGGAAGGTTGACCAACTGCCTTCTACAGTGAGAAACTCTGAAGACCACAGTTGAACTACTATGTATATGAGAAGGAACTTTTGGCACTAATCCAAGCAATGCAAGTATAGCAACATTATTTACTGCCGAGAGAATTTGTCATACAGACTGACTATAAATCGCAAAGGTACCTCCGAAGTCAAACCAAGTTGTCAAAGCGGCAGGCAAGATGGATTGAATTCCTCGAGGGGTTCAATTTTGTGATAAAGTACAAGTAAGGAAAGAGCAACGTAGTTACAAATGCTCTTTTGAAAAGATATGCACTCTTATCAGAACTTCAGACTAAGCTGTTTAGTTTTAGGAGTATTAAAGAATAATACTCTAGGGATCCACACTTTGGACTAATAATTTTGCGATGCATCGATGGGAGGACAGTGGACAAGTATTATGTAGAGGATGGCTATTTGTTCCGAGGAGGTAGACTGTGCGTGCCGACTTGTTCCCTACAAGAATTGTTAATCAGGGAAGCCTACAGCGGAGGGCTCTCCGGACACTTTGGAGAGAGGAGGACCTTTGAACTATTGAATGGCCAATTCTTTTGGCTAAGAATGCGAAAAGATGTGCACTGAGCTGTGAAAAGCTGTACAGTGTACAAAAAGGCCAAACACCAAGCTAAATAAGGGAAAGCAATGCCCCTACCTATTCCGACAAGGTCGCAAACTGAATCGAGCATGGACTTTGTTCTCGAACTACTGCGAACTGCACAAGGCAAAGATTCTATAATTATCGTCATAAATCGGTTTAATAAGATGGCACACTTCATGCCTTGCACCAAAACTAACGACACTTCGACTATTATTTCTCTTTTCTTATAGGAAATTGTGCAAATACACAGCGTACTGAAGAGTTTAGTCTTCAACAGAGACCCAAAGTTCTTAAGTCATTTCTGAAGGATCCTATAGCATCGATTAGGAACCAAATTACTCTTCAGTACCTCATGTCACCCACAAATTGATGGCCAGACAGAGGTAGTTAATTGTACTTTAGGGTCACAACTCCAAGCTATAGTAAACAAGAACTTGGCTTATTGGTACGTATGCCTGCCAATAGTTGAGTTCGCCTATAACTAAATCGCACATGATACCACTAAGCAAACTCCTTTCAAGGTAGTCTATAGATTTAATCTTGAGTTACCCTTCGATCACGCCCCTGTACTAAAACCCACGCAAGAGGACTCTAACGCCTCGGCCTGAGTACAATCTTTTCAGCACATCTATGATAAGGTCATTCAACGCATTAACCAAAATGCTAGAAGAATCCAAGAAAAGACCATGGGTAAGTCGGCCAAATAATTTCAACCAGGAGACTTTGTATGGCTACACCTCAGCAAGGAACAGTTCTTGAACAACATGGAGAACAAATTATCTGTACGAGCAAAAGGGCCTTTCAAAATCCTCCAGAAAATCAGTGACAATGCCTACAGGTTGGAACTACCTAAAGACTATGGGGTTTATAATGCCTTCAACATTGCCGACTTCAGTCCATATCACCCTAATGAAGAACTGAGTGAACACCATTCGAATTTGATCCCAAATCCAAAACAACCCAAAAGGAGTGATGGGAATCAAGCTACGAGACCTCTGACTCACAGCCGAGCTCGAGGATTAGAGGAGTTAGCACGATGAATCCTTATGTTCCAACTAACCCCTACTGAGGCCAAGTACTTCCTTACCGAGTTACCTTCAATGCCGTGCCACATGACCCCCCATTATTCTGTGTTATGCCGAAGTGATGATTACTTTAATGCCGAGCTGACCAATCACTCGGCATCATCCTTGTCGAAAAGCCGAGAGACAAAGAATCTGGACTAACTAGGCCATCCCTGCTCGGACGAGCCTGCCTATCCATACATTTTTTCTGCATCTCCTAACAACCTCGCCAATGCAGCATTGCCACATATACAGTATCGTATATAGAATCTATAGCACCAACGATTGTTTTCCTTGTATATTCATTTTTACCCTTTTGTATTATGTACATTGTTTCTTTAGGAAATATCCTTATTGTCTTTTCCCTTTTAAGCAAGTTGCCCTAACTTGTGGATATAAATATCTTTGTACTTGTAGCTACAACTCATTAGATTACCTTTAATACACTTGAATACTTTTCTTCCTTACATAAACACTGCATGTTTACTCTCAGCATTGCTTTTATCCTTTCCCTTAAGTAAGGTTAGGTGACGAGTAACCTCATTAGATCAATTTGTATGCCATATCAAATTGTGCCGTGAGTCCTTAAAAGTTCTATTGGTGCGTCATATCCTCTAAAGCTGTTCGTGGGTTTTTGTTTACTATTTCATTCGTCTTTGTCACTCTTTTCGTACATTTCCCCATTAACTCTTTTTCGAGCTTTTTGCAAGCTTAGACTCATCTAATGACCAGCCTTGTTTGTTCTTGGTCATAGTTCGTAACATAAGCTCATAATGCTATAAGAATCTAGGAAAATAAGGTAGGGAAAGATAGTTTTGGAGGGGTATAATTTTGCCAATGGACAAATTCTTTACAGTTGAGAAGATAGTCTTTATATACATAAAACCTACTCAAACATAAAGCCAAAATTTATTTAATATAATGGTTAAAACTATTTCCTACCTACTATAATAAATGTACACATTTAGTCCTTAATACTAAGGTATAATGAATATAGACAACTATAGAAGGAACCTTTCGAACCGTAGCTAATCAAGTAATTTTCATTGGATCCCCCACTAGGTCACAATTTAGAGGTGCAAGTAATCTGTCCATGAAAATCTTCACCACATACTCCAAATGAAGTCCTCGTCATTGTCTTTCACCTTAAAATTTTGCCAACTTTACATTTCTCAATCCCTAGTCCAAATTTCCTATTAATGTCATTTTCCTTCTTATAGTAGTCTCAATTGTTTCCAATATCTAAATGGTAAAATGTGCTACTTTGGTGATATGGATCAGGTGCCTAGTAGATTGATAACCATCTAGACAAGAAACCTGTCACCATTCAAATGGTAATAACGAAGACCGCAATTTCATTTTTTCGTTTATTTTTGTAATTACGAGTTTAACTTTAATTCTTATTATGTTTTTATCCTCAGTTAGCATAGTTATGCATTGATAAACATTGTAAACCTTGATTCATCTTAGAATATCATAACATCTTATTGAGATCTTCTCAAAATTTTCTAGTTCTTATCAATTCTTGAACATAATTATGGCCCAATAAACCGCATACTTAATTTATGTATGATATCAAGTGAGGCAAGTATAGCGCAATTCCTATTGGTGCATAATATTCACTAGAAAGTTTTTTATATCCCTTAAGCACTTATAACACTTATGTCAAATTCTATCAGTTCTATTCTTGATTCCCATCGGATTGATTATTAACCAGTGGGTCGTCGATCCAGGTCACATCATCTTCGACGTCAGAGCATTGCTGCAATGAGGTGGGTGTTGTTTGGCGTGTGGGTGGTTGCATGATGGTTGTAGGTCGGGTGTGTGAGCTATGGCATAAAGGCAATTCGAATTAATAACAACTTACTGGTTTCTTATTTTAGAGAAAGTAAATCTGTTGCTTTATATTGAATTTTCTGAAATTTTCAATGAGATCCTAAGATTATTCTTCATGTCTAGTAAAACTTTTCATAGTGGTAACGGGAGAGAAGCGCCACAAGCAGAAGTCGGTGACTGTAGGCGTAGAGGAGTAGTAAATAAACCTATGTTGTTATTAAGGATACCTTACGAGACTGATAATATAAGTTGTAAATTTTACATATTTTTATGCAACTTTCTGTTACACTTACTTGTACATTTTCAACTGGAAGATTTTATGGATTTGGAAAATAAACACGGGTATTTCTAAGAGCAGAAGTTATATGCAATTAGACCAAAAGCTGAGTTGAAGTCAATTCCAGCGGTTTGAAGATGCTCGGCTCGCACGTCGCAAGTATTGAACAAATTATACATGCAAGTGTTCGGACCGGAAATTGGCCCATCACGTCGGTCGTAGTCCACATTTCCGGAAGTCCATGTCTGAAATCTACCCACTATGGAATGCTTCAAGTCAACGCTAGGCATCATCAAATTAATTTCATTGTCCAGCTCAGCTCATTGAACAGCAAATCAAGTCCATGTCAAGTTAGCCCGTGGTCCATCTTCGGAAGTGACCATAATCATTCCATGAAGCCACACGTTCAATCAGTCCAATTGCATTCCCTACGCAACGTGAAGCCCATATGGAGGACAAGACGGCGGCGAACGAAGAAAAGAAAACAACACATCACACCGGCCATTCTTTTATTTTTCGTAGGAGACTTTCTCTATTGTTTTTAGGTTCTTGTAATTTAACAGACAGAGGAGTTAATTCATGCAACAAATAAAGGGTAGGGATTTTTAAATTTACCACAATAATGGTAAGTCCCTTGAGATATCAAAGAAGAAGGTTGTAAGTATGACCAAGTCCAGTAGCTACATGAGGCCACTTTACGGATATAACGCACCGAGGAGTTCAATAAGACTTAATCCCTCACTTGATATAACTCACAATTAGAAGTTCAAGGTCCACCTGCCGTTAACTCCTAGCTGGTAATTCAGATTAGATAAGAGTGTAAAGTAAGATTAGAGAGGTGATCTCACAAATCGAAAGGATGATTACAACTATATAAGATAAGATAAGGACTATTTATAATAAGTCCTTAAAGTTACGTTAGAAAAATGAAATTACAAAAAGGATAATTCATGCTTGTAAAATCATAGTAGGTACCTAAAGGGATAAACAAGAAAAATACGATAAGAAGAATGTAGTACAATGTCAAAAAGGAATAAACATGTGTCAAGATACTTTGGCAGGGAAATTTCCTATGGCCAAGCTATTCCATAGTAGGCATAGGTTAGTAACGAGATGCTTAGACAAACTATCAATAAATGACTCAATTGGAACATGGGGACTTAGAGTCAAGAGCCCAGTATTAAGAAGGTCAACCATTATTAAGGAGGCTTAAAGCTCAACAATAAGGTCTTCAATAGCTCATATCAAAGATTGACTTCACAATGAGTTGAGCTACAGGTCAACTTAATACCAAAACTCATCCTAAGCCGACTATAAAGTTGATATGCGCCTGGTCAAACCTTAAAGACCTTGGAGTCGAGTTCGAGTTAGGAGTCCAGAGGTTAGCAATCTATCAATTCTCTAAGAGTGTTGACAATTTGCCCTCAAATCTTATTCAGTTTCTTCTTCAAGCACATAGGGTGTTAAGTCGGTGACATTAAAGGTTAACATCCCATGCCCCTTGAGTAAGTATAGTTCATATATGTTGTCATTGATTTGCCTAAGAATCTTGAAAGGATTACTAGACCTTAGCAAAAACTTGTTCACTCTCTTGCCTAAACCTATTCTTTACTGAAGTGAACCCAAACTAAGTCTTTGAGGCTATAAACAATGTTTTTCTAACCTCTTCTACCTTGCTCTTACTAATGGGCTACAATCTTAGTTAACTATTCAACAACCTTCTTGTGTAGCCTCTGGAGCTCTTTATCACACTAGAATCCTTGCTTACTCCCTCCTCTTATGGTTATGTGAATGATTATAACTAAGGGTAAGATAGGTTTAAGTCCGTAGACAACCTCTAAGGGTGACCTTCCTATCAAGCTATGGCTAAAGCAATTGTAGACAAACTTAATGACGAGAAGATACAAATCCCAATTACTTAAATTCTTTCCTACAATAACTCAAAGTAAGCTTCTAACTATCTTATTGACTACCTCAATCTTAGCATTACCTTGACTATCATCAAGTTGATTAAAGGTCGAACCATGTCAGAGTTGTGAGGAGGTCAATTACTATTAAGTTGTCTTGAGTAAAAGCTCAACCTGTTGAAACTCGACTCAACTGACTAAACCTTTGCCTCTTAACTCTCTAAGCAATGCAAATAGCCTTATCTTAAGTTCCAATTCTTTGTACCTCCACTACATTCCCTATTTCATACCGTTGGCCAAATATGTATCTAGCAATTGTTATGCCCTTAATGGGAGAAGTTGTAATAGTCTTACTGTGTAAACTAACCTAAGATAAAAACTGACTGTACAACTGTTATCGTAGATATAGTTTACACAAAGCGTATACAACTTAACCAGCTTGAAACATTCATTCTAATACCTATAAATTATCAAACCTATTGTATAGCTTTATAAAATACCAGTTCTATATAACATGTTGTCTCATAACACAACAGTACTTATATAAACATTTCATACTTAGAGTTATAGTTTACAATTAGAATTTACCAAAAACCATAGGTCTTGAAGTTTATTTATAATAAGATAGGAAACTAGTAGGTATCCCAAGAAATTCCTAGTTGGTTTTCTCAAAACTCAAAAGAAAAGTCAAAAGCCTAGATCTAATAGATTATTCCTTTCCTCACTTTCCTATCCAACAACATGTTAACTTGGGGCTAATGGTATTTGAACATCATGATCTTCACTTATCACTTACAAAAGAGTCTATAGAGATATGAGCATAACTAACCTAATAAGTAGAATACAGTCAGAAGAGTACCAAACAATCACAAGTAAAGTTATTAATTATGATGAAATGCAATTTAAACAATCATTTGAAACATTACATAATGTTATCCAGTCCATTCTAAGGTTAGAAAAATTACATCTGCTCCAACCCAAATTGAGGAGTTTTATTGTGACTCAAATCAAACTAAACACAAGCTTATGCAATAGAGAACACTCTCTTCCTGTGACTATCTTCAAACTACAGCCCCTACCCTTGTCGCAACCTCCTTGCCTGTCACATAGTTCGACTAAGGATGGGAAAAGGACCATTTTAGCTATCTTCATCGAAGAAAGTTAGTATTTAACCTAACACTCCTTATTGTTTCTCCTAACAAGTGTTATGCATGTTTATTTTTGTTATTAGTCGAATCATTATTAGTTTCGATTAAGGTTGACTAAATAAGTTCACACAATATAGAGACAATGCAATCATGTAGAATAGCATACTAAGAAGTTCAACTCCTATCACAACAGAATACCAATCACATGCATAGCCTGCACTTAAATAGTTAATTACAATCACATACAAAGTAATTTTAAGCTTTTAAATAGTTCAATACAATATCTCAATAAACAATAAAGCTATGATCCTAACTTACCTATCCAGACATTTACGATGGAAGACTCGTGCCTTCAATGGTCTGATCACTAAGACACCCTATATATATACAAAACCTAAATTTAGTTTTCATAATAATTACGAAAACATTGAGTTCTATCTAAAAGTATTATGTTAAATAGTTATATATTTATATATATATATAAAGTATATTATTATTTTCCTTATATAAAAATATATAGTTTTATTATATAAGTTAAATCACGTTTCAATTACAATAAGGTCATTATAATATATAAATTCTTGTAATATTATAGAGATATAAGTTATATTACTTAGTATTGTCCGTTTTTAGTAAAAGTAATGTCATTATGTTCATACATACCTAAGACACATATTACGAGTTTTAATTCTGAAGATGACTTTTTAAGGATAACTCAAATTTCTAATACACTTATACCTATCTAAATAAATTTCATCGTATTAAACATATTTTATGCAATTAAACTATATTTTATATAATTTGTCAATATAACTCAGTAATATGAGTATTATCTAGTCCTAATATGTATATAACATATTTCAATCGTAAAATTATCATTAACTATATTAAAAACTCATTTTCACTAAATTTGACCAATACATATTTGTATAGTTTTTATTTCAATATTTATCATATTTTAACCTATTATTACTATAAACAAGCCCCAATTCGTTATTTAAGCCATTTTATGACGTAATTTTGTAATAAATAGCTTGGGTCACCAAATAGTTCTTCAAAAATTCCTATAGACTCCTAAAAATATGGGGGATTTAGTCATCACTTAGTTTCACACTATCGAGTTATCGTTTATGTACTCAAAATTATAATTTTACCCCTAAATTGTATTTAATTACCCAAATATTATCCTTTTTACACAAAATTATTTTCAACATATCCTAACAATATTATAATTCACTAGAAGTCAATATAAGTCAATTTCATCCATTAATTTCATCATACATATTTATTTCACATTTTTACCCTAATTATAACTATTTTTAGGTCTAAAACTACAATAAATATTAAAAATGCATGAATAAAAAATTGAGCTACAAAGAAATTATCTATATATCATGCATATTCTATACAAAAACTTCAAGCTAGAAACAACATCATTTGATACATTTATTTTGAGAGTCAAAATTTGAGTAAATAGTAACTTTCTTAAGCAAATGTATAAAATATTCAAAATTCTATAAAAATAAAAATATCACACGAAAGCATCTCTAAAATAATCTAAATATAAAATTTTTCCAAAATTTTTTTAATGAATTTACTATTTTTTAAAAATAAATGAGAAACAGGGCAAAAGTTTAACTTACTTGTTTATCAAAGGTCCGATAATCGTAGGGTGGTGAAAGGTTATCAAAACGCCTAGGCACGGGGTAGACTAGTAATGGCTAGAAGGATTTCACAGTAGATGCTCGGTTGGGTTGGGTTCGGTTGTAGCTTAGTAGGTTCCCATGTTTTTTGTAATTTTTTCTAAATTATCTCTATTTTCCAAAAATTTCTCTCTCTCTATCCTAGGTTTCAATTTGCTAAACTATTGCATTTATGATATCTTTTGTTATTCATAGGGTTTAATTTTAACACATGAAATTTTCTTTTATTTTTTCTCCCAAACTTCTAAGGTAAAGGTGTCAACCTACATGTTATTCTCACTTTTGAGTCATGTTTTCCACTTCATTTAGCTGCTACGGAATTCTTTCAAAAATTTCTAGATTTGTTTCAGCAATTTGGATAGCTTTTAGGTTAGTTTTTGGTTTAATTATTCGTAATATATATATATATTATGCTAATGTTTGTAAATTTGTTAATATATTTGTATATATCCTTTATATGAATTACTCATAACATGTACTCGTAATCATATAATCACATTTCTAATATATCTTTTATTTTTATGATATATTTCTTATTTATTTTTATGAATTCTTCACATATTATATATAATTATGTAGTTTTGGTTAATTTACAGGTATGTTTATTATATATACTGGGTATACTCATAAAAATACATATATACTCATATAATATATTCTAAGCTCCATTTTAGAGGTTTTGATCAATTTTGTATTATATTAAATAATCATACTTCTAAGAGAAAAATTAGGATTTTGGGTTGTTATTTTTAAAATCTAATTTTACTAGGTTATTTCGATTAACTTTTTTATCTTAGTTGTTAAGTTTGGACTCAATCGGATAAATTTTCTCAGAGGCCTAAAATCTAGGTTCAATTACCCTAAATACAATTTTAGGAACTCACATTTCTACCCCTCTTAAGAAAGTTTTGTCTTCAAAACTTTTATTCTAGACATAATAACTACTTATTTCTTTATAAAAACTTAGCACTTAACTTTTTCTCTGAAGAGTCTTAGGTAACGATTTTGCATCTTTGACTTTGGTTCCTAAGTTAGCTCTGCTCTTAGATCGTTACCCCATTGAACTTTCACATATTCTACTTCTCGATTTCTTAACTTCTAAATTCTATTTTCCAAAATCTTAATCGATCTTTCTTCAACTGTATAGTCCACTTTTAAGTCTACTGGTTTTAATTCTACAATTGCATTTGGATTTTTCACGTACTTTTGTAACATAGACACATTAAATATGTTATGGTATTAAGCTAAACTTAGTGGTAAAACAATTCGATACACAACATTCCCAATTCTTTCTAAGACTTCAAAAGGTCTGATATATCGTAGACTTAACTTTCTTGTAGTACCGAAACACTTAAATCCTTTAAATGGACTTATCTTTACATACACATGATCTCCTATCTCAAATTCTATAGGTTTCCTTTTCAAATCTACCTAATTTTTGTATTGATCCTTCCTTTATCGTATTATCTTAACTTTATCGTTCATCTATCCGATCATATCAGGTCCTATCATTGCATATTCATCATTCTCCCAATATAGTGATGATTGACCTTTTCTTTCATACAATACTTCATATGGTGCCATTTGAATTATAGCTTGATAACTATTGTTATAATACAATAGTCTAGAATAACTCTTTCCGATTGTCCATCTATTTGAGGATGATATGCCGTGCTGAATTGTAGTTTGGTTCCTAAAGATCGATGTAAACTTTCCCAAAAATTTGATACAAATCGACTATCTATATCTGATACAATACTTATCAGCACACCATATAGTCTAATAGTCTCTCTAACATACAGTCGTACTAACTTTTCCATTGAATCACTAGTCTGATAAGGTAAGAAATGAGCATACTTCATCAAATTGTCTACCGCAACCTAAATTGAATTGTAACCTAATCTCATCCTTAAGAGTTTTATTACAAGATCCATTGTAATGTGATCCCACTTCCATTGAGGTATTTCTAATGGTTGTAATAAATCACTAGGTCTCTGATGTCTAGCTTTCACTTGTTGGCATGTGATATACCTAACAACGTATTATGCCACATCCTTTTTCATGCCTTTCCACCAAAACAATGATTTCAAGTCGCAATATATCTTACTCCCACCAGGATGCAATGTGTAACCAGTATCATGCACTTCAGCCATTATTTCATTCCTTATCTTTAAATCACTAGGCACACAGACTTTATTCTTATATTTTAACACACCTTCAATATTTATTTTGAAATCAAGTATCACCCATATTCAACTTTTCTTTGATTTCTTTCAATCTTTGATCCCCATCTTGTTGAAGCTTAATTCTTTCTATCAAGGTTGGTTATACTACTAAATTCATCAACTATCCATCAATGTCATGCCATCTAAATTCAATTTCCAACTTTTCAAATTCTTTGATCAATTTACGTTGAGTAGTGAGTAACGGCGCCACTTGTTCATAGTTCTTGCGACTCAATACACGATAGCTTTACCAAGATGATAGTTATGGTCAAGCCGTAATCCTTGATTAACTCCTACCAACATCTTTGTCTCAAGTTCAACCCTTCTAAGTAAAGAAATACTTTAAACTTTTATGATCTGTGTATATTTCACAATGTTGCCCATATAAATAGTGTCTGCAAATCTTCAAAGCAAATACTACAACTGCTAACTCTAAATCATGAGTCAAATAATTCCTCTCATGAAGCCTCAATTGTTTAGATGCATATGCAATCACTTTTCTATCTTGCATCAATACATATCCCAGTCCATTCTTGAAAGCATCACTATATACACAATAAAATTTGCTTGGATTTAGTAAAATAAGTATTGGTGCTAAAATCAAATGATCCTTTAATTCCTAGAAACTTTGTTTACATTCATCACTCCGTTCAAATTTAACATCCTTCTACGTCCGTTGAGTTAAAGGCTTAACAATTTCGGAAAAGTCTTTTATAAATCACTTGTGATATCCCGCCATTCTAAGAAAACTTCTTATTTTCGTTACAATCATTGGTTATTTCCATTCATCCATTGCTTTGACTTTTTCAAGATCCACTAAAATTCCTTCACCTGACATTATATGTCCCAAAAATGATATTCTATCAAGCCAAAATTCACACTTATTCAACTTAGCATATAGTTAATTGTCTCTCAACTTCTGCAAAGCCAAATATAGATGAGCAACATGATCCTTTTTAGTCTTAGAATAAATTAAAATATCATCAATGAATACCATAACAAATTTATCAAAGTAAGGTTGATATATCCAATTCATCATATTTATAAACATAGCTGGCACATTCGTCAAACCAAAACGTATTACTAACAACTCATAGTGCCCATATCCAATTCAAAAAGCTATCTTTAGTACATCATTTGGTTTTATTCATAACCGGTGGTATCCAGATCTTAAATCAATCCGTGAAAATACAGTAGCTTTATGCAGTTGATCAAACAAATCATCAATCCTAAGTAATGAGTATTCATTTTTAATAGTCACCGTATTTATCTCTTGATAATTAGTACACAACCTCATGATTCCATCTTTCTTTTTCACAAATAACACCGGCTCTCCCCAAGGAGACACACTAAGTCATACGAACCCTTTGTCTAATAGCTCCTAAAGTTGCTTCTTTAATTCTTGAAGTTCTATCGGTGATATTTGGTATGAAGCTTTTGACATTAGTTTGGTTCAATTCCTAGCACTAATTGTATAGAAAAATCTAACTCTCGCTATAGTGTTAACTCAGGTAATTCTTCTGGAAAGATATGAGGAAATTCACTTATTGTTGAGCCTGATTTTTTTTGTTTTCCTTGATTTAATTCGATTTCCCATTTTCCTGATTAATACTAAACCCTATCCATTTAATATTAATTCTCAACTAGAGAAATTAGGAAATTCTGATTCTTTTATTTAAAAAAATTTTGGAGTCGCCATCCAACCAAAGTCAAGAAAAAAACAAAAATCATAATTAATTGGGTAGATTGACTACGATTTAGCTACGAGTCTTTGATTTCAATTTGAATGAAAAACCAGAAGATTTAAAATTCAAGGGCTAACTTATTAAACCCTAATGGATACCACTATCAATTTACTGAAATTAGGTTATTCTTCAAATTATAATATTTTTAAGAAAAAAATAAAAACTAAAAAAAAAAATAGAACTTAATTTTCAACATATTTTATCGTTACTTCGAAGGTGCCTACGTACCTGTTAACCGAGATCAGACGATCGTAATTCTTTCCAAATCTTTAGTGTGTTGGTTGATTTTAATTTTAAAAACTGATCGAATTAACATTTTAATTGATTTAATTTATTCATGTAAAATATAAGAGGGTCCTAACTCGTGAATGATCGAAAAACTCTCTAAGACGCTATAATCTTTTTGTAAAAAGTTTCTTTTTTGTTAATTTTTATTTTTAAAAAAATATTTTTCTATGTGATGATTTCTAAAAAAGAACTTAATCCTAAAAAAATCCTAAGCTAATATATATATCCATACCTATATTTCTATTATTAACAACTATCTATCTAAATAAATTAATAAAATTGTGTAATCTATTTAATATATAAAAACTAATATTAAAAGTCTCTTAAACTAGGATATATACATATATCATGCTATGAGTTTAACTGATCAACTAATAGAATAATAACATAATAATAATAAAATAATAATAACTAAATAAATAAAGAAACCAATTAAAAAAACTTGAAGAAGATTGAATCTGATTTCTCTTGTCCAGCTGTATGGGTGAAGGGATGTACGTGGGCTGTTCGCAATTGCTACGTGCGGTGAGGGGTTAGCGTTGCTGCTCGTGTTGTGTGAGTTGTAGAGGAAGTGGCAGTTGTTGTAGTGAAGATTGTCTTTGGTACTAAGCTTGTTCTGCTAAAGGTTGCGCCTGCTGCCTATGAATCAGGTGGTGGACAGTGGTCGATGGAGCGGAATCAAGCGGTAGACAATGTACATGCTGTCCAACCGCGGTCAGTGAACAAGGATGGTGTTGTATAGCTGAGTTTTGTAGCATACGCGTGTGGGGATTGTATGGTATAGCAGCGGCCTGTTAGTGATTGCATGAAGCTCCAGTCTAGTTGCGACGCGCCGCCGTCGGTCAATGTGGCATTGCTTGGACTGCTCGTGCATAAGAGAGGAAAAGCTAACAAAGAAACTAGATTCATGCTACTATCGCGAGTGTTCAATCGGCAAGTGCAGCAGTGGATGGCATGTTCTGATCGCGTGACAGAGCCAACGGGGTGTGCCTTTGTTAGACGTCTGTACTGTTACAGTAGTCAGAGTTGCTGTCAGTGGAGAGGATGTGCAGTGGCGTTGTAGATTTAGTCAAGTATAGGCTTGCTGGATGTACTGCAGTGGCGATCGTGCAAGCATTGGTTGGAGTGCTGATCAGCATGTTTAGTGAAGTGGACAACAGCATGCTCATGCATGTGAATGAGTCACATAGCTCGGCTGTATAGTGATTTGTTGTACGAATCCATGCAGCTCAATTAGTGAACTGTAGAGTTGGGTGAGGGGAATTATGTTCGGTCGATGGCTGATAGTGTATGGTGCAGTTCGGTGATGGGGCGTGCATGGATGGATCAACTACTCGGGCGTACAATCAGGCCGTAGGTATGTGAGTGTTTAGTGGCTAGTTATGGATGGAAATCCGGGCATTGTTGTTTGTTTATATTGTGGCTTTGGATAATCGTTCGATGAGCTATTGAAATTTCTCCAGGAGAGTGTTTGTATGTGTATGTAATTTTTTCTAATGCCATGTGCTTCGTATTTATAAAGCCCGAAGCAAATCATATCATATCAAATCGAATTTCTCATATTGATTTCAATCTAATTTGATAAAAATCAAATTAGATCTGAATCATTTATATCAATTTAAATCCAATTTAATAAAAATCAAACTAGATTTAAATCTTTCATAATGATTTAAATCTAATCAAATTAGATTCAAAAGATTTAATTAAATGTGGATCATACGCCCAACCCGCTTTTTGTAAAAATAAAAGAAAAAATAGGGAAATAAAAAGCATGTAAGTGCCTACCAAAATTTGAACCCATGACTTTAAGCTAATACAACATCAATACTTCATTACTTATCCATTAAGTCACTAGCTTATGTCTTGACATTTAGCATGATTAAATTGTACTTAAACTACACGACTCTCTAAAGCTATTTGAAACGAACCAAAACTAAACTAATTGACCCTAAAATAATTTATTTTCTAAAAATCTTTATAATTTTTTTCTTTTCTCATTTTTTTGTATCTTCACCATTTTTCAATTTTTTTTATTATTTTTATACTTTATTACCTTTTTTATTTTGGAATTACAATCCTATTAAAAAGAAAAAAAATAGAATTACGGGGGCTAAAAATTAGGTGTTTACACTTACTATCAATATTTCTGATACTTTCGGGGTTTCCTTCTTTCCTTCTATAGCAAATATCCAATAGAATTGTTATTCTTCAGTAATTTCATTCACTTCTTCGCTTACTTCAATTACTAATAATCTTAGACTTCGCTCGCTCGTCTTTTCCTAAAATATGATCTTACCCTCATCTAAGATTATGTTCTTATTTTGACAATCCACTTTGGCTCTTTGTTTAGACAACCAATCTATTCCTACAATAACTTCATACCCCTTAATTAGTAATACTATGAGTTTTATTAAAAAATTCTTATCCTTAGATTTGCAATTATTTATTATATACTATTTCCCGTGTTAACACTTGCTCTCCTATAGGTGTTCTTATTTTATAGGTGAATTTAACTTCATTCATCTTAATTTCATTTCTCGAAATAAACTCTTGACTATTAAACAAATGTGATGTTCTAGTGTCAAACAATGCATATGCAATTCATCCGTTTACAAGTATGTTTCCTGAAACAATTACTATTACTATAATTATCTATCACTAAAGTACCATACTTAAGTTATGTATTTTCACAGTTCTTAAAACTATTTACACATACAAGTTTTATAATCAACTTACGGGTAAGTAAAAGCTACAAGCTACGAGTTAGTTTACATACTTGTTACTAAGCATTGGTCAGTTCCATTGATATCCATTTTGTCATCTGAGCCATCATAAAAGTATTCATTCATCCACTCATCAAAATCCTCGGTATCCTCTTCTATACCCTCGATTGCAAACACCTAAGCTAGTACAACAATTGTCTCTACTCCTCCAAATTTCTTACTCGTTTGTCTAACTTAACCACAAGATCTTGAAAAGTGCCATGTCTTTCCACACTTGTAATACTTCACTATTATCATCTTTGGACACTCTTTCAACATATGATTCAAATCACCACACAAAAAAGATTTTCCTCTTAATTAAGGGCATTGCTAGGGAAAATACTATGCTCTATACTTCCAGCATCTCATATTTCCCACCTCATCATAGAAACTAAATCCAGTCTTATTTGAAGCAAGACCACTAGTTACAACAGCTAACTTCTTTCCTTTTTAGCCCGAGTTATTATTTACACCTAAAAATGGTCTCTTGAAAACAAACCTATATTGATCAACTCTCCTCAGTTTTTTACTCCATTCATTTTGCATGACTAGTTGATTATTCTCCAAGTGACGTGCCTTATCTACAATTTGATGATAAGTGGTGTATCCATAATCTATCAACTTACATCGCATTATTGAGTCAAATCTGTTAAGAAAAAGATCCTTCTTCAGCTCTTGATTATCCCTATATGACTCAGGTACATATTGCAACAACCTGTTAAATTCATTCTCGTATTGTACCACACTCATAGTGCCTTTCTTTATTTCCATTAAGTGTTGAGTCATCTAATTTTGCACAATGATAGGGAAATTTTCTCTCTTAAATGCCTCTCGAAATACTTGCCATGTAATGGAGCCAAGTATTATTTTTGCTGCTGAGTCCCACTAAACTCGTGCTTCCATCTTTAGTAAGAAAGTTCCATAAGAGACTTTCTTATTTTAAAAAATTTTAAACGCCTCAAAATTGTGCTTAATTTGAGCTAACCAATCATCAGCTAAAGCAGGCTTATTCATTTTTCCTTCAAAATAATAGTTCAACTTCATAAGCTTAGGAAGTCAACTTGCATCTTAGGGTCGAATTCCTCTAGGTTCAACCTTTGGTAGCCTTTGGTTTACCACATTTCCACCTGTGATTAAATGTTGAATTAAAGCTCCTTGTTGTTGGATCATGGTATTTATATTAGTCAACATTTGTCCAAATTAAGTTAGGTTTATCATATTTGGAACAGGTGGTAGTACATCATTTCTAAGTGGTTTTGGTAAATTAGGAGGGGTAGGAGGTGGTACTACTCCTTCAGGTTAGTTGTTTCCATTTCTGTTTCTATTTGCTTCCTCTTCTATATTCAGATTCACAAGTCACTAATTATGAACCCTGCACTTACAATATGCATACCGAAAGTTAATACTTGATCTAAGCGACTTATATTCACATATAGATCAATTATTCTCTGTATATGTAATACACAACTATAAATTTTTCAACAAGGATTTCAATCAACATAGAACCTATAATATTTCGTCCCTATATATAAAACAATGATACACATATACCATCATGGGCTCAAACACACCTGTACACCATGAGCTCATATAAATTTCATCTATAACATTATATCATCTATCTGCTTCATTTCATGTAATCACTACTCTTGTTTATATCTCATGCAAATGTTGAATAATAAAGATATGTTATACTCTTGTATGTTTATATTAGTACATAAAATAGCTGGACTTTACATTCAAAAGATTACATCACTTTATTTACAACATCATATTACACATCTAATTACTATTTACATTACGTTCATCTGTACAAAAGTTTGTTTACATCATTTACATATTTAGTAACTAAAACATCAAAAGTATAGAAGTTACATTCAAAAGGTTAAAAATACATCAAAAGTTGCTAGGGGACCTAGGCATATCAAAACAACTAGGTTAGATGATATCAAAAGCCCTAACAAGTCTTCTCACTATCTTCTCAGACTTTCAGTTACTTGAACTTACTAAAGTTGTAGCATCTTCAAAAGGAAACCGATCATTCTCTCCATTCCCCTTAAAATCCGAGCTTATCTCTACTATGACAAGGGTATCTGGTATAATATCCACTTCATGCACCTCACTTACACTATCTTGTGCTCCATTTTCAGAACCAACTTCTACTTCAGCCTCTACTTCCTCTAGATCATCCTCAAGATCTTCATCATTATTTGACCTTACATTTGGCTAAGCATCTTGAGGTAGATTCTCAAGTGGTATCATAAGGGGTTCAGATTCTCAAGGTTGCAATGGTACTTCTATACCTACGGTTTCATCTAGAGGATATCTAGGAAACCGGTCAACTACACTAAGGGGATAGTTTCTAAGCATCTTAAGGTAGATTCTTGGAAGTACTTCTTCTCGTAAGCAACTATAGCAGAATAATCATTATATGTAGGTTCTAACTCATCCCTCATTATCTTCTAATCAAACTTCATACTAAAGGACATCCTACAATAATAATTTTCGATAATCTCATCGATAGTATAAAACATCATCCAATCAGCCATATATAGTAATAATTTTTGCATCCGAATCCTATATTCGGTAGGTATCTCATCCCCTTCCCATTCAAAATTCCACCATGCATGTAGTAAACCATTCTTATGAATTTGAAATAATAAAGTTAAAAGTCAATTTATAACCCATTTTACACATATAAGCTATATACATAATCCTATGAATTTAAGTCTTTTATATTCATTATCAACTCATTCTCAATGAATCTACTGTATACTCATTTTAATTATACGCTTTAAAACTTAATTTTTTTAGAACTAAGCTTTAATACTAACTTAAAACCGTCACGCCCCGAATAGGAGAAGTCGCAACAGTCCCACCGTGTAAACTAACCTAAGATAGAAACCAATCTAAGATAGAAACTAACCTCACAGTTGCTATTGTAGATATAGTCCACACAAAGCGTACACCACTCAACTAGCTTAAAGTATCTAGCCTGATACTTGTTAATGATCATACCTGTGATATAAGTTTTCAAAATATATATTATGTACGACCTATTGTCCGATAACACAATAGTATTTACATAAACGTTTCACACCTAGAGTTATAATTTACAATCAGAGTTTACTAAAAACCACATGTCTTAAAGTCTATTTACAATAATATAGGAAACTAGTAAGTACCTAGGGAATTCCCAATTAGTTTCCTCAAAACTCAAAAGAAAAGTCAAAAGCCTAAAATTCAGTAGATTATTCCTCTCTTCACTTTCATAGCCAACAACATACTAACCTAAGGGTGATGGTACCTAAATATCCATGAACTTCACTAGCCACCTACAAAAGAATCTATGGGAATGTAAACACAACAAGCTCAGTAAGTGAGATGGAATCAAAACAGTATCAAATAATCATAAGCAAGGTTATTAATTATGATGAGATGTGTAGACACTTAATTTTTATCCCTCCATAGTCTTAATTTTTATTTTTTACAAAAAGGGTCCTAATTCAAAAAATCAAAAAACAAAAAAAATTAATAAAAGATAAAAAGATAATAAAAATTAACAAATAATGAAAATACCAAAAAAATAAGAAAAGGAAAAATCATAAAGATTTCGTAGATTATTAGGAAGTAATTTATATTAGAAATAATTAGTTTTAGTGATTAGTTTTAGCTTTAGTTTAGTTAAAAATTTAGGGATTCAGATAATTTAAATATAATTTAATTGTAATGAATATCAAGGCACAGGCTAGCGGCCTAACGGATAAATAGCAGAGTATTTGGGTGGATTTAGTTGGAGATTACAGATTCGAGTCTCAGCAGGCACCTATGTCTTTATTTTTCTAACTTTGCAAAAGCGAGACGAAAATCAGTTTCATATCTAATTAAATCATATGAGTCTAGTTAAAGCAATCCGCATTCTGAATTCCAAACCGACAAGCCCCTGACACCATCTGAATTCCAAACCAGCATATCTCCGATGCCATCCCAATTGAAGCTGCTTCGCCTGATCAACTGAAGAAATCCTCGACAGCTGCTTTACCTGATCAACTGGAGAAATCCTCGACAGCTACTTCGCCTGATTGACTAAAAGAATCACCGATAGCTGCTTCACTTAATCAACTGGAGAAATCCCCGACAGCTGCTCCCTTACGTCCGACGATCTCATGTCCTAACCACGCTCAATACAACAATCTGATCGCTTGAAGCCAACAAAAATTCAAAATTCAACATCCAATTGCAAAGTCGATCCCAAATCCGGATAATTGTAAGCCACGTTCCACAAACTTGATGCCATCCAAATAATTGCACTCCTCAATACCGCACACACATCTGCACATCCTTCATCGCCGTAACACATCCCTTGATCCTACAACAACGATCAAGTTCGGTTTGATCTCGTTTTATTTATTATTATTATATCATGTTATGTTATCATATGATTATACATAAATATGTGCATAGAATAGTATATATTTAGTATTGCTTTCCTAATATTACGTAGATTAGATAAATGTTTAAGTAGATAATTATTTAATAGTAGTCATTTAAATAGGAACGTAAATATTAGTTTAAGAGTTGTTTATATTAGTTTTTGTTATATATAAATTTGTATATTTTACTAGTCAAATATGATATAATGTGTCAATATGTTGATATAGGGGTTTTAGTATTAGTTTTCATAAAAACGTATTATATGGTAGTTCGTTACATATATTAGTTTAAGTTTGGCATTAGGTTTTTTTTTAGAATTTCTCATTTAGAAAAGTTATTTCTTTTTTTAGAAAAAATAATAAAAATCTTTCTTAAATTTTAAGACTTTTAGCAAAATTTTTTAAAACAATAACATTCAAAGAGTTAGGACCCCTTTAGATTTTTTTAATAATAAATCAAACAAATTAAAAATGTAAACTTGGGCAGTTTTTTTATAAATTAAAATAAATCAACACATTAAAAATTTTTTGAAAGAACTACAATCGTCTGATCTCGGCTAGCGGGTACGTAGGCACTTTCGTGGCGACAATAAAATATGTAGAAACTTAGGCTTTTTTTTTCTTTTGATATTATTTATCTATTTATTTTAAATATTATAATTATAAAAAAAATATCCTAATTTCGGCAAATAAATAGTGGTACCCGTTAGGGTTTAATAGGTTAGCCCCCGAATTCGGAACCCTCTAGTTCTTTGTTAAAATTGAAATCAAAGGCCAGTAGCTAAATCGTAATCAATCCATCCAATTGATTACGGTTTCTTTTCTTTTCCCAACTCCGGTCAGGTGGTGACTCCAAAAATTATTTTTAATAAAAAAAACTGGAATTTCTCAATTTTTTTAGTCGATGATTAATATTAAATGAGTTAGGGTTTAATATTAATCAAGAAATAAGAAATCAATTTTAAATAGAAAACCGAAAAATCAGGCTCAACAAAATGTTAATTAAACAATCACTTGAAACATCTATAATGTTATCTAATCCGTTGTGAGGTTAGAGAAATTGCACCCGCTCCAATTTAGATTGAGTAGTTTTATCGTGACTTAAATCAAACCAAACCTAAGCTTATGTAATGAAGAACACCCTTTTTTCATGACCACCTTCGAACCATGGCCCCAACCCTTATCGTGACCTCATTACCTATCACTTAGTTCAACTAAGTATGGGGAAATGACCATTTCAACTTTTCTCATCAAAGGGAGTCACTATTTGACCTGACACTTCTAATCGTTTCTCCTAACGGGTGCTATGTATGTCCAGTTTCATTAGTAGTTAAATCATTATTAGTTTCAATTAAGGGTGACTAGACAAGTCTATGCAATATAGAAATGATCCAATCATGTAAAATAGCACGCTAAGGAGTTCAACTCCTATCATAACAGAATACCATTCACATGCATGGCATGCGCTCAAACAATTAATTACAATCACACACAAAGTACTCTTAAGCTTCCAAATACTTTAATACAATATCCAAACAGGTAGTAAAACTATGATCCTAACTTACCTATCCAGACGTTTATGGTGGAAGACTCGTGTCTTCAACGGTCTGATCATTGGAAGACTCTATATACATACAAAAACCAAATTTAGTTTTCATAATAGTTACGAAAAATTAGGGTTCTATGTAAAAATATTCCGTTAAACAATTATATTTGTATGTATATATATATATATATATATATATATCTAAAGTATATTATTATTTTCCTTATATAATAATATATAGTTTTATTATATAAGTTAAGTTAAGTTAAGTTGTTAAATATTAATAACAAATGTAATTATACTATTATGTATAATATATTGTTTCAATCGTATCGAAACATATTTATAATCGGTTAAATCACGTTTTAATTACAGTAAAGTTATCATAATACGTAAATTCTAGTGATATTATAGAAATATAGGTTATATTATCTAGGATTGTCCATTTTTAGTAAAATAGTATCATTGGGTTCGTATATACCTAACGATACATATTATAGGTTTTAATTCTAAAAATGACTTATGAAGGGTAGCTCGAATTTTTAATACACTTAAACATATCTANAAGTTAAATTATTAATTACTAATAATATACGTAATTATACTATTATGTATAATATATTGTTTCAATCGTATCGAAACATATTTATAATCGGTTAAATCACGTTTTAATTACAGTAAAGTTATCATAATACGTAAATTCTAGTGATATTATAGAAATATAGGTTATATTATCTAGGATTGTCCATTTTTAGTAAAATAGTATCATTGGGTTCGTATATACCTAACGATACATATTATAGGTTTTAATTCTAAAAATGACTTATGAAGGGTAGCTCGAATTTTTAATACACTTAAACATATCTAAATGAATTGTATCATATTATACGTATTTTATGTAATTAAACTATATTTTATATAATTTTTCAATATAACTCAATAATATGAGTATTATCTAACTTTAATGTGTATATAATATATCATAGTGGTAAAATTATCATTAACTATATTAAAAACTCATTTTCATTAATCTGACCATTACGTATTTATATAGTTTTTGTTTTAATATTTATTATATTTTAACCTATTTTTGTTAGAAACAAGTCATGGTTCGTTATTTAAGCTATTTTATTACATAATTTCGTAATAAATAACTCAGGTCATCAAATAATTCTTCGAAAATTCCTATAAACTCCTAAAAATATGGGGGATTTAGTCATCACTTGTTTTCACACTATCGATTTATTGTCTATGTACTCAAAATACCTAAATTGTATTTAATTACCTAAATATTATCCTTTTATATAAAATTATTTTCAACATATCCTAATATTATTGTAATTCACCAGAAGTCAGCATTAGTTAATTTCATCAATTAATTTCTTAAAACATATTTATTTCATACTTTTACCCTAATTATAGCTTTTTTTAGGTCTAAAATTACAATAAATATTAGAAATACATGAATCAAAAGTCGGGCTACAAAGAAATTATCTATATATTATGTATATTCTACACAAAAATTTCGAGCTAGAAAAAACATCATTTGATACATATATTTTGAAAGTTAAAATTCAAATGAATAGTGACTTTCTTAAGCAAGTGTATAAAATATTCAAAATTTTATAAAAATAAAAATATCACACGAAAGCATAACTAAAATAATCTAAATGTAAAATTTTTCCAAAATTTTCTAGGTAGATTTACTATTTTTTAAAAATAAATAAAAAAAAAAAAACAAAGCATAAGTTTAACTTACTTTTTCATTGAAGCTCCAGTGACTGTAAGATGGTGGAAGGTTGTCGGAACACCTAGACACAAGGTGGATTAGTGGTGGTCAAAAGGGTTTTACAACAGATGCTCATTGGGTTGGGTTCGGTTGTAGCTCAGTAGGTGCCCCTATTTTTTGTAATTTTTTTCTAAATTATCTCTATTTTCCAAAAATTTCTCTCTCTATTCTAGGTTTCAATTTGCTAAACTATTGCATTTTTTATATCATTTGCTATTCGTAGGTTTAATTTTGCTGCATGGAATTTTCTTTTATTTTTTCTCCCAAATTTCCAAGGTAGAGGTGTCAACCTACACGTTATTCACACTTTTGAGTCATGTTTTCAACTTTATTTAGCTGCCATAGAATTCTTTCAAAAATTTCCAAATTTGTTTCGGCAATTTGGATAACTTTTAGGTTAGTTTTTGGTTTAATTATTAATAATATATATATATTATGCTAATGTTTGTAAATTTGTTTATATATGTGTATATATCCTTTATATGTACTACACATAATGTGTACTCATACACATATAATTATATTTCTAGCATATCTTTTGTTTTTAGAATATATTACTTATTTATTTTTATGAATTCTTCACATATTATATATAATTATGTAGTTTTGGGTTAATTTACGGGTATATTTATTATATGTACCGAATATACTCATAAAAATATATATATACTCATATAGTATATTACACTATATTATTTCATTTTATAACTTAATTAATTCATCTCTAAGTCTTTGTTGCATTCTGAACTTAGTTTTAGAAGTTTCAATCAATTTTGTACGATATTAAGTAACCATACTTCTAAGGGCAAAATTGAGATTTTGAATTATTATTTTTAAAATCTTATTTCACTAGGTTACTTTAATTAACTTTTTTATTTGAGTCGTAATGTTTGGGCTCAGTCAGATAAATTTTCTCGAAACCCCCAAATCTAGGTTTGGTTATCCTAAATGCAATTTTTGGGACTCATAGTAATGGTCATAGCCTTATGTTCTCTCACATGATAACAAATCATCAATAATTGAAATTCCTAAGCTTAATCGTCCTTGGTTTTTGCTACCTTACTTAAGCTCTTAAAGGCATTTAAAAGTATCTTACTCGTAATGCTCAAGAATGAACCTATTTTGTAAGACGCGCATCATTTCATTCCAAGTCCTGATCTCTCATCGGGCTTATCAACATATGGTTTGCATCTTCTTCCACAATGTTGCCACGTAGCTTGAGAATTCTAGGGTAGCTAATCAAATTCTCATTACATCTTCATAGTCATAATAATCATATATCTTTTCAATCTTCTCCTCCCAATCTAAGTAGTCGTCAACACTATTGATTACAACAAAACTCAAAATTTGGACCTTAACATTCTCCATTCCCCTTAGAGTTCAAGCTTCTCTTTCTTCAAAGTCAACAAAGTTGTCATTCTCCTCTTCATTCTTGGTAACTTTATCTAACTCTATTCTTCTTTGAGCTCAAAACCTATCTGCTCCAACTCCTCTGGCTCAATGATGGGCTAGGGAATGTTGTTTGCCCCACATCTTACCTCCTATTCATACCTGCCTATCTTTCTCGAACAGGTCAGTCATCTACTATAATAGCTCGGTGATTGGCCTAACAAGCACCAACAGATCGATCACTTGTACCACCTTGGCACATTGGTCATTGGTAATCTAGTGCATGAATGTAGTCATCTTAGCCATCATTGTAGCCAAATCATCTATTTTCTCATTTATAGTGTCAGGTGTTTGGTTCCCTTGTCGACTATGGCCTAGAACATTGCTATTGACTTCAACAATACCACCATGAATAATTCACGTCAACATTCTTGCTATATTATCATTAGAACCACCACTACACTTAACAAATCTGCTACTAAGCACAAAAGCACTCAAAACAACCCCTATCAACAATATACCGTACAAAACCCGCGCAACATGGCTTACTCTATCTTCATATACTAAAATAGAGTAAAATAAAGTATCTAAACACCTACCTATGATACACTAGCATCCCTAATATTAACACAATACCATGATACAATTACCCTCGTAAGTTATACCAACACTAATAGGAATCAACCTTCAAGACCCCTTACCTAATCACAAATAAGAGTTTTAGCCAACTTAACCTACCAGATCCTCAATTGTCAACCAAGTGTTAAGGAAGCCAAACCTAATTTGTAGAGTCGACCTATTTGTATGCCTAAGCTCTCGAAGTGTATGGAGTATTGTCGTATCTGAACAAGGTTAGTCCAAGCTAACCAAGAGCCTAAAGCTAATCTTTCAAACTTATCCTATAAGTCACCTTCCACTACAAATTAGACTTGCCGAGGTCATGGTGCCAAGCTATTAAAGAGCCCTACTGTTTTTTACCTTATCCAAAATGGTCAACAACCATTATTCATAGAAGC
The DNA here is from genome assembly GCA_024138015.1 of Lumnitzera littorea. Lineage (NCBI taxonomy): Eukaryota > Viridiplantae > Streptophyta > Magnoliopsida > Myrtales > Combretaceae > Lumnitzera > Lumnitzera littorea. Next base: position 89,820,420 of record JAMXBB010000009.1, on the reverse strand, counting down.
CATCAGCCTCTCTCATGAAGACACATGTCCTACTCCTCACAAACATATAACCTAATGCTAAATATTCTCTTTCTAGAACGATTACAAATTTGTCCTTTCTCTTTTGTGTACATTGTTAGATTTAGTATTTACCCTTTTTAGTAATTTTGTGCAAAGGAATATAACCCTAAGTATTCGATATACATATCTTGTTTTAGTATTTGTTGTAATTAGACTTTTTCACTTCAGTTAATGATAGTACCCAAGTTTTCTCCATTCTCTCCATGTGTTGAGAACCCTAAGCCTAGTTCATAGCAATCCTTAAGCGAGGTTATGCAACAAGTGACGCATTGCTAAGACTGGTGAGTCACATCTAGTAAGATACTGGTTTTGAGTGCTTGAGTGGTGCGTCACATCCACAAGCAACTCATGATTTCTTAGCTTTCTACCTACATTTCCACCTTAACCCAATTCCTTAATTCTTTAATAGCTTTAAATGACCCATTCATGTTATAATAAAACCTCTTCCAAGGCTCGCACCCCCGTTTACCCTATTATCTTAGTATTAAAGCTTGAAGTTCTAAGTAGGGTAGAGAGTAGGAGCAGTGTTAGGCATATTAGTTAAGCTATATTTGTGGTCGATTTTTTTTTTTTTTGTTGTATTGGTTGAAGTGAGTGTGTTAGTGTGAATTCTATTATGCTCTGTCTTCATTTCTCGAAACAGAGCAAGGGTTGTTGAGGTAAAGTAATAGTAAGAATGTTGTTGTTGTTTTGTGTGCTTATTTGGTTGTTTTCGAAGGTATTAGTGGTTTTTGAGAAGAGTAATAATTGTTTTTGTATTGTCTTTGTTATGTTACTAAAGTGGTGGTTTACTAGTTGTTAGAGTTGTTTATAAAGCTATTGAGTGATAAAATGATCAACCCGAGTGTGAATGCGATGGTTAAAGTTAATAAGAATTATGCTCTAAATTGAGGCTAACATATAAAGCAAACTCCAAGGACTATGATGAATGGATGGACCAACTTACTAAACTTTTGAAAAATATGTTAGTTATGATGCAAAGAGAAGCTATAGCCTGTGTTGAAAAAGTTAGCCGAGATGATGAGCACGCCATCAATAAGACTCCAGAGGAAGCTTGAGCTAAATATCAACGTCACCTACCTAATAATGAAGTCCAATGTAGAAGAGTTTACCCAACTTGCAACATTTAAGTTAGAACAGTTGAGCGAAGAGCCGATAAGAGAATGGAGGTTATGGAAGAAGAAGAAAGTGATGATGCAGAGTTCTATATAGTCAATGAAAGGTTAATAAGAGCACCTCGAGGTGGTAGACTTGAAGGCCAACCTAATAGAGTTTAGTATCTTGTTCGACGTCCCTAAAGAAGAGCACAACGACTAGCTCGCTAAAGAATCAATTTAGATGATGTTAGTGAAGTTGACAAAGAGTTTGATGAGGGTTACTATGAAGAGTGTAAGCCCCAAAGTTAAGCCAAGTAACAGTAGGATTGAACTTAGAACCCAATGTTTAGGGCGATCAGCTAAAGGATCCGATCACACCTAAATTATAAACTATTGAGAAGAATATTAATAAAAATGATCCCGTAAACTTAAATTTAAGAAAATAAGTAATAAAATAAGAGACTATAAAATTTTCAAATTTTAAGCATAATAATTACTAATTCCCGAAAAGGCAAAAAGTGTAATCTAATAACTAATAAATTACTAAAGATAAATTATATGTATACTAAAAATTTTAGAATAACCAAAATAATAATTAGGAATGTTCACGTGTACCTCACATGTATTTATGTATAGATAAAAATACGTGTAATTACCTAAATTGGCCAAAAACTAAGCAAATAATTAAAGAAAATTATAAAATAATTATGGAAAAATCAGAAAAAAAATCAGAAGGGTGCGGAATGATGTAAACTTGGTCGTGGCATGTCAGGATAAGAAAAAGAAAAATTAAACAATAAGAATTAGGCAACACAAAAGCCAAATTTTAAGGGATAAAGTAATTGTCTTATCTAATTTAATGCACAATAATTACAGAAAATGTCTATAAATAGCAGAAAAAATCACAGAGCTCATTTGGGCAGTTTGAAAAGTGAGAAAATTAGGGAGAGTCAAAAATTGAGAGAAAAATTCGGTTTAGAAAAAAACATAAGAAAAACTGTGCAGTTAGGGCATTTAAAGGGAACCCTTACCAGACGAGCAGCTGGAAGTGGACGGTCACCACCACCACACGGTGGTGGCAGCACCTAGTCTGGCCAACAAGGCCACGGCGGCCCGCGGTGGCCGGAGCCACCCAAAACGGTGAGTCCAATTTCTAGCCCGATTCTTATGAAATTTTGTAAAAATAGTAAATATAATTAGAAAATTATGAATTTTGTTATTCTGGGATATTTTTATATGTAGTTTGTAAGAAAAATATTATTTTGATAAAAACATGTCCCGTAATATAAGGTCCTTAAGAAATCATACAAAACCGAGCACATTTCGGTTTAGAAATAAATGACCTTAGAAGTGTAGTTTAGAGCTCAATTTTTTTCTGTAGGATGCTCATGTGATATAGAACAGTGCTATGAAGCCATTTTTTTAAAATTAATTTTTGAAATTTTTAAGTTAATTTTTAGCCCTAAAATGATGGAATAATTGGGTGATTTAGGGTTAATTAGGTGATTAGGATGTTAATTACTGATTTAGATAGTAATTAGATATTTAGGGATGTTAATCTATGATGTGGAAACTTAATCCTAGTCTATAGAGTGTTAAGTGTAAGTAATGAAGGTGTTATGTGGTAAATGTAGAAAATTAGGAATATGTAGAATTGAAAATTAATAAATATGGAAAAATTAGGTTTAATTAGATAATAAAATAATGAAAATCAGAACATAACAAATCTGAAACAAAATTCAATTTTAGGTAATTATATGACAAATGTAAAAATTTCTCACAACATGAGTAAATTTAGTACACTAATACGGATTTAAGTGTACCGGATGGAATAAAATGCTGACTAGGGGTAGTGATCGTATTTGGGATATCTGAAAATAATGTGGTTAGTTTCACATTGTGAGTTGAAATAAATTTCTAGGGTCCGGGTACAAAACAGTACCTAGAAATCGAACTAGAATCTAATTTAGAAATCGATGCAGAACCCGAACCTAAACCTAGAATAATTATAAAGGACTTGAGACCTAGATAATTAGGTATATTAAACCCTAAACAACACATAACAATAAGCGTTATAGGATAAGATGAACCTATAATAGTTATATGAAAAGCTGAAACCACGTTTGTGTTATAGGGATGATCAGCGATGGCCTGAGCAAATCGGACCTCGAGTGAGTGAGCGAGGAGTCGAGGTAAGTTGGGATTAATTCGATGCTGTATTTTGGAGGCTTAAGATTATGCTTGGTTGTGCTTGTTAGATAGTTGAATGTGTGCATGTGCTTGATTATGGGTGATACTATGATTCTGTTTGTTGCTCTGACACATATTGTATGAATTGTATGTAATGATTGATCACCCTAAACTGGACTTAATCAAATATACGACCAGTAATCATAATCGAACATGCATGGCAACCCGTTAAGGGAACTTAGGACTCTCCGGCCAAATACTGACCCCTTCGGAAAGGATAGCACAGGATTGCAAAATGGTCCCTTCTTCATCCTCAGTCGAACTAAGTGATAAGAGAGGAGGTCGCGGCGAGGGTGAAGACAGTGGTTCGAAGGTAGTCGCGGGAGGAGCAAGGTCTCCATTACACAAGCCTGGGTTTGGTCATGAGCTGTTGCATTAACGACAACTCCTCAACCCGGATTAGAACGAGCGCAATTTCTCTAATCTCACAACGGGCTGGACAACATCGTGCGATGGCATTTGCTTACACATGCATTGCACCTAATAAGTGATTGAAAACCTTGTTGTGTGTATGGTATAGTTTTAAGTCCTCCATCCTAACTTACTAAGCTGTGGTTGCTCACATCCCTATAGACATCGTGCAGGTGCTGGCTAAGAAGCGGCAACAACTACTCTGAAGCTAGCAACTGTTGGATCCTAGGGAGTGAGGAAAAATATTGAAGAATAAAACTATATTTTTAAGGTTTAAGTTTTTACTTTAGAACTGTTCATTTTGAATAATGTAACAACTAGGAAATATATTACGGAGAAATATTATAAACCTTAATTGTAATAACTATATTATAATCTATATATATTTTTCCTCACTTTCTTAGATAAATGATTTATTTAAATTACAAACTGTTTCCTTCAAAGAGGGTTTGTCGTGGACACCTTGTGTAGATCAGGTCTAAGATAGCGGTTGTAAGGCCAACTTCTATCTTAGGATGGTTTACACGGCGGGAGCTGTTACGACTCTACCGCTTCGGGGCGTGACAAAGAGGAGCATGCTATCCAAGCTCCCAAAAGTATTGATAATGTAAAGGTTCAAATTCCAAGCTTCTTAGGAAGCAGTAGTGGCAATGAGTACTTGAATTAGGAAGAGTAAGTTGAAAAGTTGTTTGAGCGATATCATTATACTAAGGATGACAAGGTTAGACTTGCCACCCTGGAATTCATTAGGTATGCCCATATGTAGTGGAAGAAGTTACATGTGATGAGAGGAAGAGATGGTCAACAAGGTGTGACAACATGGGAAGAAATGAAGAGGGTTATGCGAGAAAGATTCATTCCTAACTCATACTATCAGGATACTTTTGCAAAGTTACAAGAGTTGAGATAAGGGAATGATCTATTGATGAATACATACAATAGTTCTAAATGCTGATGATTAGGTATGAAGTAGAAAAGTCTTAAGTTCGAAATGTTTCAAGATTTGTTAATAGCCTAAGATATAAGGTAAGAAATGTTATTAAGGTACAATCCTTTCACACCCTTGAAGAAACCATTAAGGTTGCCTAACATGTTAAGAGACAAAGGAAAAACGAACCTTACCGAGCTCTTAATTCCTAATATGTTTAATCAATCCAACCTATCTAAGAAAGTAACATGAAGCCAAGTAGCTCAGTGCCAAGCAAGAAAGATAAATAGTTGTCTACTATAGAAGGAGTAAGGAAGAAGAAAGGAAGGAAAGAGAAGGAATTTGAAAAGAGCCAAACCTCAAGAAGAAAGATAAGTGAGATAAAGTGCTTTAAATGCAAAGGCTTTTGACATATAGCCGCCCAATGTTCAAACCAACAAACTATAATCATTAAAGGTAATGTCTTAGCTTTTGAAGTGTAAAGTATTAATGAGGAAGTTGGTGAAGCTATGGAAGAAATGGAATACGGAGTGAACGTAGAAGTTATAGGAGATGACATTTATAAAAAAAAAAAAAAGGCAATATACTAATGTTGGTTGCTCATTGAGCAATGAGTCTAGATCCTGATAAAGAGGATGAGTAGCAAGAGAATCTATTTTATACTACATGCAAGGTATGAGAGCAGCTTTGTGCTTTAATTATTGTAGTGCTGATTGTATATATAATTGTCAAAATCGCGATTTTACCCATGTGATTCTATAAGTTTATAATTTTAGAAGGTTTTTCCGGGTTAACTCATATATAAAATCGTTTTCTTGTAGAAACTTATGTTTTTAACCAATTTTTTTACATGTCAAATTTGGTAGAAACTTTTGTTTTTAACTAAATTTACTGATTTTATGCATATGAGTTGAATGGACCAAAAATAAAAATATATATAACTAGGCTTCTCTTAACTATTAAGGCATTCAATTATCTTCCTTATTCTATTCCAAATTTTTTCCTTTTTCTCTCTCTCTTAGTCCCTTGTTCGATATTCATAATCTTCATTTGGGTTCCAACACCAATAGAAATATTTATAAGAAAATTATATAATTAAGTTTATACCATAAATAACTCAAAATAAGTTGAAACATTTGTTTCTCTTCAATTTATCGATTTTTTTCAAACACAATAATGGGAAAAAAAATAGTTCCGACTCTAGTTATGTTTCTTCTAAGAATGTTGTATTATAGATTAAGAATTTTTTATGGAAAAAGAACTTAATTTATCTATTTCTTTTTTTTCATTATCTATTTCAAGTTTCTTATTACTACTATAGGCATATTTATAGTTTTTTAAAAGCTATTTTCCATAAGTATAGAAACTTACGTTTCTACATTTAGATTTTACATTCTGATTTTACAAATCCTTTAGCAATTTTAAGTACAATCGTAAGTTTAGCAACCTTGTACGAATGTTGCATCCACAAGATTAGTTGAGTAATTAAACTTGCCAACCTCTCCCCATCCTAAACCATACAAGCAACATTAGTTAAATGAGAATTGATCATTGTATATTACAAAACAAGTGTTGTTACCAATTTTTGTTAGGTGTTATAAGGATGAGATATTATGCGATGTGTTGCAAATATATGCTTCATATATTTTACTTAGCCGACCTTAGTTGTTCGAGAAAAGGGAAATGCATAATGGCTATAAGAGTACTTATACATTTGAAAAAGATGGTAGACTTGTTACCCTTTTCCTAAAGACACCAAGCCAAATCAATAGTATGTAGTTCAAATTGAGCCAATGAACCATTGGTAATGAGCTAATCTGAGTTTAGAAAAGCTATGAAGTATGATGAGCCAACTTTTTATTAACACAAAGATTGTTAGAACTATGAAAGCATGCTAACCTACCTAAAGAGGTTAAGAAATTGTTAGATAAGTTTGTCAACCTATTCCCTAAAGAGTTGCCAAGAGGATTACTACCGAAGCGAGGAATAGAGCATGGAATTGACCTACAACTAGGAGCCGCGTTGCTAAATCAACCAACCTATCAGATGAATCTCAAGCAAACTACTGAACTGTAGACATAGGTTAATGAGCTAATTCAAATAGAATATGTCTAATAGAGTATAAGTCCATATGCTATGCCCTTACTATTAGTTCCTAAGAAGGATGGAAGTTGGAGGATGTATGTTTGAGCTATTAACAAGATCACCATAAAGTATAAGTATCTGATACCTTGATTAGATTATTTATTTAATGAGCTGCATTATGCAATGATATTTTCCAAGATTGACCTGAAGTTGGAGTATCATCAAATCTACATGCGAGAAGGAGATGAGTGAAAAACAACCTTCAAGATGAGGCATGGATTGTAAGAGTGGCTTGTGTTGCCATTTGGCTTTCATGAGATTGATCAACCATGTGCTAAGGAATTAAATAGGAAAATTCGTTGTGGTTTATTTTGATGACATTCTAGTGTGTAATTCCAACCTACCTAAGCATGTGAGTCATCTACAAGCTATTTTTAAGGTACTATGAACTGAGCAACTGTTTGGGAATATGAAGAAGTGATGTTTCTATCAAGAAGATGTTATATTTCCGGGGTATGTAGTCAGTGGAGGAGGACTTAGAGTAGACGAGGAAAAGATCTAAGATATTATAGAATGGCTTATCTTGACCTTTTGTGCTGTTATACATAGTTCTCATGGCTTAGCTTCTTTCTATTGCAGGCTCATTCATAACTTTAGTTTTGTTGCTGCACTCTTGACTAAGCTCATAAAGAAGAATGCTAAATTTCAATGAGGAAATAAGGAAGAAGAGAGCTTTGCTGAGTTGAAGAAGAGACTGACTTTAGCCCCAGTACCATCTTTACCCATTTCAATACGGTTTTTGAGTTTAAGTGTGATGTGCTTGGCATTAATATTGGCACAGTTCTCATGCAAGACTACCGACTTATTGCCTATTTCAACGAGAAGCTCAAATGATCTACTTTGAACTACCTAATGTATGAAAAGAAATTGTATGCTCGTGTCTAAGCTTTAGAAAGAAGGCAACATTAGCCATTGCCAAAAGAATTTATTACATACTCTGATCGCCAAACCCTGAGATATCTGAAGAGCCAGCCAAAATTGTCCAAGAGACAAATCAAGTGGGTTGAATTCTTAGAAGGAATCTCCTTTATGATTAAGTATAAGTAAAGGAAAGCAAATATAGTTGCAAATACCCTATCTAGATAGCATGTGATGATTTCCAAGCTCCAAACAAAATTGTTGGGATTGCAAGCATCAAGGAACAGTATTCTCAAGACCTACATTTTGGACAGATTTGTGCCTAATGTAGAGAAGGAAGGACATTAGATAGCTACTTTATGGAAGAAGGATATATTTTTCAAGTTGGAAAACTATGCATGCTGACCTATAGAATATGAGAATTGCTTGTTAAGGAAGCATACAATGGAGGATTGTCAAGACACTTTAGAGAAAAGAAGATGTGTGAGTTGTTAAAGTCAAGATTTTATTAGCCCACAATGTTGAGGGATGTACACCAAAACGTTGAGAGATATATGGTTGATAAAAAGGCTAAGAGCCAAGTTGAGTAAGGGAAAGCTATGCCTTTGCCTGTGTCAACCAAACCATGAGCAGACTTGAGTATGGATTTTGTTCTTGGTTGGCTGAGAATGGCACGAAAGGAAGATTCAGTGATGGTTATGGTCGTCAAGTTCAACAAAATGGCAAATTTTGTGCCTTGTAATAAGACTAACAATGCTTTTACTATTTCTTTTATGTTTTTGGAGGAGATCATTAAACCACATGGAATTCCAAGAAGTGTTGTGTCTGATAGAGGTCCTAAGTTTTTGAGCCATTTTTGGAAGACCCTATGGCACCGACTAAAGACTAAGTTGCTATTCAACACATCATGCCATCTACAAACCGATGGTCAAATAGAGGTCATCAATAGAACATTTAAGTTCTCTTCTTCGAGCTACTATTGGAAATAATCAAGTTGATTGGGATACTTGCCCACCCATTGTTAAGTTCGCTTACAACAAATTTGTTCATAGCACGACAGGAAATACCCATTCAAAGTTGTTTATGGTTTCAATCCAAAGCTACCCCTTAATCAAACAAAAGTGCCTAAGATCGAGCAAGGTGACTCAAAAGCCAAAGACTAAGCTAAAACATTACTGCAAATCTACCAAAAGGTTACTGAACAATTAACTCAAGAAATCAGAAAATTAGGCTAAGGAAGCCAAGGAAGAAGGGAAAAGAAGCTGTTCCAACCAAGAGAACTTGTATGGATACACTCTAGTGAGGAAAGGTTTCCCAACAAGAGGAAGAACAAGCTCTCACCCCAAGTTGAAGGACCTTTCCAAGTATTTTAAAAGATCAATGACAACGCCTACAATTTTGAGCTCCCTAAAGGTTACAAAGTTTCTAATGTCTTCAACATTGCTAACCTAAGCCCATATGTATCTAAGGAAGATACCTAGTAGAGTACTCTAAGGATTTGATCCCAAATCCTAAACAACCTAAAGGAAATGGTAAGAATCAACCTTTAGGACCCCTTCACCTAATCACGAGTAAGAGGTCTAACCAAAACTTGACCTATCGGATCCTCAATTGTCAACCAAGTGTCAAGGAGGCTGACTTGATTTATAAAGCCAACCTATTTATATGCCAAGCTCCCAAGGTGCATAGAGGATTGTCTTGTCAGAACAAGGTAAATCCAAGCCAGCCTAAAGCCAATCCTTCTAACCCATTTTGTAGGTCACCTTCTACTATAAATCTAGACTTGCTAAGGTTATAGTGTTGTTATGCTATTAAAGAGCCTTGCTGTGGTTGACCTTATCTAAAATGGTTAGCAACCATTATTCGCATAAACCATCAACCTCTCTCATGAAGACATATATCCATTCCTTACAAACATACAATGCTGAATATTCTTTTTCTAAAAGGATTACAAATTTGTCCTATCTCTTTTATGTACATTGCTGGATTTAGTATTTACCCTTTTGAGTAATATTTTGCAAAGGAATGTAACCATAGGTATCTGGTAGAAATATGTTGTTTTAGCATTTGCTGTAATCAAACTTTTTCACTTCAGTTAATGAAATTACCCAAGTTTTGTCCATTCTCTCCATATGTTAAGAACCCTAAGCCTAGCTTATAGCAACCCTAAAACAAGGTTGAAGGTAAACAACACATTACTTTGGACCAATGAGTCACATCTAGTAAAACATTGGTCATGAGTTCTTAAGTGGTGCAATACATCCATGAGTAGCTCATAATTGCTTACCCTTCTACCTAAATTTCCATCTTAACCCATTTCCCTATTTCTTCGATAGTTTCAAAGAACCCATTCATGCTATGGTAAGACATCTTTCAAGGCTTGCACCTTCGTTTACCCTATCAAACACTCTATACTACCACAAACACTTCAACCTTTTGGATGCAACACACAAATATGTCCTCGATCAAAACCTCAAACTTTAATACTAGGAAAAGTTATATAGTATACTTAGGAGCTAAGTCATCACTAAGATTTACCATAGTAATTGTAGGTTCTTCAAGATATCGAAGAAGAAGGTAGGAAATACGAATAAAGCCAATAGTTACATGAGGCCATTCTACGGATATGACACATCGAGAGTTCAACGTGAATTAATCCCCCACTTGATATGACTCATAAGTAGAAGATCAAGGTCTACTTGCCACTAACTCCTAGTTACCAATTTAGAATTAGATAAGAGTGTGAAGTAAGCTTGGAGAGGTGATCTCACAATAAAAAGAGTATTCAAGTACCGTTCAAAAAGATGATTACAGCTGTACAATATAAAGACTATTTATAATAAGTCCTTTGGGTTATATTGGAAGGATGAAATTACAAAAAGGGTAATTCACATTTGTAATATCCTAAAAGGTACCCAAAAGGGTAAACAAGACAATGCAACAAGAGGAATATTGTACAATGTCAAAAAAGAAATAATACATGTCAAGATGTTGTTGGTGCTATACTTTTGCAAGAAAATTCCTCAAGGCCAAGCTATTTCATAGTGGGCATATGGGATGCTTGGACCTTAGTAGGTGGACTATCAGCAAATGAGTTGGTTAGTGCATGGGGACCTCAAGTCAAGAGCCTGATAGTAAGAAGGTCAGCCATCATTGACGAGGCCTAGAGCTTAGTAATAAGGTCTTCATCAACTCAAATCAAAGTGGGACCAAATTGACTTTGTAGTAAGTTGAGGCACAGGCTGTCCTGATATCGAGACTAGTCTTCGATTGGTTGTAAATTTAACATGCACCTAGCCAAACCCTGGAAGCCTTAGAGTTGAGCTTAAGTAAGGGGTACAAAGGTTAACAATCCATCATATGGAATACAAGTTAAAGTAAGTTAAGATCTAAAAAGAGTTAGATTAATTTTAATTGATTCCATGGCAAACTAATATCAAATTACTTGTAAGATATAACAAATCTTTATTGTAATTAAGTTAAGATTTAAAACACAAAATAATAAATTAGCTAAACAATCTTCTGTAGGAATAGAAAGACTTAGTTAATTAATTAGGCTAATTCACGCTTTAAGAGGACGTGATTTCCATGCTTCATTACTTTGATAACTTAGAAGGGAAGTCAAAGAAAATAATCTAAACCAATTAAGAATACAATAGCCAAATACGGTATGTTTTATTCTTATGATCATTAACATCAATTTCTAGATTCTATTTTACCAGTTTATTATTTTACATTATAAGGTATTGGTACTCCCATATTTTTCATTAATTAGGAGTAGTTCTATGTTCTTTTTATTTTAGAAATTTCGATTTTGCCTAGATATAAGTATAACTAACATAACTAAGAGCTAGTCCTAATCCATGTTGGTTCAACCTAATCTTACCAATTTATTAATACATATGCAACATAGTATACTTGTTAGTATAAAATACGCTTTTGTTTCTAAAAGTAGTGGTTCAACATATAAGAGACTTAGTTGGAACCATAAAGATTATAAATGTATGATTAGTTACATTGGAGGCTTAAAGAGGTGATGCATACAGAAGTGTGCAAAGATAGAAGATGATTTGGATAAAAGTAAAGATGAAAATCTTGAGGTTGATAGGGGTGCTTAGGAAATTATTGAAATTGAGGTACAAAGACTATAAATTGAAATTTTCACCTTTGGAATGAGGTAGATTTACAAATGCATACCTTAACTAAGTGATATGTATTAGACTTAAGGTCCCATCACTAGTACTCAAGCTAAGGGACTTAAATGCATAACATGATGGATCATCACTTTTCGACAAAGTCCAAGGGAGTTGTCCTTTCTAAGTCAATCTAAACTATTTTGCTCCCTGAGCCCTTACAAGCCTTATTCTATACTATTATTAGACTTCTAGGCCATCCTAACTTAGTAGACAACTCAGCCATACCAACTAATATGATGACCAACCTATTTCGAGCATTATGGACCAGAAGCTGACTTGTCTTTAACAATCTTGAGTTATCTCCTTAAATGCACAGAGGCAATCAAGCTTGGCATACTCTTGACCAAGCATCTAATAACATGTATTTGGATACTTTTTTGTTCTTATACTAGTTTTACCATTTCTACAAGGAAATTCCTTTTTATATTTTTCCATATTTCCTTTTTATATTTTTCCATTTTTACCCTTTCTCATGTAATATTGAACTTAGTATTTTTTTCTATTTTATGAGGCTTGCCCTTTTTAGTCTTTGACCTTCTTGTAAAGTTGCCTTAAGGGGCCAAATATAAATACCCATCTTGTAAACCACCAAACACATATTGTTTTCAATACTAAATATACACTTGTTTTCCTCTTGTTAACTTGGTCTTGTGTGAATCTTCACAAGCTTATGTTACACTATAACTCGTATCCATTGTTGGTCCCAATGAACAATATAAAAGGGCGATTGAATTGATTATTGTAGAATTGCAATACCTAACCAATTTTTACTTCTTGATGTTTATGATTAATGATCTTTACTAAACTTATTCTTAATTTTTAACGTATAAAAAATATTAGCAAATTTAGATCAAAGATTTTCATTTGAAAACCTTTCTAACAATTAGTAATTCGATCTTTCAAATAAGCTAACTAATCAACACATGCTTTTGATCGTAAACTTAATCTTGTGCAAATGATTCCAATAAAACATGCAACGTACACTTAAGCAATCAAGCAATATATCACATAAACAAAAAAATAAATTGTACGTAAATAAAAACTATAAGGATTAGAAGATTAGGCAAGCATATATAGTGGTTTCGCCTTATGCTCAGGCCACTCTTCTAGCCTGCAGTCAAGGATACAGTTATCTACATCTTATTTCCATTATTTGAAGAAAACTTTGCACATAAATTAACAGTTCACACAATCTTACCTTGCTTCGAAATCACAAGTCTACAAATCTCTCTCCTAAGTTCTTTCATACAGTCTCAAACTAATTTTTAAAGAGATTAACAACTCCTTCGAGGATTATAATAGATTTTCTCACATTTCCGTACAATTGCTCAACAACAAAATTCGTAAACTATGAGCTTATCTCTCGGATCAAATAAACATATGCAAGCTCTACTAAACAATAATATCAAGAAAACTTATATTGTTTGTTAAGCTTTTCTTTTCTCTTTTTTTAATCAACTTCACTCTCTATTGTTTCATTGATCACTTCATCTTTAAATAGATGTAGCTCTAGCATTCAAGTATTCTCAATATAGTAGTAGTCATTATATGGTCGTTGTTTCTTCAAATCTTTTTTATCTTCTTCTTTGTTGTCACAGTCAATACACTCTAGCATGCAATACCTTCCTTATACTTGCTTTATATACTTAGAAACTTTTGTTAGTCTATTGCATTACATGCTTTTGTAGCCTTTATAAGTATTCTTTTTGTATCCTTTGAGTTGATTAGATAGATATATTACCCAAATATATCTCCACCGTATTGGGTCTTGACCTATTCTTCCATATAATCAAGCTTCTGATCATTTCTTGCTTTTGACCATCTTCTGCATTTCTAATATATGTAATTTTGTTTAGTCCTGCGCTTTCAGTCAATCTTGTCTTCTGTCTAATACTTTTCTTTTCTTCCTTTATCTTGAAAATAATGTAGCAATGTCTTGTGCTTATAATTCATGTTGATGAAGATATATATTGTTCTTTTCTTTTTGTCTTAAGTTTAATCAATTTTTTATAACAACAGATTTTGATGCATCTTTTACAAATTATGGTTCTCTAAGTAACTTTTGATCTTATCAACTTTTCCTCATATGGTTCTTGTTCTTCATAAAGACCTTTAAGAATGTAATTCTTTATACTACATAATAGGTAACTTGATTAGCAACAACAAAATACCTTTCATTCATTTTGACATATATTTTGTTATCATAATACATTTGATTCAAGTTTATCATCAAAAGTACATTTCATTTAGGTTTTTCCTCTAACGTCCATTCCCTTAAGTAAGGATTGGTGGCAAGTATCCCATCTAACCTAGTTATGCATCATATCAACTTAGTTATTTGGTTCGTGTGAGGTATTTATGGTGCATCATATCTACATCCTTGTGCACGATTCACTTACTTTCAACTTCCATTTTTGCTCGAACTACAGCTTAGTATCAACCTACCCTCAATACTACTACGTATGTTTTTCCTCTATAGTATATCATTAGGAGTATAAGGTAGAAAAGGTCTTTAAGTGTTATGATTATGATGAGGAGACTAAGGTTATGTTGGCAGTTGTTAAGTTACAAGTTATGTCATATTGTATTGGAAAGTGTCTTCTATAAATAAGAAGAGATGAAGTGTCTTCTGCATCAATGTTTTCTTCCTAACTACTATAACTAAGAAATGTTCATGAAGCCGTAATCTATAAGTTAAGGTAGTCTAAGTGTGAAGATATTTGAAAAGGAATTTAACATGCTTATAATTTGCTCTAAGGTCATGGAACTAAAGGAGCAAAACAGAGCTTGTTTTGTTACCGAGATGAAGTTTAAAATATTAATATAGTGGAACTGCAAAAACTTCATTCACTAAAAGTAACTATTTAGTTAGCCTAGAAAGTGGAAAGGTAATGTAGATGGAGTCTCTTTAGAAGACTTGTGTCATCATCTAAACCAATTGGAACACCAATGATCGATGGAACGATCAACATAATATGAATATAAGGGACATTAGGAAGATGGAGAGGAAAGATGGCACAAGAGAAAAGGCTCTTATTAACCCTGATGTTAAGTGAATCGATCAACAACTAATGAGTAGACGTAGCAGCTTGGTTGTGTGTTTCAAGTGTCTTAAGTTTAGGTACATGGCTACCTAGTGTCTTAATGGAATAGTGATTATGATGAGAGGAAGTGAACAAAGAGTAAGGAAGAAGAGGAACAAGTACTAAAGGATAGTGAGGAGGCATGAAGGTAGTTTAACTATAAAGAAGATGGTTCTTATGGTGCTAATGCTATGCCTATAGCATTGTTAGTGAGATGAACCATGAGTTCTAATCTAGTTCCTAAGGATGAATAACTCGAGAATTCATTCCATATTAAATTTAAAGTTAACGATAATGTTTGTACAATTATAATTTATAAGGATAGTTGTTGTAGTGTAGCTATAACATGTATGGTTTAGCAATTGAAACTACCAACAATTGATCACCACAAACCTTATAAGCTACACCGGCTCAATGATACGGGTACGATGCATGTTACTAAGTAGGTGATGGTCCTAATTTTTATTTCATGCAACTCTTGGGACCATATTCAATATGATATAGTACCTATGAATGCTTCCCATATCATACATAGGAGGCATTGGCTATTTGACAAGGACATATTAGATACTACAATACATGATGTCTTTAATAAGGATTGCAAGAAAATTTTGTTGAACCAATGAATCTTGATGATGTGAGGATTACTCAAATAGCTGTCACAAGAGTTTAGAAAGATTCATTGTCAATAACTTAGGGGAGGTAAGGAGTTCAATAAGTGATAATGAATTTATGTTTCTATTATATGTTTCATAAGTACTTAGGTATTAAAGCTAAAAATCCAATTCCAGAGGTGATTTAGAAATTAAAAAAAAAAAAAAAATAGGAGATGTCACCGTATGAGGCATTAAACACCATATTGATCTTGTACTAAGAACTATAGCATTGAATAAGCCTGCGTACCATAGAAAATTTAGTGGAGGCTAAAGAGCTCAAGTGGTGGGTTGATAAACTAATTGACAAGAGTACGTAAGAGAGGGTCTAAACTCTTATCCAGAACCAGCTTCCTTAATATTAAGGAAGGATTGGTCCTAACTAATGAGTATTCTTAGCCAGACTACTAACGGGATCACTATGAAGTATGGATACCCCACTCTAACATGTTAGAATTACAATGTTTGTCTATTTTTAAAAGTCAATCTAAAGAGAAGATGCCATCAAATCAAATGAGGCTAAGAGATGAGTGGAAGATGGTTTTCAAAACCAAACATAGGTTATATGAGTGGATGGTTATGCCTTTTGGGATAATTAATATGTCGACATTCATGGGATTAATGAATCATGTCTTACACAACTTTATAGGTAAATTTGAGTGGTTTACTTTAATGATATCTTGATACATAGTCTAATTTGGACACCCATGTAAAGTATTTGAAATTTTTTATGTAAACTTTGCACCCATTATAACTAGATGTGCAAATGGGATGATATTAGGTGATTATTACTTAATGGATGGTTTTCTATTAAAATTAGGAAAGTTGTGTGTATCTAAAGGGTTGATTAAAGAGTTATTAATGAAGGAGGCATATGTCAATGGCTTATTAGGACATAGAGTGAGAAGATGCTAAAATAATATTTCTATTAGCTTAGGATAAGGAGTGATGTGTATAAAGTGATGGAACAATGATCTATTTGTAAAAATGCAAAGAGTAGGAGGAGGCATATTGGTTGTACATGCCCTTGCTTATTCCATCTCCATCTTGGAGAACTTAGCCATGGATTGTTACTTAGGTCTACCTAGGACTATCGTTGAGCCTGAATTTTTTTGTTCTTTCATTTTCCTTAATGTGATTTAAGCTAAACCCTATACCTATTTAGTTTAAACCCCTGACTAAAATTAAGGAAAACTTGATTTCTTTATTTTTGAAAATATTTTACAGTCTCCACTTTAGTAAAACCAAGAAAGGTAACCAATTAGATAAATTGGTTCTAATTTAGACACTGGCCTATGTGTTTGAAAAATTTTTTAAGAAAAATTTTCAAAGAAACTAGATTCACGAGTTTGGGGACTACCATATTAAACCCTATGTAGGTTCTACTATAACCACCTGAATTTAAACTTATATTTCAAATACCCTTCTAATTTAAGAAAAGTAATTCCTATTTAGAAGTAAAGGAAAGAAAATTACGATTATTTGCAAAGAAAAGAAATTTAAAAAATTATTCAAAAAGGGAAAAATAATTTTTTTCATATTTTAAGTCAACTTATAGTTATCTATGGGTGTCTATATACACATAATTCGAAATCAAACTTCCGTAGTTCATTTACAAAAACTTAAATGTGTTGATTAATTTAAATTTTGAAAAACTATTAGGTTCACAGTTTTAACCATTTTATTTTATTAAAAAGAATTCTAGAAAAGGGTCCTAGTTTTATATGTTTATTTTTGAAAAAAAAAAACCCCTACATTTATTCTAATTTTTAAAAAAAAAAGATTTTTTTAAGAAAATAATTTTCTATGGGTCTTAAAAATAAATTACAATAGTAAAATCTTTTGTAAGATGCTATTAAAGTAAATAGAAATTTATTTATCTAACAATTTATTTGTCTAAAAACAAGTGGATGAAATCCTCTCCTTTTGTTTTCTTTCTTTTCTGGTTTTTTCTAGTAAGTAACAATGGGGAAAAAAAAAAGTCAAAGTAAATATAATGCCCCATAAGGGAGTCTGATAGAAATAATCTAAAGCTATCACGCCACGTATGCACCATTTACGTAACAACCATCTTATGAGTAAGAGATCACAAGGTTTTATATTTATTTAATCATTTTACTTAATCATAGTACATACAAGTACACGATATAAAATAACTATGGGATTCAATGTCTCCCTGCTTTCCAGGATTGCAAAGAATCAAAATCCCTTACAAAATAGTAAAATGAATAGTATTTACATTTCTACATTTAGACTTGCTCAAGATAAATTATACTATTATATGGAATAGACCCTCTTGTGGAGATTGTTGAAGCAAGTCTTATATGCTCTAATTCCTAACCCATCCAATGTTTCAGTTACTAACCTGTAAGAAAACTATAAGGGAACGAGATAAAGAACTACGAGCTTAGTAAGGGGTAAGAGAAAAAAAAGCATATACAAGTTAAGCAAATCAATCAAGTTATCAATTAATTATTATGTGCAATGCATGAACAAGCAACGTGTCATTCACATGATGTTATCTGGTGAAGTTAGAAAATTACACTCGCTCTAACCCTGGTTGAAGAGTTATGATATAATGGCCACAATGCCAATCATAAAGGCCATGTTGCCCTATCATGGCTAATTCGGGGCTTATGTAATGGATACTCTTGCTTTTCCCATAACTACCTTTAAACCTAACGCCCCAACTTCACCACAACCTCCTCTCCTGTTACTTAGTTCAACCAAAGGTGAGGAAAGGCCAGCACACTACACCTCGTCGAAAGCATCGGAATTTAGCTAGAGAAACCTAACCATCCCCCTAATAGGATGTAATGCATGTCCTTTTGAAGTTTTGATTCGTATTCCAATTAGTTTGATTTGGGGTTATCAATCAATGTATAACACACTAAACAAAGGCAAGCAATATAGCAAAGAATGTAGCTCAACTAACAATCAGCACTTCAATAACCAAACATAGACATAGCATGTGTACAAACACTACTTACAACCACAAGCAAGCATATACTCTAGTCTCTACAAATCCTACTTACCTGGCCTCTTAGCTAATCATTCCCATAAGCCTCCAATAAGGTTGCTGATTTAGCTTGTTTGATATAAGATAAATTAGAAATTAAAATATAATACTTGGATGAGACCAATCTAGCATAATATACTTGCCCCTTTGATTTAGCCCAATATAGTTATAGGTACTTATTATATAATGTTATTGTAATTTAACTTTATATTTTAAATCTATATAAAATCAGTTTTCTATTATTACTTAAGAAGTTTCTACCTTTTCAAGAAAGAATTATGCATTTACTTAAATTTTATGAAAGTAATGATGTTAAATCTGTAATAATATAAAGTCCAATCTTGAATATTTCTAATAATTATACATGGGTTCAAGATTACTATTAGACATCCACTTACTTTGAGAATCAGCACTAATGACATAAGTCTTCTGACTCAATTTATATTTTCCCTGAAAATTACAAATTTAAATTTTACCATCAATTTACAAAATCAACCATTATATTTATAAACTTACAAATTTGCCCCTAAATACCCATTTTTCCTTAAAAGAAAACTTATAAGCAAATTTCGAATTTCATAAAGTAA
Source organism: Lumnitzera littorea (assembly GCA_024138015.1). Classification (NCBI taxonomy): domain Eukaryota; kingdom Viridiplantae; phylum Streptophyta; class Magnoliopsida; order Myrtales; family Combretaceae; genus Lumnitzera; species Lumnitzera littorea. The sequence continues at coordinate 89,801,133 of JAMXBB010000009.1, read as the reverse complement.
GTGTTCTATCTATTATGTAATATAAGGTACTTGTAGCTTTGCTATTTTGAGCAGTTTTTTTCCGAGTGCTTACACTTTTGCATTCAACCATTTATAGAAAGTAACTCGATAATTCAAGATTTTTTCAATTTGGAATTTTTGATAAATCCTCTTAGTCCAACTATGTCTATTCAATATTTTATGATAAGTTCACCACTATTAGGTACACAACTAAAATTTATTTAATGAATAAATATGAAATTTTTTATTTTTAGACACTTCCCTTTTTTATTTTAATAAATATGAAATAGAGTTAGAAATATATATGATACTATGCTCTGGTGAAGAAAGATGTTGTTCTTATGCTCTCTAAAATTAACGATGGTTCCTCCGATACTTGCGATGGGCAATTGTTGTTGACATTAGCCATGATAGTGGCAAGTTGCAGTAAAGAGTAATTCACATTGTCGTGGTGTGAGATGGTGTCATGTAAACTTCTTGATCGCATTTTGCTAATCTCAAGTATTTTTTCTTTAAAGATTTATGCTATTTATGAAATAAAATATATATAAATCTATGTAATGTCACTATTCAATCTCCATCTTCTAAGCATAGTTGACTTTATATAAAAATGTGAGGCAGTAGAATGGGGCGGTGATGATTATTTTATTTATTTATTTATTTTCTACGTATAAATGTGTTTTGAAGAGGATTTCTTAACTAAATAATAATAACTATACATTCCCTTTTCCAACTTTACTAACTCCTTCAGCTTTCCTTTAATTTTCCCAATGAATTATCCTTAACTAGTATACGTTGGTGGAAGGAATTTGTAGGCAACTATTCAATGGCGGTGGATATTCCTTGACGACTAAGGATTAAATTACGGCTACTTTTTGGATAATCATTCTAAATTGCTGCAATTTTGTGTGACTCTTAGAACATAATTTTATCTAGATATGTAACTTTAAAAGTTGTATAATATATTTCGAAAATAATGGAACACTATATTATCCATTGAATCTTAAATTCTTTGTATTTAGGGTATTTAAAATTTAACATGATAAACTCTAGTTTATATGACCATTTGAGTATAATTTTATCTAGTTTTATCATTCCTAAAAGTTCCCTAATATATTTCAAAAACAATAGAAATTATCATTCCTAGACATCATATTTGAATTCTTCACCTTGTGAGTATTTAGAAATTATCCTGACAAACTTTAGTTTATAAGAAAATATTAATTGTGTTTTAACTTATTGTTGAAATCCGATTTCATACGGCTGCTTCTTTTAACTTTTAGGATCGTATATGACTATTTAACAATACTAAGAATAGATTATTCATTGAACCTAAATTTCAATAAACCCTAAATACATCTTTATTAATATCTTTATTTAATTTAGTAAAGTTTATGTAACAGGCTATTCAAATTCTAGAGGGACTATTTTACCTTAGTTTTGCTATATTTCGAAATGTTATTGACTCAAATAGTTGGATATTACTAAGCAAGTGGGGTTCACCAACTTGATATTGCTTTGATAACTTGATATTGTTTTGATAATTTGAAAATTTTAAAGGGCTTACATAATTGATATTCTGAGCAGTCTCACCGATGGGTTCAAATTTAAATGTGTTTGATTTTAAGACCCCATTTTAATATTTTTATTCTATACAAATAATATATCTTAGGTTCCCACTTATGCGGCTTGATTTTAATCATAGGTAAGTTATCATATTCATATGTATACGTTGGTGAAGTATTATTACTATAATGGTATTTTCAAGCATATAATTCCATTATATGTACCTTTTAATCATACATATATGACATGTACTCTCTCTCTCTCTCTCTCTCTCTCTCTCTCAAATGACTAGTGGTTCTAATGGCTACAACAATTTATAAGCTGAAGAATCAGCCATGCACCGCCTTAATCAAGGCAGTTCCAATGTTTTGTATTTTTTTTTTTTTTACAACAAGCATAACTTCTTTATTATTAGTAGTAGTAGTAGTAGTTTTATTCCAACTAAATTGTAGTACACTTTGGGATAGTTTTAGAGGCTTAATCAATCCAATAGTATGTCACCATTTTACATATTGTCTAGGCACAAGTAGTTACTAAGGATGATAATATACATATATATTGTATTAGTTATATATAGGCATTATACACTTGTTCCCAAAGCATGATTTCTATTGCAAAAGCATTCAACAACCATCCAATTTTTATCTTACTCTATTTATTTAGTTATTACATTTATTTTTTTATATTTTTTTTCTTTGCTTTAAATAAGTTTTGCAACTATTATTACTAAAAATTAATAATGTAATATATAAGTAGGTTCTATTAATGATTTGGACCTATTCAAATACGTTTTTTCTATAATTTTATCTAATAATATCGATTATTAGGATTATGTATATAATCCTAAGTGGTATTTCATAAGATACGATCAAAATTATGAAATTTTATTCCATGGTGATCACACCTTAACAACCTTTCAAGTACAGCTCATATTATTGTTATAGTGAGAAAATCATTAATACTCATTGATATTTTAACTTTACCTGAGTTTAAATGTCATCAATGTATTGATCAAGGACAACTTAGTATATTTTCTAAATTATCCTTGGCATTTAATTATATATATGTGGATTTCACTATATAATAGTTATTTTAAGAATGCTCTAATTAACAATTACGGTGTTTATATTTCTAGATAAGTGTATTCCAATGGTATATTGTTATATTGATATATATATATATATATATATATATTCAGTACATACCTACATATTTCATGATGATGAGACAAGTCATATAATATATCACTATCACTAAATTATATCTTAAGGTTTGTATCTTAGAGTTGTAGATAGATATCAATTTATAACTATAATAGTATTTTAATGATTCCATTATGATAATCAAAGCTTTTCTAATCTATTAACCCAATGGACAATTTTTTACGATAATCAAGGAAATATTAGTTATTCCTAGGCTAACATGCTAGAAATATGGAGCATCATAGTAAAAGAAAAAGGGAACAGATTTGGGCTAAGGCGCGGTTCAAGTACGAATCTTCAGATCAAATGTGGATTGTGATGCAAGTATTCGGGTCAAGTTTACAGTCTGGATTAGGTTACGCTAAGAAGAAGCCAACAGCACTTCAAAGATCTGTCACGAGCATCTCCGACCACCAAATTGAAAGGGAAAAGTCATTTCAATGACATTTTTATTAACGAAAAGTTGAATAGCATTGTTGTTTTCTTCTTTGATGGTCATTTAAGGTGGTTGGAGTTGGGGCATTTGATGGTAGAGAGAGAAAGTGACTCTATGTGACAAAGGGGTGTTCATTAGGAACCAAGGAGGTGTTAGATAGGGGTTTTGATGGGCATACAATGTCCTAGCATGGGTGATTTACACTCAAATGGTAGTGAACATGGTGGTGTTCATGGTAACTGCCACTACTCAAATTCAAGGTGTCGGTTGGGGTGCTTAAGGTTAGATCAAGGCATAGGGTTGGTGTATTTTGGAAGTTTGAACCTTAGTAAAGGTAATGAGATAGTTGTCTTTCTTCGAAAATGGCCTAAGAGGATGAATTTTTGGAGAAAGAAAGAGGGCATCATGGGTTTGACTTGTAGAGAGACAACGTTTGAGATTTAACTTAGAGAAGGGATGTTTTATGGTTCTTGATGCTAAGGATGAATCAATGAGGAGCTATTTATATTTATTCGAGCTTGTATAAGCTTAGAAAGCTTATGAATGACCGATTTCAACCATTGATGTGCTAGTTCTAAGTTGATTTTTTTTTTCTTGATTTTCTTACTCAAATTAGAAGGCTTTTCACATGAATTTGGATCAATTTTTGTAGCAAATACAAAATAGGTCGTATAGTGAGCAAGATAGCATCATGAAATCATGTGGAGTCGTATGGAATTCATGCGCAAAATCATGAAAAAGTGAGGAGTAAGAGTAGGAAAAACAAAGGAAAATCAAGATTTTGGAGTGAGAAAGGTGATGACGTGATGCTACACGGACGCTACATCATCCACATGCCCTAATGGTCATCTACCACTTGGCATGGGAGTTAGGGAGAAAATTAGATGAAATACACTAAAATGCACATAAGTGCTCGTAACTAGAGTCAAACCTAAGGCCTTTGGATCTATTACATGCACCTCTGCCAACTTACATGGCTTAATTTCTCATTAAGCAATGCAATTCATTTCTACATATTCCATAAAATTGGCCTAGGCCATTTTTCAAATAAAAAATCCAATTTAGGCCAAATTCATGCCCTAATCAATCGAATTTGATAAATTAAATATGCAATGACTACCCGAAGCAAGTCTAGTACATATATCTTGATAGGAATCAACCCCCTAGACCGATCACAAGAAGCCAAGCTAGAGGACTTCAAGGGCTCGCATGAAAAATACTAACTCTAAGCCATAACCGAAACAGGGACTCCTATCCCGATCAAACCACCTGCCAACTTATCTCTTAGATCCTCATGTGTGTCCAACATGCTTCTGCCCGACAATGAAGTCCTAATCTAAAAGATAGCTTAGAACTAGCCGAGCCGAGCTACCGACTTGACCCACTAGCATCTAACTTCAAGATAGCTAACGTTTTATTGGGCTGATTGGCTACCAACCTAATCTAGATCAAGTCGACCCCGGACTATAACACATTCCTATTTTCACTTACGTTGTACCATATCCCAAATGTCCAACCACCAAGCAATACGTGTCTTCTAACACAATGTTCTAAATGATTCTTTCTTTTTCGTACTGTATGTCTTATGTAACCTAGTATAGAATACCCTTGTATTTTTTCATACATGTAAAATAACCTTAGTAGGCAAGTATATAAACCCCCACTTTCCTTGTATACACATTTTTCATATCCTTTTCAATACAAAAATTACTTAATTAAGCAACCTTAGTGTTCTCTTCATCTCTTAACTCTTATCTATTCCCTTTAGTAAGGAGTAGTAGCGAATGATCCTTCAGTTTGAATCAATGTGTCATATCTAGCGAATTGTGGGCCGAGTAAGATCGAGTAGTGAGTTATATCCGTTTGGTAGCTACCTAGGTTTTGCTAATTTCTTTTCTGTTTCCTTTTTTATTCGTTTGTTATGGTGCTTCTCCATGTGTATGACCTCGAAGATGCATCATATCTTGAATTAATTTTTTGAAATTGAACCTAATATAACAATTTTATGAACTATGATTCGTTAATCGTACAGTTGATTCAAAATTGCTTTCTTTGTAAATCAACTAATTTAAGTCCAATCGAGATATAGTAAGTGAATATTTAAATAGGAAAACTGATTTCGACTACAAAGGTTAAGGGACTATATATAGTAAGTTCCTAAGGCAACAAAAAAACAAAATGAAATTACAAAAAGGGTAATATAAAATAAAGATACCTAGTACAAGCTAAAAAGGGTAAATACGACAAACAAAATAAAAGGAATATAGTACAATGTTAAAAAAAGGTTAAGACAAGTAATGTACTGCTATTGCATCTGTACTCTATGGTAGTGAGGTGCTAGGACCGAGCTGTTCTGATGTGGTAATAGGTCGACAAAGAAAGGTTTAGAGATGGAAGTTAAGGACATCAGCACTAGGCAAGTCAGCCATACTAAGAGGGGTTGTAAGCTCAACATCTATGCTTACGATAGAGCAAAGTAAGGTGCATCCGACTTGGACGAGTAAAGAGTTTAGTAGCAGGCCTTCCTAATATTGGAGTTCATCTTGGGCAAGTTGAAAAGACTAGATTCTTCTTACAACACCTTACAAACCTTTGACATGAGCCTGGGTAACAAGTCCTAAGGTCGATTGTCCACTAGCTCTCCAAGGGTGTTGAAGATTTTCCCTTAAATCTTAGTTTGCTTCCTCTTTTGGTACATAGAGTATTAGATTGGTGACATTGAAGGTTGACGACACTCCATATCCTTCTAGTAATTCTAACTCATAGGCATTGTCATTGATTTGTTGCAGAACCTTGAAGAGACCATCTAACTTAGGTGATAGTCTGTTCGTTCTCTTTCTTAGGAACCATTCCTTAGTAAGATAAACCCAAACAAGGTCTCCTGAGCTATAGACAATGCTCTTTCAACCTCTACTTACTTATTCTTTCTGCTATGCTACTGTTTTGGCTAACTGCTCAGCAACCTTCTTATGTAGTCTTTGGAATTTCTCAACACACTACAAGCTAGATCGACTTTCTTTTCTAGGGATTGAGCTAGTAATCATGTCCAATGGTAAGCTCAAGTTGAGTCCATAGATGACTTTGAAGGGTGATCTTCTTGTCAACCTATAGGTGGAGAAATTATAGGAAAACTCGATGATAAGAAGGCATAAATCTCAATCATGCAAATTCTTCCTAACTATGGCTTACAGCAAACTACCGACCATCCAGTTCACAACTTCAATCTAACTGTCCATTTGTGGGTAACAAGTGTATTGAACATCAATTTGGTACCAAGCTTCTTCCAAAAGGTCCACCAAAAGAAGCTTGTGAACTTTATATCCCAACCTTAAACAATACTTCTAGCAACTCCATGAAGTCATATGATCTCCTACAAAATAAGGCTAGCAACATATAAAGCATCATCAGTCTTATGGCAGGGAATGAAGTGACTCATTTTACTAAACTAATCAATCATCACCAAGATGGAGTCATGCTTCCAAGCTATTCAGGATAGTCCAAGCATGAAATTCATGCTTAGGTCAATCTAGGGCTAATCAAGTACAGGGAAAGGTGTATATTCCCCATAGGGTTGCTTCCTTCCTTTAGCTTGTTTGCATACCTTAAACCATTCTAAAACTTTGTACATATATTTCACCATCCTTAGCCAATAAAAGTGTTCTTCCAGCGGTTCATGTGTCCTCTTTTCCTCGAAGTGGTCGGCTAGGCCTCCTACATGAGCGTCCCTAATTAGCAACTCTCAAGCCGAGCTATTTAGTGTACAGACATACCCTCTTTTCATTAGAAACCCTAGGTTTAGATAGAACCTATCCACGACACCTCCATAATTGCACTTAACCATTATAGGTCCAAAGTACAAATCTTGTTCATACTAATCCGAGAGAGTATCAAACCTAAGTACTTGAGCTTGTAGGGTCATCACAAGTATATTCTAACATGATAGGGCATCAGCTACATTATTGGAACTCCCCTTCTTGTACTTAGTCACATAACAAAAAGTTTCCAAGAATTTTGCCCATTTGGCATTATGTCGGGAGAGCTTTTGCTATCTACAAAAATGCTTAAGGGATTGATGGTCTGTATAGATGATAAACTCTCAAGGTAGTAAGTAGTGTTGGCAATTTTGGAGAGCTTGGATAGTAGCATAGAACTCCTAATCATACATTGAATAGTTCAAAGCAGCATCACTGAGTTTCTCTCTAAAGTAAGCAACAAGTTAGCACTCTTACATGAGAACAACACCAATACTAACTCCAAAAGTGTCACATTCCAACTCAAAGACTTTATCAAATTTTGGCAATGCAAGCACTGGGGTAGAAGTCAACTTGGACTTGATCTCCTTGAAACTCCTCGAAGCTTTCTCCAACCATCTAAATTCGAAGTTCTTCTTAGTCAGCTCAGTTAATGAAGTGGCTGTAGAGCCAAAGTATTAAATGAACCTTCAATAGAACGAAGCAAAGCCATGAAAGCTCCTTACATCTGTAGAACTAGTCAATGTAGGCCAGACAAGTATAGCTCAGATCTTTTCATCGTCAACTCAAACGTCTCGATCAAACACGACATATTTGAGGAATACAATCTTACTTCGATAGGATACATATTTCTTTAAGTTGTTGAACAAGTGTTCAACTCGGAAAATATCAAATACAACCCTTAAGTGCTCAACCTGAGACAAGCGGTTAGCACTATATACCAAAATGTCATCAAAATAAACCACAATGCACTTACCAATCAATGATCTCAAGATATGATTCATGAGTCACATAAAGATACTTGGTGCATTTGTAAGTTCGAAGGGCATCACCAACCACTCAAAGAGATCATCTCTCATTTTGAAAGCTATCTTCCACTCGTCTCGTAGTTTCATTTAAATCTGGTGGTAGCCACTCTTCAAATCTACCTTTAAAAAGAGACACATACCATGTGATTCATTTCACATGTCATCCAATTAAGGTATTAGGTATCTGTATTGGATAGTTATCTTGTTGATAGCTCAGCTGTCGATACATATACACCAAGAGCCATCCTTCTTGGTACTAAAACAACTAGCATAGCACAAAGGCGTATGCTGTCCTTAACATATCCTCGGTTAAATAGCTCATCAACTAGCTTCTTAAGCTTGGCTGCCTACTCGAGATTGAGCCTATAGGTAGGTCAGTTTAGCAGAGCTACTCCAGGATGGAGATTAATACAATGCTTAATACCTCTAATAAGGGTAACTCCTTAGCACAGGTTGGCATATTCTCATAGCAGTGCCTACACATTGACTGGTAATGTTCCGACCTCTTTCAACTCAAGTAGTCTCCTTACTAACAAAAACATACATTCTTCCATCTTGATTGCCTTAAAGAATTCAGCTCAAGAGATTACTAAAGACTTCTTCTACAAGGAGTTGGAGACCTTAGCTTATAATTCATGAACTTCTTCAGGGCTTATAAGAATGAATACAACCTTCTTACCATCCTTCTAAAACATGTAAGTATTTCGATATCTATTATAGAGTACCCTCAAATCAAATGATAAGGTCAGCCAAGAAGTATGCGTAAAGCACCCATTGGCAAGACGTCGCACAATACCTCATCCTGATATCTTTTCCTAATGGAGATGGGTACCTTCACTTGCTTAGTAACTAGGAGTCAACATTTTTCATTAAGCCAATGGATTTTTAAGGTCGAGGATGAGAACAAGTCAGCAACTTCAGGGATTTCACCATTTCTTACACCACTACATTAGTATAACTCCTTCAGTCAATGATTAAGGCACACCGTTTACCATTCACACAACAATAGATATGGAAAAGGTTCTCTCTCCTCATTCTCTTCTACAGTAATAGTACTAAGAATTCTTTTGACTACCATACAATATTCTCCAAATTTAGGTCGAAAGAGGGCTTCAAGATCTTCTTAGTACTCATCTAGCAAATCCTAAACATCTACTCCCTCTTCTCATTTGCTAACACTTTCTACTTTAAACTGTAGCTTCTTGCCCTTGATGTTCATCATATGCAGGTTTGATCATTAATTAGTTGCATGCCTAAAACCAAGGCATTTAAAGCATTTAATCTCCCTTGTCATCTTCCTTGAGCTCTACTTAAGTCCTTCTTGACTTCATACTCATCAACCTTCATATTACCCCTTCCATTAAGAGGTTAGCTCAGGTTTATGCCACATCGATCCACTTCAAATTGGTCAATGCTAGATCGACTCGCCACCCCAAGTCAGTGTGCAATAGCTCTATTGAGCTGATTCTACCTCTACCACTCGACTCGCTAAGCAAATCGTATGGCTTCATCCAAGGTCCCTATCCTCTGTACTTCGACTATATTTCCAATCTCATGTTGTAGTTTAAATAGGAATCTAGCAACAGTTCGAGATTTTAGCTTGTCAACATCACACTAGATCATTAACAGCTAAAACTATCGTACAAACTCATCTACAATTCTGCTACCCTATTTAAGCCCTTGAAGACGTCAGAAAGTGTCTTGTCAATCCATATACTCATCTCATTCTAAGTTCTTATCTCACATCAGGCTCACTAATGTGTAGCCTGTTCCTTCTTCCACCACATCACTACATACCTAAAAAACTCCAAAGCAACCACTTAAATGAGCATTGCATCCTCATAGTCATAAAAATCAAATACTTCTCAGTCTTTTCTTCCTAGTCCATATACTCATCAGCACTACCTATTCTATAGAAGCTTAGAACCTGGACCGTAATATTCTCAATTCCTTTAAGTGCACAAATTTATCGCTCATCAAATTCTTGGAACTACTCATCCCCATCTTCGCCATCGTTTACTTCTTCCTTAATAACTTCTCCTAACTCAAGTCTTCATAATGCCTATTCTTCAACTCGAATGAGGCGAGCTAGTGGAGTATTAACAGCAACATTAGTGCAGATTCTAGCTTTAGGTGCTTTTGGTCTATTTTGTGCACCTCGACCATACTCAACATGCCTATCTTGAGGTTGAGCATCTATAAACCTTTGCATGGTCACAGCTAGATTGGCTACTATGGTGGTGAGGTTTTGAATCTATTCATCCCTCATCTGAGGAATCCTTTACTCAACGGGACCATGCCTAGGTGCATTGCTCTCAACATCACCTATCTCCCCTTTTACACCTAGATTCGACATTTCTACAGCAAAATCTTAATGTCCACACAAACAAACAAGAGATTCCACACAACACTACTTCGCATGATGCTTTAACAACCTACTCTATTTTGTAATAGTGAGAACATAGTATAACACGGTATGTATAACACTCACAATAAAATATGACAAGTCCACTACTCGATCACAACCTCAAGCTCTAATATTAGGGTAATATGATATGCTTAGGAGTTGAAGTTATCTCTAGGGCTTAACATTGTGTTGAAAATGAGTCCTTCTAGATGTCGAAGAAAGCACGAATGGTAGACTAGATGCAGTAGCTTCGTGAAGCTATTCATTGGATATAACTCACCAATGAGCACAACATAACTTAGCTACAACTTGATGTGATGCACAAGCAAAGAACTAAGGTCCACTTGCCACTAACCTCAACCTACTAACAAGATTAGATAAGAGTGAGGGAGTTGTAACTTGGAGAAGGTTTCTCGTAAGAATAAAGTAAGTGAATAGTCATTAACAAGAAAACTAATTTCAAATATAAAGGTTAAGGGACTATTTATAGTAAGGTCCTAGAGTAATAAAAGGATAGAATAAAATTACAAAAAGGGTAATACAAAATAAAAATACCTAATATAGGCTAAAAATGGTAAATACAACAAATAAAACAAAAGGAATATAGTACAATGTTAAAAAAAGACTATGACAGGTGGTGCACTATTGTATTGGGGATAAGTTGTTTTGATGTGGTAATAGGTCAGCAGAGAAAGGTTTAGAGATTGGAGTTAAGGACCTCGGCACTAGGTAAGTCATCCGTGTTGGGAGGGGTTGTGAGCTCAGCATATGTGCGTACGGTAGAGCAAAGTAGGATGCATATAAGCTATGTACGTAAAGAGTTCAACGGCAAGCCTTCATGATACTGGAGCTTGTCCTGGGTGAGTTAAGAAGACTAGATTCTTCTTGCAAGACCTTGCTAACCTCTGAAACGAGCTCGAGTAAGAGGTCCTAAGGTCAGCAATCCATCAATAAGACTAGTAGCCTTAAATGGGAAACAATTTGAAACATGGTAGTACTTTTCTAAGTTGACTAACTTAAGCATAAGCATCTCTAAGGGGCTAGCAACCTTAAATGAGAAAGTAATTTGAAACCTAGTCGTGCTTTTATAAGCTAACTAACCTAAGCAAGAATGTCTCTAAGGGACTAACAATCCTAAATGAAAAATTTACTCTAAACCTAGTATTACTTTTTCTAAGCTGACTAAACTAGGTGAAAGCATCTCTAAGGGACTAGCCAACCTAAATGAGAAAGTAATTTGAAACCTAGTCATGCTCTTTTGAGCTAACTGACTTAGGTGAAAATGTCATTAGGGGACTAACAACCCTAAATGAGAAAGTAATTTGAAACCTAGTCATGCTCTTTTGAGCTAACTAACCTAAGTGAAAACGTCATTAGTGGACTAACAACCCTAAATGAGAAATTGACTTGAAACCTAACAGTTCTTTTACTAAGCTAACTAACCTAAGCGGGAGCATCTGTAGAGAACTAACAACCCTAAATGAGAAATTGAATTGGAACCTAGTAGTGCTTTTTCTAAGCTAACTAACTTAAGTAGGAGCATCTCCAAAGGGCTAACAACCAAAAATGAGAAATTGATAGTGCTTTTTCTAAGTTGACCAACCTAGGCAAAAGCGTCTCTATGGAACTAGCAACCTTAAATAAGAAAGAGATTTGAGACCTACTAGTGCTTTTCTAAGTTTCTTAACCTAAGAGAGAGCGTCTCTGGAAGACTAGCAACCATAACTAGGAAATTGACTTGAAACCTAGTCATGCTTTTTCTAAACTAACTAACCTAGGTGGAAAAGTGCTCATTAAGCTTGTTAAATCTTGAAAGCTGGTTGAAAAAGGGAAGCGCCTATTGGGATAGTTAAAATCTTAAGAGAGGTTGATGGAGGGAAAGCACCCTACGGGGTGGCTAAAACCTTAAGAAAGGTTACTGAAGGGAAAGCGCACTACTGGCTAGCTAAAATCCTTAGAGAAGTTGATAAAGAGAAAGCGTCCTATAGGTTTTCTAAAACCTTGAGAGAATTCGATGGAGGGAAAGCATCCTACAGGCTGGCTAAAACCTTAAGAGAGATTGATTAAGGGAAATCACCTTACAAGCTAGCTAAAACTCTAAGAGAGATTAGTAAAGGGAAAGCACCCTACGAGCTAGTTAAAACCTTGAGAGAGATGTAAGACGAGACAACACTTATGAGCTGGTTAAAACCCTAAAAAAATAATTGAAAAAGGGAAAGCACTCTGTGGGCTAGCTTAAAACCCTAAAAGATTATGCAAGACAAGACATCTCTTTATGAGCTAATTAGATCCCTAAAAAGATAATAAAAAAAAAAGGGAAAGCGCCCTTTGGGTTGGCTTAAAACCCTAAAAGAGATGTAAAATGGGACAATGCTTTATAAGCTAGCTAAAACTCTAAAAAGATAATTGTAAAAGGGAAAGTGCCCTATAGGCTGGCTTAATACTCTAAAAGATGATTTAAGAAGCAACCAAGGTGATGTGGTTATTTTTGAAAACTTTGTAAGTTAGATATTCACGAAAAAAGGAAATTATTGATTGAAAGTCACATAAGATGGAAGAGGTACTAAGAAAAATGTTGTCAAATATAAATCATGAGGAACTACATTAGGGAGGATGACTCGAACTATTAAAGTCAACCTAAAAGGTGTGACCATATTAGAAAGCAAACAACATGATTTGAAAGCTTGGCCACTAGGGCCAAAAATGCATTTGAAAAAAATGATGGAGAAGCTTGTAAAAAGCCCTTATCTTCTCCCTCTCTCTTTTTTTTTTCGAAGTTTGTTAATGGGTACAAATTCTTATTAAGAAGCAAGAGCCCTATACTAAACAATTCCATTTCCTAGCAACCATGAAGGGCATTTCCTAGTCTCTAAAAATGTCTCCGGATCTCAATACCGCCAAGGCTAATCTAGTGACATGCTAACCTTCTTATGGGGCCTTGAGACTTTAACCATTCCTTTCTTAAGGAAACAGTAACTCGTGATCAATCTAGTCAAAGAAAACTTCCTTACATACTCTCAATTTAAATTTCACTCTTAACTACTGTTCCAAAAAGTATGGTTTAATTTATAGGTGATATGCCTTAATCAATCTATGAAGTCTTTTTTGGTTCAGAATTTTAGATTAGTCTTTTGGTCAGATGGTTTCGAAAAAGATCAATGAGAATGCCTATTTTGAAACAATCATTTTTATCCAACCCAAGTGTACAAGTCAAAAATCGTTATGAAAAACTAGGATTGCATTTGCCTCAGTTTCAAAAACAATTTTCATATAAGATAAACTATTCTCTATGATCAGAAGTGCTTCTAGTGAGTATGGGTGGAATTATGGGTCGATTGAGTCTTATGTTTTGTGATTTAAGATGGACAAGGAGGTTTTATGTTTGTAGTTTAAAATAAGGATGGAGGCATTTTAATTTAGAAAGGATATGAAGGCTCCAAAATGTGATTTAGAAAGGGGTTATGAGGGTTTTATGCTTTCGACGCTATTTAAGCTTTGATTCCAAGCCTTTTAATGAATTGAGGGGAATTATGTTTAGTTTTTCTACCCTTATTCTGATGGGATATATCTTTTAGGGCTTTTTGAATGCATTCGAGCCCAATTTCTAGGCTTCTATCTTTCTTATTCTTCTTTTTCTTTTCTTTCTCTCCTCCCCCGCCGCCCCCCCCCCCCCCCCCCCCTTTTTTTTATTTTGCCCAACTTTCTTGTTGTTTCTTACCCCTTTCTCTTTTTTATCCCAAAAAGTAACTATCTTCCTAAAGTATTTGGATTGTGTGTATAAGGTTTTTGTAAGTTCTTCATTTCAGATTGAATAAATTATCAAAAATAAAAATTATCTTTGAATCGATGCCACTAGGGTAAGAACAAACCTATTTTTATTCTTTTCTCTTAATTAATGACCTTAACCTCTAAATTGCCTCATTATAGGGTGGTTCTTAACAACGTTTAATTTTCAAAATACTCTTTGAATAGGCTCAATGGGGTGGTAAAGGATAATCGTGTTTAGAATATTGAAAATGAATGTCTAACCACATTTTGATCTATGTATCAAGTTCTAAAAATACCTCCTTTAAGAAATGAGTCTAACAACCTTCACTGTGTGTCACTCAACTCTTGAAGTATTTAAAGGTTAATGTGTAAGATACAATTTACCTCTTTTCATTCCAAACTTTTACCATTTCCTTAGGTAGGAGACTGTGTTGAATTGTTGAAAGGTAGGCATTGATTTTTCCCCCCAGTCTCTCAAAATATTCTTAAAATATGCCCTAATGTGAAAAGACACTTTTCATTGAGTTTAAAGGTTAAAATTCAAAGATCAAATACTAATAGTGTACTCTTCTTTATGATGGCTTTCTATCACATCTACTTACCTCAAACCTATAGGCTACATGCCCTTTAGATTTTGAATTCCCTTTTATACTTAATGCTAAGTCTGGTTCTGTAGGGTTGAGTAGGTTAGTATTGGCATTTGCCGCTTGGATTTTAAATAGGTTATTGACGTTTGCCCCTTGGATTTTGAATTCCCTTTTATACTTAATCCTAAGTCCGATTCTATAGGGTCAAGTAGGTTAGTATTAATGTCCTCTAGACTTCATGTTTAAGGTAGAGGAATTCTACATTTCCTTTTGTCCAAACAAGGGGTCAACCTCAAAATGCCAATCATGTTTAACAAGATTAAATTTGTGTCAGGCTTTGTTCTTTAAAGAAATTAGTGGTTCGTATTTAAGCTTAGCTTCCCTAATGGCTCAAGGTCTTGGGTTGGTTTAGCTGCTCTGATGGGTTAAGTTTTCTGTGTTTGGGTTAGCTACCTAACAAGCCAAGGTTTTGTGTTTTGAGTTGGATGCTTTAACGAGCCAAAGGTTTGTGTTTAGATTGGCTACCTTAATGGGCCGGGTGGTCATGTTTGGGTTGGCTACCTAACAGGCCAAGGTTTTGTGTTTTGAGTTAGATGCTTTAACAGGCCAAAGGTTTATGTTTAGATTGGCTACCTTAATGGGCCAAGTGGTCATATTTGGGTTAGCTACCTAACAGGCCAAGATTTTGTGTTTTGAGTTGGATGCTTTAACGAGACAAGGGTTTATGTTTAGATTGGCTACCTTAATGAGCCAAGTGGTTGTGTTTGGGTTGACTTCCTTAACGAGCCAAGGTTTTATGCTTTGGGATGATTGCCTTAATGGGCCAAGGGTTTAGGTTTGTCCTGAATCCCATAAGAATTTGCAACTATTAACAATTTTTTTTTTTCTCCTCTTTTTTTTAAAAAAAAAAAGAGAAAGATAAGGCCTTATTTGCAAAAATCAAGTGATCCAATTATAAACAAGAATAGGAGATTGCTTACTTAGGTTCTATTTACATTCGTATACTTATGATTCTATTTACAAGCCTATAGAATTCAAATGTTATTGAAAGACTTATTTACAAATAAGGATTTACTAAGTGAAAAAGAAAAAATGAAAGAATGACATTCTAAAAGAAAATAAGTTCTTTTTGTTAATTTGATATGAAGGATACAATATATGAACAAAGTCAAAGAGCCTAATATTATGCTCAATTATTATTCGGTGAAACTAATGGTCAACGAAGAAGCCTATTTATAAGGTGCTAATCAATTTGAAAGAATGAACATTTTTGGCTTAAAGAATAAGTGACAAAATGGCAACTACCTAAAAAATTATTTTACAAGCATGATTGATATGCTAAATTTTGAAAGTAGTGTAGTGTTTTACAAGGTAGCAAAACACGATTATTTGTAAACATAATTTTCAAGAATTAAGACATAATTAGCAAGTATGAATATTTACAAATGAAAAAAGATAAGGATAAAAAAATGTAAAATGAAGACACGTGGATGCAAAGAATCGATGATTAAATAATAATATAGTAATATTAGGTGCTTAGGGTTACAACTGTATCAAAATTCCATTATTACAATAAATTTGAAATTACATGGAAATGGAAAAAATTACATGGAGATAGAATTTACAATAAATTTGAGATATATAAGGATCCCTATACAAGAATGTAATTTACAAGGAAATATAAGGTATACAAAAAATTACAATTTTACATTCAAAAAGTCCTATTCAAGTAACTAATCTACATGAAATTTACATGGATATTATTATTTATTCGCCCGATCTAAACTTCGTATACATAATCAGGATAAGCTCTAAAGATCCTTAAGCATTGTAACCTCACACATTGATAGGTTACCGACCTCTGGCCTACATACTCATGCACGCCTTAAAGGCCCCCAATCCCTCACTAGGAGAATTCTTTCTCGTTAACCTGCTTAGGACGAGAAACTGTACACAGAAGAATAGTGATGGGGCTCCTTCAAAGCTCTGAGTGGGTGTACCTTGCTCTACTCTATCCTTTGTGTCGATACTGGCTACTCTCTTGTCGAGGCCTCTTTGTCGAGTGATGTAAACTAAGGCCCTACATATCAGATCCTGTTCGAACCTTTAACTACTGAGAGCTTCCTATCGATTGCTGAGACATAGGCTCTTACTAGCCAAGTACTTCTCTTTCGGCCTCTTACTCATACTTACAGCATCCCTTACTCGTCTTGATAACCCCTAACGCCACCACATCATGACCCAACTCAGCCACTACGCCCAAAGATTCTTTAATAAGGGACCATTGACAAGCTACCAGTTGTCCCTTTCACCTGATATTGTACTAGTTTCTCTTTTTATCATTTGTCCAATTTATCCTTCTTCGTATGTACTAGGAATCACTTTTCATAAAATGTCTTTTTGTAATTTTCCTTAATTGTAATGTTGCCCTAGGGACCTACTATAAATAGTTTATTCTCCTTGTAGCCGAAATGTTGTGAATCGTAGCCAAGAACAGACAAGGTCGGTTGCTAAATGGGCCTAAGCTTGCAGAAAGCTCAAAAAGAGTCAATGGGCAAAGGTACAAAAGGGTGAAAACAAAGGACGAAAATAGTAAGCAAAACCCACAAACAGCTCCAAAGGATATGATGCACCAATGAAACTTCCGATGACTCACGACACAATTCGATGTAATACACGAATTGGTCCAATGAGGTAACTTACCACCTAACCTTGCTTAAGGGAAAAGATAAAAGTGATGTCGAAAGTAAACAACAGTGTTTACACAGGAAAGAAGGTACTCAAAAGTGTATTGAAGATTATCCGATATCTTATAACAACAAGTACTAAGGTATTTATACCCGCAAATTAGGGCAACTTACCTAAAAGGGAAAAGACAAAAAGGATATTTCTAAAGGAGGGCAATGTACATGTTATAAAGGGGTAAAAATGAATATACAAGAAAAATAATCATTAAAGCTACAAATTCTATATGTGATACTATGCACATGGCGATGCGACATTAGCAAGGTTAATAGGAGATGCAAACAAAAAGTATGGATGCATTGGTTTGTCTAAGCAAGGATAGCCTAGTCAGTCCGGCTTTCTCTTTTGGCTTCTCGGCAAGGAAGAGGCCAAGTAATTGGTCCACTCGACAACAGAGAGTAATCATTAACTCGACATACCACACAACAATAGGAGGTTATACAGCACGACATTAAAGGTGACTAAGCAAGGAGGTACTCGGTCTCAGCAAGGGTTAGCTAGAACATAGGGATTCGTCGTGCTAACTCCTCTAATCCTCGAGCTCGGCTATGGGTCAAGGGCCCCGTAGCTTGATTCCCATCATTCCCTCCAGGTTGTTTTGGATTTGGGATCAAATCCGGATGGTGTTCACTCAATTCTCTGTCAGGGTGATATAGACTGAGGTCGGCAATGTTGAAGGCATCAAAAACCTTATAGTCCTCAGGCAGTTCCAACTTATAGGCGTTGTCGTTGATTTTCTGGAGGATTCTAATAGGTTCTTCCACTCTTGTAGATAATTTGTTTCTCCTTTTGTTCGAGAACCATTCCTTACTGAGGTGTAGCCATACCAAGTCTCCCAACTGAAATTGTTTTGCCGATCGACCCTTGGTCTTTTTACGCATTCTTGTAGCAGCTTGGTTAATGTGCCGAGTGACCTTATCAAAGATATACTGAAGGGATTGTGCCCTAGCCGAGGTGTCGGGGTCCTCTTATACGAGTATGGGTATAAGGGCATGGTTGAGGGGCAACTCAGGATTGAATACATAGACCACTTTGAAGGGAGTCTACTTAGTAGTGTCATGTACGGTTTAGTTATAAGCAAACTTGACCACTGGTAGGCAGATGTCCCAATCGACCAAGTTCTTGTTGACTGTAGCTCGGAGCAATGAACCCAAAGTACGATTAACCACCTTTGTTTGGCCATTAGTTTAGGGGTGACAGGAGGTACTAAAGAGTAATTTAGTTCCCAATCGATGCCACAAGGTTCTCCAAAAATGACTTAAGAACTTTGAGTCTCTATCGAAGACTACACTCCTTGGCACGCCGTGTATCTGCACAATTTCCTATAAGAAAAGAGAAGCAATAATCAAAGCATCGTTAGTTTTGGTGCAGAGCACGAAGTGTGCAATCTTATTGAACCAATCCACAACGACCATCACAAAATCTTTTCCTCAGGTAGTTTTCGGTAATCTGAGAACAAAGTCCATGCTTAGTTCAGTCCATGGCCTCATCGGAATAAGTAAGGGCATCACCTTCCCTTGTTCAGCTCGACACTTGGCCTTTTTGTATGTAGTACAGCTTTCAACCACTCGGTGCACATCTCTTCGCATTCTCGGCCAAAAGAATCAGCCATTCACAAGTTTACAAGTCCTTCTCTTTCCAAAATGTTCGGAGAGTCCTCCGCCGTAGGCTTCCCTAATTAATAATTCACGTAGGGAACAAGTTGGCATACACAGTTTTCCTCCTCATAATAGATAGCCATCCTACACATAATACTCATCCACTATTCTCCCATCCACGCATCTCAAAATTATTGGTCCAAAGTATAGATCCTCGAAGTATTGTTCTTTGATACTTATAAAACCAAATAGTCTGGTCTGCAATTCTGATAAGAGCGCATGCCTCTTCGCTAGAGCATCTACAACTATATTGCTCTTTCCTTGCTTGTATTTGATCACAAAATTGAATCCTTTAAAGAATTCAACCCATCTCGCCTACCACTTTGATAGTTTGGTCTAACTTCAGAGGTACCGCAGTGACTCGTAATCAGTATAAATGACAAATTCTCTCGGTAGTAGATAATGCTGTCACACTTGCAGTGCTTGGATTAGTGCCAAGAGTTCTTTGTCATATACGGAGTAATTTAACTGGGTTCTTTGGAGCTTCTCACTATGGAAGGCAATTGATTGTCCTTCCTGCATTAGGACGACACCTATTCCAATGCCTGACGCATCATACTCTAGCTCAAAAATTTTGTCGAAGTCGGGGAGTACTAATACTAGGTTAGAGGTCAACTTCTCCCTTACCTCGACGAAACTCCTCTCCCCCCTTTCTCCCCATTAGAAGTTGATGTTTTTCCTCATTAATTCAGTAAGTGGTACAGTAAGGGTACTGAAGCTCCTGATGAACCTTCTGTAAAATGAAGCCAATTCATGGAAACTTCTCACGTCGGCACAAGTAGCAAGGGTCGGTCATTCAACAATTGCTTGGATCTTCACATTATCAACTCACAAGCCTTCTCTACTAACTACATAGCCCAAGAATACCACTTCATGCTGGCAAAAACAACAATTCTTTAGGTTACCGAATAATCTTTCGGCATAGAGAATATCTAAGACTACTCTGATGTGTTTACAGTGACTCGGCATGTCGGCACTGTAGATTAGGATGTCGTCGAAGTACACTACGACACACCTCCCGATGAGATATCTTAACACATGGTTCATAAGCCTCATGAAGGTGCTCAGGTCATTCGATAAGCCGAAGGGTATGACCATCCACTCGTAAAGCCCATGTCGAGTTTTGAATGCAGTCTTCCACTCGTGTTCTAGCCTCATGTGGATTTGATGGTAGCCGGACTTGAGAACAATCTTACTGAAAATTTTGGCTCCACTTAGTTCATCCAACATGTCTTCTATTCTCAGGATTGAATACTTGTATTTAATCATGATTTTGTTCACGACTCGGCTGTCAATACACATCCGCCAGGTTCCATCCTTCTTCGACACTAAAAATACAGGTACAACACAAGGGCTAAGACTCTCTCTCACGTATCCTCCTTCCAACAACTCATTGACTTGACGTTGAAGCTTAAAAGCTTGCTTGGGATTCATGCGATAAGCTGGCTTATTCGGTAGTACAGCGCCGGGTATTAAGTCAATGCGGTGTTTTATGCTTCAGGTCAGAGGCAACCCTGCTGGCAACTATTCTAAAAATAGGTCAGCATATTCATCCAACAGTTCCTTCACCTCTTTAGGTAAATCATTCCACTCCTTTATTTCCAGTAGTCGCCTAACCAATAGGAGGGTCAACTCATTGGCGTTAATGGCCTCTCAGAGCTCAGCTCTACTCATCGCCAAAGCCTTCTTCAATCCATTAGTAAGTTTCATCTGTAACTTGTGAACCTCTCTCGGCAACATTGGATTCAATGTAATCTTCCAATCATCCTTCTTGAACATGTAAGTATTCCTATAATCATCATGGATGACTCTCCTATTAAACAGCCACGGTCTTCCTAGCAATACGTGGGAAGCGCACATAGGCAGTATGTCACAGAGAATCTAATTGGAGTAATTGTCGATAGTGATCGGTAGTAGTACTTGCCAAGTGACATGTAATGCTCCATTATCACTTAACTATTGTAACTTATATGGCTTCAGATGCTTAACAGTTAGCAACCTCAGTTTTGAGACGAGGTCGACTAATGTCACATTGGTGCGGCTCTTACTGTCTAAGATAAGGGCACACCTCTGTTCATTCACCTTGCAGGTGATATGAAATAAATTCTCCCTCTGCTCCTCCTCTCATGAGGGCTCTACATTCATAATGCATCAAACAACCATGAGTAACTGGTCCAAGTCCTTAGCATACATGTCTTCCTTGATAGACTCTTTCTTAGCATTCTCATTCTCAGCAGGAACCTCCTCCTCCCTGAGTTCCTCATCCATACTCTCTACATCTAACTTCAGAGTGTCTCCCGTAATGATCATTGTCCTTCAGTTCGGGCACTGAGCAGTCATATGTCCAAACCCCTGGCACTTGAAGCGTTTGATCTGGCTAGTCTTCTTGCCAGACCCATACCCTTTCTCATACGTTTGGGTCAGCACTAGATCTTCAGACCAACTTTTCTACTCAACTTTGACATCTATCTTACTTCTCGACTCGGTACTCAGCAATGTCCGGTTACTTGCCTGTCCTGGTCGACTAGTCGGTACTCTGGTCGCTACTCAGCTTCTTCTTTACCTCTTTACCTGTTAGGCAATCCTAACAGCTTCATCAATTATGTCAAATCGTTGGAGTTCTACAATGTCTCGGATGTCTCCTCTCAACCCAGTAACAAACCTTGAAACTATTCGGGTAGGTGGTTCCTCCACTTTGCATCTTCTCATAAGCATTTGGAATTCTTAAACATATTCATCAACTGTTCAGTCTACTTATCTCAGCTTCTAAAGCCATATGAAAGTATCTTAAAGATATGTTTCCATACGAATTTATTTCTGTGCACCCTCTTCATCTCGAGCCAAGTATTAATCTTTCGATACCCTTCTCTTCTTCTCATGGCCTAAAAATTCTTCCACCACATGGCGGCATATCTAGAAAATTCAACAACAGCAGTCCTCACTTTCTCGTAATCCTCATACTGGTAATAATCAAACACACGCTCCACCTTCTCTTCCTAATCTAGGTATTCATCAACATTCCTAGATCCATTGAAACTCCGAATCTGAAGCTTCACATGGTCAAATACTTTAGGAACTCGTACAAGCTCCTCTTCAAAATACTCTTCTTCCTCCTCATATAGCTCTCTTAAGTCTATCCTTCACCTTACTCATCCGCCAACTTCTCTACCTCGAAATGGTCGAGCTGGGTTCTAACCTCTAATAGGTTCAGCAGCTTGTGGAGTGTTTTGCGCGACCTCAATGGATCGGCAAGACAGGGCATAAACAGCTCAAGTCAGATCGATCAAGAGGTTAACTACCTCATCAAGTCTCTCGTCAATACTTCTAGGAGTTTCCTAAGATTTTCGTCTTTGGTGGACAACTCCACTGTCATCACCAACATTAACATTCATACTTGGATCTATCATTTTTCCTCACAAATTGAAATTCAAACAAATACTTCAAAGAGTGAACAGTTAACAACACAGCAATTAAGTGAACACAGTAACTTGCTCTATTTCACACACACAAAATAGAGTATAACAGAACTCAAGAAGAACTAACTACAACTTACACAAAACCTCCACTCTGATACCAAGATGTTGCAAATCGTAACCAAGAACAAACAAGGCTAGTCGCTAAATGGGTCCGAGCTTACAGAAAGCTCGAAAAGAGTCAATGGGGAAAGGTACAAAAGGGTGAAAACAAAGGACGAAAATAGTAAGAAAAACCTACAAACAGCTCTAAAGGATATGATGCACCAATAGAACTTCCAAGGACTCACGACACAATTCGATGTAATGTACAAATTGGTCCAATGAGGCTACTTGCCAACTAACCTTGCTCAAGAGAAAGGATAAGAGTAATGCCGAGAGTAAACAACAGTGTTTACACAAGGAAGAAGGCACTCAAAAGTGTATTAAAAATTATCCGATATCTTACAACTACAAGTACAAGGGTATTTATACCTACAAACTAGGGCAACTTGCCTAAAAGGAAAAAGATAGAAAGGACATTTATGAAGGAGGGCAATGTACATGTTATAAAAGGGCAAAAATGAATATACAAGAAAAATAATCATTAAAGCTACAAATTTTACATGTGATACTGTACACATAGCGATGTGGCATTAGCGAGGTCGTTAGGAGATGTAGACAAAAAGTACGAACGCATTGGTTTGTCCGAGCAAGGATAGCCTAATCAGTCCGGCTTTCTCTCTCGACTTCTTAGTAAGGAAGAGGCCGAGTAATCGGTCAACTCAACAATAGAGAGTAATCATTAACTCGACATACCACACAACAATAGGCGGTCATACAGCACAGCATTAGAGGTGACTAGGCAAGGAGGTACTTGGTTTCGGCAGGGGTTGGTTAGAACATAAGGATTTGTTTTGCCAACCCCTCTAGTCTTCGAGCTCGGTTGTAAGTCAGGGGCCCCGTAACTCGATTCCTATCACAATATCATCTTACACTCCTTGCAAACGTTTTGAATATACTTGGTCCTTAAGAGACATTCCTCTCTAAGTCCATTTCCATACACTCTTATTTAGTCTTGTCGAGTAACTCATCATTGGTAGTGGGTAGACCATAGCATTAACTTATATGCTACATCAAGTGAAGTACTAGTGCATTTCCATACACTATTGTGTTCGTAAGTGAGTCATATCCTCTAAGCAGCTTCACGTCAGTTACTCCATTCAGTTTGCCAACCTTTTCATTCTATTTTCTTCGTTACCTCAAATGACCCATTGGTTATAATCTCCTATAGTAAGTCTTAGTGATAACTAAGCTCTTAGGCATATCACACATTTTCAAGGAAATAATTCATTGATTACATCAAAGCTTAAGTAGGGTAGCCTAATCAGCATCAAGAGGTAATTACACCACAACATTTGAAGCCTATACAATGGCTCATCTTTTAAGGTCCTAAGATAGCCTAATTTTGGTTGTATCTACCACACAAATATAATAAACCCCCTAAAATGCCCTTAGTGTATTGGGATTAGGGTTAGTGCAGATATATACAAATAAATGAAGTATATTTACAAAAAACAAACGTAAAATGGAAAGGATATTTTAAAAAAAACAATTCTAATTTCAATAGACTTAAGTAACTAGCCCTCTTGACATATACCTAGTAGAGTTGCTAAGCAATCAAGCCTGAATTTTTCAATTTTGTTCGTTTTTCTTAATTTGATTTAAATTAAACTCTATACCTATTTAGTTTAAACTCCCAACCAAAATTAAGAAAAACCTAATTTCTTTATTGTTAAAAATATTTTGGAGCTACCACTTAATAAAACAAAGAAAGCTAATTAAATTAGAACTAATTAGACGAATTAGTTCTAATTTAGATATTAACCTATGTATTTGAAAACTTTTTTAAGAAAAATTTTCAAAGAAACCAAATTCATGAGTTCGGGGGACTACCCTATTAAACCCTTTACGGGTACCACTATAAGCTTCCGAATTTAAACTTATATTTCAAATACCCTTCCAATTTGAGAAAAGTAATTTCTATTTATAAGTAACAAAAAGAAAATTACGATTATTGAAAAAGAAAAGAAATTTGAAAAATTATTCAATGTGGGAAAAATAATTTTTTTCATATTCTAAGCGCCCCATGATTACCTACAGGTCATAAGGGCTTACGCACTCGCTATTGATGATCAAATTTTCATAATTTATTTACAAAAACTTAAATATGTTGATTAATTTTAATTTTGAAAAACTGTCGGGTTTACGTTTTTTACCATTTTATTTTATTAAAATGAATCCTATAAAAGGGTTCTAATTTTAGGTGCTTGTTTTTAAAGAAACCTTATGTTTATTCTGATTTGAAAAAAAAAAGTTTTTTTTAAGAAAATAATTTTATATGAGTCTTGAAAATAAATCACAATATTAAAATTTTTTCTAAGATGCTAATAAAGTAAATAGCAATTTATTCATTTAACAATTTAGTTACCTAAAAACAAGTTGATGAAATCTTCTCCTTTTGTTTTTTCTTTTTTGGTTTTTTTTAATAAGTAACAATGGAAAAAAAAAAGGTCAAAATAAATGAAAAAGGAAATAGAACTAGGCTACAGTACAGTTTAGGTATGGATCTTCGAATCAAATGCAGGTTGTGATGTAAGTATTTGAGTTGAGTTTCCAGTCTAGATCGAGTCGCGCCAAGAAGAAAACAGTAACATTTCAAGGATGTGTCACGGGCATCTCCGACCACCAAATCGAATGAGAAAAGTCATTTTCGTGACATTTTTATTGATGAAAAGTTGAATGGCGTTGGTGTTTTCTTCTTTAGTGTCATTTGAGGTGGTCGGAGTTAAGGAAGTTTGATGGTAGAGAAAGAAAGTGATAGTGCGCAGCTAAGGGATGTTTATTAGGAACCAAGGAGGCATCGGATAGAGGTTTCAACGGGTGTATAGTGTCCTAGTATGGGTGATTTACAATCAAATGACAGTGGAAAAGGTGGTGATCATGGTAACCACCGCTAGTCAAATTCAAAGGTTTGGTTGAGGTGCTCAAGGTTACTTCAAGGCACAAGGTTGGTGTTTTCTAGGAGATTGAAGCGTAGTACAGCTAATGTGATAGTTGTCTTTCTTCAAAAATAGCTTAGGAGGATGAATTTTTAGAGAGAGAAAGAAGGCATCATAGGTTTGACTTGTAGAGAGAGAAGGTTCAGGATTTAACTTGGAGAGAGATTGTTTTATAGTTCTTGATGCTATGGATAAAGGTACAAGGAGCTATTTATATTATTTAAGCTTGTATGAGCTTAGAAAGCTCATTAATAGTCGATTTTGAACTATTAATGTGCTAGCTTCAAGTTGATTTTTTCTTTTATTTTCTTGTTGAAATTAGAAGGCTATTAAGATAAATTTCAATGAATTTTTAGGGTAAATACAAAATAAGTCGTATAGTGAACAAGATTGTATCAAGAAATTGTGTAGAATTCATGCACAAAATCATGGAAAAGTTAGGGGTATGAGTGGGACAAACAGAGGAAAATCAAGATTTTGGAGTGAGAAAGGTGATAATGTAGCACCACATCATCTACAAGCGCTTGTAACTAGAGTTAAACCCAAGACCTTTAGAACTATCTCATGCACCTCGGCCAACTTACCTAGCTTAATTTTCTCATTAAGTAATGCAATTCATTTCTACATGTTATATAAAATTGGGCTAAGCCATTTTTCAAATAGAAAATCCAGTTTAAGCTAAATACAAGCCCAATTCGATTGGTTCTGATAAATGAAAAACTCACTGACATCCTAAAGCAAGTCTAGTACACATATCTTGAATTAATTTTTTGAGATTGAATCCAATTTAACAAATTTGCTAACTCTAATTCTTTAATAACACAATTAATTCAAAAATTGTTTTCTTCATAAATCAACTAATTTAAATCTAATTGAGATACAATTTGAAGCCACAATTAACTAAAAATTAATTTTATTTTTACGAATAGAAAATATTTTGTAGCCATTTATTTGACCCTAAAAATAAAATGGCTCGATGACCTTAGAAATGAGTAAGGCCTAAGGAATCTTATTTTTCCTATTTAATTTAATTAATGATTTTTTTCTACTTTTTTTTATTTTTTTGAATTAGGACCATTTTCTTTATTTTACAAAAAATTCTAAAATAAAGAGGCAAAAATGAAATATCTATAACTATGCATGGAAAAGATTCAGTCATTATGGTAGTGGATCGGTTTAGCAAAATTGTTCACTTATTTCCTTTTTCAATGTATTAGATTTGTCATTATATGTGTACAAGCAGGAGCTATCGAGGCTACTTCAAAATATGAAGATACACTGACTTTTAATGTATTAGGTTTGTCATTATATGTACCAAATGAGGAGGAGAAGGATTGGCAAGATTCAGGAATGAATTTTCAACAACCATTAAGCAATGATAGGTATTAGGTGGCTAGTAGACTAATGCCTCAATCTAGAATTTGAGGTTTATAGAATATAGATCAAAAAGTATTGGCATGTGAACCAAATGAAGACAAGAAATGAATGCTTAAGGGGTTTGCAATACACTTTCAGCTATTTGATGATTAAATTAGACTTAAGGAGCTTCTAGGAGACTTTTTAGGTAAAAATTAACTAAAGGGAATCATGTTCAAGAGTTCATTTCAGGTGTAGGAGGTCAAGCTCAGTAAGAGAGTTAGTTTTAGTTGTTGCAGATCAAGATGTGCAGACATTGGAGCTACTATCCAACTAGTTACCTACAGCATGCAAAAGGTAGGTTGTAGAATAGGGCATAACGTCCAGTCACCATCTTACTACCATCCAGATGCCATGGTATACATAAACCTACAAAATAATTCTCACTAACAACCAAAGGCGGGTCTCTATTGGCATCCTAATAGTGGTTTACTCCATAGGATACAATATGCTAACATCCGAATGGTAGACCTAATAGGAATCAAATTTAAGGATTGCTCACCTATTCCCAAGCTCAAGGATTAGCAACCATAGTCCACCAAGCTCTTTACCAACATCCCTATGTAGAAGAAGCCAAGCTTCTTTAAAAGACCAACCTACTTGGGTAACTAAGCCCCTACTAGCACCATATCATCTTTCAAGTGGAGATCTATCCATATATTGACCTTACTAAGACTAGCTTGGCAATAGTGTTTTTAAGCTGTCCATCTGAGTTGCTAACCTAATTGTTAAGCTAACTTACAGCCTTCCTCTATCCAAAAACTAGTTCACCATGCCAGAGTCCGCAATCCACAAAATCATATACATCATTTGCTTTTTTTTACATTATCCTATGTACTATACACATATTCCCTTGTTTATTGTCTTTTTTTACCCTTGTATACTAATTTTAGCCTAGAATCTTTTTGGTAAATGTGCTTAACCTAAAAGTTACCCTAAATAGGATATATATATACTCATCTTATAACAAGTTGCAAGTAACTAATGAATATTCACTTATTTTCTTCTTCATCCTTATTCTTGTGTGGGCCTTAGTTAACTAAGTCCAAGACCACTCTTATCTAACCCTTAAGCAAGATTAATAGTGAATGACCCTAAGGCACTACTCTACATCATATTGAGTAGCCTTCTTAGGTTCATACTAGGTAAGTAGTGTAGATATACCTTCACTTGTACACGAACTAGCTTACCCATCAACTTTCATTTATTTTTCGATACGCCTCAAGGTTCAAACCCACCCACGTAATTGTTGGCATCCATGTGTCCATCTATGGATCTGCATAAAGACCTATCACCTTTTAGCTAGCAATATTTAAGGTAACAATTTTGTTAAGTTCATTTATTTATGTCATAATTGTTTAAACTTAAATTTTCTTACATTTTTTCCTTTAATTAGTTTAGTTACATATGAATAAACATTGTAAGCACAATTCTTAATTATTAATGAATGTCATAGCATCTCTTTGAGATTTTCTTAAAATTTTCCAATTTTGATCAATTTATCAGTGAATTGTAACAAGCTAAAAACATCAAGAGAGGTAAGTGTAGTGTAATTCCTATTAGTGTATAATATCCATTAGTTAGTCATTTATATTTCCTAAGCACCTAACACCAAAAAATTAAATTCTATATATTCTATTATTTAATTCCCATTGGATTAATTGTAAATTAATGGTTGTTGACACTTGTCACATCATTAGGTTTAGACTTCAAGTCCCCTCCACTAGAGGTGGATCTCCAATCGAGTGGCTTATCATTTCCCTTAATCCACTCTGCTATACAAACATATAGCTCGACGCACTTTCTTCTCACTAATATCATATACTAAGACTTTTCATTTAGTAAACAAATGCAATTGGATTAAGGAACAATGGCTACTTAATCCTACCTTAGAAGTCCATCTAGATGATAAACTCATAATTATCTATTTGAACTACTTCTATCATTTTCCTCCCATGCCAGCTACCAATACTTTATTCTACATATTTAGCAACTCCCAATGGGTAACTATCTTTAGCTAGGCTTAATCCTAGTTTATTAGCAACCTCCTTGAAAATAAATAAATGGGATGATTCCATATTAACTATCACATTCCACTTACCTTAGTCACTTTGACTTTAACATACATTTAAGCCTACATGCTTCTCATTGTTTTGGAATTTCATAAAATAAAGGAGATATAGATTGCTGAATTAGCATTTCTCATCATCACTTAACTTTTCTTCTACCATTAGAGCTGTCAAATGTTACTTCTTGGGACACTCCTTAGGATAATATGGTTCGTCACAAGTAATACTTTAACTTTCAAGCTTTCCTCTTCTCTACGGTCTTGTCTTTATCCTAACCCTCTTCTTTGGTAGACTTGATTACTCTATCAATCGTGGTTTCCCCTTCCTCTTCAATAGTAGTGAAGATCTTTTGTCTCTAAAATTTCACTAGCCCCTCAATAGTGGCTATTACTCCTCCTTACTCCTCGTTACTCTATTTCTACTCTCACCAATATTTTCAATCCATTCAAAAACATGATGAAAGTATCATCTAGACTGAGATCTAAAATCTCTAAAATGAGCTCAAAGAATTTTGTAGGTCACATATTTCTTCTAAGTAAGGTGGCAAAGTCTAACCTTTGTCTCCCTTTGACATTCTAAAGAGAATTGGCATAGGAACTCTCTCACAAAATCATCCCATAAGGCACTTTCGTTGACCCTTCTCCTTCACCAAACTAGTGTGATATCTCTCAAATATAAGGTGACAATCTACGGTGTAGTTCCATCATTAATAAGCTTAATAGCACCAAAGGATCATTCTCTCAAAGTAATTTGACTTTAGTACATCCACCTTGGAAGTTGGTAAAATTATCACTCCATTAACCATCATTATCCATAAGTGATTGGCTTGTGTCTTGAGATCTTTTATCTCATCCCTTAAGGCTATAATAGTTGCATCCATTCTTTCTATAACTCTTTTGTCATAGCTTCCACATTGAGATCCTATACCCTAAGTTTTCTATCTTAGTATTAAGAACATTGTCTCACTCTTCCATGCCATCTATAAAGATTTTCTTCTATCTCCTATATGTAGGTCTACAGCTGCTCAATCACTTCCTTCACGTTGGGGATACACATCTTCACGTTTAAGTGCCATCAACATATCCCTCAATCAAGCCCTTTACATGGAATAAGGACCTATCTCATCCCAGAGCATTGACATTGCTTTATACAACTAAAGACATCCTTGCTTTCACTCCTTAAACTCAAGTACTGCTATAATTTGTCATAAATTTTTTGCTCGAATGCATTTCCATGCAAAGCTTAGACACTCCAAATTTTATGAGTGCTTAATCTAACTCATAATAAAAATGGATGACTTACAACACAAAAGAAAAACCATACATGTGTGTGTGTGCATGTATGTGTATGTGTGTGTAGATAGATTGATGAGATCTACCTAAACATAAGGTCGAGATTTATCTAATCTAAAGGCTACAACTTATTCTTACCTACCATTATAAGAAATACATCCACTTATCTTTAGTTATTAAAATAGAGGAAATCTGAAGAATCATAAAAGTAATGCTTATTAGCGGACTTTTGTATTGAACTAAGCATCTTCATTGGGCCTCCACTGGACCATAATATTGGGCTCTAACGAACTTGTTTGTAGCATGTATGTTGCATCTCAATAGGATATAAGTCAAATATATAGCAAAAGGCCCAGAGCTACACTAGTGTATATGAAAGAACTAACAAGAATATATTGTCCAAAGATAAGAAATGAGTCCATCTCTTTAATACGAATATCACCTTTTTCACGATTACCTGTCAATTCCGTTATGAATACGTGTCATACATTCACCGCAATATGTATGTAAACCATCAATGATTGGGTCGTCATATTCGTCTTACTGCTATCATTGCTGCAATATAAATATCACATCTTTGGCGCCTGTTCCACATCCCCTTATTTGTAGCATATACCATATACATTAATCGAGTAAAGTAAAAAGGTATTGGACTCAGCCGCACTTTAAACTCAAAGCTCAGCGAACTCAAGAAGTCTAAATTGTTTAATTCCAGCTAGGCCTGGAATCCAGTTGAAAAGCCCCTAGATTAGCTCGACTAAACATGTTCAAACTTGATTATTTCAAAATTTTTATTTTCCTTCTAATTAAATTTAAACTGTACTTGATAAAGCTCAATGTGTACTTAAATTGATTCAAGTTTGATTAGGTTTCCAAGTTCTTCATATTAAAAAAGTTCAAGCTCAAGCTTGATTTCGACAAAAACTGCTAACTTCAGTAAGTTGTTATACTCAATCAGCTTAACGTTGAAAACCTGATTGCAACCATCAAAATCGATCAACTATCAAACCGATGCCAATATCTTGATTCATTTACAACCCTATAACACATTATCACTCTCTCAAGAGACACAGAAAAATAGGGCGCTCCAAGCAAATCTGCTCAAACCCAGAAAAAGTTCAAAGAGCTCCGATTAATTGTTCACTCGGTAAGTATTTTCCCATCAGATAATAGAAGAAAATGAAATATTCTAGGCATTCTGCACTGTCCTTGGACAGACCACTGGAAAATAGCGGAATAAATAAAAGAAAAACCCTACATGTCAAAATGCAATGTTCGTGCCCCCTGTGGTATTGATTGTATAACAAGCAACATTTGCCTGTGCTAAATGTGCCTTCTCAATTCAAAATTTAGGACATCAATGCACTTTGGCATCTAACAATGTAACCTGTTGAATGCCCAGAACTTCGGACCTAGACTGAACTAGAACTAGATTAAAACTCAAATGGTCTCTTACAGGATTTTTATCGTCCAATCGTCTGAAATTTGCACGCTAGGTTTTCGGATGGTTAACACAGCAGAACCGCTTCTCCCCCAAAGCTGGAGAGGCCCATATTCAACCTCAGCCTTTTGATTACCAGGTTCAATGAGTGCATTCTTTGCTGCGGTGGTGTGGCCAAGAAGTATAATCCTCTCGATAACACTTTCTGAGTTGAATCGAGATTTTCCAGCAGCAGCAGGTGCCAGGTTGAATGAAGAGAGCTCACCGTTTTTGAATACAAAATGCCTATGAATATAAGCTCCTTGCTTAAACTCGAAACTTTTCCCATCATCAATGTATATTTCACCTTCAGCTGCCTGAGAACTATTCAGCGCGATGACCTAAGAGGAAAAAAAATAAAAGAATTAGAACAAACTTGTCATCAATATCTAAGCAAGGGAGACAACTAAAAAATCATGTTCATACAATTCTGACTAAAGCAGATCTCATCCCTAAGTCTACAAAGCTGGCTAGTCGGAACCCATATAAGATTTCCAGTTTGTACTAATAGCAAGCCAGATGAATTAAGTTTTTGTCCTTTCAAATTTTAATGTCCTTGTGAAAACATCCATTTTCTTCAAACTGCAACTTTTCTTTTAAACACAAGTCACTTGTGTAAATACTGATACCATCGTACAACAGATAAAATACATCATCGAAAAAAATGATATATTAATCAGCTTATTAAAATCATAGCCCCAAAATACATAATCCTCTTTCCTGTAGTTGCCAAGCACTGCAACATGCACAAACCAATATGTATTATAACAATGGCAACATGCACAAACCAATATGTATTATAACAAGCCAACCAATTAAAGCTGGAATCTCTTTTTCATGATGCAAACTTCCTATGTTAGCAAGTGTTCTGGGTCAGAGATTCCCAAATTAGGGCCAAACCTTATGCCAGCATTATCAGCATTCAGAAAGCAGATTGATAGACCATTTCACAAAATACAGTTGGCCCTCATTAGATTAAAGCCCAGAGTTCAATCCCCACAATCCATACATATTGGGATTTTGTTTCATTTTCAATGATCATCCTTTTTCCTTTCTTGCTTTGCATGCTCCTTAACATGCAAGAGAAGCCATTTGTAGCAAGGATTTTAGGTAAAAACATCCAAAGAAACAGCCGTCCCTCTCCTCCCTTGTCTAGCAAAATTCACCTATTTCTATTAGATGGGGTGGCTACATGGATCCTACTTTCTCCTTTTATTTCCAAGCACACAACACACACCCTGAACTTACAAAGCCAAATCCCCTTCATACCCAAACTAAGATGAACAGCTAAACAAAACATATTTAAAGAAGTTCTTCAACTCACAGTCTGGAGTATGACTCATGGAACCACATATTAACCATATCATGATCATGAATGTCCCTCCTAAGAGAGCAAAACCCACAGCATGCCACACTATAGATATCAGACTACGTACTAGAATGGGATACCTCACAAACTAGCACTCATACCTGAAAATTTTCTTGTACATTCCCTCACCTTGCATCTAAACATATCAATAATATGATGAATATCCAGTAAGAATTGCCACACATTTTAACTGTAAAATCTTTTCCAAGAAGTACACCTCTTCATTCATAAATTTCCCCAATTATTTGTTAGATAAAACATCGTTGAATCTAAAGGAAAGAGAATATTAGGTATGAAGCTGTATATAAGTTTCTTTTTCTTCAACCATTTTGGGCATCAGCAAACTAACTGAAAGAAAAGCTAGCTTTGGCATTTGCATCCCTATAAGAATAAAATACAAAAACTAGAAACCACTGTGAAGCATTAACTTTATCAGAATGAGAAAGTACATACTCTCAAAGCTAAAGATTACAGTCTTGAGAAAGTGGGATAAAGGGACTAGCAGTAGACAAAGCTTTCCCAGCAACCACATGCTCTGTCGAGATTATGGGAGAATTGAGCCTTCTTTGGTTTTCTTCAATCCAGATATAATAAATAACTGCCGCTCTTGCTTTCTTCTCTGAAATATTCAACCCTTAAACTCGAGACCCAAAGAAAGAACTGAAATCCCTTGTAGTATTCGGTAACAGTAGGGGCCATCTGAGGTGAGAAGCTACCTAAGAAAGAACTATAATCCCTTGTGGTATCCCTTAATTTTATTTAAACCATCCAAAAGATGGACTGTGACCATCCCAAAAGCAATTAAGTGGAGCAGGTGCTCTTGAATTTACATGAACGCTAGCCATCTTCAGTCCTAACTAATCCATTTACCACCCTACAAGCATCATCTTCTGTTACATTTTATAACAACCCATTTCATGTATTAAACCTTGAATACTATCTCTACTTCTATGCCTGCACATGCAGCATATCACTCTCACTTAGCTGTTAATAATCCATTCTATGTTCATGCATAACTGCCTCATGCTTAAAGCATATATCTCAAATCCCAAGGTAACCTTTTATATTTACCACCTACTTATCCCATGTATTTCATCTTAAACAAATAGATAAAAATCCTCTTTTTCCCTATATTTTCCTGGGCGGGCTTTTCACTTATTCCATCTTTTTTTTATCTACCAAAACAATACACTTATTTTTCACAGCTAAAATAAATTTAGAGCAAATGCCCCAGCCTATTCCGAAAGTTTTACAGTAATTTTTGGCCTAAAAATTCCTAGCAGCAAGCATACTTACCAGAGTGTAAGGATCATTAACCATTTGCGTGGAGCTACGACGAAAGCGGTCTCTCCTAGGTATGATGGTTCCAGCCCTTTGGAAAGCAGGTATACTCTCCTCCAAGACATCCAGCTTGTGTGTTTTACCTCCACTATATGCGGTTCCAGTCTTAAAGTCATACCAAGATTGCTTCCCAGGCAAATATACCAACACATGCTTAGCCCGCTGATCAAATAATGAAGATATGGGTCAGTTAGCCATGACTAAGCGGGATTAAAAGACAAATAAAAGTTGATACTGAAAATTCAAGCATTAAAACACACCTCAGTGAATATTCCTTGGATGAAGAGAGCGTTTCCAACCATGAAAGCCTCATCATTGTTGAATGTAGATTCTTCAGAAGGGAACTCCATCCATAAAGGCCGTACAACAGGAACACCACTAGTATTTGCCTCTCTGAATAATGTATAGAAATAAGGCAGCAACATATAGCGAACATGAATAGCTTCCCTCATAAGAGCTGTATTTTGTTCTCTGTAGTTTCGGACAGAGATAGAAGTTGGTCAAAATACGAAAAAAGAGGTGATGATTATATGCAGTGCAACAAAATCACTCTTTATCTTATTTTATTTGACATAAAACCACTTGTCCAAAATCCAAATTCATGAGATAAACAACATAGTAACTTGAAAAGATATGACATTAGTCCTTTCACCGAATACAATACAAGAGACACTAATAAAATGGGGTTTACCTTCAATCCAGTTCAAAAATGTAAACAAATACAAGTTTGGTAATGGGTCTTTACATTAAATTGTTGATCCAGGTGTTATTTACATGGGTTACTCTCATGAATCGCCTGAAGAGTCAACAATGACCTACCCAAAGAGCCAAGGTTCCCGTCTTTTGGTGTCATGATGCGCATGACCCCTGAAGAAAGGATAAAAGGCACCCAGTTGGTACCACCGAACCAGTAACTCCACCTCAGGATTGCCAAAAAACCCACCAACATCAGCACCTATGCAATCAAATGTCAAATTACATTAGAAAAAGAAATGCAAGTACCCTTTAAAATAACATATAAGCTTACCAGAGAATGTCATTCCTGTAAGGCCAAGGGTTAAAACCATGGGAACTGACACGCGGAGATGATCCCAATCTGCTGAATTATCTCCAGTCCAAACTGCACCATACCTTTGACTTCCAGGAAAGAAAGCCCTTGAAAGAACAAAAGGCCTATCTTTTCCATCTCCTCGCTTTACAAGACCATCAGATGTAGCCATGTGGAAATAGTAACCATAAGCATTATGCAGTTCTCTATGCTCAAATCCTCCATAATGTAAAGCATCTCTCGGCATAGTCACCTAATGACAACAGGCAGTTAATTTTGCAGGTAAAAAGCAATGTATTCAAAATCCATTCTAGTTCAAATAGTATATATATATATACAAGAATATAAAAGGAGAAAAGATTATTATCCTAATCAAAATAGGATCTGGAAATAAATAAGTTTGTTTTCAACAGCAGAAGGGTGATGTCCACTGCCTTCAAACTTCCGTTTGTGTTTCTTTTACGTTAAAAGCTCCAGATATGCAACTTCAACTAGCCACCCAGCTACATTACTAGCAGAATAAAGACGAAATTTTCCAGCACCCAAAAGGCTATATCAGTCACTAGCAAGATTAATGACACGCCCAAATCCAAAACAATCTTTTTCCGAAATCCAAAAAGATTGGTGACACAGATCTTTTGTAATGTCAGTCTGAAGACTGCATTGCACATGTGAAGAAACAATATATTACAGGGAATGTAGCCTTCTTTGCACCTTCATATATGCTTAAAAGTAAAACCCATTACCATTTGGACTTTACTCTTTCCAAACTTTTCCAATATGAT
The DNA here is from genome assembly GCA_024138015.1 of Lumnitzera littorea. NCBI lineage: Eukaryota > Viridiplantae > Streptophyta > Magnoliopsida > Myrtales > Combretaceae > Lumnitzera > Lumnitzera littorea. The sequence goes on along the minus strand of JAMXBB010000009.1, from coordinate 89,764,670 downwards.
GATCTTGTCTTTGTACAATGTCCAACGGTCCAATAGAGCAAAGTAAATCCTTACGAATTGCCTTGGAGGAAAACTTGCACTGAGAGTCAAAAACTACATAATATAATATGTAATATAACTAAACATTGAACTGTTTACTCAAAGAAGTCAGAAGCTGGCTGTAACCCCTGCCCTTATCTTTGCACAACTGCATGGTATAGCGGTGCAAAATGCCAGGAAACCAAAACCAGCTTCCTCATTAACTATCCTATTGAAAGATGGGTTACAATAAGGTCATCATCTTTAAAGGATAGATAAGGACCTACAACTTACAAGACCATCCTTATTGATGCTGTAGTTAATATCCAACAAGATTGAAAGGAGAAATTTCTCTTTCTGTAAGACTGAGAGTATAGCAATAGATTCATGGTTGGTGACAAAAAAGAGAAAATCCACATTGTAATGCAAGAGGGAAGTACCGTTCTTTACAAATAGGTCTTCACAGACATATGCCATAGGCTGATGACTGATGTTAGAGGACAGAATGCCTTTCTAGTCCAATCTTTGAAATCTCCAAATCCATAAGCTGAGAAAAGCTGTGCCCAAGACAGTTTATATCTAAATTTCTGAGACATCAGCTTCCAATGAAGGCAAGTTGGGTCCCAATCCTCCAAGAAAATCCTTTCAAATATCTAAATTATCTTGGCTACCAAGGAACTCCAGATAAAGACATGAAGTAGTATGAAAAGTCTACCACCTGGACAAAAAAAATATATATATATTCTATGGGCTCAATCATAATCAAAATTCTCGATGGTCCATTTCCAATATTATTTGGGTTATAGACCGAACCTATTGAAATTTTCAAATATCCAATGGAAGAGAACCTCATGTACATTCATGAGTAGATGCCTGAAATTCCTGATGTTCCTGAATTTGATTCACAAACATGAGATCAGACCGACCTCAAGCCATTTGTTCCAAGTGGAATAAAGGATCAGAATGTGTTACCATATTAACCAATCAGCAACCAAGTTAGAAACTTATGACCCTAACTATCTTTCTACAAGCATATCATCAAGTTCAAGCAAAATATCTAACAATGCTTTCAAACATGGAGGTGGACAAGCACAAATACTTCTATGCACAGAATGAAGAATAATGGATAGCACTAAAACAAATTCAAGATAGTATGAAATGGAAAAATCCATATGTGCATATAAGCAGTGACTGAGGGGGTGGAGGAGGGAGATAGGAAAGTACCTCGGGTCCATTAAACACAGAGGGCTCATTCATGTCATTCCAAATGTACAAAGAAGGGGTGGACCCAACATAATTCTTATAAGAGAATTTATCACCCCACCATGACCTGATCTCAGGGTTCAACATGTCAGGATAAGACGATGAACCTGGCCAGCACCATCCATCATAATCTTTCCCCGAAGCATCTTTCACATAATATCCCTTTTCAGTGGCCTCCTTGTGCAAACTATATGATTCATCACGCTTCATATGAGGATCCACAATAGTGACCATATGCCTCCCTTTTGCAGCCAACTTTTTCTGCATATTTTCAGGATTAGGGAAGAGCGCTCTATCCCATGTGAAGTACTTCTTCCCATCAGTATGCTCGATATCCAACCATAAAACATCATAAGGAATATCATGCTCATCGAACTTAGAATCCACGTTCTCAACATCCTCCTCATCCCTATAGTTCCACCTACATTGGTGATAACCCGTGGCGAACAACTGCGGCATTGCAGGTCTCCCTGTAACACTTGTGTACTGCCTAACAACATCCTTAGGCCCCGGACCTACAAAAAAGAAAGTATCCACTATTCCTGCCTCACTCATCCAAAACGTATCGATCCTACTTTTCGAGGAAGGCAAGGACATCCCCGAATCTGCATCCCAACCTTCTCCCAACACATCTATCTGCATCTCGGCAGCATTCAACCAAAAGAAACCGGCAGTCCTCCCAGCTTCTCCGTGTGAAATCATTAACGGAATTGACCCATAGAGTCCGAAAGGGGAATCATGTAAATACTCAAACACATCTAAATTAAACAACCTATAAGGCTCAGAATGATCAATCCCAGGCCCCCGTGTTGGCTTTAAGGCAAAACTAGCAGCGTGTTCGGGTATTCCGTAGACAAAGTCAGCATTATAGAATTCAACATCAAGGCTTATAGATTGGGGACCATAAGGTCTCCTATCGGTGTGTCCGTGGAAATTCTCCTCCCACCCTTCCTCCTCATTCTTCTCCCTCAACTGCTCAAAATCGAACATTCGATGCGAATTCACCGACAAGACACGATCACCACCACTCGATCTCTCCCTCACGAAAACCTCAAAAGGATCATGACGAAGCACAACCTCGTACTCATCATTCACATAAACAACCGACGAATCAACCGAATCATTACCGATTCTCTCTGTCCTCACTCTCTGAAGCCAAAGCTTGGAGCTTTCGAACTCGGGGACGATGACGTCAGTCACTTCGAACCTCCTTTTCTGCTTAGGATTTAAGGTTGGGTCTTCGTCAATCTTGAGCCTGACGACGCCGTCTTGGTAGACGGAGAGAGAGAGGAGCAAGGGGATGCCATTTGGGGTTTGGAGGAGTTTCGCAGTGACATCACCGTCAGAAACGGTCACGTCAGTGAGGACGGCGGAGGAATGGCCGGGTTTGAAGGCGCGTGAGTGCTTGCAAAATGGAGTTTGGTTGCAGTTGCGGAATTCATCTTTCTTCCAAGAAAGGGTGGTGTAAGGGAGAATGAGGAGGAGGAGGAGGAAAAGGAGAGAGAGCAAACGAGGTTTCATCGTGGGGTTGGGGTTAGGATTTGAGATTCTTTAGATCATGGTATTGGGATTTTAGGGAATTGAAAATGGAGCTTCCAGAGAATGGAGACTACTGGACTGGCAATGCAAGGGAGAAGGCACAGGGGACCAGAGCTGTTTCATGAGTTTTTTTTTTTTTTTTTTTAATACAAAATTTCATGAGTTTATTAATCGTGCCAATTTTAATTGTTAACGGTAAAAAATATACGCATATTCGACCATATAATTATTTTTGTTGCATTTAATACAATAAATTTTTAAGAATATTTGATGAAATTTTATTTAAAAAAATGAAGACAGTTATTTAAGCATTTTTTCTTTTTAATAATAAAAATGTATATATGTATTTTTTTTAAGATAAAATATATATATATTTGTAAGATAAGCTATATTTTTTTTGTAAAAAAATATTTTTAAAAATAGTAAATACAGAATAAGTTGAATGTTTTCTAATTTTGACGGATACACCATTATCATATTTCTTGTAGTTATAGTGCTTAGATTTTCATATCAAGCCACGTTTTAATTTCAATATAAATAGTATGTGCTGGGGACATGGGATGGTTGCTAAACAACATTGAAGCAAGTGTGCAAGGCCGACCACCACTCAGTCTTAATAATTTTAATTCTGATGATGTCAAGGACAATTATCTTTGTTGTCTGGAATTGGATAAAGCTAAAAATGAATGATAATTATATTATTTTCCTTTATGATTGGGATATTTTTACAATAATAGCAATTTCTTTTGTTAAAGGAAAAATAAAAATATTACCTATTTTGTATTCCATGGAATAAATATTATTATTATTTTATTTTATTTTTTACTAGAAAAAAGAACCTATTTCATTCCAAAGTAAACGGCTCATAAAGCTCTCAATGTTACAAAGACCCGACTAATCAATGTTAAAAAGAATAAAGAGCTGAGATGAGACATCTATCCATCAATTCATAAGGCACATCCCTATCCTTAAACAAATAGCAACCCAATTTGTAACTCTATTTGCATTTCTAAATATATTTACAAAAGACATATTCCTAAGAAAAGCTTTTTTCAATACATTGCCTACTCCAATAGAAAGCTAACTCTAGCCTAGTAATAGACCTTATCACATTAGCATCATCTCCTCCACAATGAGATCTCTTTATCTTTTATGCAATCCCAACTTAAGTACATGTTTAATTGCCTAATACTCGAAAGCTTCAGCATTTAGCCCATTTTCTCTAAAATGTAAAAACCTACGGAACTTTACCAAAGCAATCTCTTATAACACTAACTATACCACCTAGGATATTTGTATTCAACCAAGACTCATCTACGTTCAACTTTAGAATATTACAAGGAGATGGATGCCTAAAACCAACACTCATTGCTATTGTCCGATCTAAAAGAACTTATTGAATTTGTTATCTTCTCTACTTTTCCTCTTCCATCTTTCCTATTCTTCCTAACTAACCCTAAAACTATACACATGCTTTGAAAGATTCAAATTTTTGTTCTCATACAAACTTATGCATCCATGTCTCCATGTTACCCAATATAAAAGAGCCGCCTTTGTCACAAACACCCTTCTATTGGCCCTACTTAGATTACTAACCATATTCTCCAACCACCATCAAAGATGTCTTATCATTGACATTTCTATTTGCTAACCCAACACCCTAAACCAAACCTTCTCAAACCACAAGCACAACACAAGTGCGTATTCCATACTATCAATATTACTACAAAAAGAATAATAAGGATTTTGCATCACTTTCCTTCAACAAAGAGAAGTCGTAATTAACAGTAAGTTAGAAAGGGTACGCCACAAAAAGTAGGACACTTTAAGTTAAACATCCGAATTCCAAATCTGCTTCTATCACCTTAAGTTATCACCAAGTTTTCTAGGCCTCCTAAGGCATAATGGACCTAATCCAAGAAGTCCTTAATCTTAGAGGGTTAGCCATAAAAAAAGTAAGGATAAGTCACTACACTAAGGAGTTGTCCAATATTATCACTTCAATACTTAAATCAGTAGAGCTAGTAATTATGTAAACCTTAAAGACAAAAAAGAGAGGTCTTGTATGTATATTTAGGGCTATGTGTCCCTTTTTTGGCTTACCTTAAGCAAGATCCAAGAGAAAGTATTTTGTAGGCCATGTGTATAAGTCTTTTGTCAAGTGGATCATGTAGCCCCAAGATTTAGGAAGGCTTTCATACAATCTTCTAACATGGGCAAGAAGAATAATTGCCCTTAGACCTTATGTTTGTCCCATCCTCATTAATGCCTTATTGTAGCATACACTTTAGCTACATGTGTAATATCTTAGGATTTCGAGCCAGTTCAATAACTCTAAGATCCAAACTCTTAAATTTAGACCGCTGACCTAAGTTATCCATTTTATTTCTAACTTTATAGTAAAGTTAAAAAAATTAGACGAAGTAATTTAAGTAGAGTCAATTTTTCAAAATAAGCTATATAAAAATATTAATTTGAGAAAAATGTTAATCTATCGATAAAGTTGATAATTGTAAAATTCGAGCTTTTAAATATAGCGAGATATTAAGGATAAATTAATTAACTTTCAAATAATAAATGAAGTTGAATTATACATAATATACATGTATTTACATGTAAGATATATTATATGTAAACCCCTAAAATTTCCAACTTAAATCCTAAATTAGTTAACAAGACTAATTAAGATGAAAACTCTAAGATAACAACCGAAAATTTAATCACATATAAAATTTTTATACTCTAAATATATATAAACACTAGTAATTGTACCAAAAAGTGACAAAACCTTAAAATTATAACTTTAAGAATATAAAAGTACTAAGTAGCTATAATCTATTCTAAAACCCTATTTGCTAATATATCCTTAGTATCATACTAAATCATTATCAAATAATCAAGATAACTTTCAATTATTCATAAATACTTACAATACTAATTTAATTTACTAGAAAAGTAAGATGTTGCATTATAGATCACATCTATCTTCTAATCATACAATTAAGTTAGTATTTTATAAAGTGTGTAATTGATGTTTATACTACATATAGTTAATATTAACATACTAAATGGCATATTTCATGATAGTTACATTAAATATCATACTAAATAATATATATAGGATATAAATACTTAAAAGGAGATCTCATTAACTATTTTTACTAATCATTTCAATAAACTCCATATTTTTTTTCATTTCCTTAATTTTCTTCCCAATTTTTCTTAATTACCTCATTATGTACACACATATTACACTTAATTTTTAAAAGGTTGAATAAGTTAAATGTTGATCAAAGTCAACAAATGTCATTGTTACTTTGTCATCTAGAGTTTTCTTCCATTTTCTAAGGATTTCTTCTCTTATCTTTTGATTTTTTTTTTCTTTTCTTTTCCCCCTTTTTGCTGTCCCTTCGTACCCCTTCTAGACCCCACTTCTATCTTCTTCTAAACATATCAAAAAACATAACAAAATCCCATTTTTCCCTTCTTATCAAAACTGTAACCTCCTCTTCTTCTTCCCCTTTTCTAAACTTTCATTTTTTTTCTTTTACCTTTACCTTAATACATATCTTATATCCTAATATCTAAATAAACTCTTCACCCTTATATAAAAAGAAAAAGTGGTATGTTTTCATATAATATTTCATCTTAATTGGTAATTAGTTATTTATGTTATGTTAGTTTTGGAATTATCATGTAATATATATATATGTATGTTGACATAAATAAGATTTTTATAAGAGTAGGAACACTTAGGTATAAGAATAGAATATATATTATAGATGCTTATATACATAGGTAAGAATAAGAAAACTACTCATACATAAGCATAAAAAGCTATGTACTTGAATACCCTTTATGTATATAACCTAAAATAAATAGTATATTAAGTATATACACATATACCTTGCTAAATAAGTCCTTAAAGTGCAAAAATATGAATTTTGTGAAGTTTCTTAAAGGGGTGTACTAAGTATACGAAAATATATATATAAATATGTATGTAACCATATATATATACATATATATGTACTAATATACATATAAGTACACAAGTATACATATAAGTATATTAAAAGTATAAATATACACATAACCTATATATAAAATACATAAGAGTATAAATATAAAGTATACATAAGTGATGATATAAGCATAACATAAGTCACGACATAAGCATATAAATTAATAAAATATAAGATAACATAATAAAATAATAATATATATACATATACATATATGGGTCGAAATTACTTTAAGCTCATAACACACACTTAAATTGAATTAGCCTTATTTAAGCACATAAATTAATAATAACAATATAAAATCATTTAAATGTAAGAATTTAATAACTAATTAAACCATTAAGTACTAAAATAAGATATAAAACTAAACAACAAGAATATTTAAGCTTCAATAGTTAAAATTTAATAAATCGAATCCATATCGTAAAACATGGGTATTAACGTCCAAAATAGACATTACCGTATAAACGTACGACCGAAAATGATGAAAAATGACTATAAACTTATAAATATCGAAAATAGAATAAAAAAGTCATTTACGATTAGTGATAAAGATTAATCTGATATAAAAATTGATAGTAACCTAAGTAGAATTTGGTAAATAGATATCTAGAATCATTAATTAATTCAATTACTTATTATCATCTTTATCTCATAATGATTAGGAAATCCCAACGAGGGTTTGGATCTAACTTATTATTACGATAAGCGTAAGAAACATCAAGGTCGAGTGAGTACTCCCAATGACTCTATAGTTGTTTTGTATTTGTAATTAGTGTACTTAAATTAAATAGTAATAACTTGATGCGTGGGGATTTGGGATATGCATGTGCTTGATACTGATTGACTACTGTGAAAAATATTATTAAATACGATAATTAAGGATTTGATTGTATGATTTATTGTTACATGATTTGGATGGTTTACAGATATTGATTGATCGCCACATAATTTGACTTAATTGTACTTAGCTTATCTTAAATTAATAAGGGTCATGCATTAACCATGCATTACATTGTTTATTCCGACCATCACTTCACGCAGAGGTAAAGAGAGGCCATGCGGGGGTTGTTTATATACATTGAATTAAAGTGTTTAATATAATACACTCGTACAACATAACTTTACCCCAATCTACAGGCTTACTAAGCGTTGGAGACATCAACCGTCTAACTAAGGGTTGAGTCTAGAGACCTCTGCTGTAGAGTGTAAGTGTAGACTGCAAGGGCTACCTTACTACTAGATTTAGGATTTTGGTATACTATTAGATTCCTTAGAAATGGAAATGTGTTTTGCAAAATAAGAAATCTAAATTTATTATTAAAAACCCAGGTGCTAAAGCTTAGTTGTGATTAGTGCCGATGTATCTCTAACCCTTATCTCGAAGAGCGTTAAAATCTGATATTATATGCAGCACCAATCAATTACATATCTTGTTTGGCATACTACGTGAGCATGCATTCATATGATTATAATAATTTATTTAATAACTTGCTTACCAGTATAATATGAAGGATAACTCACTAAGCTTTTGTAGCTTACTCTCGAATAGTTTTTCGTTTACAAGTTGATAGATAATCGGATATGGGTTAAGAGCCGAGCGTTAAATACATGTATTGGAATGTTTTAAAGGTTATATAGCTCTTTTGAGACTTTAAATGTAACTACTACTTATATATTTAGATTATAGTATCTTCGATAAGTTTGAATTTTAAGTTTATACTACTTGATCTTATCATTTGGTAAGAGATACTGATTTTTTGCGGTTCTAAGAAACTGTGAAATATTGAATATCTATAGTTATTTATATTTTATAATGTGTTAATTAATTAACAATTCAACAACTTTAGTGATTAATCATTTAAAGTCTTGCAATCTTTGACTTGTAAAGCGGTTTCCATATCATGGGTGCACACGTGATATAAAAATTTTAGGTAATCCTACTGGACCCTCTTTAGGGTCTTAACATTATATGTATTAAATATATACATATAATAATAATAATAAATTATCAAAATTAGGTAAAATAATGTAATATAATGGAAAATTAATAAAAAAAAAAACTAAGTGGATGAGCCACCAAATAATATATCAACCTAATATTAATTGGAAATAATGAGTTAACACATGATTAAAGAAGGGATGACATATATCATTTAGGAAAATGGAAAATTGACATGTATCATACATATGTCTAAATTTTATTTAATTAAGAAAACTTAAAAAACTATAAATAGGACCTAAACACTCAATTTCAATATTTTGGAACTTTGAAAATAAAAGAAAACAATTTAGAAAAATTCGGAAAAATAAAAATAAAAATAGAACAAGAAATAAGGTTAGAATTGGGTTAATGTGATTTAAGAGGTTATCCACAACTTGTCTTGATGTGGCTTAGAGGTCCAACAAAGGGTGGCTAGGGAAGGCTTTTTGATAAGGTGTGGCGGCCAGGTGGTGGTTGGTTTAGGAGAACCAATTCTTCGCCCGTAACTATTTAATTTTCTAAAAATATCAAATATTATCAATTAATTATAAAATTTGGTTTTATAGAGTTATTTTAGGTATAGATTAATTTCGTGATTTTATTTTAATTAAATAAATAGTGAAAATATGGGTTCCTTAAGAAAATTCCCTGTTTGGCCGAAAATTAAACTAATTTTTATAAATATTAGATGATGTTATTTCAAGCTCAATTTTTGTATATAATACACCTAATATATATATATATATATATATATTTAATTTTAGTAACAATAATTTTTTAAATTAAGCATGTTTACTATTTTTTTATAATTATTTTGAATAAAACTATCAATTTTACCAAATTGTTGAAATAATTAGTTTTTGATGAAATTAATAAATGAGCCCTACATGTTTAGACTTCTAGATGTTTGTAATGATATTTGAAATATTTAATTTTTATCTCATACATAAATTTGTTTATTTTCCCTAATTTTTCGTAATTCCAAGCTAAAATCGCTATTTTTGTAAAATTAGATAATAACCAATTTGGTGTAATTCATGGTCAACAATTAAACTACATATTTTTGTAAGTCAATAGAATTTTTATTAAAATTAATCGTGCTTGTATACTATTTATTATATATTTTCTTAATATAAGCTTATATATTGGCTCAATTTGTAATATAGCAATTACTACTATTAAAATATTTATCAAATCTATGTCAAATGAATATTTTCGAGTATATTAAGGGTTACTGGACAAGTTTGGAAATTATAGCTTTTAGGATTTTAGTTTAGTATTGAAGTTTAATCGGGTTAATTATGGAACTACAACAACGCTCAATCAAATTAGTAATACAAAAGGATATTCAACATATTGATTAGTTTTTATTTTTAAGGTATATCAATGATACTCGAAATAACAATAGTAACATTATAAAGTTTATTGAAATTGGATAAGGAATGAGTATGATATGGTCAAATAAAGTTTAAAAACGCAAAAATGAAAACTTATAACAGTTTAAATTCGACCTATATTTAATTTGAAGATTGTGTTATATTTTCATAGGTGTGATAAGTAAGGAAAGACTACGTAGTGAAGTTTAGGATTTTGCACTATTACTAAGCCCAGGTAAGTGGATCTAACCTATGTTTGGAGTAAATAAATTACTAATCATAACACTGCGTACTATTTGATGCTGTGTTGATTGAATATAAGTATATCTTGAGTGAATTGATATGCTATTATAGTGGATGTTGATGTAGTGATTTTAAATGACAGTAACTGTATCTTGATTAAACTGTTATGTTGCTATGTTAGGTGATGATTTGTGCTTATGAATGATTGTGCTAATCAAGAAAGTTGAGTGATTATTAACTCAATCTTCTGTGTGTTCACCTAAATGAATCTTAAGTGAGATACTAGAATTTCGCTAGGGAGAGTTCAAAAACTAGAATTAGATCACTAGGTTGAATAAAATTGAAAAACTGGTTGCATTGAGTGATATACTTGAGTTGTTATTGCATATCACATGCGTGGCTTGGCATAAAAAGGATCTATGGGTCAGAACTTTCAGAATAAGGCTTATAAGTGATCATGGAAAAAGGATGGCTTTATGAACTCAGTTTTTAGAAGCATATAGCTTGCATTGCTCGAACATTGTGATTGTTTTGATAGTCAAATTTAGTAGACTACAATGTATGGCCTAATTTGGCAATATTACCTCTTTGATTTAGTAAACTATAGTGTGTAATCTAATTTTGTAAAGCAAAGTTAGGGGTCCCACTCCCAAGCAGCCCTTTGTTGCCCATAGGTTCTTAAACGTTGTATCCAGATGTCCAACTATGTTGACTAATTGAAAGAAGATTAAAGGGCACAGGATATCGATACCAACACATACCACGTGCATGAGCATAATATGCTACATTGCTAGTAACTATATTACTAGTAGTAAATGCCCAGTTGGGTGAATGCATATGTGAAGTTAAACTTGTAAGTTATGATTGAAATGTTTTAGTTGTGATATGCAATATTGTCTATGTTATGTTGTTTGTTATCCACTCTCACTCAGTTTCAGTAGCTAAAGGGATAAAATGTTTTATCTTTAGGTTAACTACATCATGAAGGGCTCAACACTAAGAAGGGGTATATATATATATATACTGAGAGTAGAAGTTGGAGCCAGCGACTTTTGTATGGAACCTATATTAAGTCAAGAATTCCATTATTGTGAAGATGATAAAGGAAAAAGCTGGTTCATGTTTTGATGTAAAAATTACGTTGTACACATAAGTTGTAACAGAATATCCAGCTAAACTCTGATGTACCAACCCCTTTATCATGTAAACAATGTTGTCTTTTGATGAATGAGCATGTTAAGTTAAGTTTTCAATAGGTATTCCTGTGTGATGATGCATTTCATGCTAAGTCAGGATGTAACAACACGAGCCTTTAAGGTATGAACCACCATATGTCACATTGCATTTAATGGATGTAAATGTTGTGTGGCTAAACCAAGGGGAGCCTTTGGTTCAATTACGCTTGAGGATCATGGGGAGTGGACATGTTCAAAGCATGTCTTTATTTCGAACCCTTGCTCAAAGTAACTCTAAAGCCAACCCAGTCTTTGTTCAACCTTATATCTTTGGCTCAATAAAGGTCGAGGTTGTGGCTAAGTTTGTTTGACCCCAAGTATGAGCCATCTAACCAGGTAATGGGCCAACCAATCTGCTATGTAAGCTAAGCCTATGTAGAGTTATCACATGCAAGGGCGGATGTCTTTCAAGCAAAGTTACCTTATGCTTAGGCCTTGGGCTCTTAGCCTATGTCTAAGAGCAAGTATCAACACTTGTCCTCCTCCTCTCATCTATAGTGTGGTGGAGACAAGAGTAGGTTCTTGTCATGCAAGTTGATATGGGAGGGAGTTTTTCTGGTCCCCTTACATCTAATCATTGCTCGCTTGTTTAGCAACTATTTGCATTCCCCTTATCTTCTTGTTTTAATGGAGGCAAGGGAACATATGTTTCACCTGCGTAACCTCGCGCCCCCCCCCCCCCCCCTCTTTCCTACCTTAATGTACTTAGGAGAGTAGTACTTACTAAGGCTTAAAGTTGGTGATAGTAATTGAATGAGCTCTTCGAGATATCAAAGAAAAATAAGATGGAAAGGTCAACAAACACAGTAACTTTTGTAGAGCTACTATAGTAAGTCTTTTAAGGTAACAATACAAATAAAAAAAAAATTACATAAAAGACAATGAAAAAGGAGATTCCTATAATGTACGAAAATGGTAAATAAGACAAATGGCGAAAAGGAAATATAGTACAAATGTAAAAAAAGTAAGGGGTGGCGGCCTATCAATGGGTTCATATTGATGATTCTTGAGGCGTAATAGCTAAGCTACGATGAAGTTATGGTTGCTAAAGACAAATTGTATTTGGAACTGTCAAAACAAAAGAGGGATGCTGCTGTTTTGTAGGTTGAATAAGTAAAGCTTAGCATGTTGAAGCCTCAGCCTCGGCACTTGGTAACTCGACCTCGGTACTTGTCATGTCTATAGATTGGAGTTGGACTCGATGTATATTTACCTCGGCCTTGGCATTTAACAGGTCGGTATTAGCACTAGGCAAGTTGGTAACTAAGCAGGGGTCCATGCAGAGAAGAATGCGTTCAAGTTGAGACCTTAAGGAATTTGCCTACTGTCCTTCCGTATACAGGCACTATCCTCGGCAAGCTAACATGAGAGTATCCTCTTCACGAGAAACTATAGGCTTTAGAGACATGCGCAAGTGAGGGGACTAGAGGTCAGTAGTCCATCAGTTCCTCAAGGATGTTAAAGATTTACCCTCAAATCTTGATCTTGTTCTTCTTCAGGCACATAAGGCGTTAGGTCAGCAACATTGAAAGCAGAAGATACTCCATATCCTTATAGTGGCTCAAGTTCATAGGCATTGTCATTGACACACCAAAGGATCTTAAAAGGTCCATTCAACTTGAGGGATAACTTATTAGTCCTCTTCCCTATGAAATGCTCCTTGCTAAGGTAGATCCAGACAAGGTCTCCTGGGTTGTAAATGACTCACCTCCTTCCTCAGCTTCCCTATTCCTTCTATTGGGCCATAGTCTTGGCTAGTTGCTCAGTAACCCTTTGATGCAATTTCTAGAACTCATTAGTACGTTGGATGCCGGATTGACTTTCTCCTTAGGAGGTTAGGCCAATAACCATGTCTAAAGATAAGTTCAGGTTAATTTCATAGACAACCTCAAAAGGCAACCTTTTTGTTGAGCTGTAACTGGTGCGGTTGTAAGCGAACTCAATTATGGGTAGGCATAGATCTTAGTCATATAGATTCTTCCCAATAGTAGCTTGAAGGAGGTTACTGATTGTTCTGTTCACAACTTCTATCTTGCCATCTGTTTGTGGGTAACAAGTAATACTGAACATGATCTTAGTGCCAAGCTTCTTCCATAAGGTTCTCTAAAAGAAGCTTATGAACTTCAAATCATAATTAGATATAATACTCCTTAGTACTCCATGCAGCTACAGAATCTTCTGCAAAAAGAGGTTAATAACAAATAAAACATCATTGATTTTGTGGTAAAGAATGAAGTAGCTCATCTTATTGGATCGATAGACTTCTACCATAATAAAATCATGTCTTTATAGTGTTCTAGGTAGGCCAAGCATGAAATACATGATCAAATTGGTCCATGGTCGTTCTGGTATAGGTAGAGGTATGTACTCTCTGTATGGCTTCTTTCTTCCCTTGGCATGTTTGTGCACCTCGCATTGTTTAAGAACTTGGTGTACATCTTTCATCATCCCTGACCAATAGAAATGTTCTTTCAGTAACTTAACCATTCTCTTCTCACCCAAGTGGTTAGCTAAGCCCCCAACATGGGCTTCTTGGATAAGTAATTCCCTCACAGAACCACTCAGCACACAAACTTGCTTCTCCTTCATTAAAACGCCTTAGCTTAGATAGAATCCATCCACTTCTCCTCCTACGTAGCATATGACAGCTAAGGGTCCAAAATACTAATCAAGCAGGGTGCTAAATCTAAGTATCCTAGCTTGCAATGCCGTAATAAGAACATGCTGACGAAAGAGTGCATTAGCCATAGTGTTAGTGATCCCCTTCTTGTACTTGATGACATAGCAAAAGCTTCCAAGAACTTAACCCATTTAGCATGACGTCAAGAAATATTTTGCTACCCTCTAAGATGTTAGAGAGATTTATGATCTGTGTAGATGATGAACTATTTCGTCAGTAAATAGCGTTGCAAGTTCTAAAGTGTTCGAATAAGGGCGTAAAACTCCTTGTCATATGCTAAGTAATTCAGTATAGTTCCTTTGAGCTTCTCACTGAAATAGGCAACTGGTCGATGCTCCTACATAAAAACAACTCTAATGCCAACTTTAGATATATCGCATTCTAGTTCAAAAACTTTCTCAAAGTTGAGTAGGATAAGTAGTGGGGTAAAAGTCAAACTAGACTTAATCTTGTCAAAACTTCTTTGAGCTTTCTAAAAACCATTTGAATTCAAAGTTTTTCCTGGTCATCTTTATTAGTAGGGCAACCATGTAACTAAAGCTCCGAATGAATCTTTGATAAAATGAAGCTAACCCATGAAAACTCCTTACTTCAGTAACATTAGTCGGTGTTAACCATTCAAGAATAGCTCGAACTTTCTTGTCATCAACTCTGATACCTCCTTCAAAAACAATGTATCTAAGGAATACTACCTCACACTGATAAAATACATATTTATTCAAATTGCCAAATAAGTGCTTAGTACGGTGGATATCAAACACAAATTTTAAGTGCACAACATAAGAGATGAGGTTAGTACTGTATACCAATATATCATCAAAGTATACAACAATATACTTATCAATCAATGTTCTTAAAACATGGTTTATGAGTCGTATAAAGGTATTAGGCACGTTTATTAGACCAAACGGCATCACCATCCATTCGAACAGGCCATCCTTTGTTTTAAAAGCTATCTTCCATTCATCTCCGAGTCTCATTCGTATTTAGTGGTAACTACTCTTAAGATCAATATTCGAAAAGAATTAGGTACCATGCAACTCATCAAACATGTCATCTAACCATTGAATTGAATATCAATACTTAACAATGATTTTGTTGATTGCTCAACTATCAATACACATTCTCCATAAGCCATCCTTTCTTGACACTAAGACAACTGGCATGACACAACGACTCATGCTTTCTTGGACATATTCGTGGTCAATCAACTCATCAACTTGTTTCTTTAACTCGGTCGCTTGGTCAAGGTTGAGCCTATAGGCAGGTCGATTAGGCAAAGTAGCTCTAGGTTAAAGGTTAATACAATGCTCTATACCTCTAATTGATGGTAAACCTCTCGACATATCTGCAGAAAATAGGTCAGCATACTCTTGTAGTAAAGTCTACACACTGGCAAGTAAAGTTTCAACCTCTCTCAACTTTAAAAGTTTCTTGACTAGAAAAAGCACACATTCTTCCGCCTTAACATCTCTAGAAAATTAGGCCTGATAAATCACTAAAAACTTCTACTATAATGATAGAGTAATCTTCTCTTGCGACTCCTACACTTCCTTGGGGTTCATTGGGATCTATATAACCTTCTTCCCATCCTTATTAAACATATAAGCATTCCTATATTCATCATGCAACACTCTCAAATCAAATAGCCAAGGTCCACCATGTAAGATATGTAAGGTCCACATGAGTAAGATGTCACGTAACACCTTGTCCTTATATCTGTAACCAACAGTAATCGACACTTGAACTTACTTGGCAATAGGTAAACCTCCCTTCTCATTTAGCTGATGAATCTTATACAATTTAAGGTGTAGGTAGGTTGGCAATTTTAAGGCTTTAACTACCCCTTGTATTATCATATTGGTACGACTCCTTCTATTAATGATTAATGCACAAAGTTTGCCATTCACTCAGCAATTTATATGGAAGAGGTTCTTACTCTACTCATTCTCATTCGACATAAAGGTATTGAGAGATCATCGTACGATAAAACAAAATTCAAGTCCTATTTCAAGTGGGGTCACTACATCAAAATTTTCTTGAAATTCTTCTAACAGTTAATTAACTCCTACTTCATCTTCTCCTTCACCAGTACTATCCACTTTGAACTGAGATTTGTCTCCTTTGACAGTCATAACATGTATGTTCAGGCATCGATTAGCCATATGTCTAAAACCAAGACACCTAAAGCACTTAATCTCTTAGGTCTTCCTTCCTAAGCTCTAACCTTGGTCCTTCCTAACCTCGAGCTCATCGCCTTGCTCTTACCTCAACCATCATCAGGTCTACTTAGCATTTGACCTCAATGGTCCACTTCGGAATTGTATTGAGCTCAACCATATCCATGCTAGCTAAGCATACCACTCCTACTTAACAAGTTAGGTCGGCTACTCAACACTCGACTGATCTGATTTAGCTTTTGCCTTTCGACCCTTTATGCTACTTAGATGGTCTCATCTAGAGTCCCAAGCCTCTATAATTCTACAATATTACCAATTTCAGTTCTAAGCCTAGAAATAAACCGTGCTATAGTTCATGTCTCAAGTTCATCGACATCACATCGAATCATTAGTAACTGAAATTCTCTAAGGTATTCGTCCACTAATATGTTACCTTATTTCAAGTCTTGGAGACGTTAGAAAGTGTCTTATTCATAGTGTTCTATAATAAACCTACTCCTTAGAACTCTTTTCATCTCATTCCATGTTCGAACTTCACGTCGGCTTCTTTAACATATGTTCTGTAACTTTTTCCACCACATTGCTGCATACCTAAAAAATTCTAACCCAACCACTCGAGTACACTCATCATATTCCTTCTCCTCATCATATTCCTATACTTCATCTAACTCAAGTTTCCTTCTTACAACTCTATTAGCATGTTAAGGTGGAGCTATGTTTATGTTAATAGCTTCAGGTGCTCGATTCTTACCGATCTATCTTCTTAGCCTATCTCCTACATCTTGGTCTTGCTTAACATCAACTATCTCTTACAGCCTAGTCTCTATGGCCCATTATATAGAAACAACTAGATTGGCCACAATAGTAGCAAAGTCTTATATTTGCTTGTTAGTAGTTTGTGGGTCTATTGGGTGATATAATCACATTTATGAGCATCATTCTCAGCATCATTAATCTCTCCTTGAACATTAGGATTCAATATTCTCAATACAAAACTTCAAGAAATCCTTTACTTACATAGAAAATTCTCACGAACTTAATAAATATGATTCAAATAGCGAACTAAGAACTTATACTGTTTTTCAAGTAGAGAATATGGTGTAATAGAACAAACACATACTATAACAAGATCAACTACTTCGAAACTTAGCTTTTAGTCACAACCTCAAGCTCCGATACCAAGATAATATGATATGCCTAGGAGTACAGTAATCATTATGGCTTACTATGGATTATAGTAACTGAATGGGTCCTTCAAGAGAAAAGTAGGATAGAAGTGTCAGCAAACACAATAGCTTCCATGGAGCTACTCGGAAGATATAGCATACTAACGAACACTAACACTTCACTTAATATGACTCACAAGCTAATGTTAAGGTTTACTTGCCACTAATCTCGAGCAACTCGGTAAGATTAGATAAGAGTATAAGGAATTGTATTCAAAGATGGATATCTCATAAGAATAAGTATATTTAATATTTAAAAGAATGTAAGATGCCTTACGGCTATAGTAAAAGGACTATTTATAGTAAGTCATTTAAGGCAATAACATAAATAAAGAAAATTACATAAAAGACAATAAAGAAAGAGATTCCTAGAATGTACGAATAGGATAAATAGGACAAATGATGAAAAGAGAATATATTACAAATGTCAGAATAGTAAGGACAGGTGACAACTTATCATTGGGTTCAAATGCAACTTGTCAATGGGTTCATATTCATGATTCTTGGGACATAGTAGTTGAGCTATGATGAAGTTATGGTTCCTACAAATGGATGGTATTTGGAACCAACAAGACAAAAGAGGGATGTTGCTTTCCTATAAGCCAAATACGTAGGGCTCGGCATGTTGAGGCCTCGACTTCGGTACTTATTATGTCTATATATTAGAGTTTGGCTCAATGCGCAGTCACCTCAACCTTGACATTCAGCAGGTACGCCTTGACATAGGCCAGTTGGTGACTAAGTAGGGGTCTATGTAGAGAAGAATGCATCCGAGCTGAGACTTCAAGGAATTCGCCTAATGTCCTTCCATATATTGGCACTCGTCCTCGGTAAGCTAACATAAGAGTATTCTCCTCACGAAAGACTATAGGCCTCGAAGGCAAGCGTGAGTGAGAGGGGCCAGAAGTCAAGACCATTTTTATTTAAATGGGCCTAACTTGAAAAAATAAAAAAAAAATAGAAAATTTAGAAAAAAATCACAAAAAAATAGACAAATTGGAAAGATCACAAAAGTTGAAAATTTAGAAATTTAAATAAATAAATTTATAAATAATAAACTTTTTTAGAATAATTTTTTAAAAGTATTTTTAAGGCCTTAAGTAAAGAAGGATATTAAGCATGGGTTTAGATTTAAATCTAACGTAGGTTAACCTTATTTATATGTGCAATTTAATTACACATATGAACAAGGCACAGGTCAACGGCCTAACGATTCCACACTTTGACTTGATATTGTATATGGCTTGAAGGTCTTAGGTTCAAATCTTACACAAAGTGCCTTTTATTTTTCTTCATAAAACATGCATAACACGTGTCATATATACGCCATACCCTACGAACACATGTTAGCTATGTAACATGGCACATGTTACATATACACCACAGCCATAGACATGTGTTGCATACATGCTACACCTACGAACAGGTGTTGGCTACGTGGCATGATATGTATCGACCATGTGGCATGACACGTATCATATACACCCAACACTACATAGACACGTGTCGCCACATGACATGACACATATCACATGCGTATCGCCACATAGCATAACACATGCCACATGCCACATATGTATCAGCTACATGGCATGACATACTATCACCTACGTTATTAGCCATGTGTCTCATTAAGACATGAAACATGATGTTGTTGGATCGTACAGTTGATGTGGCACCACATTAGTATTTTTTTCCCCCACTCTCTTCCTCTTTCCTTCTTTTTCTCTAGGTTTCCTATACATTCCATCCCTAGTTGATTGCCTTTAGCCTCAAATTCAAGCCCCTTTATATTGCAATTTTGCCAAATTAATGGCGAAATTACAAACTTCACATAGCCTACTTTGAATACAATACAAGAACTCATCCAAATTCTTGATTTAAAATGGTTAAAATCGAATCAAAATTTGGTAAAAAGCATAAATGTGTGACTTAAGACCTAAACTCAATCCATGCTCATCAATGGTCATCAAAGCTTCCAATTTGTGCTTTAGGGAAAAACAAAAATTCAAGAACATCACTTGGCTGATCCTCAAGCTTAATTTCAATTAATTCTCATTTCTTTCCCCGGTTAAACCCATAAGCAGTCAAGAGTGAAGTTACTGCTATGCTTGACTTGCTGTGTTTGAATCAAAGCTTCTTAGTATAAATGGACCCCTCAACATTAACTCCGAGTAGAACTCTCTCTCTCTCGACCTCTCTCTTCCTCCATAGCTCTCCCTCTCTGTCTACATTTCTCTCTCTCTCTAGTTACTTCGAAGTTAACCCATAATCACCAACAAAGTCCCCTAAACTCGAGCTTCCCAACATAACCAAGCCTAGGCATTGTCATACCCCTTAGTGTCTCACACAACCTACTACTGCAAGCCCTAACCCTAACTATAACCCCCATTTGCAAACCACTATGTACCACCGCCTTTAGCACAAACTAAATCCATGGCCAAACTCCCAACCCTCTAAAACCCCTAACCTAACTGCCTTCTCACACCCAGCAATCCCTACTGCGTCGAACTAATACCACCTCCACTCACTTTAGCATTCTCCCTACCCCCTACAAACTTAATAAAAAAACTCACAAAACACCCCTTCCCCATTCAATTTGATGCACGGAAGCACCTGAAGCCTCCCCGATTAGTTGCTCCTTTCTTGCTTAGGATGTGACCTGTAGAGCTCTAGTTAAACTGAATCCAACCTGCTACTCCGACCTACATACATAAGCTCTTTAGTTTAACCTTCTTTTATGTTTCAATTTTTTAATATATTTTTTAGAATTTATTTTCTATTAATTTTATTGTAAATGTAACCTAAAAAAAAAAAGAGAGAAAAAGGAAAAAAAAAGAAGAAGAAAAAAGTAGAAGGGGTTCAAATTTTATTTTCATGTTTAAGTCAGAAAATGAAAAATAATAAAAATAAGTAAATATATATAATGTAATAAAATAAAGGAAATAAATGAAAAACCTTTTACTACTTAGAAATTCTTTTTTTTTTTTTTGAAACAAAATAAAATGAACCCTTTTCAAAAATTAGGAAATTTTTAGAAATTTCAAAAATAAAACCTCGATTTAGGACCTTTTAGGTTTTTCTTAATAAAGTCGAACCTACTTAGAATGTAAACTCCATGTCTTTTCAAAATTAAAATGAATCTAACACATTAAAGTTTTTATAAAAAAAAAACTATGTATATCTGATCTCAAATAGCAGATATTCAGGCATCTTAGGGACGATGTAAAAAATGAAAAATTTAGTTTCCACCCTTCTTAACCGCCAACCACCACCCCCCCTTGTAGCTTAAAATTACTAAGTAAAAATAAAAACTTAATTTATTTAAATGTTTGTTTTTATCTTAAAAGGTGATTTCAAGAGATTAAATCTAAATTAGAAAAGTTTGTAGTACCCGTAAAAGTTTAAAGAATTTAACCCTTAAACTTGAACTCTGGTCTTTTCAAAACCTTTTTTTTTCGAAAATTGATTTTCTTGTGTAAACTTGTGTCTAGGTTAAAACCAAATATATCCATTTGGTTTTGACCTAAATCATTTCCTAACCCTAGTCGGGTAGCAACTTCAAAAAGTTTATAGAACTCTTTTAAAAAGCCAGTTTTCTCTAAACTTTAATCAAGGATTGATGTTAAACTAGTAGGTATTGATTAGTTTAGGAAAAACTCTGAAAAACTTATAAAAACCAGGAAATATCAGGCTCGACACTCCTTTGATGCCTAATTCAATAAAGCTAGTAATTATGTGAACCTTAAAGACAAGGAAGAGAGCTCCCATAAGTATATTTAGGGCTCTGCATCCCTTTTTATAGTTTACCTTGATTGAGATCCAAGAGATAATATTTATAAGCCATGTGTAGAAGTCCTTTGTCAAGTAAGATCATACGACCCTCAGATTTAGGGAGGCTTTCATAAGATTTTCTAGCATCAATGAGAAGAATAATTACCCTTAAGCCTTATGTTTGTCTCATCCTCATTAATGCCTTACGAGATTGTACACTTTGGCCATGTAGGCCTTTAAGGTATGAGCCACCACACATCACATCGCATTTAATGTAATGTGAGTGTTGTGCAATTAAACTAGGGGAACCTTTGGTGCAATTGCACTTAAGGATCGTAGGAAGTAGACATCTTCAGAGCATGTCTCTATTTTGAACCCTTCCTCAACATAGCTTTAGGGCTAACTTAGTCTTCATTTGGCCTTATGCCTCTAGCTCAATGGGTTCAAGGTTATGGCTAGGTTTATTTAACCCCAAGTTTGAGCTGGCTAACCTAGAGATGGCTTAGCCAATTGACCATATAAGTTGAGCCCATGCAGAGTTATCACATGACAAGGCGATTGTCTGTCGGCTAAAGGCTGCCTTAAGCTTGGGCCTTAGGCTCTTAGCCTATATCCAAGAGCTAGTATCAACACTTGTCCCCCTTCTCTTGTCTATAAGATAGTGAAGACGAAAGTAGGTTCTTGTTAAATGAGTCAGTATAGGAGGAGTTTTTTTGGTTCCTTGCATCTAGTCATTGTTCGTTTGTTTAACAACTTTTTACATTTTGCTTATCTTCTTATTTTAATGGAGGCAAGGACACAAACGTCTCACCTAATCCCCTTCCCCCTTTCGATGCTTAGGTCAATAAAGCTAGTAACTATATAAACCATTAAGATAATGAAGAGATCTCTCATGAGTTTATTTGGGGCTATGTGTCCCTTTTTTTGGCTTACCTTAAGGAAGATCCAAGAGAGAGTATTTATAGGACATGTTTAAAAGTCCTTCATCAAGTTGATTTGTGCTTCCCCAAGATTTAGGGGGGATTTCCTATGATTTTCTGACATCGATAGGAAGAATAATTTCCCTTAAGCTTTATATTTGTCTCATCCTCATTAATGTCTTACAATATCATATACTTTAGCTATGGTGGGGGAGGGTGCATCAAGGTATGAGCTACCATATGTCACATCATATTTAATGGGATGTGAGTGTTATGGAGCTAAACTAAGGGGAATCTTTGTTGTAATTACACCTTAGGGTCATAAGGAATGGACATCTTTAGAGCATCTCTCCATTCCAAATCCCTACTCAATGTAGCTCTAAGGCCTACCCAATCTTCATTTGGCCTTATACCTTTGGCTTAATGGGGGTCGAGGTTATGGCTAGGTTTGTTTGACCCTAAGTATGAGCTAGCTCACTTAGCAATAGGTTTGCTAAGTGGCCATGTTAGCTGAACCCCTATAGAGTTATCACATGCCAAGGCTGTTGTCTTTCAGGCAAAGGTTGCCTTACGCTTGGGACTTGGGCTCTTGGCCTCTTAGCCTATGTCCAAGAGCTAGTATCAACACTTACCCCCACCCCCCTCCTCTTATCTATAGTGTAAGGAAGATAAGAGTAGGTTCTTGTTGTAGAGTCAATATGGGAGGGAGTTTTTTTGGTTCTCTTGCATCTATTTGTCATTCACTCATTTAGAAACTATTTGCATTCTGCTTATCTTCTTATTTTAATAAAGGCAAGGGCATGTATGTCTCACTTGCGCCCTCTCTCTGATGCTTAAGTCAGTAAAGCTAGTAATTATGTAAACCTTAAAGACGAGGAAGAGAACTCTCATGAGTATATTTAGGCTATTTGTCCCTTTTTCGACTCACCTTGAGTGAGATCCAAGAGAAAGAGAGTACTTACAGACCATGTGTAGAAGTTCTCTATCAAGTTAGATCATGTAGCCCTAAGATTCGGGGAAGCTTTCATATGATTTTCTAACATCGGCAAGAAAAATAATTTCTCTTAGGCCTTATGTTTATCTCACCCTCATTAATGTCTTACAATATCATACACTTTGGCCACGTTGGCCTTTAAGGTATGAGCCACCATACATCACATTACATTTAATGCGATGTAAGTGTTGTTTAGCTAAACTAAAGGAGCCTTTGCTGCAATTGCACATAAGGATCATGAGGAGTGGACATGTTTAGAGCATGTCTTTGTTCCAAACCCTTGCTTAAAGTAGCTCTAGGGTCTACTTAGTCTTCATTTGACCTTATACCTCTAGCTTAATGGGGGTTGAAGTTGTGGCTAAGTTTGTTTAACCTTAAGTATAAGCCTACTGACCTACTATTGGGCTAGCCAATCAGCTATGTGAGCTAAGCCTATGTAAAGTAATCACATGCCGAAGTGGTTGTCTTTTGGGCAAAGGTTATCTTACAATTCAACCTTAGGCTCTAAGCCTATATCCAAGAGCTAGTATCAACACTTATCCCTTCCTTTTTTTTGTAGTGTGGTGAAGACGAGAGTAGGTTCTTTTTACCCAAGTCAATTTGGGAAGGAGTTTTTCTAGTTCCCTTGCATCTGGTCATCATTTACTTGTGTAGCAATTGTTTGCATTTCGCTCATCTTCTTATTTTAATGGAGGCAAGGACATATATGTCCCACCTTGCACGTGTGCTACACCCCCTACCACCAACCTGCTAGCTCAGCTATTTATTAGTCGTAGCGAGCAGGTTAATCAGTCTAGGCCTTTACTAGAGTTGTTTATTGCAATGGTTGATCTTCTTTCATTGATTTTTTTTTTTTTTTTTTTTGGCCAGAACTACTGATATGTTCACTCTCAACATAAGGTAAGCTTAATATCAAATATATCTAAAACAATACTACAACAAATTTAGCCTATTGAGGCATACTATTCAAGGTAATCACGATAAAACCACACAAAAAAAAAAAAATCATAGGGTGGGCAACCTTTTTTCAGTTGTAGACAACAATATGTCTTAGAGGGAAACTTATTTTAATGAAATAGTTGCCCGCTTTTTCTTTAGTTAAAAGAGAAACCTTAAGTTAAATAAATATATCCTCCCTTCCCTTTTCTCCTCCCTAACCTCCACACCCACCCCCCCCCCCCAATGCATCATCTTTCTACGAAAACCTCTATCACAACCCTAACTTAAACATTAAAATCAAATCTTTACAAAAGGTTACAAAGGCAAGACTAAGGCCAAAGTATAGATACTGGGGTTTCATTAGAGGAATAGAAAACCCTAGAGTCATTCATAAAAATTTGGGTTTCTAGAGTGACCTTACCCTCGTTATCTTCAAGGTCATCGCATCTTTACAACACTCTTTGTGGTCCCCTCTCTCTTTACTGTTGATTCTCTATTAACAATAAGTACTCTTCACTTTTCTCTTTTTTTCCAAACTGATGCTAGATGATGATACTATTGTTGATTGTTAATGAGTTGTTTTATTTATGTTTAATTAGAGTAAGTTTTTATTCAAATCAAATCTTGAGTTCTCGTTTTGATATCTAGTTTATTTTTATTTTGTTTTATTATTTTGGACTTTTAGGGGGGGGGGGAAAACACAGTTTTAGACTATCTTGATCTGTCCTCTTATTTAGAAAGCTACAAATTTTTAGTAATACTTTATTCTTGATCTGTTTTATGTAGTTTTAGTAATTAAAATGCCTTAGCCATGGTTTATTTTCTTTTTTTTTTTTTCTTTTGTAATGTATTTTTGTTTACTATAATTCTATTTATCTTTTGTATATTAGTGATTGGTCCTACTTATTTCCCCTTACATAATTATGTTTTATAATGGTACTAGATGATTCTCTTTTTTGTTGGTTTATATGAACATAGATTTCTACTTAGCTATCTTCTTTTTATTGCTGAGTGGCTACTGGTTGTATAGTTATATAGGAGTAAACCCCTGAAGCTGGGCTCTACTTGTTTTAGAATTTTGCTTAGATAGATAATGTATTCCTTCTTGTTTAGTTTAGTAGTTACTTAATATTTTATATGAATTCCATTCCCAAAATTAATGGGGTGCTTTGAATCTTATGATTCATATGTACCTAGCAATTGTTAATGGCTTTATGGCATATAAGCTTAAGACATTGTGTAAAAGTCTGTATTAGCAAAGTTACAATTATTAAACTCATCTTCAATACTAAAGTTAGAAGAGTAGAGGTACAAACAGTCCTAGTAAATTATTTTCTTTGTTTATCATATGAATGAACATATGATGGTTGTTTACTACATTAAGATTTTGTAACTGTGTTTCAAGGATGAATAATGTTTAGTTAGAACAACATGGGATGCATAATAGGACCTTTGATTCTAGCCGATTAAATATCATCGGTGAGCTCTTAGTTTAGAAAATTTTGCAAGCTATTTATATTCCTAATTGTCTTCTATTGTGAGAGATTATGAGACTACTTTATTTAAACTAATTGCTCATTCATTAAATCATTGATATTCTAGTAGATAATTATTTTTTCGGTTAAATGATATGTCAATAATTATTTGCTATTATTTGTTTCTTAAAAGTTCATGTACTGGCAAAGTTTTTGAAACATTGGAAGATATTATTTTTCTTATCTAGTTATGCCAATGGAGAAAAGTTCTATTCATGTAATGGCTAATTTTTTTTCCTTTTTGATACTTTGGGATATAACTTAAATATTAGAATAGGTATTTTTGAGAGAATTTTGTTAATTTTTTCAACCCCACTTTGACAATCTAAATCCTTCAAGTGAATAGAGTTGAATCTATATTTATTATTCCATATTATTCTTCTATAAGGAACTTTGTATTCAAATCCTATTCAGCAAAGAGAAATATGTTGTGCTAATGTATCTTAGATAATCTACATCTCAAAGATCGGTGCTAATGAGGTACTGATAAGATTAAAGATGTTGATCACGTTATATGTCCATTTGAACTAAAGGAATTCAAGCATGCAAAGATGATTATGAGAGCTCGTATTTAGTAGTACAATCTTCATTTCAAAGTATTTAATTCATTTGAAGATACATAAGTAATTAATACACTATGTGATCTTTAATATATTTTTTTTATACGATGTTACCTAAACTATTTTTTTGTTGTGTGGCCTAAATAATTCATTTTCTATATGATCACTAAAGAAATGATCTGAAAAATTGAAGCCCAAACTAACATTGATTTCATAAAGATTATTTTTATTTTCACTTCACATATTTAGCTCTCATTTATTTGGTTAATTTTGTAAGTACATGACATTTGAAGGCTTTTTACCTTATATTATTAGTTTGTTTATTGCTAGTTACATAAAATTTACTTACCAATGGCACAAACTATCATTCTTCAAAACTCATATATGATAATGGTGATCATATTAATAAGAACTCCAAGTACTTACTTCTAAAGTATCAAAACTTTAAGTTTTGGCATAGATCTTGCTTTGACATATATTATACTTTTATAAGTCTGATTATGTCATAATGTAGTTGTTGATCTTGATGCAATGATGTTGGCTTCTAAGAAACACGAATGTTATGTTACTCTTAAAGGGAAACTAAAGGCTATTACTTTGCCTCCATTCCAAATCATTGAAGCTTATGCCCATGGAACTTTAATAGACTTGTTTAGTTTTGGTACATCAATAGGGGGAAACATCCTCTATCGTTTCATATAGCCAAATTCTTTGGATAAAATATTGACAAGTTACTATAAGGATGTATTTGTCTCTTCATAAAATGTCTTCCATTTTCTCTCAATGTTTGATTCAACTTAATCACTATGATGTTTGAGCAATTTATGGTAATTGAGATGGGTAGTGTTACCTAGTAAAGGGATAGTGGTTAGAGGTAGCAATGTTAACCTGTTGCATTTTTTTTTTTTAAGGATACAATTCCTTTTGTTTTTTTTTTTTTCCTTCTTTAAACTTTCTATCATTGGCTGATAAGCTTAGCACTATGGCTTGTTTTAGGCTAAGCTCGTTTTCTTTTCCTTTTGTTGTAGTGTTGTGCATTATGACTTATTATTTGACCAGTTCTTTAATCTTTTGTCTTAGTTATTGGTGTGGATGTAATCTAATTTTTCCTATAATACAAAATTTTTATTACCATAAAAAATGTATTTTTTTGGTTCAGAATATGATATCAAGATAAATGGTAACAAAGAGGGAGACCACCTTATATATAAAATTTAATGTAGTTTATATTTTTTTTTTCAAAGAAAAATCTATAAGGGCCGTCATTGGTGCCCCAACCGTTATAACTTTCTCTTCACCTTTTTAGGGCAAATAAAAGTGCCTTAATATATTTGAACGTGAGAGATTCCATGATACTTGTTAGGTGGTTAAGTTTGCTTTTAAAAATTTTGGCTATCAAGACACATATCTTTTTAAGGCAAGTAAAGCTACCCCAACACTTACTGTTGCACCTAGAGGTATGTAAGTGAGTTAAATGGGTTAACCGGACCCAACCCAACCCATTTTGGCTTACGGGTTAAATGAGCTAAGCTTATTTAGTCTACTTTTTAAATGGGCCAAAGAATTTTAACCTAAACCCATTCAAAAAGTAGATTAAATAAGATAGCCTATGAGCCAAATGTGTAAATCTGTTAAATAGGTTGGCTCGCTTTAGTCCGTAGGTTAAACGAATCAGACTCATTTATCTCATTTTTAAATGGCCCGACCAGCAAGCAAAAACCCACTTGCATACATCTAACAATGCCCTAGACATAGGGTGTATGCTACGACCACCTTAAAAAAGCTAACCACCCCATTATAGCACTTATTAAGTCGATTTTAATCGCCTTAAAAAGTCATTTTTGTTATAGTGAAAATGTCAAAAAGGAAGAAAAAAAGAAAGAAAGAAAGAAAGGAAAGTACATTGAGAACAAGCATAAGGACATTATAGACTCATTGGTAAGATAATCAAACTCACTATTTTACCTAAGATCGCTAAAGGCCTCATAAAATTGAAATTTAGAAAAATAAGTCTTTATAACCAATGTAAAATAAATTTTAAAAACTGTATATATGTTTATAATAATTATTAAAAACTTGAAATATATAATAAAAATAAAGAAGTAAAGAAATTAAGTTCTTTCATAAGAAAATTCTTAATCTATAATTTAATATGTATAGAATATGGATAAGCAAAAGTAGAAACTAAACTTTTTTCCAATATTTTTTTTTATGAGAAAAGTAATGAATCAAAGAGAGTAAAACTTTTAATTCATTTTAGGTTATTGATGATATGAATTGAAGTACATAATTTTCATTGTGAACTTTGTTATTAGAGCCAAAACCTAGATAAAAACTATGAACATCTAAAAAGGAGCAAAGAGAGAGAGAAAGAGGAAAAAAAAAATTAGAATAAGAAAGGAAGATGATGTAATATCATAATAGTCATGGATTGTAAAAGCCTAGCTATATTTTTATATTTTTTAGCTTATTCAATTCAGATATGCAAAATTGGTAAACTTGATTAAAAATATAAATTTATACCAAGTTTAACATGTAAACTTAACTAAAAATAAAAGTTTCTACATGAAAATAATTTTATATACGAGTTAACTCAAAAAAGTCTTCTAAAATCATAAACTCTTAGAATCATGTCGGTAGAATCGCAATTTTCATAATTATACTCATTAGATATCCTTGTCCAAAAATATTACTGATATTGCTAATATGTACTACATTCTATAACTCAACTAATACTAATCAACTATACATCAAGCTACTTAACAAAATTAGAGCATTAAGTTTTGTAAATAATTTATAGCAAGCCAACATGTGATATCAATACTATTTAGTAACATCCATCTTCCCAACTTGAAGTTTTTTCTTTTCGAATTACAATAAATGGTGAAGCTATAATTCTAATCCAATTTACTCTTAGTGATTTAATTTTCATAATTTATAAGGGTCTTTGTTGATACATAAGCAATCATTGACTAATAATAAGATAAATCTATCTTTTTAACTTTATAAATTTATGGAATCGATTTCTACTTTTAAATCTCATAAAAGCATAAATGTTATTTAGATATATATTTTGATTAGTTCTATTTATACCTAAAATATGAAATTTAACTAAATAAATTGAAAAGGAGATGGTTGAATTAAAATAATTTCCTTCAAAGTTATATTTATGTCAAAGATTAATAAATATTTTATCATGCTCCAAGTGTCTTATTGATACACTAAAATCACAACTTCCATGAACTATATTTGAAAATTAGTTAGATATTATTTTATAATATTTCAGGTAGATTTATTTCTTATTTTTATTAAGGAAAAATCACATTTTAGGAGATAAACTTTTGGGATCAAATTTAGCTAAGGAAATAAAATTTTTTAATAGTTCAAATAGAAGATGAAATTTTTTAGTGGTTTAAATAGTAAATAAATATTACTTTAAGGATACCTTATGACTTTAACAAAACATTGTTTGATCTTTGCAACGTGGCATGTTGGATGCACAAAATGCCATCCTCTATTTCGCCAACTTACATAACATCATTATCTATTTGTACTACTTACATAACTCTAATCCTCTATTCAAACTGATAAAAACTTTCATTTTCCATATCAACTTAACCCCAAATATCCATCTGTTTAGTATGTAATTTCCCCTTTTTGTAATGGTTAGCTAGACTAGAAATCTTGTATTTCTTGTTATATTATTCTGCGTATCATGGGTAGAGCTCTAATTTTTTATGGATCAAAATATATTTTTTATACTTTTCTAATAATAGAGATCAAATCATACAAAATTTGGTCAGATACTCATCATTGTTACAAACTACTCTATTTATGTACCCAAATTGACCAATAGAAAAATTAAGAGAGTATTTCTTCTCCTCCTTTCTAATTTCTTATATATATATATATATATTTTGTTTCATGGTATCAAATCAAATATGAGTGACTTTAAACTTATCTAAAAGAGTTCACCGAGGACCAAATTAAAGTTTGACTCTTTGGATGACTCCGAGATTGATAATCAAAATCCTACCAAATCCTACCCATCAACGGGAGACTAAAAACCTCTCCAAATTACTTAACACATGTTGAATAGGTCAAATTTTCACAAGTGATTTCAATACGTAAACTTGTTATATGTGGGTGCGATAAGCCAAGATGCTTTACGAGTTCATCCATAATTCCAGCATGCAATTCAAAGGATTATGTTTTATGCCCCAAAACCTATATTGGAATAATAGCTTGCTATGTGTCCTACTTAATAAACCATGTTAAGGCTGCTAAATTTACTAAACCAATTACTAATCTTGACTAATTCTAACATTTCAAAACCGATTAGTTTTTCATAAAACTAAAAACTTCTTAGTAAAATATCAAGATCAATCTATAGAAGGTCCAAGGCCCAAAGGACTTGCTCCAACTACTGCCCAATGGAAATATGAAAGTCCAACGGTTCAAGTCCAAATACAAACCTGAAAGAAAAGGGTACGAAAACAGAAATAGTCTAACAACTCTAAATCATAATATCAACCCAACGTTTAGATAAATAACAACCGAAGTAACTACTCATATACCATACTCCAACTATCCTCATTTCAGTCCCAACATATCACAGCCAAAAGCATCATATACATCATCAGTATACACACCATCACCTGAAAAGTTAAATCTCAAAAGAGTGAGCCGACAAATCCAATATATAGCAACCGCACAAACAAATACTATATCACACCACATATGTACCTAATTCTAATGCAGCAACCAAAATTTATTTACGATAATTATTTAATGAAAGCAAACAATACTGTTTCAATATCCGAAATTTTAGAGTAACTCCTATCTTTATACAAATGGTATTATGAATGGATTTTTTATTTCCATCCTGATACCATTTTCTTCCATTTCAATCCATTCTATTCTACACTACTTATGCATACCAAATATCACATTAATAGAATAAAGGAGGAAACTAATTAGGTAAAACATCTAGAAATTATATTAAAGAGAAAAAAGAAAAGGCTACCATATAAGTCATCAAAGAAGCTTCCCACACGAGTATAAAGGTCCTTGAAGACGTGGGATTGAAAATTTAAACCCATGTGAGCATTCAAATAACTCAAGCCTGAATCATCGAGTTCAAGCATATAAGACAATTCAATTCATTTGTAGCCGAATTCAGTGTCATTGGATCATTCTATCCTTCATCTTGTGCGCTTACTCTTCCTTTCCAAACACCCTTACGCATTGGATAGAAGGAAACTACAGGTCACATGAGATATTGGAAGAAAATTAATTTATAACATTCAAGGATTATACCTCTCCTTATCAATAGCATCAACAATGTCCACCACATGGAATGCACCATCCACAAACTCTTACTGTTTCAAAATTTGAACCACATCCTGATGGTTTTTCCAACACCTCATCGTGAGGAGTGGCGAAAAAATATCCATAGAAAAGATACCTAGGATATTACTCTTGCTAACAATCCTTCGAGCATTATTGTGCCACATATGGAAATTAAATTTATTTATTATTTGATAAACTTTTAATAGTTTTGTGCTTATAATAAAATTCTATTAATTATATACTAAAGATTAAAACTTACTACACTAATTTATGTTAATATTTTTATTAATCTTGGGGAAAGGGAGAAAAATATTGAATTCACTTTGTAACAAAGTGTAGATCTGACGATTTCAAGCCACGATTACATACAAGATAGGAGACCAACATTAAAATAATCATTTGGCGGATAAGAAAAAGTACTTCGTTATCTATCAAGATCAAGCTTACCTTTTATTTTTGGACTTTGGTCAAGACAATTCAAAGCAGGAGGCGTACAATATAACAAAAAAAATGAAAAATGCAGAGAAATTTCCATGTACAACAAGCATGTTAGAATGGCGAGGTGGGCATTGCTTTGGGCCGTTACTTTTCTGATGTCTCCTCCTGTTGAAGATCCCTGTAACAACTTTTTGAACCCATAAGACAACATATCAACCAATTTTGGGGCATGCTCAGCGGATTTAACAACCCAGCCTTACACCAATTATCATACAGAACATCCAGGCTTCCTCAGCTATCTTTCCCCTAGCAATGATTCAAGTAGTGCTGCTTCCTCCTCCTGAGACACAGGGAGAGTAAATAGTTAAATTTTTTTTTTTTCCTTTCCCACAACAAAGCTAGATGTCAAAAGCTAAATTTGAGAACTTACCACTAACGCATTAAACTCAGTCTCCTCATCTATGGCACTTACAATTGCTGGGTCCTCCAAGAGATCCTGGTACCATGAACAAGAAAAATTATGAGCTTAACTCGTTCCCATGCAAACCGACACTCCTTCCCAATTATATATTTATGGTAATGGCCCCAACGACATACGTCAAATTAGATATTTCAATTAACCAATATACTGTACTAAACTAATAATATACAAGATATAAGCCATATATGTGATCTATGCTCAGGGAGGCTCATTAATGATGAAACAGTACATGAAGTACTAACAAGCATCATCTTTTAACCATATTAAGAACAAACTTACATCATCAGCAATTTGCAATTGCCCATTATGATCCTGCACAAAAGACAGTCAAATAAGTACAAATACCAACTTCAAAATTGTCAAAGTTCATTGATTCGATTAATCTTTTATCAAAACATGGAAGTTTCCTATCAAGCACTTAAGCAGCAAAACAGTTCCCTGAACAGTACCTCAGAGGTCAGAAAGTACCTTGATTGCAACAAAAAGAAGCGGATCAGAAGGCGTATAGATCATATAATGTCCTCCATCCTACAGCCAGAAAAGGAATACCAGATTAATGCAATAAGCTCAGACCAAAACAATATAGTCCCAAAAATAATGTCCATGTTAAAGAAACCCAGCCTAATAAGTACTTCAGTTTCGCTTTCCAGTGACGCCGCTTCAATGTGAAAATTATTAACCACCACAAACTTTATCTTCAAGATGTATTAATACAAGCCATGCTAAGACCCTATCACTAATGTTTATAGGAGGAGAATTAAGGCTCAAGTTGGCCCAAAATGTTGTAGGCACAGACGCCAGTTCAGAAAAGGATGGATAAGATATGTCATTGAATCCAGAGACTAAGACCAACTAGCTGATGCTCTGATATATCTTGTATGGGCCCAGCTAGAGCCTAGCAGGCAAAGTTTGTTACCACCACTCATACAGCAGCCAAGTCTTTTGTCCGAGAGAGAGAGAGAGAGAGAGAGAGCCGAGTGAGCAATGATGCTCATGTCACTACCAACTCCCTAACCTCCATTGTTGTTTTCCTCAGACATCCACCCCTCCACAACAGTTGCCCCTTCCATACACACCCTGATACACTGCTACCTCCACTGACCTAAACACTTGCTCTAATACACTCATCCACACGCCAATTACAGTAAATACCCACACCCTATACTACTTATCCACTAACACTCTCCCGTACATGCATATCCTACACTCCCGTACCCACACCCTACACTTCTTACCCACTAACACACTCCCTTACATACATACCCTACCCTATACATACACTTCATGCATATCCACACATACATATAGTCATGCAAACACATTGGCTCATAGCAGTAAATACCCACAGATATATATACTCCTTTTTCCATACACATCCATATAGTCATACCCATACATACTTAATGTCCAGGCTCCTAGTTGCTCACTTCATACATTTGAAGTATCACTTCAGATCTAACAAAACTCTCTTTCTTTCTCTCTCTCTCTCTCTCTCTCTCTCTCTGCTCAACTATTTGACCGACTTTATTCTATGTTACTTCTGGATTTAGTTTTATGTAGTGGTGTTCTACTTCTGGATTTAGTTTATGTTGTGGTGTTCTATCTGATGGGATCACCTGCAATGAGAAAGGATTGTCACCCTAAAGTAGGAGCACGATTTTCGGTTTTGGTTTTTTTTGGGGGTTTTGATTTTTTTGTGGTGGGGGATGGAAATGTTTGGAGAGCCAGTTGCTCTCAAATGGTTAACCAGTAAAATCCTAGAAATAAAAGCCATTTATGAGGGTTTCTACCTTATAGACACTTCCCCATAAGCCACTCATGACCACAATCTGTCTTCTAAGCAGCCTCCAGCCCAAACCATTATTAAACCTAAAGAAAATTGATTATATAGTATCTCTGGTGAGTAGCAAGAACCAATCACTATTCACCAGTTTTTTGGTGATTTGGGGGTTGGGGTAGTTGGCGAATAAAGTTCATCTTTACTACATCATATCCATTGGCAGCTGAAGTGAGAAGCAGTAAAGGCACAAAAAGCATGTAACCTATTGAAAAGAAGAGCAGTATATAAAATCTATTAAAAAAAAAGCAGTATATAAAGGCATTATTCAACTGGGAGAAGTCTCTGACAACCAAAAATGATGCATATCATAATCAAATGACAATCATATATAATCAATCATAGAAAGCATAGCAGTATTCTACCAAATGGAAGCAGGTAATCTCCACCCCCTCAGTGGGCAAGCCATCAACATCTTGACCATCATCTGCAACATACCATGCAAGAATTTTTTTAGAAAGATATTGAACTTGTAGTTCACTTCTTCATCACGAGCTAAATATGTTTAAGGAGGAGGAAAATTACAATATTGAACCATCCCGCCATAATGAAAGCGAATTCACGTAAAATTATCAAAGCAACTAATCAATGGCATTCAACAAACATGTCAAATTCTAATTAAAATATATACACAGATACATATCAAGTTATCAATTTCCCCTATTAAAGCAGTAAGCTGAAGAAAAGGCACAAACCAATCTCAGCAGGAATAATATATTTGGTTCTAAATAATGAGTTGAATTTTGAAGGGGATCTTATGATCTCACATCCAATTGGTTATACATACAACTTCCCATACATTCAGTTATAAGAACATATAGATACACTGAGACCAAACTGTATCAGTACACATATCAAAAGATGTCTCCTCAGGACTGATAGGTTAAGGTCAAGATATATTTCCTTTTAGTCCACGGAGACATTATAATTAGACACTGTTGCTGCAAAATGAGATATTGAATTAACCGATGGCAACAGAAGAGGGGCATTGACCACCCAAACAACGGCTTTTAAATCTAAAGTCAAACAAAGAGATGAAAAGCTTTTTCTTCTGTTGTGTTGACTCCACAGCCTCTCCTCATTTCTTTTCATACTCTTGGAAGTCCCTCTTATGTTTCCATTTTACGCTAAGATGGAAGGCTCAGAACCATTGTTGTTAATAGGGCAGGGAAGAGAGGACTAAAAGGAAACACTCAGGGCAACATACAAGTCCAGCCTAGAAGCATATATTTTAAAGGAAATGACTAAGACCCTTAGAAGAGCCTGGCAATCTAGTCAGCAGGATCATCATGATTGCTCAAATATTAGATTACTATTTTTTACTTTTTAGCAATTCAGGAAATTTCGCAAGGAAGCACAAAATATCAGGTCATGCTTGGGAATTCCTTATCATTTGAAGTACCCAGCAATAGAAGCTCAAGAAGACGAATTACAATCTGGAAAAGGCAATCCTACTATAGCTGTATGTTGAACAACTAATATTTGACTGACATCCAAAGAGCTCACCAATTCCAATTCTCACAAGAACAGAAAGCCTTTGAATCAATGAGAACCGACCAGTTAATAGTCCAAATGTAAAGGAGATCATTGTTCTGTGGCAATAAATTTTAGATAAACAAAGAATATAGGACATAATAACCAATAATTCCGTCTGTCTATTGAAAGCCATGAATATGCAATCCTGACTTGCATGTACCAAGAAGGAACTTGAGCATATGATTCACAGGTTTTATTTTAATGGGTAGAGTAATAAAATTCTTAAATGAATCAGCTCAAAAACATGAGATATACAAAAGCAGGTAAAAAAGGAAAAAAAAATATAGATTGAAAAACATTAAAAAAATATATGGCATGCTTAGTGTAAAGGCCATCACCTGTGCGGAAGTCAAATATATCATCTTCAGTGTAGCAGAATCCTCCCCTTGCCGTATAACAGAAACTGATAGGGATGATATGACAATACCATTAGCATATCAACATAAAGAATACTCTCATCCACAGAATATATTACATAGGTCACACACCCACTATACACCAAGTGCATATGTATTTTGGCAAGAGCATAAGCAGCAGCAGGAAGTATGGATTCAACTTCTTCATCATTGACCTAAGACACAGTAGCAGTCACTTAGCAAAGGGCACCGTATTGAGCAGGAAAAGAGATGCTAAAAAAGTTTTTTAACTGATGAAAAATGAAAACCACAATCATGCAATGAAGAGAAACCTAAAAAGAAATAAAGTGCCCTAAAGAGTGGAAAATAGCTGACAGGAGAGTTTTCACTCCTCAGCTACTAACTAAAGTTTCATAAAACAGAGTAAGAAGATTGAACAATGGAATGAACTTTTTTTCTCCTGACGAACTTCTAATAGATTACTAGCATAAGAGATCAGACATCTAAAGGAAATGCACCGAATTTGCTTGGGGTCGTGAATAATAATATTTGTCTGTCATGATATATTGAGCTACATTTGTGGCTAAGAGCAAAATGTTCCTTCATGCAGATTCAATTTTGCGGAAAGATGGAGTGCGAAATGGGGAAGGTGTTCACCTGGAGTCAAGCCAAATAAATGAAACAAAGAACACTACCAGAGTCTTACATAATAGAAATAAATATAAATCCCCTTAAATGTAAGGTCATAAGATATCTGTGTTACCAACTATGCTGGAAACTTCAAGCAAGATTATTAGAAACCAAAGATGAAACAACATAAGCCATGGATACCCCTTTACAGGACAAGTTACAGATTGTGCTTGTTTGCAATCCTCAAGAGAGGACCTAAATAAACAGGCCCATCCAAAGTGAGGCTTAGACACAATTAATGTTAAGCATAGTTGTTTATATCTCCCTCTGGCTTTCTAAAAAAGAATCTAAAGTTGCTACCATACTCCCCTCTTTTCTATTTTTCTGCTATTAAACTCCCTTACTTAAGATTACTTGTCCCAAACTTTCTTGCTTTACAATTCATGCCAACTTAAAGGAACATTGTCACTTAATGGATTTCCTATAGCTAACTGTTCAGAAAGTTTTCAAGAAATTATGATTTTTAAAAGACAAGGACAGATTTATTCCAAATATAAAGCCCCTTTTGGTGTAAAGTATACGCAAACAGACATGTTATACAGAAAGAAAAGCACATGGATAGAGAAAAATGTTACCATAGGATTAGCATGATGCCTATGTACTATGGATAAAACTTTTTTTCCTACCTCTTTTAATAATTCTTCACCTAAAAGAATGTATTATGAATAAAACCACTCTCTTATGTTCGATTCACTAGAATGGAATAAGGTTGGAAGGAATAGCGATTTCTATGATATTAATTTGTTCTACAATTGGAGCATTTTTTGAATAAAAATTATATTATGCAAGGAATAGCAACTCCTTTCCTAAGGAATAAGAATTCTTTATCTATTCTGTATTATAAGAAATAGACAATACTTATGGTATAACTTTTTACAAACCAAATAAGGGAATAGCTATTCTACAGTAATAAAGGTAGATTGATCATTTCATTCTAGTAAACCAAATGCAACATTAAAGTTTTGAGAATGCCCATGTCTCCAAAAGAAGTTATAAAGGAAATCTCAAGAAAAATGATGGGGAAATTTTACTAATTTTGATTTTTATAGTCCTCTGATAACACTTCATTCACATAGGTGATGAATACATGGTAGTGGAGGATGAGCGCTCGCTCATCAATCATTTAAAAAAAAAAAAAAAAACTATATATATCCCACATATGGCTAGAATTTCTAGGTTATCAAGACAATTTTGTTCCAAGGAAGCATCATTGCACGGGTATAAACATAATTCCTTCCATGCAGGAGATACCAAAAGGGAATCATGTTAAACAACTTCCAACAAAAACAACACCTACAGCTGACCAGCCACCAACATTGGTGCTCTTCAATATCTGCACTGGCCTGCATAGAAGAAATTTACAACACAATCATATATAATATACAGAGTAATCATACATGAAAATAGTAAATTAACCCAAATTATAAATGAGATACTAGGATAAACCAATATCTTAAAAGACAAATTAACCCATTGTCCAAGACTGCATGAAAAATTTCTTACGTGTCTACAGGGCACAGTAGCATACATTCATGATTCCTTGAACTCCTGAAGATTCTCCTTATGACACACTCCAAGGGAAAGTTATTCGTGGGATCAACCTGTGAATGGCATTACCAGAAACTTCGTTAAGTTGTGTTGTAAAGGGTTGGTGAGGGTGTGATGCATACATATCCATCCATACACAACAGAATTGCTTTTATGGTTACAGGAACAACACAATAAGAGGTCAACAGTGGACAGAATCCTCATTAATATTTGTGTGACTTGCCAATCCCCTACATAAGTCCAAATGAGTCATAACTAATCCATCTTAATTGTGATCCAACATGTCAAGGGGTGCCTCTTTTTAACTTAAAAACTTTCAGAAATTTTTCATTGATTGATAGGATCTAGTCTTCAACATTAGTTTCATGAAGTAGTGGTAATCTGGTTCGCCCATTCTACATTTTCTACATCAATAAATTGCAGCTCTGCAAAATGTACTTCAATTTGTCCCATCACTTTGCCCTCTCTAAGGGTCCTCTCCATTAAATTTCATGCTCAAATTCAATTAAAGTTGCCCATAAGTGGAAGCATCTAAATTAATTGAAAAAAGAACATACTTGACTTTCAGGCCCCCAAATTAAGCTAATATACTATATGTTGACTGTATTATCTCTTTCGGAAGTTACATGCATCAAAATTTTCATGATAAACTTATTCCAGATGGGGTGCTAAAGCTCCATTCATTTCCTCATTCACCAAATCAGATACAGAAAGGAAATTGATTTTTCCAGGATCCCATTCACATAAAACCAGAAAATTTTACATTTGCAGCTTGGATTCCCAAGTCAGGTCTTTCACATTGTCCTGCAAGTATTGCAAATATGTACATACAAACACACACACACACACATATATATATATATATGTAAGTGCTTTTTTTCCTTTTCTGCCCAACTACATATTCAACTTTTGGCGAAAGGGAGATCAAAACCAATCTTCCCGTCGGGAGACAAGTGTTCATGCTACTAAGCGATAATAAATACATAAAATAAGTATTGTGATAATTTGATGATATTAAATTTTAATTAACAAAATTTATGAAGTGAACAAGCTCCCCAAACTACCCATGTCCCAAATGCGATGAGCAACCGCCAATCACAAATCCAACGTATAGACGTAAATAGGAAATGCAGAGCTGTATAAGACACTTATAACATATAGCAGCACAAAATCAAAAAGGAAACATATCAGGACAGGAAAACTTTCTCTAAAACGTGACCATCAGTACAAGTACGCCTGCAACTTAAAGAACAAGATTCGATTATCAGGTACTCAAACCGCGAACATATTCAAAAAGGACTCAGTACTCACAATAGTAGCGAGACGTTTATTAGAAGCCACAACGACCCTCCCATGATCATCCACCATGAACCCCGCCGGAGGCTTTGGCAACGGCGTCGGGATATACCCGGAAGAATTGGACGATGTGACAGTGACATCATCGTCGCCAAGGACAAAATCATCTACAATTTCAACTTCGTTTGCTTTCTTCTTAGTCCTAGAAGTAGAAGAGGAAGACTGGCGCTTTTTCTTGACCGGTCCGCTTTGGGATTTAGCAGCACGAATAGAAGAGAAGAGATTGGGATAATTACATTTGGGGTACGTATTAGGGTTTGGGGATGTGAAGGAGAGGAGCTTGGGGAGAGAATGGAGAGATAAGGAGCTGTGTAGTGGTGGGATGGAGGTGGGAGTGGGTGAGTGAGGGAGTGCGAAATAAGTCATGGTTTAAGGTTTTGGCTATAGAGAGAGAGAGAGAGAGAGAGAGTATGCAGCAATACGAACGAAGAAGAGCAAGAAAGGAGTGGGATAGAACTGCTCAGTGAGTCGAAATGGCGGCAGAAAAATCAAGCTGTGAGAGACAGAGAGAAGGGGTGGTCAAGGTGTGTGATCGGGGACAGCTTTGGGCGGTAGCGAGTGAGAGCGAGTGCCAAATGGGAGAATAAAACGAGGACGTACAGATATTAGACATTTAGATTTTAGCCGGCGATATTTGGGAAACAAAATGAGAGATGGGAATAAAATGCTTTTTTCTATAGAATAGTTAACTCCTTCATAAAAAAAAAAAAACACAACATACGCATCTAAATCTATATCTTCGGTATATATATTATAAAAAGAGAAATTATTTTATTTATCTTCAAAATTAATGAATATTATATAAATATAAATTAAATAAAAAAAATATTATCAAAATATTGTTATAGTATTGCATTTTAAAGACACAATATTAATACAAATAGAATAACTATATCACATCTTAAAAAAATAATATTATTAAAATATATATTTCATACTTTAAATATACGATATTAGTATATTTATATTTATATTTATAAAAATACGACATTAATGTGTTTGTACTAATGCAAGACACTAATAAAATACATATTTTGAAGTAATGACATTAATGTATTTGCAGTTATGAAAATGCAACATTAGTGTGCTTATACTAAATGCAACATAGACACGGTAAACGAAAGTTAATATCCTATCTCAGTACAAATAGTGATATCACATCTTTAAAATGAGATATAATAATAATATTTTAATAATTTTTTATATGATGTGTAATTATTTTTTTAACTCGATAAACATTTATTGCACCTATTATTGAAAAGACTCCACCTCCTTGATAGCTTAGATATTTTAATGTCATAATAATAGGATTCAAATATTATTTTAAATGATTCTAAAATTATCTTCCTATTACATGTTAGGAAGTTGTGATTTATTAACATCTAGAAAACAGTTTCACGAAAGTTGCTATCTACATTCATATGCACACTTATTGAAAAAAATTGTTATTCAATACTTATTTATTATCATTAGTCAATTGCTATTTATGATTATATCTATATTATTAAAGAAGCTAGGTATCTTAAGTATTTTGATGTTGTAATAACAGGTTTTAAATATTATTTTAAATGTTTTTCAAATTATCTCCCTATCACACATTTGAAAGTTGCGATTTATCTAAATCTAGAAAATAAATCTAGAAAACAGTTTCACCGAAGTTACTATCCACATCCATATAAGTAGTTATTGAATATCATTCATCAATTGTATCTATATTATCTATGCTTGAGGGCTTCTTATTATTGTCATTTCGGTGTCTAAAAGAAATTAATGAAGTTTTATTTTTTATTTTATTAAATTAGCCTAAAAACATTATATAGTCATTAGCAAATCCTATTATTAAGTGCAATTATCAATATTCTGAATGAGGTAAAATCATCATTATATCTCATTCACATTAATAGGAAAGTTTTCTACTCCTCTTTGTTTCCCGAACTATGCATTTCTATACACCCTATGTGTATACTTCCCAACTACCCTTCTTTCTCTCTCTCTCCCCTCCATTTTTATCTCTCTATTTTCTACATTTTCTACATACATGACTATATTCATGTCTCCTCTTACTTTGTGAAAACTCACTTTTTTACCTTTATAACTTACTCAAAATCCATATTTTTCACTTCCTTCTCTCCCCTTCTCACTCTAACACATTTTAGAAAAATAGATGTTGCTCTTCTTGTTTTCCCATCAATTGTAACACTCCTTAAATAATAGGTCATAGAACTCAAATTATTAAGATGCCTTTTAATTTGATGGCTTAAAGTCCATTGGAATTCCAAAGTTAACTATGCTTAGGCTAAGTCAATCCTAAGATGGGTGACCCCAATGGGAAGTTGCTATATTAAAAGATAAAACTATATGGTATTTCATACCAAATTAAATAATATCTTGGTGGAAGGAATTTCGGTTTAAAGTAGTCAACTAGTAGGAAGGGTGGAGTCTTTATTTAGTGGTGATCTTGAACCCATATAACAAGACTGACGAGAATGTCAGTTCTATAAGTATGATAGAATATGATGCCCCTTAAATAAAAGGTAATGAAACTCTAATTATCGAGATACCTTTTGATATAGTGATTTAGAGTTCGTTGAAACTGCAAAATTAAGCATATTTAAGGTTTAGTCAATCCTAGGATGGGTAACCTTCTAAGAAAGGTCGTTACATGTAGTATTAAAGCAGTTCACCAACCGGAATGGTAAAAATCCCTACTTCGTGGTGGTTATAGATCTATGTAACAAAACTAATGAGAACGTCAATTCTATAAAGGTAGTAGATTATAATACTCCTTAAATAATAGGTCACGAAACTTTAATCAACAAGAAGCCTTTTGAAGTGGTGGCTTAGTGATAAGAATCATACTATCAGACCTTTAAACCAAGCATAAGCATGAAGCCTTAAGGGACTATTGAAGCGGATTATACTTTTCCAACCAACTTCTACTAAGGCTGAATTGATCCTCTCTACCAACCAACTTCTTATGTTGAGCTGAGTAACTTTCCATCTCTCAGTAGTTGACTATCAACCTGAAATATGCTTCACTGATAGTCTAACCCCTCACGTATCTACTCAACCATGACCATGATGACCTTTAACTCAAAAATATTGGTGTTGAGAACCCTAACACACATTCATAGCCATGTCTTCTTGAAAGGAACCCAAGTTTGCTTGATTCCCCTACTCGGCGACCTCTATCCTGACCATACCATTTGTTTGTTTTTGCCAACAGCATCTCTAGTGACCTATCGCTACATGTCTAACCCCACTTAAAAGGATTCTACTATACCAATCATTGATTTGTTTAAATATATTACTTCTTTTAAGCAATATCTTTTTTTGTCTTTTTCATGTTAGGTAGGATGCCCTAACATTTCAGGTATAAATACCCTTGTAATATATAGCCACAATCATCATATATCTAATATTGAATATACTTTCCCTTTTTATGAGCTTAGTGTGGTTACTTCCCTCTTTTTACTTTTATCTTAACCCTTAAGTAAAGTTAGGTAGCAAGTAACCTCATTGAGTTGCTTGTGCATTATATCGAGTTAGCTTTGTGAGTCCATGAAGTTTTATTGGTGCATCATATCTTCAAAATTGTTTATGGTTCTACTTGTTTGTTTTCATTGTTATTTACACATTTCTCATCTTCATTTTCAAGCTTTTTGCAAGCTTAGACTCACCTTGATATTATCACCTTTGTTTACTCTCGACACAGCATATCATCTTGATATTTGAGCAGAGGTTTGTTTAAGTCGTGTTTAAGCTTCCTTAAGTTATAGTGTTTGATGTAATAGTATGTTATAGTTGGCTATGAATGTTTGAGTAAGAAGAGGGCATAGTAGTTTACTGTGACTATACATTCTATTTTGTATTGTTTCAAACATACAAAAATAGAGCAAGTTTCAGTTAGGTTTATCATTCTTTGGAGTAGTTGTTGTATTCACAAATTAGTTAAACATTCGTATGGAAGAGTCTATGTGTATTATTTAGCTTAAAGGAAA
Organism: Lumnitzera littorea; assembly: GCA_024138015.1. Lineage (NCBI taxonomy): Eukaryota > Viridiplantae > Streptophyta > Magnoliopsida > Myrtales > Combretaceae > Lumnitzera > Lumnitzera littorea. Next base: position 89,720,584 of record JAMXBB010000009.1, on the reverse strand, counting down.
CATGTTTGTTGTTTCTTAGAAGCTGAGTTTGTTATTGAGTTTTTTCAAAGAGAATGACGAATCTAAGTGTCAACATCGATATTGGAGATAATAATAGCGGTTTTGTTCACTATGGACAACAACCTCAAAATACCCCTAAAAGTACTAATGAACAAATTGATGAGATGAGTAATCTTATAGCCGATTTAACTAGAGCTGTTCATGCATTGGCCTTTCGACCTACCTAGGCTACATTGAATACTCCTTAAGCCATTAGACTTACGTGAGGATAAATCTTAGCTCAACAAGCTCAAAGTGGAGGACTAGTAATGCGTCTCCAAGGTCATACACATGTAGAGACACTACAACGAACAAAAATAAGAAAATAAAATGGAGGTTGTGGTAAACACGTAGCTATCTAACTAGATATGACGCACCAATAAGCACCTACACGACCTAAGATTTGTCAAATGTAACGCATTGGTCCGAGTGATAGGGTTGCTTGCCACAATCCCTATTAAAGAAATCGATAAGAGTGGGTAAAGGAGAGTTTTCTAATAGAAAGGTCTCAAGAGTTTTTTCATTAATATGTTAAGTTTAGCTAAAACCCTATATATGTGCTCTATTTATACATAGTGGCAAACTTATAAATAAATGACTAAAAGGATGCCTTAGCGGCATTCTTGTAAATACAAAATGAATATGAGGGTAATTTAGGAAAAATACAATAAAAATGAAGTCTAAATAACATAAGCTTAAATAAATGATCAAATGAGATGTCCGAGTGAGGAGTTAACAAGTTGGGCTTCGGCATTTGATGGGGTTGGTACCTCGCATCCTATCATCATCTCTCTCTTGAAAAAGTTTCAACCCGAAACTTGATAAGTGATTACGCCAACTTCCACTTGGATCAAAGATAAATCCATAAAAGCAAAACAGAACTAAACTACAGCAGCTCAACTTAATGATCAAAACAAATACAATCCGGTGCTCATTCTACTCATCATGAGCATAATCAATTGAGCTCTTCATCAAACACCCTTCCTTCCACTCATCATGTATTCTATCAATTACCCCTAAGTAGTCCCAACAATTATCAATCATAGGGAATAACATGACTTCAAGCTCAAACAGAACATGAGCTTAGGGAATTTGAATATGTAAGAGCTTAAACTGCTTTACTTCCTCAACCATTTTGAGAGCTTCATACCCTTCCAATGTGAGCTTCTCAACTTCATTTTCAACAGTTATCACCTCATCCACTTCCTCATAACTCCGTTCTCCTCTCCTCCATCTATATACTTCAAATTCTTCCAATGTAAGACAACTAAGGGTAAGAACAACACAACCTAAATAGAAATATCCATCATCATGACCTTAGAAAACACCAATAAACAGCCTATAACACCTCACAAGCACAACACTACTATAATACATATCATCTCCAAACAACCCCATCAATTGATCAAAATAAAAGAATCTAACATGTAGATGGCTAATATAATAGTACATGTGATCATTAATAGCATCAATTGTCAATGGTAATGAGATCACATTAGGAACATAGGTGCTAAGTTGCAACTCATCTCTTCCTTCCTTATCAATCTTCTTCTCATCTTCAACTCTTACTTCCTTTCCCTAAGATCTCTTCTCTTCAATATTCTTTGGTTAAGAGTTCTTTTAGCGTCTTAGTTTATCCTTAATCTCTCTAAGCCCAGCAGGTAGAATCTGTAACAATTCCAGTACATATGGGGAAGTAAGATTTATGGCTTAGCAAGAAAACTTCGTCCTTAAGCTCTATGCATTACGATACCTATGTTAAGCTCTAATAGCCATATAGAATTATTTCAATCTAATAATGTTGAAATAAAATCAAGAACTTGACACTTTAATTTTCAACAGCATGCAACAATCGAAGACTTCAATCCGTCTACTGCATTTAAGATGTTAACTGCTGTAGGGAAAGCCCAGCTTACTACTTGCTGGTCCGACCAAAACCAATAATACAGCACATAAAGCACTCACACTTGTTTTTCAAGTCATACACAATGGCTCCTGTACTTCTTCAAGGCGCAACACTTTCAACTACACACTTGTCACTCTTGGCCGCACACAACACAACAACTTCGATTTTACTATAAAGCTTTGACCGAGTTAGCTTGGTAATTCTTAGGAAAACATCAAGTCAGACACTTCAACTTCAGCTTGGTCCTCCACATGGAAGTAGCAATTTAGTGCTTCAAATACCTTGGCTTGCTAGTCAATTGGCTCAGTAACTAGGATAGTTCAGACACAATATTAGCAATTTGGCAAGTTAATGATCAAGACAACATGTTTTTCTCTTCAAGGCTAAAGGAGCTCGGCAATTTGAAGTTAGTTCAGGCCGGTCAAGAAGTTGCGACAGCTCGGACACATGCTAGCTCAGCAATTTAAATGACAATAGCAAATATACGCATGTGTTTGCTACTCTAGTTCAATTCGGCAAAGCAAGGGAAATAGTAGCTTGGTGTCGCTCACTGTTCAATAATGCGACACTACAACACAACCTGCTTTGTACACTTCGGAAACAGCACTTCGACAACTCGGCTATTGTGTAGTTCAGCTAAAAAATATCACTACGACACTATTACGTAGGTTTGGTTCACAAGACTGTCAACACTCCATCGACAACACAACTCATCATTCACTTCAGACTTCAATAGTTCTGAGCTTGGACACCTCAACACAATAGCATAGCACCGGTATGACATACACTTCAATTCAGCGACACTACAACACACACGCACATGACAGCTCAACATCGATCAACACCAACTGTAATCACGTGTACAACAGCTCGGCCTACTTTACACAACTCAATAGATCGGCTCGGTCACAAGCGTGGTAATGTTAGGATGTCAGCTTCAGTTCGGACAATTTAGTTCCTTAGCTTGGCTATCTATGAAATTTTGCAGTTCGGACTTCAATTTAAATAGCTCGGGAAACAAGGACAGCTCGATATTTTGGGTTTCTCGACAATACCAATCAGCTCAGAACTCAAGTAGGCAAACAGATCTCAACGCGACGACTCGAACTAAGTATATATTTAAGTTCGGCACTTAGTCAACACCACTGGCTCGCTATGGTCACTTGCACCTACATGTAGAGTTCAGCTAGGTCACACAATACGTCACCGGGCAATTGGTCCAATGCACAACAGCTCGGCATCGGTTACTCTTTATACGACAGTGCACTTAACTTAGTTCCTTGCCAACACTTGGTTCTGTTCGGCATAGCAGTAGCTACAGTCGTAGCCCCACGCAATAGTTTGGCAGAGTCACTCAGTTAGGCACTTCGGATCACAGTAGTTCAAAGTTCGGATCACTACTCTAATTCAAGTTGACAAGGTACACTCAGCTTAGATGTAGAGTTCAGTTCGACAGTTCATGAAACAACTCGAATACACTTCATTAGCTCGGATTGCATTCAGAGGATTGTAGCTTAACATGTCATAGGAGCTCACCACTTCTTCTTCCTTCACCTCAGTTCGGTAGTGAGTTCCTTCATTACAGTTTAGATTGTAGCAGATTGGGGCTTAGTCACTACACTTCACTTGTCATACACACAAACACAGCCAACACGACTCCTCCAAGGCATACGATTTTGTAGCTACTCGTGCATACACAAATTAGATACAACAGCATGCCCAACACACCAATAAACAAACACACAGTTCTTTGTCACAACGGATTGCGACAATCTCACGACCAACTCTAGCAGTTTTCCCAATTAGTTGCGATGCATAGACCCAATCACAGTCCCTTACTAAACACTATACATGACCCACCAATGTTAACTCTAGCGACTACCTCAACCAAACTCGCAGATCCACACGACTCCGACACTCAGTGACGACTACATCGCCACTTCTCAGATAATAGTCATACACCACCGCCTCCACTCCGTTGCAACTATGACACCTAATTACAATTTGTACCTACAACAATAGAATCTCCACTAAGCACGTATATCACCTTCACAACACTATATGTGGTGTTCACAGTCCACACACAAGAATATCAGGTAATCAATTCAACCTCATGAGACTCTTAAATTAGTGCCACATTCATACATAGCTAATACCCACTATACTAGTATGCGAATTCTTATGACTTAGTACACTACACAAATGACAGCAATATCCTCAATAAACCTTAGGTAACTACTTATGGTGACCAAACCAATATATATATATATGTATATATGTTAAAGCAACAACTAATTGATGTAAAGATACTCCCAATACTAAAATATTCAACAAACCCGCAACAAAGAAATTTCACGAATAATCCATATTGCTGTAAACCTAAATCTATTAAACTCTAGTAAATAAAACTTGATATCTCAATAAGTTTCAACAAACCAGTACCTTTCAAATACAAATCAGTAACTCCAACACACTTACTATGGTAGTCACAGGAGGAACACAACAACCTCCTACGATACACGAACAAAAACTTCATGGAACCTAACATACTCTCTCATCAAAACCATGCACTGATACCAGCGAAGCTGATACATCTACGAGGTTGTACAAAAGGAGAGGAACCCTAACGAAAAAAAAAAGAAAATAAAATGGAGGTTTTAGCAAACCCCGTAAGCTATTCAACTGGATATGACGCATTAACAAGATCCTACACAGCTTAAGACTCGTCGGATGTGATGCATCGATTCGAGTGATAGGGTTACTTGCTACAATCTTGCTAAAATGATTGATAAAAGAGAGTAGAGGAGAGGTTTCCAATAGAAAAGTCTCAAAGGTTTTTCATTAATATATCAAGTCTGGCTAAAACCCTATACATGTGCTCTATTTATACATAGTGGCAAACTTGTAAATGAAGAACTAAAAGGATACCCTATTGGCATTCCTGTAAATACAAAATAAATATGAGGGTAATTTAAGAAAAATACAATAAAAAGGAAGTTTAAATAATATGAGCAAAAATAAATTATCAAATGAAATGTTTAAGCGAGGAGTAGATGAACTGGGCTTTGGTATTTGGTGGGATCAGTATCCCGCATCTTATTAAGTATGAGGATGAGTACAAAGAATGGTTGACTTAGGTGATATGAATGATGAAGGAGAAGAAGAGTATAATGAGAAAGAGGAGCAAGCTCAAGCACCCCGAGTTGCCGACTATGTGAAGCTTTAAATTCCGAGCTTTAGTGTTTCTGAGAATGTAGATGACTATTTGTATTAGGAGGAGAAGGTTAAATGTGTTTTCAATTATTACCCATACAAGGACCGTAAGAAGGTGAAGACTACTACTATAGAGTCCTCAAGTTATGCCACGATGTGGCATGAGAACTTCCAAATTATGCAAAGGTAAGAAGGATATAGGGAAGTTAATACTTGGCTTGAGATAAATAGGATACTTAGAAACCGATTCGTACTGGATACTTATTTAGAAGATACTTTTGCTCGGTTTCAAGGGCTAAGATAAAGAAGCTGAACTATTGATGAATATATTCAGGAGTTTTAAATACTTATGATTCGATGTAAAGTAAATGAACCATCAACCCAAACAATATCCAAATTTCTCACTTGATTGAGAGGTGACATCCGATATGTTATAGAGCTTTAACAATTTACTATATTGGATGAGGCTATAAGAATAACTTAGCGAGTAGAAAGGTAAAGGAAGAATAGGTCGAGTTGACCTCCAATGAGTAGACTAGTCTAACTAAGCTGACTTGCTCAAGGAAGTTACCGAGCTCAGCAAAGTATCGAACCGAATAGAAGAACATATGTTAGAGCTGAATAGAAGGGTCGACCAACTAATGGCAAAGTACCGCCGAGAACTTATGAGAAGGGATAAAGATCTGGGAGAAAGACTAGCCAGATTAAGTGTTTCAAATGTCAAGGGTTTTGGTACATGGCTGCCCAATTTTCAAATCAAAGAATTATGATTATCAAGGGTGTCATGAAGATTGAGGTAAACAGCATAAATGAGGAGCTAACGGAGGAAAAAGAAGTAAAGGAAGAGATTGAGGCTAATGTCAGGCTGGTTGAAAAAGATGTGTTTATTGACGATTCAGACAAGTTAACTTTAGTTGTCCAATGTGTGATAAGTTCGAAACCCTCCACTAAGGAGGAGTAAAGAGAAGATTTGATCCATATCACATGTAAGGTGAAAGAGTAGGTATATGCACTTATAGTAGGCAGTGGAAGTTGCACTAATGTCACATCTGTTGGCTTTGTTAAAAAGCTTAAGTTGCCAACTTGCTTACACCCAAAGCCATATAAGCTACATTAGCAAAATGGGGGAGAGCACTACATGTTACTCAGCAAGTATTGTTGCCAATTTTTATTAGAAATTATTCTGATGGAATTCTCTATGACGTGCTATCCATATATATATCTCATATGTTGCTAAGTAAACCTTGGCTTTTTGATTGAAAGGTTATGCATGATGGATTCAAGAACACTTATATGTTTAAGAAGGATGGAAGGAAGATCACGTTAAACCTTATAACGTTGAGTCAAGTTAGCAAGCTGCAATCTAACTTACTTAAAGACTTAAGAAGACCTTGATTCTGAGTAGAGCCAAGCTTTGAAAAGATATTAAGATAGATAAGCCGACTGTTCTATTGATCAGGCAACTACCAGAGTTAAAGGAGTAGATTGAGCTACCCCTAGAGGTCAAAGAGCTATTAGACAAATATGCTGACCTATTTCCTAAACAGTTGCCTGAAGGATTACCCCCCTTTTCAAGGCATTGAATATTGCATTAACTTGATACCCAGTGCTACCCTACTAAACAAGATAGCTTATCGGATGAACCCTAAACAAGCCGCTAAGCTCCAAAGATAAGTTAATGAACTATTGAAAAAAGGCTATGTAAGGGAAAGTCTCAACCCTTGTGCTATGCTGATGCTCCTTATGTTGAAAAAGGATGGTACCTGGTATATATGCATTAACAATACAGTTGTGAATAAGATCACAATCAAGTACATGTATCCTATCTCTAGGTTGGATGACATGTTGGATGAGTTGAATAAAGTTGGGATCTTTAATAAAATTGATATGAAGTTCAATTACCATCCGATTCGAATGAGGCTAGAAAATGAGTAGAAAATTGCATTCAAAACTTGACATGGACATTATGAGTAGATGATAATGACTTTTGGCCTATCAAATTCCTCAAGTACCTTCATTTGATAGATGAACTATGTGCTCAAAAACCTAATTGGAAAGTGTGTCGTAGTCTATTTTAACAACATCCTTGTATACAGTACCGATTGTCGAGACACACTGAACATCTCTATACCGTACTTGATGTACTCTAAGCTGAGAGGTTATTCGGGGATTTGAAGAAGTGTTGTTTCTACCAGAAAGAAGTAGAATTTCTAGGATATGTAGTTATTGGAAGAGGCTTACAAGTCAATGATGAGAAAATCTGAGCAATTGTCAAATAGCCAACCTTAACCACCTATGCCGAAGTGAGAAGTTTCTATGGACTAGCATCCTTTTACCAAAGATTCATTAGAAACTTCAATGCCATTGTTGTACCCCTTACTAAGTTGATAAAGAAGAATATCGACTTCAAGTGGGGTGAGAGAGAGGAGAGAAGTTTCATTGAATTAAAGGCGAAATTGACTTCTACATTAATATTAGTTTTGCCTAACTTTAAGAAAATTTTTGAGCTCGAATGTAATGCATCAAGCATTGGGATAGGCATTGTTTTGATGTAAAAAGGCTAACCAATTACTTACCATAGCAAAAAGTTGAGAGGACCTCAGTTGAACCACTCAGTGTATAATAAAGAACTCTTAGCTCTTATCCGAGAGCTCTAAGTATGGCAACACTATCCATTGCCAAGAGAGTTCGTCATTTATACAGATCATGAATCTTTAAGATATCTCAAAAATCAAACTAAGTTATCAAAATGGCAAACACCGTAAGTTGAATTCCTCGAAGGATTATAATTCATAATTTAGTACAAACAAAGCAAGAATAATGTAGTTGTCGATACTTTATTGAAAAGACATGTTCTTCATACTGTAGACACCCCATTTTTACGCTCCAAACTTACTACCCCCCTTTTTTTTAAAATTTTTTAAAATAGGATAAACAGTCCTAAATTAGGAAAAAAAAAAAAAGAAAACCCAAAATATAATAAATTTAAGAAAAATAAGAAATTTAGAAAAGATACCAAAAATAGAAAATTGAGTAAAAGCCAAAAAAATTAAGAAATTTAGAAAAATAGAAAAAAATAGAAAATTTAGAAAAAACCAAAAATAAGAAAACAAAAAAAAATTGAAAATTGAAAAAGTCATAAAAAAAATAAAGAATTTAGGAAATATAGATAAATAATAATCTTAGATAGTATAATAGGATATACCTTTTTTTTTTTGTTTAGATAAAAAATAAGGAGAAGGTTATTAGGCTTAGGCTTAGATTTGAATCTGGCTTAGGCTTAGATTTGAATCTAGCTTAGGTCGACCTTGTCTATGCACATATGAACAAGGCATAGGCCAACGGCCTAACAGATAAGTATTTGAGTTTGGATTTGCATTAAGCTGGAGGTCTTGGGTTCGAACCTCATCAAATGCATAAGATTACCTTTTGCTTTTATTTATTTATTTATTTATTTTCCATACATAATGCACCATTACTTATTAAGAAGTGACTGGGTTAAGTGTCAAACCGTGACACATGGCACTTTGTGATTGGCCTTGACAACACACTCTCCCTTTTTCTTCTCCCCTTTCCTTTTCTTTCCATCCCTTTATCACTTAAAAAAATAAATACAGCAATGGGGGCTCTCTCATCCACTTTAGAATGGCACCATCTCTCTCTTTCACACAACTGGAAAACACATGCCCATACACACACAACCTAACCTTTCTCTAACCAAAATAGACCATCCTTGTTCCTTCACTCCCTGGCCACACTTCGACAACACCCATTTCTCAAACCCACTGACTCTCTTTCCACACAATATATGTACGCCCGACCCTAACCTTCTTCTCTCTTACAACATAGCCCCAACTTGCATGCCCTATCTACGGCAAACCCTACCCCCTTTCCCCTATAACATTGCTTCACACATACACTACTTTACTACGCATCAACACAACAATACCCAATTGCGATTATAATCTACTCTCGACATCTCTCTCATTCTACGCATAACTGCCAGACTAACATCTCCCAATTAGCCACACATATGCAGTAGCCACCAACCTAATACAATTGCAAGATATATAAGCCTTTTAATCCCCTTCACCTTCAAACCCTCTCTCTTAAACTCACACTCAACTACTGCATCGACCTACAATTGGAACCTTATTCCAACAAACACCAACCAGATCAGACTAAACCTACTCTCTCTCTATCAATCGTCACCAACCCAAACACTAATCTACCTCCATCTTCACTGCAACCACCATTCACTGCCCAAACATCGACCACCTTTAAAACGACTGCTATTGGCTATAGCATTTTCCTTACACCCCCTAACCCCAATTGAAAACTCACAAAAAAGCCTTTTCCCGATCATTTTGACCGTTGAAACGGCTTCTGAAGCACCACTCTAGTCACTGCCATCATCTACTTTGAAGCCGACTTAAAGCAGTGATCGACCCGATCCAATGCTTAACCTGACTTGTATCCAATTGTTGTCCAATTCAAACCCTCTTCCTATTTGGAGTCTTGTTTTGTTATTTCGGCTATAGCATTGAATTTTTTTAAATAATTTATTTATTTATTCTTAAATATTGTATTTGTAACAAAAAAAAAGTTTAAAAAAGGAAAAAAAATAGAAGAAAACGAGAAAAAGAAAAAAGGAGAAAAAGAATAAAACAAAAAAAAAGATGGAAAAAGAAAAAGAAAAAAAAAGAGGATGAAGTTTAGTTCCTATTTATTTATTTTAGAAAGTGAAAATAAAAATAAAAATAATGAAAAATAATATAAGTAATAAAAAAATCATTTTACTACACAAAAAGCCAATTTTCTAATAAAATTAAAAATAAATAAATCAACCATTTTTCAAACTAGGGCTCTTTAGAATTTCCAAAAAATAAAACCTTAATTAGGATCCTTAGAACATTTCCTTAATTAGCATTGAATTGGGTAAAAACGTAAATTTGATTTTTTTTCAAAACTAAAATCACTCATCCTACTATGAACTATGAAAGTTTGATCTCGAATAGTAGGTACGTAGGCACTCATATACAAATACAAGGCGACTTAAAATATGTAAACTTTTCTTTTCTTTTTTCTATCTTCTATAAATAATTGATCATTTTATCTTTTTTTTTTTAAATTAAATTAACTTGCATGTAGATATATTTCATTATAAGGGTATATTAAAAAGTAAATTTAAACTCGGAGAGATTAAAAGTAGTAGTACTATTTAGGGTTTAAAAAATTAGATCCTGGATCTAGATCTTTGGTTTTAAAAAATTGTTTTAACAAAAAAAATTGATTTTTTTGAAAAATCGGTAACTGAGTTATAATCAATCTACTCAATTAATTATAACTTAACTCTTTTTCCTAACTCCAGTCGAATGGTGACTCCAAAATATTTTCAAAGTTAAAAAAACCGCTTTTCTTTAAACCCTAGTCGAAGGTTAGTATTAAACAAGTAGGATTTAATATTAATCGGTTTAAAGAAAACTTATTTATAAACACTGGGAGAAAAAATTAGGCTTGACACTTACTAAGTTACAGACCAAACAGTTAAGGTTTGTGAGCATCAAAGATCAATATCCTCATGACCCTCATTTTGGTCCTATATTTAGACGATATGCCAAAGGAAGAACAATGGATGACTATCACATGCAAGATAGATATCTATTTCGGGGAGGCAAGTTATGTATGTTGACTTATTCTTTAAGAGAATTACCTATTAGAGAAGCTCATTCTGGTCGACTTTCTAAGACATTTTGGGAAGAAGAGGACGTATGAGCTATTAAGTGGATGGTTCTTTTAGCCAAAGATGAGGTGAGATGTACATTGAATTATTAAGAGTTATGTTACTTATAGGAGGGCTAAATGTTGAGCCAAACAAGGGAAAGTGATGCCTTTGCCTGTCCTAACTTGACCTTAGACTAAGTTGAGTGTAGACTTTGTTCTTAGATTGCTATGAATTGCCTGAGGCAAAGATTTTGTGATGGTTGTCGTGGATAAATTTAGTAAGATGGTGCACTTTGTACCATGTTCTAAAACTAACAATGCTTTGGCCATTACCTTTCTCTTTTTGCAAGAAATTGTTCGATTACATGGTGTGTCGAGAAATATAGTCTCAAACAAAGATACAAAGTTTCTAAGCCATTTTTGGAGGACTCTTGGGTCTCAAATGAGGACTAATCTACTATTCAATACTTCTTATCACCCCCAAACCAATAGCTAAACAAAGTTAGTTAATCATACTTTAATATCACTGCTTCGAGCTATAGTAGGGAAGAATTTGACTGATTGGGATGTCTGTTTGCTTATGGTGGAATTCACTTACAATTGTATTTTATACGATACCACCAAATAAAGACCCTTTGAAGTTGTCTATAGCTTTAATCTAAAGCTACCCCTTGACTACGTCCCTGTATCCACGTCTAAGTAAGAAAACCCTGACGCAAGAGCCTAAGCACAATCTTTGCAAAAAATCTACGAGAAAGTCACCTGGTAGATTAACCAAGCTGCCAAGAGAATGTGAGAAAAAAGGAGTAAAGGAAGCAAGTTAATACAGTTTCAACCCAAAGATTTAGTATGGCTACAATTGAGTAAGGAGAGATTCCAAAAAAAAAAAAAAAAGAATAAGTTGTCTGCCTAAGCCGAAGGTCCCTTCAAAATACTCTAAAGGACCAATGACAATGCTTATCGATTGGAATTACCCAAAAACTATGGAGTCTCTAACACTTTCAACATTACCGACATTAGTCCTTACCAACCTAAGAGAGAATCGAGCAAAGACCAGTCGGATTTGATCCTAAATCCAAATAAACCTAAAAGAGATGATATGAATCATATTACTGGACCTTTACCACTAGCCTGAGTGTAAAGCCTCAAGGGACTAACAAAGTGGATTTTGCTTTTCTAGCTAACTCCTACCAAGGCTAAACTAATCCTCTTTGCCGACTAACTCTATATGCTAAGCTGAGTAACTTTTCATCTATCATTAGTCTACTGTCAACCTCAAATATGCTCTACTAACAGTTCAACCCCTTACGCATCTACCTAACCATGACCATGTTGACCTTCAACTTGACAGTATGGATGCCGAGAACCCCAGCATAAATCTACAACTACGTCTTCCTAAAAGGACCTTAGGTCTACTTAGCACCTTTACTCACCACCTCTACTCAGTAACCTCCATCCTGATAGTACCATTTGTTTGTTTCTACCAGCAATGTCTCTAATGACCTGTAGCCATGTGTTCAGCCCTATGTGAAAGGATTCCATTACACTAATCATTAATTTGTTTGAATTTTCATTTGTACCCCTTTATAATTTCTTATACATTGCTTCTTTTAGGTAATACCCTTTTTTGTCTTTTTCATTTTAGGTAAGATACCTTAACATTTTAGGTATAAATACCGTTCTCATATGTAGCTACAATAATCATACATCTAATATTGAACATACTTTCCCTTTTTATGAGCTTAGTGTGCTTACTTCCCTCTTCTTACTCTTATCCTAAACCTTAAGTGAGGTTAGGTGGTGAGTGACCTCATTGAGCTCGCCACTCATGTATCAAATCGAGTTAGCTTTGTGAGTTGCAAAGTTTCCATAGTATGTCATAGCTTGGAATCGTTCATAGTTCTGTTTGTTATTTTCATTGTTATTCATACATTTCCCATCTTCGTTTTTTAGCTTTCTACAAGCTTAGACTTACCTTATACTATTGCCCTTGTTTGCTTTCGGAATAACATATCACATGGAGTACATCAGAACTCCAAAGTTAAGCGTGTTCAAGCTAAGGCAATCTTATTATAGGTAAACCCTTGAAAAGCTACTACACTAATGAACAAAATCATGCGGCGTTCAACATCAAAATAGACAATACCTTACTAGGAGGAGTTTCGATTGAGTTATTGCATCGACATTCTTTGATAACACAACATAACTAAACAATTTGAAGGTGTTAATGATTATAAAGTGTATTTAGTTGCATATAACTTAAAACTAGGTTAAAGTTGAAAGCATCAAGTTTTGGCCTTTTCATAGATTAAGCATCTTGGTTGTCATGGAATTAATATAAAGAGTTTCGATTTTTGTTTTCATGACTGTACAATATAATAGAGCAACGGGAGCATAAAAGATCAGGTCTTGGTGAATCTAACAATGAAGAAAAATGGCAAGGAGGGGAGAGATGGATGTGTATCATGACATCTATAAAACAATGAATGTTTGTTGGCCAAAACAAATTTGTAAGTGTAGGTTGTAACATCTATTGATTAGTTTTTATAGAAGCAAATCACAGTTGCATAGATTGTAAGAGAAAGAAACCAATGGAAAGTATTCATGAAATCAATTGTGCTTATTTTATAGCCATTACATATTTATTCTCTCTCTATTTTCTATTGTTGTTTCATTATTCTTCTACTTTGTCAGTTAACTCGTCTTTTTGGAATTACTTTCAGGTTTGAGCTTTTGGTTAAAAGGCCTCTTATTTGTAACATGCTTTTGCTTTTAGGATCTTTTAGAGCTCATAACTTTTCCAGTTTGTATGGATGATCTCGATTGTGTTTGATTGGATTTACAGTAAGCTTTAGGTGTTCCTAAAAGTTCTATGTAACAACCTAATTAAAGGTTTCTTCCTTTCTTTTCTAATCATAATGCTTTAAACAAAATTTGTATCAGTGTACTTGTTTTGTTAAAGTTTACTAGATGATAAGTTTTGTTTTATGCTTAAAAGAACAAGGTTTTATGTAGTGAATTTTTAAGGGATGGAGTTCCCACATCCCTCATTGGTATCTCATTTGTGTTTTGTGGCTTTTCCCCAATTATATATTGCTATGAATGAATGAAAACTCAAAAGTAACCTATATAGAGCTATATCTGATTTGAATAAAATATAGACATGACATTGATGATAAGGAGACTTTATCTAGTTAACATTGTTTGGTGCGATATAGAGAAGTAAGTATTGACTTTGATTTTCTTAAATTTGATAATATAGGTTATCTATGTTGAAAATATATGTTGGAAACATGGAAATTGTAATTTATAAAACCATTGTTTATGTTTACAAAAGATAAAAAAAGTAATGATACTTATGAAAATGTGTAATCTTAACCATTGATTAACTTTTTATCTTACAAGTAGAGAATAAGAGGTTAATAGATACGTGATACTATACGGTTACATATCATATGAATAAAGGGAGGAACTTTAGAATTTCATAATTTATTCAAGGGTTAAATTCATTGCTCTTAGTTTTAAAGGTGAAACAAAACCACTAACTTGGCTATAGAAAAAGTGGGTTATTGTAACTGTATAATTGAATGAACCTCTTATTTCTTTTCTTTGCATTATAATTACTTATAGTCTAAATTATCTATAAATCAAATTGTCTACTTTTGCTTTTAAAATTTCAGTAAAAAGAGAAACAACGTACATCTCATAAATGGTCATTATGAAAATTAATTGAAAATTAATTGTTGTTTATTTATTCTTGAAGTATTATATCTAAAAGTTTCAAAAAACTACATCTTATATATTTAATATCAATCATTTAGAACAATGCTTAATCTTATATATTTAATATCAATCATTTAGAACAATGCTTAATTGGGATTTCATGTGTTATATTTCATCTTATAGATTGGAAAGTAAATAAATGCTAATTAATATTGTTATCCTATATTATATGGAATGATAAATGTTCATATGGTTTTGCTTCTGATATTTTCCAGGTTTCATTCATAGAACCTTTTTTCAAGTACCTAATCATTGTCAACATATGTAATTATTTATTTAATTATTTCCCAATTAATATTTCATGCGTTTAATATTAAATTTGTACACACAAATTTAACACTTCAAGAATGAATGAATGAATAAATGTGTTTTAAATAAATGAAACAAATATATAAAATGTATTATTTTGGAACTTTAGATATAATACTTTAAGAATAAATATATAGCAATTCAATTTTCAATTAATTTTCATAATGACCATCTATAAGATATACATTATTTCTCTTTTTATTGAAAGTTTAAAAGCAAAAACAGAAAATTTGATTTATGGATAATTTATACTATAAGTAATTATAATGCAAAGGAAAAATAAGAGATTTGTATATTTTTATTTCAATTATACAGTTGGCGATTGTAATAATCCATTTTTTCTATAATCAAGTTAGTGATTTTGTTTCACCTTTACAATTAAGAGCAATCGATTTAAACCTTGAATAAATTATGAAATTCCCAAGTTCCTCCCTTTATTTATATGATATATGTAGATGAAGAATTCAATTGTAGTGGTCATGTGTATGCAGCGTACATCTCATGCTTCACATGGCTTTTGAGGAATGACATAGAATGATATATACGTAATGACTTGAAGAAAAAGAGGCAAGGAGGAAGAGTAGGCAATGAGCTTCGAACATACGCATGATGAGTATAAGAGCTATAAAGCATCAACTTCACTATTTTAGATGACAGGTGGTGTGTTCTTTACTTTGAGCTTTATTGATCTTATGTCGTAACATTATGATAGCATGATGCCATTTCTCTAGATAGTTGAATTATTCCAAATGAAGAGGAGCTCTAAAGTATTTATAGAGTTAGGCCATCGACGATGTCTATTACATTACGGTGATAATTGACGACCGAGATGAGTCATAATGGATTCTTCCATGGGCTCTTATTGACTTTGAGCCCATAACAAGCCTCTCTATATACATAAACTTCCCTAAGCAAGGTTTAAAGTAGACGGGTCGGCTTAACAATCCCTACTCTAAGCCTATCATGCCATATCTCCTTAAGTAATCCCAAATTCATAAACTCGACTCTTTGAGCCTTGTCACCTTAATTCAAAGAGTTAAATCCAAATCATTAATGGAATTAAAGTTCATAAATTATTTTAGCCCCTCTATAATATACAACCATGTAGTATTACATATCTATTAACTTCTTATTACCTACTTGTACCATGAAAAGTTAATATAATGATTTAGATAACATATTTTTGTAAGTATCATTACTTTTCTTTCCTTGTAAACAAAAATAATGGTTTTATAAATTACAATTTTCACATTTAAAATATATAATTTTTAACCTAAATAACCTATATTTTCAAACTTAAGAAAGTCAATATGATAGGAATCAACCCTTTAAATTGATCACCTATAACAGAGTTAGAGGAATCCAAGGACTCACTCGGAGAATACTAGTTTAAAACCGTATCCAAGACGAAGGTTCCTATCCCAACCTTATTCCCTACTGGCCTAATTGCTAGACCTTCACGTGTATCAGACCTGCTTCTGTCCAACAGCAATGGTTTATCCTAGAAGACAACCTAAGACTAGCCGAGCTGAGCTCTTGAGTCGACCATAAACATCTGACCCCAAGTGAAGCTAACTTCTCTATAAAAGGACTGATTGGTCCCCGACCTGATCTAGATCAGGTTAGCCCATGATTGCAAGCACTTTTTTGTTTTCGCCTACTTTATATCATAATTGTAATACCTAACATCAAGCGACTCATGTCTTCTAACACGACATTCTACAATGATTCTTACTTTTCCATACTGAATATTCTATATCTCTTTTACCCCTTTTGGTATAACTTATGTAGCCTAATTGTAAGAATACCCTTTTATCTTTTCATATATGTAAAGTAACTCTAGTGGATTGGTATATAAACCCCCACTTACTTATATGCTAAAAACCAACAGATCAATATAGAAATTATTCACATTTTCTTTGAGTAACCTGGGCCTTCTCATTATCCCTTTCAACTCTTATTTATTCTTTTTAGTAAGGAGTAATAGTGAGTGACCATTCAGTTCAGACTAGTAAGTCATATCCAACAAATTATAAGCTAAGCAAGATTGAGTAGTGTATCATATTCATTTGATAGCTACCAAAACTTTCTAAGTTTTTCTTTATTTGCTTTTAGTTCACTTCGCTTCTTTGTGGTGCTTCTCCATGTGTCCTACCCTGAAGATGCATCACAATACATACTTCTCTATATCCCTCTAAACAATTTTAATCAGATAAAGTTTCCTTGTCATCGATGTTATGTTTATATTTCATTTAGATCAGATATAGCTATATACAAGTTACTTTGTGAGTTTTCACTCATTCATGATGATATATAATTGGGAAAAAGCTGCAAAACACAATTGAGATACAAATGAGAGATAGGGGAACTCCATCCCCTAAAAATTCATTGTATAAAACCCTATATTTTTAAGCTTGCAACAAAAACGATCATCTAGTAAATTTAACAAAATAAGCACATTGACACAAATTTCATCTAAAGCATTATGATTAAAAAATAAAGGAAGAAAGCTATGATTAGGTTTTGGATGGAATTTTTAGAAACATCCAATGCTCCCCATAAATCAAACTAAACATAATCACGATCATCCATACAAATTGGAAAATGTATGAGCTTTAAAAGATCTCAAAAGAAAAAGCATGGTGCAAATAAGAGGCCTTTTAACCAAAAGCTCGAACCAAAATTTAATTCCAAAAAGATGAGTTAACTAAGGAAGTAGAGGAGTAGTGAATCAACAACGAAAAATAGCGAGAGAATAAATATGCAATGGCTACAAAATAAGCACCATCGGTTTCATGAATACTCTCCATTAGTTTCTTTCTCCTTGCAATTTTTGTATCTATAATTTACTTCTATAAAAACCGTTTAATAGATGTCACGGCATACACTCACAAATTTGTTTTGGCCAACGAACATTCATTGTTAAATAGATGCAATAGCATAGATCCATCTCTTTCCTCCTCGTCATTTCCTTCACCATCACATTTCCCTAGACTCGATCTTTTACACTTTGATTACTCTACAATCTTGTACAATAATTCCATGACAATGAAAATGCTCCATCTACAAAAAGGCCAAAACTTGACACGTTTAGCTTTAACCTAGCTTTTGAGTTACATGCAACAAAGCATACTTTATAATCATTTAACAACTCAACAATGTTTAGACATGTTACGTTATTAAAGAATGACAATGGGAAAATGAGAAGAGCAACATCTATCTTTTTAGAACGTGTAAGAGTGAGAAGGGGAGAAGGAAGAGAAAAATATGGATTTTGAGTAAGTTATAAAGATAAAAAAGGGAGTTTTCACAAAGTGAGAGGAGACATGAATGTAGTTATGTATGCAAGAAATGTGGAAAACGAAAAGATAAAAATGGAGGAGAGAGTGAGACAAAGGCGGTCAAGAAGGATGTGCATGAGGTGTGTTGAATACACAATGGGAGAAACAGAGAGATAAGAGCAGTAAACTTTCATATTAATGTGAATGGATATAATGACAATTTTACCCATGTAGAATATTGAAAACTACACTTGAAAATAAGAGTTACTTGTGATTATATAATGTTTTTAGGCTAATCTAGTAAAGCCAAAAATAAAACTTCATTAATGTCTTTAAAACACCAAAACGAAAATTATAAGAAGCCTTCAGACTTAAATAATATTAACACAATTGATCGATGATATTCAATGGCTACCCGTGTAGACATGGTTAGTAACTTCCGTGAAATTGTTTTCTGGATGTAGATAAATCACAACTTTCAAACATGTAATAGGGAGATAATTTTAGAACCATTTAAAATAATATTTAAAACCTATTACTATAACTTTAAAATACTTAAGACACCAAGATAGGTGCAACCCCTTTTATAATATAAATATAGATATAGATAATAATTGACCATTGATAGTAGATAGGTATCAAAAAACAATTGACCAATGATATTTAGTACCTGCATATGTGGACGTAGATAACAATTTCCATGAAACTATTTTCTAGATGTAGATTAATCACAACTTCTAAACATGTATCAGGGAGATAATTTCAAAATCATGTAAAATAATATTTAAAACCTATTATTATAACATCAAAATATATAGCAAGGGAGGTGCAACCCTTTTATATAAGGACTTGTTAATATACAAAATATACAGCATATTAGTGCTAGTCTTCCTTTCATATAATTGCAAATACAAGTCTAAATATAGAGCTTTACATACATTAGTAAGGGGAACAAACATATAAGTATCTTAATAAGAAGAGGCTTCTAATGCATCACAAGCTAGGTAATCAACAATTTGATTCATTTCCTATGACTTGAATATAGCTTCAGGTCCTTAAATCACTTGCACAAGTCCTTGCATACAAATAAAGCATTAGCATAATGAGCACATGGAGTTGAGTTAAAGAGCACCAAGTCCACAATCACTTTAAAATCCATTTGAACTTCCAAATTTTTATTTTCAACTTTAGGCACAAGTCTAAGCCGAAGTAGAGACCCCATAATTCTGTTGACAATATATCTATATTTCTAAGTTTTCTCATATAGCCAGTAATCTAGTGGCTTGCATTATTTTGAATGACCCTACCCACTATTGCTTGTTGATAGGAAGGATTGTAGGATGCATATGTGTTAAGTTTTAATCATTCTTGAGTAAGCGATCTCCATGATTAATTAGCATAGCCAACTTGCTAAATATTTCTTTTGTATATAACATAAGTATAGAACTCATGTGCATTTGCACGTGTAGTACCTATGAGGTCAGTTATTAGAGTTTTCTTAGGTGAAAAGATTCTATGGTTTCAATTCCAATCCATTCTTGTATACTAAACACGAAGTTAGAAGGTGGAATCACAATTCTCTAGAATCAACAATTCTAACTTCATAGGGGAATTCAATTCCACTTGAGAAAGTAGAATCATAATTCCATTTCTCTCCATTAATTTTTATTAATTAAATTTTCATATTCAACATTTAATCTAATTGTCACATGTAATAATTAATGTTACGTTTGGTACATAATAATAGATTCAAAATGGAATCTTGATTTTAAGTTCCATTATCTTTCCTGTGCTTAGAAGTACTTTAAGAAAGCAAAATTGCGGTTCCTTGGAATCAATAGTTTTGGCTGTAATGGAGAATTTGATTCCACTTTGAGAAGGCTGAATTGCGATTCTATTTCGGCTTATCCATACACGTATAGAAGTACTTCTAGTGATTCTGTCTTCATTAATTATCATTGATTAAAATTACTTATTTAACTACCAAATTAATAATGACATCTAATAATTAAAGAGTTTTTGACAAATAATCTTTGATAGGAATCAAGCCCACTGTGCAATCACTAGGAGTCGAGCTAGAGGCTACAAGGACTCACCTAACGTATCTTAGCTAGTAAACCATTAAGGGATAAAGATTCCATCAAAGGCTTACTGCATTGCAACAATCATAAGCATGGAGCTATCATCATGACCAATATATCCCTTGGCTCGACCTTTGAGCAGACGAGCATTGAGTTGATCCCTAAGCTGATCCATTCCACTATCCGACCTTATGTAACCCTGAACCCAAGCATTGAGCTAGCAACTAAGCACTAACCTAAGATTAGGTCGGTTGATCCATCCACTGTTCTCCTATGTTCTTGCCAAGTTGCTCTTTCTTAGACACCGAGCTACCTCAATTACCTAAGACTTCATTTTCTTAGGAATAGCGGAGCATGACATGTTTTGGTCCTCTTATTAGAGTAACCATGCATAAGCAAACACATGTGCATTAGGCTCCTAATTTGAAGACAATTCTCTATCATTTTTACCTTCTTTAGCATTAATCTTAGGAGTGTTTGTACATTATTTTATGATTTACCCTTCTGTCTTTTCCTACGTGTAACCTTAGAGAGGCCAGTATATAAGCCTCTTCTTCTCGTACACAAACAATTATCATTAGCATATTGAATTCAAATATTTCCCTTTTGAGAGCACATCTCTTCTTTTAACTCTTATCTATTCCCTTTAGTAAGAAATAATAGGGAGTAACCTTGACCTTCACTTTGTGCCTAATATTAGAGTAACAAATTAGGTTGAGTAGGATTAGTTGGTATGTAATATTCAACTAGTAGCTCTCAAGTTTGACTAGTTTCTTTTGTTTTCTTGGTTCCCTGCTTGTTATGGTGCTGCTTTTGTGAGTCTTAGTCTTGGAAACACATTACTCTTAAATACACATTCCATTCTATGGGTATTTTTAAGCACAAGAATGGATTTATCATTTCAGTCTTTAATAGAGGTATGCAAGTGGGATAAACAAGCTAACACGGCTCAACTTACTTTAGCTCATATATTAAATAGGCATAGCTTATTTATTTTGCTTTTTAAATGGGTAAAAAAGAAAAAAAACTATGCCCTAACTTGCTTTTGAAACAAGTTAAATACATCGGCCCATAAGTCAAAGGTGTAAGTAAGTTAAATGAGTCAACCAAGATTAGCCTACTTTGACTCATGAATTAAATGAATTGGGTTCATTAAGCCTAGTTTTCAAATAGGTCAAAAGATTTAGTCCTAACCCCTTTTCTAATGATTTAAATGGATCTGCTCATAGGCTAAAGCCCATTTGTATAACTTTAGTCTTTAAATTCAATTCCATTCCACTTAAATCTATTGAGTTCTCACATAAATGTTTTGATGATAACAAAAAGAATAATGATATTTAATAAGCTTCTTAAGTGTGCAAGTCAATAAACATAAAGATAAGAATTTTGTCTTAGTACTTATTTTGAAAACTAGAACCAAATTCAAAGACAAGTTCAGAACCTTGAGTACAATACTAGAATTTATAGGGTTGAATATTTTGAGAAGTATTTTGGGCTTATACTTGTTGGAAATATTTTAAGGATAAGGTTAATCGAACATATTATCTTATGTCAATTGATTTTTATTAAAGTTATCTTGTCAGATTATTCACGAGATTTATGTTGTGTTATCCTCAAGATACTTGGAGAAGTTTATGGAATACAAAATCAAATTTTATTTAGGTTCAAATCCAAAAAGGATGAGGACACATATGAAGATATATTAGATAAGGACTAATCTTATCATAATTGATGCGGATTTTTATCAAAATCTAAAGAGCTATTATAGAAATATTTTCAAGGCATATTTACTCAATTATATCAAATTTACTGGAATATTCATGAGCATGCAATATCAAGGAAATTATTTTAGAAGCTTTATGATTTAAATTTGAAGACATCAAGCATTAAGGTTTGCTCCTGATTTTTAAGAGATATTTATTTTTAAAAAAGGAATCAATTTTTGAAAGCTTTATTCAAGAAATATAAAGGGAAATCAGAGTATTTTATACAAGAAAGTCTCTAAAATACATCATATGAAAATACAAGAAGTGCAACATCTAAATTCAAGTGATTCAATTTCCACAATTTATAGGATTACAACAACTAATAGCTAAGTCAAGACTTTATCAAATTATTCAAGATTTGATCAAAAGTTATCTAAGATTTTAATAAAGAGACGTTGCCTTAAAAGATATAAAAGAAGACAAGTTCAAATCTTTTGAAAGAGAGATCATCATATTAGAGTTACATACGTTTTCAAAAAGCTTAACATTCAAGAAAATTCAGATACATATTCAGAATCTAATTCAGAGACAATACTGTCTAGTTTACTTTCATATTTTGATTTCATTATGTACTTTATTTGAGAAGATCTTTGTATTCTATCCTCATAACTTCTATAAACATTTTTATTTAAGTGATAGGCTTTGTATTAGAGAGAAAATCATATTTCTGTAGTTTTGTAGGTAGGTAAGGGTAGTCTAGTAAGACAAAGCACAAAGGCTTGTAATTATTTCTCTTTTGTTGAAGATAATGAAACATAGATAGTCAAATGACACCGATGAAAGATTACTAAGTCCATAACTAATATGAACTGAGCTAAGAGTAGACAAGGTTGGTTGTAAAGGTAAGTCTGATTCTACCAAGAGCTACCTAACTAGATATGACACACCAACTAGATCCTATATGGCCTAATCATTACCTTAATATGATGCACAAAGAGATAACTAGGGTTGCTCACTATAATCCTTGCTAAAGGGATTGATAAAAGCTAATAAGAAAGAGCTTTTCAAGAGAAAAGGCTCAAAAGGTTTTTTTTTTTTTTTGTAATGTGCAATTCTATGTAAAACCCTACATACATGTGCTATTTATACATAGTAGTGAACTTGTAAATAAAATAACTAAAAGAATGGCCTAGTGGCATTCCCATAAATACAAAATAAAACATAAGGGTAATCTAATAAAGAAAAGCATAAGTAACATAAGTATGTAATCCTGAAGTTCCTTATCTTGGATAAACAGACTTAGTTGAGTTGACCTGGATTAGCCTAGGCTAACTTAGATTGGCTACGCCAACCTAGACTAGCCGATTCAAATAGATTATGCCATACAAACCTGGAAGGGCAGACCTAGAAGGCTAACTTAATTGAGTAAGCCTGTCAATCCTTAATGATTTTATTTGAGAAGAGCTCATAAACAAGTCTTCTACACATGTAGAGCTTCCAAGTAGGTCTTTAACAAATAGAGAATGCATGAGTAGGTTGCTAACATAAGCCAAAACTTGGCACTTGGTTAAGTCAATGGCCCAAAGCCTATCATCCCCTCTCCCTTAGAGAAGTTGCTCAAAACTTGATAATTGGCAGCTTTAAATTCCACTAAGAGCAAATACCAACATGTAAAAATGAAATATAAATATAGAAAAATACTCAAGCTTCTCCACTAATGTAATCATCAGCCAATGCTCCTTCCATTCATAGATCCCTCCTTCCACTCATTATGGATCCAATCAACCACACCTTAGTGGTTCCAGCAACTATCAATTAAAGGAAGTAACATGACCTTAAGGTTCATACAAAAGATCATGAGCTCGTGGATCCTATGCAAGTAAGACATCAAATTCCTCTTCAATCTCAAGTGCCTCTACTTCTTCATGCTCAACTAACTCGAATCTCACGACTTCCTCATTTATTGTAATTGGCATCCCCTCTACTTCCTCATAAGCTAATTCTTCTTCCTTTCATCTACACATCTCAAATCTTTCCAACACAAGAGTACTAAGAATTGACATAACACATCTCCAATGCATATATCCATCACCACGGCCTTGGTAAACTCTAACCAACAACCTATAACTACTCACAGGCATGATACTACTACAGCTCATATCAATACCATATAAGCTCATAAAAGGGTTAAGACAAAAGAGCTTGATATGTGGAAGGCAAATATAGCAGTACCTAGAGTCATCATCTGCAGCATCTATAATCGGTAATGAAACCATATCTGAAACATGGGAGTGTAACTTCAACTTAACTTGGTCCTCTTCCTCTCTACTACTCGCCAACAACCTTCACCTCCTCAACCCCTCCTTCTGTACTCTCTAATTTAGCATTCCTATGTTATCTCATTTCATCTTCGAACACTTCAAGCCATTTTTCAATCATCTTCAATTGATCCAGCACTTTAGAGAGGTTAGCTTCGTAAGTAGATTTTCTCTCATACAATTTGTTTTGATGATCTCAGGCTACAAATTTTCTTCACATCAAATGTCTTATCTCTTCCCATGTAATGATCTCAATGTTTCCTCTATCAATTCTTTGATTTATCATTCTCTTCCTCAAGTAGTTGCAAAGTTAATCATCGAATTCTTTATAGCATAGGCTCTCTTATGCTCGAGATAAGAATAATTTTCAAAACATTCACCCAGAGCACCATATTCATCATATTCCAGAATTCATGATACCACATCTTCATAATAATATCCATAATCATATCTAACTTCATATGCCATATTGAGTATATCTTAATTCAACAACTTGAAATAAAATCGAGAATTGGATAATACTTAACCAAGTTAGCTCAGCTTGTATAGTGTACACAATAGTTTAGCATTGACTAATCTCAACTACACTTGGCCTCTTCAATTTAGTAGACATGACAACGCATATATACTTATCATGACCCAACAGTATTGTTGTCGTAGTAGTTTGCCATATATTGCATAAAGGTCTACTATCAACCCCCTTATTGATCGTAGGCCTTTTATACGACACATAAGACTCTTTCCACTAGATGCTACCACTAGGCTCATAGATAAGCAATATAAAATAATTTACTAAAATTGACTTCTAAAATATAAATTAATCAAGTAAATGTATGGACTCGTTAAGTTCCACACCAAAAGAATATTATAAACAAATGCAGTTCGTAAAGGAAACTGCATTAGAAACCTTGATCTATAACATGAACAAAAGTAAAGATAAATGGCTATCTACAAAAAAAGCTATTACAAAAAAAAAAAAAAAAAAATCTTCTCTTCTCTCCCTGATAGCTCCATCTTGTCTCCAAATGAGACTCACCTTGGGCATTCCCCGACCCGAATGAATGAAGAGGTTTCCCTGTAACAAAAGAAATCTATCGGGGTGTAAGCTTAAGCTTAGTAAGATAAATACTCTCGTCAATACCCATGGTAGAAATTTATTAGATACACAATATATGAATGCATGAAAAATCAATATGCTAAATAACGCATGCAGTGGCCTAAGAACTACATACGACTCAGAATTACATCTCTTGTGATTGGTGTTGGAGATAATTAACCGTCCGAAACCAAAATTCGGGTTCTAGACCTTGGGTTTTATTTCATTTGCACTATTATGCTTAAGTCAAAACAAAACCATATATATATACTTTCATTACTAAACAACAAATCATAGTTTCAAAATCTCAAGTCTAGCGGTATGGTGGCCCCTGCATTCTACAAACACATGCCCCAAGCTTAAGATACGGCTCCTCACTAACGGTTGGCATCTATCGGCGCCTATTAAACCTATCAGCTTAGGATAGAGACTCAATATAAATAATGACATAGTTAGTGCCCAATCCTACAGGAGGCTCTCCTCCTGTAAGTCTCTTCCTATCTTTTGCGTGAAGTGATAGTCAATGTTATCTGAATGCAATTATGAGAAATGCACGATTTATTGAATCTCTTAATCATATAAGTGATTAATCTGGTTTTTTATGGTGATCAAATAATTTCATTCCATACGATCACACATATGAATTATCATAAACAATTTCCATTATTACATGATTAACAAGCAATAGTATTTAACCAAAAATTCACACACATGCATTTCTCATATCCCACAAGCATCCAATTTATATATGTAAATTTATGTACATCTATTCTACAAGCAAAATCAAGTAAAGAGTCATCGGGAATTTACTTACTCGGCCATATAGGTCAATTGAAGTAGTCCGAAGGTAAGTCGTCTCTGAACGGTGGGTCCCTTGGACATCACAATCATAATACTATAAGGATTTGAAATAAACTTAGAAACTAAGCTAAAACTTCTTAAGTTATACTTTTGACTAGTTTTTCTATTTTTCCTAATTTTTTACTTAAAGTTCAATCATATATAACTTTCATGTTTTAAATCCAATTTTTATGATCTTATAGTCAATCTTCATTATTTTTGAGTTTATTTTAATGTGATGAGGTTAGATTTCTGAGATGAGGCACGCAAATCTACCTATAGGTCAGAATAGTAGCGGTCCTCATGATTTAGAGTGCTTTTGAGCTTTGTTTAGATAATGGGCTTTTTAGTAACTTGGGGAATTCTTTGAGCTTGGGCTTAAGATCTCATTCTAGATTCAAAATACTCCTTAAGATCAGATTCATAACTTTGATTTACACTCCTAAAGCTATCAACCATATCTTGGGTTCTTAAGTTGTCAAATGAGCTTATTTTTTTATTTAAATCAAAGATAATCACTTTTTTGGGCTTAGAGGGTATCTTGTGAAAGTCTTGAGAGTCTTAAAACAACTTTTATTGTTATGCTAAGTTGCTGGTCAGAAACTTAAGGTGAATTCAACTTGGTGTTTGAAGCTTGTTTTAGAAGTTTTAAGCTTGGTTTTGAGTTTTAGGCTTATTGTACTAATCGTACTTACCTTAGTTGGTCTTGTAATATGTATAAAAGTCAACAATTGTAACTCTTGATTATATAAATATTAAGGAGTGAATAGTGGAGTGTAAGATAAAGTGATTGATGGATGAAAGACAAAAACATGCCCCCTTTTTCTTACTTGTAAGAACCAGCCATTAGGGCCTCTTTATGGCATAGAGTTGTCTTGTTTCATTTATTAAAGTTAAATATGTGAAATCTTGTGAAAATTTGGCCATATATAGCATAAGTTAATGGGTGATAAAGAAAGTGTCTTATCACTAGTTTTTTTATAGGTTATCAATTAATAAATGACTCTAACTTTCAATTGATAAATTATTTAAGATGATTAGTTGATCTACTTATTTATATGTAAAGTTTAGACATAAAGATAAGGGAATTATTTTATAGGAAATTATTTTATGATTAACTTCTTGAATTGTTTTGTAAATTATGAAATTTTCTAAAGTTGAATGAAATTATTCAAATTAAATTATCAATTAGTCACTTATGTTTAGAAGTCTTTAATTGTTTTAAGGTTTAGGGTCTTAGGTGACTTTAGAATCCGTAGTTCTTTGTGTTTGGATTTTATTGATAATAAGCTTTTAAATTGGAAAAGTAAGTTTGTTTTTAATTGCAAACTCGAGTTTTTAATTTAGTTGATCCTTAGGAACGTTCTGGAAGTACTTTTAGTCGAATTATAGGCCCGCTTAAAAGTAAGTTTTACAGCACTTGTCCCCAACTTGGCAATTTTGGAGTACAACAGCTCAATGCAATCCACCGTCTGATAATTGGGAGTTACACTAGGGCCAGTTCAGCATATATCTTATCCAACCAAGTCCAAAGTTTCAACAATCAGAGTCACATGCACAACAACTCGGAAACTCGGACAATAAAGTAGCTTGATAGTTTAGCTCGGATAGTAACTGGTTCTACAACTCTGGGAACAGAACAACTCGATAATAATTTTTAACAGCTTGGTCGTGCAAGCTCAGCAACTTGCAGTTCGGTTTTGCAATTTAATTCAACAGCACGCAATAGTTCGACAAGTGAACAGCTCGGTTACACTTTGTCAATTGTCCAACGCCAGCCGCTATTCAACTCAGCAATTTTGACAGCACAGTTTGGGGTAGCTCGACTCTTCACTCTAATTCCAACTACACACCCGTAATAAAGAGACAACAGATCGACACTGCACTTCGCTAACCACTTGCTCGATACAGCACAAGAGACTCGAACATAACAGCACAATTATTCACTACTGCTTGGTAATTTCTCAAAATATAAAGACAGTTAAGTAGTCATTGTAGCGCTGTATTCACACACAAAGTAGCTTAGTTTGGCACAATCGCAATTTAGCTCTTGTTTGGCCTGCACTTGCTCGGTCAATCTAGCTTAGACCACAACTTCAGTAGCTCGGCGACTTCTAAAATAGGACAGGACGAAGTCACGCTCATAGTCCCAACTACACTTGGCGTGGACACTGCAGCACAATACACCGTAGTAGCTCAACACCAATTCACTGACTAAGTTCACTTCGACACTTCAAAGAAACTAGTTTGGCAATCACGCAGCAGAGCTTGGCTTCGACACTAATTATACAAAGCAGTACACCACATCTTCAATTGTGCATTCACAGCTGATCAGTAATCTTAGTGAAAGGCAGATCAGTTCAGTACGTGATCAGCCGTACACAACAATAACCTCAACTGTTCGGCAATCTTTAGGGGACAGTAGTTTGGCAAACTTGGAGTTTAGAACAGCTCGGATAGACACGTTTTAAAACAATTCAGCAGTGGGTTAAGCTTACGATAGTAGAATTAAATCAGTTCATTTAACACCAAATAGCAGTTCAGACCTGTCGAGCTCAGCACACGCTCATAATAGCTGTTTGGTTACGGTTCTCAATAGCTCAGACATGCAACTCTGGAAGTAAGACAACACCTCTTCGTCCCAACTTCAGCTCAATACTTCGTATCGCGGTAGCTCGGACGTTTTGGTCACAACAGTAAATGTACACATAATCCACACTGATCAGAACAGCAAAGTAGCTTGACACTCGGCACAACATGCAATTCGTTACTCCAAGCAGCTCACGAAGAAAATAAGCTCAGTACTACTACAATGGGTTTCTTCACTCGAAGACAATCACGCACAATGGTACAACAACTTGGACACAATAGTCAGCAGTTAATCTCAGTCACCAGTTCCTCAATTCGGTTTGTCAACACTCGCGAGTTACACCTGAGAACAATACTCACACATAAAATAGCTTGGTAGCAGTAGAGTAGCACAACCTACTGTTCGACATTCGATTGGGACAAGGGATAGGTTGGCTTACGTATGCAGCAAGCTTGAAAAATTTCACTGTCAAGTGCTCTACTCTGCCATACACCGACCACCCACTCGCTCCTTCTCTATTTGTACATGATGCACTGCCCACAGACCACAATAGCAGCAACTCCGGTGACAGCAAATCCACAAAACTCTTTAGGTTCTCAATTACACTACAATCTACAAGTTGTCACTACTACAGTTCCTTGATCACACATCATACATGACTACATACTCGTGCGCACACATTGCACAAAGCTATAGTACATATACGACTCCTATAATCGCCAACTACCGCAGTAAACCTACCGCCACATCTCACTCCATCTCACAACAGTAGTAACACTAGAGATAACAAAGCCACAATGCGCCAGTAGGAACTCCAACCTACAATACTCGCTGTAATTTACGAAATATCACTCACCACACACGACACTACCTCCACTCAAGGTTAAGAATAGAGTAGCTCCGGACACCACTGAACTCAAGTACGACTCTAACAGCCACTAATCACTCAACACGTGGCCAACTGCAGCAATTTGCCATCCAGGGATAGCCACGACACAAACTATACCTACTCATAACACACAACTTGACTACTACAACCAATGATCGATAAAAACCAACAACTCAACCTTCACAATTTCCCACGTTGGTTCAATTAAAACCCTAAATTACTTCCACGATGACAATTTCTTGGTGCCCTTATCAGATCTCTATTCACTTGTGTAAAATTTTAGGAGTAAACCCTAATGCTCAAACTCATTCTCGTTATTCCTTAAATACGATGCCCAAAGCCAACATAAGCTTTGAAAAATAATACCAGTAACTCAAGAGGAGTGGTGAATTAAGTTCAATGCCCAAATTTTAATTTAGTACCAATTTCTTGATTTAAGCAACTAAATGAATGCAATATTAAAACAATAAAGTAACAATGAATATAATTAAGATAGTGATAAAATAATAATAAGTGTGGAAAATAAAAGAGATAGTGATAGAGAAAATCAAGCCCGGATTTAACGTAGAGTTCAGACCACCACCTACTTTATATGAACACACAATGCCTTCAATCGAAGACTTCAAACCACTTTATTAATTTCTCAATCTAAGCTCAAAAAGCTACACATTCACAAACTTGATTGTATAAGTTTCATACTCACAACTCACGCAATCTTGATTTTACAAGATTTTCAATTACAATAACTCTCAACACAAACACAATCTCAATCTCAAGTATAGTGCACTCTCTCAAAGTTTTTGCAAATATAAATTACTTTACACTATACTAAGGTTTGCAAATGATTTAGCAAATTACATGCACAAGACAAAAGGTAAGTGAACAAAAGGAATAATTGCAGATTTTTGGCACTGTTTTCTTATACTTCAATTACCCAACAATTTGTATTTATAGCCTTTTAAGAAAATCCAACCATTGGTTTACTTCTCTCTTCATTTAATGCTCTGTAATGGTTCTTTTCTGTATGGACCAGCCGAACAGTTCAAGTAAGACCAACTAGACAGTCCATTCAAATAGGGTCACCATTTAGGTCACTAGTCGCATGGTCCAACATAGCTCATTGATCTGCTGTAACCAGCCAAATAGTCTAGGGACAACCAACCGTACAGTTCATCACCTACCACTAATCTACAGCAACCAGTCAGACGGTTCATAGATCCTCTTCTTTCACTTCTTCTTCTCTCACTTCCAAATCTTCATCTGTATATAACATCAGCATCGGTCCTTAGGAGACGAACTCAAACTTACGATGTTAAATATAACCTATAGTCCACCATAAATCCCCAAATACATTTGGTACCTAATCACACTTTGGTTGCCATTTATATATGTCGTTTAAATATATCTTATTTGCTCTTTTGATTCTAACCAAATTTATGTGTGCTTCCAAAGGATAACATCTACTACGATCCAATTGTGCTTTAAACATGATTTGCGAAATTTCAATCTTACAATCTAAACTCCTTTTTTACCTTTCCTCTTAAGCAAGGATGGTAATATATTTGTTGTATCTATCATTCATGTCTTCACTAAGCCTATTTAAGGCCTTTTACCACTTTTTAGTAAATCCCATCTTCTAGTCCTTGATAATTTCATCCACCATCTTGTTAAGATAGACATATTTAGATCTTACATGAATCATTTGCGTCCTTAGCAAGTACTTAATTAGATCATCTTGATTTTGTATGCTATACTAACTCCAATCTTGGTTTACTTATAATATTTGCCTCTCTACAAGATTTTAGGAATAGTGTCTTTTAGTTTCACACTTAATCCTAGCTTCCACCTATACCTACCTATTTGGTTAGGTCATTGCTAACTCTAAGTCCTTTGGTCAATGGTGTGCTTAGGAGCTCAATTATTACTAGGACTTACTAGGGCATAATTGAACTGAAATGGGTCCTTCAAGGTATCGAAGAAAATTAGAGGGAAACGGTCTACAATTGAACAAGAGTAGCTGATGTGAAGCTGCTCGGAGGATGTGACTCACCAATAAACACAATACGACTTGACACCTCACTTGATATGATGCACAAGTTGATGTCAAAGTCCACCCGCCACTAATCTTGAGTTATTCGACAAGATTAAATAAGAGTGTAAGGACTATGGACTTGGAGAGGATTGTCTCACAAGAACAGAGTATTCAATATTAAGATGTAAGTTCTCTCCATCTTACAAGAGAAAAGGACTATTTATAGTAAGTCCCTAGAGCAACATTACAAATAAAGAAATTATAAGGTATTTATAAAAAAGGAGATTCCTAATACATACGAAAAAGGTAAGAAGGACAACAAACAAAAAATGGAAAAGTAGTTAAATGTCAGATGAGGTGGATAGTTGGCAATACAGCATTGGTCCCGTACGAATATTCTATGAGCAAAATAAGTGAGAAAGGTCAAAATGTTGTGGCACTAAAGGAGCTAGGATAAGAGAGATGGTGGTATGCCGAAAGAAAAGTATTCAGCTATTTAAATGAGTCTCTTATCACTCGGCAAGAGATTCTCGGCAGCAGTTCGTCGAAGTACTTAGCACAGGGTCCTTGACAAAGGAATAGTCGACATCATCACTACTGATTATACATATCAACGTAAGACAATGTAGGGAGCTCAGAGAGTTCAACTACCTTTCTTCGATGTACAGTTTCTTGTCATCAGCAGGTTGCCGAGAGAAAATTCTTCAGGAGAGGGATTAGAGGCCTCGGAGGCATGCATGAGTGATGGGACTGTTGGCTGATAGTGCATCAATCGATCTCTTAGATATTGATCTTCGATTCCATTCCAATGTTGTATCCTAATGCTAAACCTAGGTTTTAATACCAACAAAATTTGTTACGCCCCTCAAGGAATCCTAGCGACAATCCTCCGTAAGTGCATTACCACTAATAAAAAAACAATTGTGAAGCATCTAAAAACCATCACATGTGTATGGAAAGGAAAGTATCCTTTTCAACAAAAAGTCTTGATGCATCTCCAGGGTCTGACATATAGATAACTACCAACTAGATATGACACACCAATTAATCTTACTTGACCTATAAGCCACTGGATATGACACACCAATTTGAACTGAAAAGTCACTCACTATTACTCCTTGCTAAAGGGAATAAATAAGAGTTAAAAAGGGTGTATTGAGAACACTAGGGTTACTTAAGGGATACTTGTATAATCTAATGTTTTTCATTGATCCCTGCGTACATTTAAGTAGAGGTTTATATACCTATCCACTAAGGTTACCTTACATGTATAAAAAGACAAAAAGGGTATTCTTACAATTAGGTTACGTAATATATAGTAAAATGGGCAAAAGAAACAAAGAATATTCTATATGGAAAAATTAAAAATCCTTTTGAAATGTCATGCCAAAAGACATGTGTCATGCAGTAGTTGAATGTTAGAAAAATGGTACAAGTGGGTGAAAGAGAGAGAAGAATTTACAATTAGGGGTCAACCTGATCTAGATCAGGTTAGGGCCTAATTAGTCCTTCTATAGAGAAGTAAGCTTAAGTTGAGGTTGGATGTCTATGGTCGGCTTAGGAGCTCGGCTTTACTAGTCTTGGGCTGTTTTCTAGGATAAAGCACAGCTGCTAAGCAAGAGCAAGTCCGGTAAATGTGAGGGTCTAGCAATCGAATTGGAAAAAAATTAGGTTCGAGTAGGAATCCCCCTCTTAGACAAAGCCTGAAGCTAGTACTCTCCTCACGAGTCCTTGGAGTCCTCAGGCACGGCTACACGTAATCGGTCCAAAAGGTTGATTCTTATCATCTACTTTAGGGGTAAGAAAGATTTGCCCTCAAATCTGAAGGGGTCTCTAACTCTCCTCCTACGATATTCATAGGGTCTTCTTTTGTTAGTTGGTGGGGAATCAGGTTGGACACATTGAAAGTAGAGGAAATACTAAAGTCATTAGGTAACTCGATTTAGTAAGCGATGTAGTTGACTTTCTTTAGGATTTTGAATAGACCATTAGCTTGAGGTGATAGCTTGCTTTGTCTTAAGTGTGGGAATCATTCTTGGTTGAGGTGAATCCATACTAAGTCTCCTAGTTGGAAAGAAATAGCTCAATGGCCTCGGCTTCCAATCTCGTGTTGTTTTTTATAGAACTCGGTAATCTTCTTAATTACAAACCGATGTAGCTCTTGCAATTCTTAACCTTAGTTAACTCTAGATTGATTATCTTTAGTAGTTGTAGGGGCGTCGATCATATTTAGTGGAACAGTAGGGTTGAAGCCATGGATGACCTCAAATGGGGTCTTCCTAGTGGTGCTACGGACAGTTTAGTTGTATACAAATTCCATAACTAGTAAACACAGATCTTAATCCCTCAAGTTCTTCCCCATGACAGTTCTAAGTAAATTGCTTAACATCCTGTTCACTACTTTAGTCCGGCCATTAGTCTGAGAGTAGCTATTAGAGTTGAATACAAGTTTAGTGCCTAGTCTTCTCTAAAGAATCTTTTAAAAATAGCTCAAGAATTTTGTGTCTCGGTCGGAAACAATAGTCTTCAGTACTCTATGTAGTCAAACAACTTCCTATAAAAGTAGATCAGCAATATATAAAGCATTGTTAGTCCGCTAATACAGAATGAAGTGTGCTATTTTGCTACAGCAGTCCATTACAACAAATATAGAATCTTTCCCTTTAGATGTGGTGTGCTTAGGAGCTCAGTTATTATTAAGACTTACCGGGGTAGAATTGAACTAAAATGGGTCTTTCAAGGTATCAAAGAAAATTAAAGGGAAATGATCCACAATCAAACAAGAGTACCTAATGTGAAGCTGCTCAGAAGATGTAACTCACCAACGAACACAACACGACTTGACACCTCACTTGATATGATACACAAGTTGATGTCAAGGTCCACCCACCACTAATTCTAAGCTACTCAACAAGATTAGATAAGAGTGTGAGGGGTAAGGACTTGGAGAGGATTGTCTCACAAGAACAGAGTATTCAATACTAAGATGTAAGTTCTCTCCGACTTATAAGAGAAAAGGACTATTTATAGTAAGTCCCTAGAGCAACATTACAAATAAAGAAATTACAAGAAAGTATTTACAAAAAAGGGATTCTTAGTACATACGCAAAGGGTAAAAAGGACAACAAACCAAAAATGGAAAAGTAGTTAAATGTCAAACAAGGTGGACAGTTGGCAGTATAGCATTGGTCCTGTACGAATATTCTCTGAGCACAGCAGGCAGGAAGGGTCAAAATGTTGCGGCACTAAAAGGGTTAGGACGAAAGAGATGGTGGTATGCTAAGAGAAAATTACTTGGCTGTTTAAGTGAGTCTCTTGTCACTCGGTAAGAGATTCTTGGCTGCAGTTGGTTGGAGTACTTAGTGCAGGGTCCTCAGCAAGGGAATAATCGACATCATCACGACTGAGTGTACAGATCAAGGTAAGACAATAAGGGGAGCTTAAGGAGTTCAACCACCTTTCTTTAATGTACAGTTTCTCGTCATCGGTAGGTTGTTGAGAGAGAATTCTTTAGGAGAGGGATTAGAGGCCTTGGAGGTGTGCGCTAGTGATGGGATTGTTGGCCGATAGTGCATCAGTTCCTCGGGGTTGTTGAAGATTTGCCCTCAAATCTTGGCTTTCGTCATCATCGAGCACATATGGAGTTAAGTCGGCGACATTAAATGTGGTAGATACACCGAAACCTTCCGGTAGCTCAATCTCATAGGCATTATCATTAATGCACCTTATTATCCTGTAAGGTCCATCCACTCTAAGTGATAGTTTGTTTATCCTTTTGGTAGGGAAACATTATTTACTAAGATGGATCCAGACAAGGTCTCCAAGAGCATAAACTATTCGTTTCCTCACCTCTGCACATGAAGTCAACTACTGGCTTGAACTTTTTCTTCATCAACTCTTAATCCTCCTCCACTAACCATGTCGCTTAGGAAGACTACCTCTTCCTAATAGAAACAACACTTCTTTATGTTTCCAAACAATTTCTCTACTCAGAAGACATCGAAAACAGCTCAAAGATGGTCAATATGACTTGTTAGGTCGGTACTATAGATAAGGATGTCATCAAAATAGACAATGACAAACTTCCTAATCAGGTATCTTATAACATGATTCATCAATCTCATAAAAGTGCTTGAGGCATTTGATAACCCAAATGGCATCACCATCTACTCATATAGGCCATATCAAGTCTTAAAAGTAGTTTTTCATCCATCCCCTTGCCTCATTTGAATCTAGTGGTACCTTAAGTTTAAGTCGATCTTACAAAATACTCTCACACCACTCAGTTCATCTAACATATCATCTAGCCTCGAAATGAGGTATCTATACTTAACCGTAATCTTGTTAATAGCTCTACTATCCGTACACATGACCAAGTGCCATCCTTCTTTGGCACAAGCATTGTAGGCACAACATAGGACCTAAGACTCTCTTTTACATATCCCTTCTCTAATAGCTCATTGACTTGCTTCTAGAGCTCTACAACTTGCTTAGGATTCATTCTATAGTCTAGCTTGTTCGATAGTGCAGCACTAGGTACTAAGTCAATATAGTGCTCAATACCTCGAAATGGGGGTAATCTCTTGGGCAATTGCTTAGGAAACAGGTCAGAATATTCATCAAGCATCTTCTTAACCTCCTTTAGCAACTTCATATACTCCTTTAACTCCAGGAGCCTCCTAACCAATAGGAAAGTCAACAGGTCAGATTTGATGGCTGTTCGAAGTTTGGCTCTACTTAATACCAAAGCCTTCTTTGATCTTCAGGCCAACTTAGCTTGTAATTTACTCACTTGACTTAAGGTCATGGGGTTTAAGGTAATTTTCCTCCCATCCTTCTCAAACACATACATGTTCATAAACCCATCATGCATAATCCTCTGTTTAGAAAGCCAAGGTTAGCCTAGCAACACATAAGACATGCACATAGGTAACATGTCACAAAAAATTTCATTAGAATAGTTTTCAATGGAGATCAACAACAACATTTACTGAGTGACATGCAGTGCTCCCTTCTTGTTCAACCGGTGCAATTTATAAGGCCTCAAATGTGATATGGTTAGCAATTTGAGTTTCTTAAACAGGTCAGCAGACATTACGTTTGTACAGCTTCCACTGTCTACTATGAGTGCACACACTTGCTTATTGACCTTGCATGTGATGTGTAATAGATTCTCTCTCTACACTTCCTTAGTAGAAGGTTCTATACTCATCGCATGTCGGACAACCAAAGTTAGTTTGCCTAGATCCTTAGCAAACACATCCCCCCTAATAAGTGCATCCTCTTGGGTGGTATCCTTCTCGAGGACAACCTCTTCCTTGGGCTCCTCATCAGTACTTTCCACTTTAACCTTCGCGACATCTCCCCTGATGATCATAGTTCTTCTATTCAGATATTGGGTAGGCATGTGCCCGAACCCTTAACACTTGAAGGACTTGATCTGGCTTATCTTCCTCCCAAATCCTTATCCCTTCTCATAAGTTCTTAATTGCACCACACTATTAACTAGTCGGCTCTTTTATTTTACTCTAACATCTATCCTTCTACTTAGCTCGACACTTTGTTGTGCTCGATAATTTCCTTGAATGGATCAGCTTAATTGACTAAGTCAGCCTATAGGTGGTTGGCTCAACCTATTCATCCTCTATCTTTCCACTCATTGGGCTATTTTTATAACCCCATCGAATGTAGAAAACTATTGTAGCTCCATGATATCTTCGATATCATTTCTCAATTTAGTAAGAAATCTAGATACTATTTAGGATGGTTCATCCACTTTACATTGGATCATGAGTATTTGAAACTTATGAATATATTCATCAACAATTTAGCTTCCTTGTCTCAACTCTTGAAGCTGGGCAAAAGTATCCGATGTGAATTTTTTTCTAAATATCCTCTTCATCTCAAGCCAAGTATTTACTTCCCTATATCCTTTTCATCTTCTCATTATTTAAAGGTTCTTCCAGCACATCACAGCATAACTTAAGAACTCTATAGCAGCAATCATCACTTTCTCGCAATCTTCATATTAGTAATAATTATAAACACATTCAACCTTCTCCTCCCAATCTAAATAATCATCTACATTCTTAGAACCATTGAAGCTTAGAATCTGAAGCTTCACATGGTCAGCAACTTAAGGTGCTCAAGCTTGCTCTTCTTCCTCATTGTACTCTTCTTCTCTTTTTTCATCCAACTTACCTAAGTTAATCCTTCTCCCCACATGTCCTCCTACTCTTGTTAAGTTGAGATATGTCCTCTCACAAGTCTAGCAACTTATAGAGTATTCTACACAACCTCAGTAGGTCGAAAGGCCAATGCATGAACAGCTTTAGTCAAATTGGTTATGAGGTTAGCCACCTCATCAATTCACTCATATATACTTCTAGGGGTATTTTAGGTTTGTCGGCTATGGTGGACAACACCGCTATTGGCATCTCTAATACCAACATTGACACTAAGATCTATTATTCTCTTTGATAAAACTCAGTAACAAATTTAGAATCCTCGAAAGAATAGATACTATCTTTTTTCAAGCCAAACAACTCACACACACACTTTTCCATACAAAAGTTCAAACTAACTATGAACACAACAGCTACTACAAAGAACTATAAACCTAGTTGACATTTGCTCTGTTCTCATATGCTTAAAATAGGGAACAATAGAGTATTTTGTAACAAAGGTCTCATAGCAACAACAAAACTTCAAATATTCTCCAAAACACTTAAAACTAATCCCTCTCATATTCATACCACACTTGACAACAGTACTATACACTACATAGTAATGATCACAACTAAATAGAAACTTACCCAAACTAGCCTCCACTCTGATATTAAGATGATATGAACCTAGCCAAAGACAGATAAGGTCGATCACTAGGGGTAAGTTCAAGCTTGTAGAAAGCTTGAAAATAAGGGTAGAAATGTACAAGAAACACAAAAAACCAACAAAAAAACCTTGATCCATTCCAAAGATGTTATGTACGAGTAAATTACCGTAAGCTCATAGCACAGCTCAACTCAATATAACGTACGAGTTGGTCCAATGACGGTACTCGTTACCTAGCCTTGCTTAAGGGCTAGGATAAGAGTGAAATAAGGAAAGAGGAATGCTCATAGAAAGAGGCAATGTAGTATATTCAATATCTAACAATGTAAAAAAAAGGTGTTACAACTACATCTACAATGAGTTTTTGTAGTTGAAATATTACGGCAATAGCTATAAATAAAAATGAAAATAAAGTTCTAAATAAGTAATGTACAAAGAATGGAAAAGGGCATAAAGATAAAATCAAGAAAAGCATCCGTCTTGTATTGAAGATTCTATTACAGGGGGGTACTTAGATACGTATTGGATGACCAGTAGTTGTGTGTCTAGCCTAAAAAACAAACTGTATGATTAGATTGGTGACTGCCAAGCAGAGGTGCCGAGAAGGACTGGGGGTTCTTTCGAGGTGAGTTCAGCTTGGACTTGATCAAAGCAGTTCATATTTAGGTTAGTTGGACAGATGGTCAAGTAGGCTAAGCTGTTGTCTAAGTACATCTTTGGTCCACAATTGGAGACTATTGATAAACACAAGAGGGTTTGACTCGAACAAGACATCAGGTCAATAGATTATAGCAGCTTGGACTCATCAGCTATAAGGTGAAAAGAGAAAACTCGTGTTGCCATGCTTTCCAATCCTCGGGCTCAGGTTAGGGGTTCGATGGTCTTATCCTTCACCTTGCACATGATGTGGAATAAATTTTCTCTTTACTCATTCTCCTTTGTTGGCTCAATACTCATAGCTTTGTAGATGACCAAACTTAATATGTCTCCTTCTTTAGCATATATATTCTCCACTACTCCCTCTAGAGCTTCTTCAATACTCTCTATTATTTCTTCTATCTTACCATGACTTCCTCATCAGTACTATTAACCTCAAAGGCCAGTACATCACCCTTAATAACCATCGTTTAATGGTTTGAACACTGAGTAACTCTGTATCCAAAACCCTGACACTTAAAGCACTTGATCTCACTTATTTTCCATCTAGATGTCTAACCTTTCTCAAACTTTCTCGGCACCTCCTTCTTTGTAGCTCGGTTCTTTAATTAGGCCGGAACTCCTTTGTCCTACTCAATTCTGAACTAGTTGGTCCCTTAAATCTACTTTACATAGGTTAGGATAATTAGGTTAGCAAAATTAAGCTTAAAATGACCTATTTCTCATTTATCTCTCCACTCTCTAGGTAACCTTAATGGCTTCTTCAAGGGTAGTAAATTGTTCAACTCTAACGATATCTTAGAGCTCATGTCTTAGGTTAAGGAATCTTGAAACAATTCGGGTTTCTAGCTTATTTACCTTGCAACTAATCAATAGCATTTGAAATTCCTAAACTTACTTATCAATAGTTTGGCTTCCCCGCCCTAGTTCTTGCAACTTCTCCAATTTATCTTGTAAGTATGGGTCCAAAATGAACCTTGCTTGCATGATTCTTCTCATTTTAGCCTACACTTAAAGACCTCAGTACCCATCTCTTTGTCTCATGGCCTAAAAATTTCTCTACCACATGGCAACATATCTAGAAATAGGGTAGCCATTCGCACTTTGCCATATTCCTTATGCCAATAATAGTTGAAGATCCTCTCAACCTTCTCCTCCTAGTTAAGATATTCATTACTATCACCTATACCATTGAAGGTTGAAATCTAAATATGGCATTATCAATATCTCGGGGTACATGAGCTCTTTCTTTTGCTTCATAAAACTCTTCATCCTCTTCTTCTTCATCAACATCCCCTAAGTGAATTCTCCTGCATGCTCTTCTTTTAAACCCTCCACCTTAGGCATGCCAAGCTAGGTAGTTCCTCCATCCTTGTTGAGCTTCACATATCCTATCTCTTATAGAAGCTTAACTCAAGGAACTTTAGGGGCGATCTCAATAGGTTAGTCAGCGGCCAGCTGCCGAATTGTACAAGTTTGCTCGATGATCATGGTAGCCATCTCATTGATTTTTTCATTAGTAAATTTTAGGGTTGCTAGAATTAGTCTTCCATAGTAGAGAACATTACTCCCATTGTCTCTAACCACTACATTAACACGATGGTTAGTTATTTTTTAGCAGACTCAAATACAAACACCACTGTTATGATGCAATCTCTAAGAATAGAATCAAACATAGACACTCCACAAACCAAACACTCATTGCTCCATTTATACACTTCTTATAGCCTGAAACCTATAACATCACAAAACTTCTATAACTTCACAATGCACTTTTAGTAACTACTACCACTACTATAAGCTACTATGATTGAGACACTACATAACACAACTCAATCAAGGACAAACTTACAATATAACACATAGCACACAACATAAACACAACTACTCCCTACTTGTAAACTATAAGTTCTAATACCAAAATAATACACTACGGTAAGTGATAGGAATCGAGCTACTAGACCCCTGACTCAAGCTCGTGCTCAAGGACTTGAGAGCATGTCAAGGCACATCTACTTTTCTCAATCTACACTTGAAGAATCTGAGTTGCTTCAAAATACCAATCTGCCACAATTACTAAGCTGAGCCCCTTCCTGTTTGTCAATGACCAAGTACCAACCTAAGGTTTGCTCTACAGACAACTCAAGTAACATACTCATCAGCTTAGCCGTATTTGTTTTGAGCTACCAAGATCATGTTCAAGCTTACCAAACCTTAGAAGCACTTATAGATCAACTCGGCACCCACTAAGTATGACCATACTTTTCTATTAACTCTTGCAAGAGCTCATTTAGTAACCACCAGCCATGTATCATGGCTCCCCATATGAAAGAATCAGCCATCAAAACTTCTATTTCTATAATTTCTATTGTACCCTTACCCTTTTTTATATTTTACTTATTCAGATAGTACCCTTTTGTCTTTTCCTTATTTAGGCATGTTACCCTAGTATTTCAAGTATAAATACCCTCTTACATGTAGCCACAATCATCATCTTCCATTACTAAATATACTAAATTTCTTTTTTGTATGAAGATTCCTAACTTATTGCTTCATTTACTTTTATCCTATCCCTTTAGCAAGGTTATGTGGCGAGTCACCTCATTAAACTACTCGTGTGTTATATCGAGCTAATTCGTAAGTCCTTAAAGGTTCTTAGTGCATCATATCCTCGAAATTGTTCGTAGTTTTGCTTGTTTTCTTTCACTTTGCACATTTGTCATCCCTTACTTCAAGCTTGGACCACCCTCAAATTCTTTGTGACATGTTACCCATGTGTACATCTTACGTGTTGTTAGATTAACCTTGGTTATTTGATCGAAAGGTCATGTATGATGGGTTCAGGAATACATATGTGTTTGAGAAGGATGGAAGGAAGATCACTTTGAACCTTATGACATTTAATCAAGTGAGAAAATTGCAAGCCAAGTTAGCCCAAAGACCTAAGAAGACCTTGGTTCTTAGTCTTTCCAAGCTCAAGAGGCTATCAGGTCTAATAAGCTAACCTTCTTGTTAGTTAGAAGGTTATTGGAATGGAAGGAGCAAGTCATATTGCCTAACGAGATTCGAGAGCTACTTAATGAGCATGTCAATCTATTTCTCAAGTAGTTGCTCAAAGGAGTACCACCTTTTCAAGGAACTGAGCATTACATTAACTTGATATCTATTGCCGCTTTACCTAACAAGCCTGCTTATTAGATGAATCTCGAGCAAGCGACCAAGCTACAAAGACAAGTCAACAAACTATTAGAAAAGGGTTATGTGCAAAAGAGTCTAAGTCCACGTGCCGTACTAACCTCACTTGTGCTAAGGAAAGATGAAACTTGGCATATGTATGTAAATAGTAGAATTGTTAACAAGATAATGATCAAGTATAGATACTTTATCCTGCGGTTGAATGATATGCTTGATGAGTTGAATAACACTAGAATCTTTAGCAAAATTGACCTAAAGTTCAATTACCATCAAATTTGAATTAGATTAAGGGACAAATGGAAAACTACGTTTAAGACTCGACATGATCTATATGAGTGGTTGGTAATGCCCTTTGGCTTATCCAATACTCTGAGTACTTTCATGAGATTAATGAATCATGTACTACAAAATTTGATAGGAAAATATGTTATGGTTTACTTTGACGACATCCTCATATACAGTGCTGACTTACCAAGCCATACCAACCATCTCCAAGCTGTATTTCATATGCTCCAAGCTAAGAAACTATTCACAAATTTGAAGAAGGGTTGTTTTTGTCAAAAAGTAGTTTTCTTAGGATATGTAGTTAGTGAAGGAGGTCTACGAGATGATAATGAGAAAATCCAAGCTATTGTCAATTGGCCGACCCTAACCACTTGTGCCAAAGTAAGGAGTTTCCATGGTTTTGCTTCCTTTTACCAACGTTTTATTCAAGGTTTTAGTACCATTATTGCACCTCTCACTAAGCTAATGAAAAAGAATATAGATTTCAAAAGGGGAGAGAAAGAAGAGAGAAGTTTTGCTAAAGTAAAGAAGAGATTGATCTCTAGTTTAGCTTCATTTTACCAACATTTTATTCAAGGTTTTAGTACCATTGTTACACCTCTCACCAAGCTAATGAAAAAGAATATAGATTTCAAAAGAGGAGAGAAAGAAGAGAGAAGTTTAACTAAAGTAAAGAAGAGATTGACCTTTACACATATATTGGCTTTGCTCGAATTTGAGAAGATATTTAAGCTTGAATGTGATGCATCAGGTAGTAGCATAGGAGGTATGTTGATGCAAGAAGGCTAACTTATTGCCTATCATAGTAAGAAGCTAAGAGGACCGCAATTAAACTATTTTTTATATGATAAGGAACTTATGGCCTTAATCCGAGCTCTTCATGTGTAGTAACATTACCTCCTTTAAGGGAGTTTGTCATATGAACAGACTATGAATCCTTAAGATATCTATGAAGTTACATTAAGCTATCAAAGAGGCAAGCCCAATGGGTGGAACTTTTAAAGGGATTTAATTTTGTACTCAAATATAAGCAAGGCAAGACCAACGTTGTTACTAACGCCTTATCGAGGAGGCACACCCTTCTTACCAACAGCAAACCAATTCGTTAGGGTTTGTAAGCATCGAAAAGAAATACCCTTAAGACCCTCATTTTAGTCCAATATATGAACGTTGTGAAGAAGGGAGAATAATGGATGAATATCATGTGGAAGAAGGCTACTTGTTCTGCAATGGGAAACTCTATATATCGACCTATTCCATTAGAGAATTGCTAGTAAAAGAAGCTCATAGCGATGAACTTGCTAGACATTTTGGAGAGAAGAAGGCCTATGAGTTGTTAAATGCTCCATTCTTTTGGCCTAAGATGAGATGAGATGTACACCAAGTGGTTGAGAGTTGTACAAATTATAAGAAGGCAAAAAGCTAGGTTGAATAGGAAAGTAATGCCTTTACCCATCCCGACCAGGACATAAGTTGACTTAAGCATGGATTTTGTCTTTGATTTACCTCGAACCACCCGAAGCAAAGATTTAATGATGGTCATTGTGGATAAATTTAGCAAGATGACACACTTTGTGCCTTGTACTATAACTAATGACGCTTCAGCTATTGCTTTTATGTTTTTGTGGGAGATTGTCGACTTGCATGGAGTCCCTAAGAGCGTAATGTCAGATTGAGACCCCGAGTTAGTTTTAGAGAACTCTCTAGCATTAGATGGGAACTAAGTTACTTTTTAGCACGATCGTTAGTAGGTAGGTGCATCTAGTCAAGTAATAGTATAGATAAAACAATCGTGAGTCTAAGTGCTGATCTTATAGAGAACCAGTATATGA
The DNA here is from genome assembly GCA_024138015.1 of Lumnitzera littorea. Classification (NCBI taxonomy): domain Eukaryota; kingdom Viridiplantae; phylum Streptophyta; class Magnoliopsida; order Myrtales; family Combretaceae; genus Lumnitzera; species Lumnitzera littorea. The sequence goes on along the minus strand of JAMXBB010000009.1, from coordinate 89,675,974 downwards.
GAATCGGATTATTAGCAGTTTCCTAAAATATTCAATTACCTAACTTATCAATAAAGAATAAATTGTGATTAAATAGGAAAGATGAATAAGGATTGATAACATTAAAGGAATAGATAAGAACAAATAAAATAACAAGGCTAATTAAAACTAAGCTAAACTACGTAAATAAGCATAAATTAAAATAAAAGAAGGCAGTGTGTGAAAGTGATCAGAAAATTCTAACTTACCATCTGATTGTGGTTCAATAAACCTGTTGTAAGTCTCTATCAAACCCTTTGAAATAGGTTTTGTCTTGCTTATAATGTCAAGCACTATTAAAGTCTCTAATGAATCTTCTGATTTAGGTTCTTACTTACCTTCTGAATCCTAACATAGAAGATTTTTCTTGTTTGATGCTATAGGATGTTCATCATCTAAATCTTCATTGCCTATTTCTTCAATAAATTTGACACTTATTGATTATTCAACTACCTTTGTTGCTTTGTTGAATACTCGATATGCCTTTGAGTTTAGAGAATATCTTAGAAAGATGGCTTCATCATCTCTTTCTTAAAGTTTTCCCAAAACTTTTCCTATTTTCTTGATAAAACACTTATATCTAAATATGTGAAAGTATGAAATAGTAGGTTTCCTTCCCTTATAAATTTCATAAGTAGTTTTATTTGTTAATAGCCTTATATATACTCAATTTACAATATAACATGCTGTTGATACAGCTTCTGATTAGAAAATTTTAGCTATACCACTTTCATTTAGTAGAGTTCTCTTCATTTCTTGGACAGTCTTGCTTTTATGTTTAACCATTCTATTTTATTATAAAGTATAAGGTGCAGAAAAATTATGAGTGATGCCTTTTTCTTCACAAAATAAGATAAATTCAACATTTTCAAACTCCTTCCTATGATCAGTCCAAAGACTAATAATGGAAAGACCCATTTCATTTTAAACTCTTTTTGCAAAAATTTTAAAACTTTTAAAAGCATTGATTTTGTAACGTAAGAAAAACATCTAACTAAATGTCCAGAAGTCATCTACTATGACTAATCCATACTTATTGCCTCCTAAACTTAGAGTTTAAGTTGGACCAAATAAGTCCAAATGCAATAACTCTAAAGGTCTTTGAGTAGATTTGATTTTCTTACCTTTATGTGAAGAAGAACTCATCTTATTTTTAAACATACAGCATAACAAATATATTTATGTATGTTTAATTTAGGTAGTCCATCTATTAGGCTCTTCTTAGATAATTTCTTAAGTTAAGGAAAATTCACATGTCCTAATTTTTTATGCCAAAGAGTTGCATTATCATTTACAGAGAGAAAGCATTTTTCAAATGGTTTAATTAGGTAAATATTCATCTTTCTAAAGCATTCAAATAGTCTTGTACCATCCTTATCAAATCCAACACATTTGATGTTTGAATATCACTCCATAACCTTTGTTACACAACTGACTTATACTTAATAAATTAAGCCTTAGGCCTTTTACCGATGACACATTCTCGATTGTGTGTGGTGCAAGTCGAATTGTACCTACTACAATTATTTTGCCTTTACCATTGTCTCTAAACTTTACATATCCATCTTCTTTCCATTCTAGACTTGCAAACAATGAAGTGTCACTCATCATATGTCTCGACCATCAATTGTTGAGATACCAAGTTTCTTTTAATTTAGTTTCATGTTCTTGTACACATCATAACATAATCAAGTCTGTTTACAAACCCAATGAAGCTTGGGTCCATGAAAATTTAAGCTCAAACTTTGAATTAAAACTTGATTGTTACTGAGCTTGAATTTTTTGTAAAAACAGTACTTCTTTATATGTTCTACACCATTGCTGTGGCGACCCGAGGGGGCTAGTCGTGGCAGTCCCTGTATACCGTACAAAGGATTGTAGATTGAGTTCCCTTATAATTGACAACCCTTTTATATGATACATAAGGCTACAACTACTACTAACTACCAAAAGTGCGCAAGCTTAAGCAATAGCATTTCATGACAAATAATAATATAGAAAACATAACACATAATTTATGTGTATAAAAGTTTACAGATATAGCATTTGAAACATGTCTAAAGTCAAACTAATATAAAAATTACATATTCAACTCTACATTTAGTCAAAAGTACTCTCTGTCCTTAAACAGCTCCCACATTGATCCTGTAAAGAAAGCTAACCTCTGGCATACGACGGCCTGACTCCACGAATAAGTCAGCCTACAAGAGAAGTCTACGAGGGTATAAGCTTACTAGCTTAGTGAGATATTTTCCCTCAACCATACAGCAGTCAAGTTATACCACAGTTAAGTTCAACCAAATAAATGCATGAACAAGCAGTGTGCCAAACAAATACATGCAGGTGACCAGGTATTGCATGTAACTCAGATTTAACGCCCTTCGAAGTTAGGGTTGGAGATTCCTCGGTACAGTCAGATCCGGGTATCATATTAGAACTTATTTCATAACGAAACTCCGCGTTTCATATTTAAAATGTAATGGTACATCCATTACCAGCTTTATCAAAACGAGTTCTACATATGATTTGTGAGTAGGTTCACGCAGCCCTCACTCACCCCTAAACGAAGGCCTCTGGACTCGACCCATAGCCAAGCGGTTGGCGCCTCCAACGCCTAGTCATCCCGCGGGCGAGGGTAAGGTCATATCGCACGTATGCACCATACGAAATCAATAACATTCAATAATCAACCCAAGTATGGCCTCTCGCTACCTCCGTGTAATATGACTGTTCGGAAATAGTTATGCAGTGCATGATTTATGAATAATCCAAGTTAACTTTTTTAGTCGCATAAAAGTTAAGTCATATTTAATCAGTGATCATTCTAAGTCACAAACAATTAATCTATTGAATCTACTATGCATCAACATTATATTATTGAACTTTAAGGTAGATTCACAATTCATAACAATTATCATGCACAAGCATAACCCCATACACATTCATTTATACATCATAATTTAGATTCTCTACTTACAAGCACAAACAAGTATGGAATCATAAGGAAAAACTCACTCAGCCATGGCTAGTTCAGGGATCGTAATAGTCGGTAGGCAGCTCAGGGTCGATATCGAGATCACCTGAGAATAAGGAAAATTTGTAAGATAGGGAATTTAAAACTAACTAGAGTTATAATGTGTAAAGTTTATTTCACTTAGTTACGTGAAACTGTCGATTCGAGCTTTTTATCGAATCGCGTGTAACTTTTTCATTTTAGCTCGGATCCTTATAAGCTTATAGTCTATTTTGATCGTTTTCAAGCGTATTTTCCCATAACGAGGTCCGTTTTAAACGTTGTGACTCGTAATTTAAATTGTGATACAAAAATATCACAAAAATTATTATTTAAATTTAAAATTTATAAAATATTGATTTTCACTTTTTCTTAACATATTTATAAGTTAATAATTATTTAAATCATATATTTATTATTTTTATTATTTTGGGCATATTTTCCTATTTTTCTCCTTTTCTTATTTTTTTCTTATGTACCTTACGATTATACATATATATATATATATATTCCAATACTTATAATATATAGTTTATGGTTTATGTTATTGTAAAATCATGAATTACGGTATTATATATATATACATATATACTATATATATTACACGTATGTATTACACGTATGATATATGTATATGTATTTACGTATGATATATAAATATGTATTTATTTAAAACATACTCTTATACACATATTCATATATTTATATATATTTTGCATTTATTTATTTATATGTCTTACATGTATATATATACCTAGAATGACATACATATATGTTCGGCATACGTACCTATAAATATATATACTATACATGTCATACATAATATACCATATACTATTATATATTTATACATACTTATAAAAATACTCCACTATATACTATACAACTACACACATATATATATAATCATATATGTATACCCATATATATATATATATAAAGTTACGGTACACATACATATATCTTTATACTATAATTATGTAAATTACTAATTAGAGGTATTAAAAAAAAACAAATAGATAATATATACTATATACCTCGGTACATACATGTAGACATACTTAATCTTATATTTATACATATAAGTAAATTTAGGTATTTATACACATACACATATGCTATTAGTATAATATGTACAAATACCATAAAAATACTATAACTCTACACATGTATACTATCATATACATATATATTTCTTAAAATAAATTACTTACCAATTATCTTGGATTTTCTTCTTCTTTTCCTTCTTCTTTTTCTCTTTTCTTTCTTTCTTTTTCTCTCTTTTTTTCCCTTACGGTTTGCAGATTATGTGTGTGTTTGTGCAGAATTTTTTTTTTCTTTTTTTCCATATTTATATAACTTTCCTTTGCTCACGTGATATTAGCTTCAATTTTAAGCTAAGTTCACTTTTACATTAATATCAATAAGACAAAATAAAATCCACACATGTCTTTTACTTGTTCACATGGCTTCTTCTGTTTTTTTTTTCTTAACTTTTGTTCTTCTTCACGTTTTGTGCAGGGGATGGGGTTTGAATTTGGAAATGAAGAGAAGAATTGAGATAAATTGAAAATAGTAGAGAAGAAAAATGAAATTTATTAAAAATTATGTGTAATTTTCCGAATCATATAAATTATAACGAATTTCCTCGTAGATTAGTTTTCAAAATTTTGTGAAATTTTATCAATTTAACTGATACCCGTTACATTTATAATTTTTACAAGTTATTATGAAAATTTTATTACAATGTCGTACAAATAGGCGATTTAGTCGAAAATTACATTCGACTATAATTTTATTGCTATTGTGTAATATTTAACTATTTTATAGGTTTACGTTTATGATTTTAGGGTCTCGAGCAATTTTGAGTTCGGTTTCGATTAACGATGTATAAATGAGTTTTAGGGTTTTAGTAAGCGATTTAGGGTTTTGATAAATTCCGAAGGTTTTGCTATCGATGTTATATTTAATTTATTAAACTTCATTTTCTTTTATTATTATTAGCCTTATCGACTTATTGTACAGTTTAGAACACTCAGACTCAAGTTAAGGTTCAACTACTATTTTTCCTAGGGTTTACAATTGCAAAAAAAAAAAAAAAAAAAAAAAAAAGCATAAGGCCTTTGCTGACTATACCTTTCACTTACCACTTTTCTTTGTTTTTGGTTCGGGTAGTCTCTTAAATACCCTTTGTTCAACCTTCTATTATGCCTTCTGTAAGGAGATTTTCTATCCTTTTTAGGAGACCTTCTGAATTGTTCAATTGTTTTACCCTTATCTTTTTCTTAAATTGATTCTTTAATTTCATTGTGCAATTTAACCAATATTATTTCCCTTTTTGTTTTAGAAGATTCTCCTTATTCAAAACCTAGTCCAAATTTAAAGTTGTCTATTCTTTAGCTAGAGAGAAGCATATGATGTTTCTTGTCACTTTCATCAAATTTTTGAAAAGTATTTTTGATTGACTTTGATGAATTTTCAAAATGATTCTTCAAATTTTTAATCTCTTCTTTTAGGATCAAATTTTCTTTAACTAAGGCTTCTCAAGTAACATGTAGTCCTTCAAAATCATTTTTCAAAAAGTCATTTTCATATGCCAATTATTGATTTTTTTATTAAGAGCTTGTTTTTCATCCCTTAATGTCTTAATTTCAAGTTCAAGCTTAGAAATCTTGTCATTAGCTTTGGAGAAAGCTTTAAGTATTTTGTTAATTTTAGCACATATATCATTAGGCACTTTTATATCTAAATCAAAATCAATTTCAGAATCTACCTCAGAGAGTGCCATAAGACAAATTAGCTCCTTTAGAATCTTCTCCCAAACTATCTGACTTGGTCTCTAAATTAACCAGGTCTCTAAATCAACCAAGTCACTCTATGTTGCCATCAAAGACTTATGCTTCTTTTTGTATTCCTCCATCTTCTTGATTAACACAGGACATTCATACTTTATGTGCCCTAGCTTTTTACATTCATAGCATACTATCTCCTGTTTGGACTTCTTCTCCTCATTTTCTTTGACTGCCTTGCTTACATCACTACTTCAATTTTTATTAGTGGAAAACTTTTTAGTGAATGTCTTCTTAACTTCTTCTTTAACCAATTGTACAACTGCTGGCTAGTAATGTGATGTCATCATCTTCTTCATCAGATGGTTCTTTATCCTCTAAGCTATTTCTTTGGCATTGAAGACTATGGCCTTTTTCTTTGTATCCTCTAAAGAACTCTCTAGTTTGAGAAAGTCTATTTCGTATGCCATTAATTTGCTGTACAATTGACTTAAAGCCAATTTCTTTAGATCACATGCCTCCTCTATAGCAATTTTCTTATCATTCCATGCTTTAGGTAGAATCCTCAATATTTTATGTACCATATCTGCATCATTAATGTTTTTGCCAAGAGAAAATAATTCATTAGTTATAGCAGTGAGTCTACCAAATGAATCTTTAATTTCTTCTCCAAGAAGAATTCAAAAAGTTTCATATTGCTACATTAATGAGTTGATTCTCATCTCCTTGATTGTCTCAATGCCTTCATATGTTTACACGAAAGTGTCCCAAATATCTTTAACTATAGCATAAGATGCAATTAAATAAAATTTATAGTGTACAATTATAGAAAGTAGAAGGTTCTTAGCCTTTGAGTTCAATTCAACTTTTGCTATTTCATCTGTTGTAAGTGAAGTTTTTGAGACTTTGATATCTCCATTTGAAATCATCCCCTAAGTCTAGTAATCAGTAGCCTCAATATATGTCTCTATCCGGAATTTCCCATAAGGAGAGTTGGTTTCATCAAAAAATGGAGCCTTAACAAGCTAAACTATTAAATTACCAACAGATTCACCCGTGATATTGAACTCTAAACGATATCAGAGCAAGGCAATGACACCAATTGTAGTTCTTGTATAAGATATCAAGAGAGGGGGGGGGGGGGGGGAGTGGGGGGTTAGAAGGGAGTGAATTGATATTTTTAGAAATTTTTAAAACTTTTTCAAAAATAGATTGAAAATACCCCTCTTAATAACTTATGTTAGTAAATGTTGGTAATTTAATATGCTGAGATAATAAATAAATAACAATTCAAAGTAAAAGGGATTGAGAAAAGAAAATTAGGCTCAGGATTTAAAGAGTTTCAACCTCATACTTACTATTCTCTTTCAGCTTTACCGTTAAGGATCCATTCTTCTTCACTGGTGCTGTTCTAATTGATCCAATATTTCAAAATCAAATCAAGAGAAGTTACAAATATTAACAGACTTGGCCTTCATGACTCTCTACTCTACCTATTTAGCCTCTCTTCAATCTAGGCTAATTACAAATCTATAGAGAAACAAGTCTAACTCCTCTCACAAATACAACACTTAAGCACTTTGATGTTGTTTACAAATCAAAATGAGAAATACAATGAAGTTCTTAGATAATTTAGCATGAAAACAGAGGAAGAAAAATGCTGATTATTAAGCTTCACTAGACTCTCTAAAGAAGTCTCTAAGATATCCTCTATGCAACTTTTGGATAGTGATCACAATAGTTGTATACCATTTTTTTTTTCTTTCACTCTTTTGGTATTTGTAAATTTTGAAACTCATGCTCTTTTATACTTAAATCTTGCAACAGCTAGTGCTTTGATTTTTTTTCGATTTAGTTCTTATCCAACAAATCTTCCAATGTTCTGATGCTTCCCTGAATTTTTGAAAAATACCTGGTATTTTAAATTAATCCTAATCTATAGCAACCATCCTTCGTGAATAGATATGCCTTATCAATAACAACAATCTTGGCTAATCTTGAAATTCAAATTTAATATCCCTGATTCTTCAAGATTGACTTAATCTTCCATATGTTGAAAAAATCCTATCGGCCAATTTCTCTCGAACCAAAAGAAAAAAAAAAATCCTTTGAGTAATTCACACTTCCTTAAACAAATTGATTTAATCAAGATCCATAAAAAATAATCCCCGTAGATCAAAATGCCATCTAATGTGAAACGAGATTAAGTGCATTTCCCAAATATACTTAATTAAGTAGAGCTAGGTCTTAAACAAAATATTGATTTATTCTTTTGAATTTCTTCAAGTTAAACTCTTTGAACGAATCTTTGAAAAATTTCCACTGGTTCAATCTTGTTCTTTAAAGTCTTTGTACAACTCTTCGAATTAACTTACTGTCCCCTTTAATAGAAGTCTTTAAGTGTCCTTTTGAATACATTTTGAGTCTCTTTCTTCAACAAGATTTTAAACCTTTTGTTTAAGTTTCTAAAGCATAATTTAATACAAGTTGGAACATTATGATAAACTTTTTAAATACATGCACACTTATTAATACACATTAGTGCCACTATTTTTGTTATCATAAAAATTCATGAAAGAACTCAATAAGTACAAATGCTTAGATTATTTATATAGGAGCAACCAATCACATGACACACTATTTTCATCTTCTTCATGATATTAAACCTTTAAATGCAACTATTAAGGTTCAACTCCCAAACAACAAGTAAATACTCTTGGTTCAACAACTATTAGTCCTTCTTCAATATTGCATAATGTTCTCTTTATACCTCATTTCACCTATAACCTTTTTATTAGTACTTAGATCACTAAAGACTAGCATATGACAACCATATTTGATGCCCATGATTGCAAAATTTCAAGCTCAGATGATTAGTAAAGAAGTGGCATCAACAAAGGTGTTATAAGGATTGTATGTGCTTTTGATTGTTAAATGTAATAAAGCTGAGGCTTCTTCTGCTCAAATAGATGTTGATGTTCACTTGTTTCATGACTAACTTAGTTATACTTCTTTGTCTAAACTACTTCATTTGATCAATTGTAAGACTTTCTCTACAAAAGAGTTTTTCTTTATGATGTTTGCTAAAGAGCTAAATTTCATATGCAACCATTTTCTAAGAGTTTGTCTCATTTTCTTTTTTCTTTTCATCTCTTACATGTTGACCTTTAGGGATCGTATAGTGTTACATCTATCACCAGTGCTCATTATTTTTTTACTATAATTGACATTTACTTAAGAGCCAAATGGACTTATTTGCTTACACATAAGCTTCATGTTCAATCCTATTTTGCATCAGTTCTTACAATATGTGTCTAATCATTTCTCTAGAGTTCCAAAATTTGTTTGAACTGATCATGGTTCTAAGTTTGTTTCTAAATCACGTGAGTCCATGTTTCATAGTTTGGGCATTGTACATAAAAAAATCAATAGTTTACACTTCCAAAAAAAAAAAAAAACAAAGGTTCGGTAGAGATGAAGCATAGACATTAGATAGAGACCTCAAGAGCATTAAGATTATAAGCTCATTTCCCTAAAGAATTTTGGGGGAAATGTGTGATGACAGCTACTAATTTGATTAATAAAATGCCTATGGCATGTTTAGGATGGAAAACTCCAGTTGAAATGCTGTTTAATAAGCCTCCTACATATGGGAACCATAGGGTAATGGGTTGTCTTTGTTTTATAGTTAATCCTTCACTATACAAGGACAAATTTGATCCTAAAGGGATTCGATGTATTTTCTTAGGCTATGAACATAGACAAAGAGGCTATCGTATGTATGATCTTGCTACTAAGAAAATCCTTGCTAGTTGTGATATTGTTTTCTTTAAGCACCACTTTCCACTCAAAGAAGATTTGATATTGAATTTTATGGTTGTTCCCTATCTTTAGCTTTCTTTTACTCTTAACATTTCCAATCCTATTTCTATTGAATACACATGTCTAAGAAGAGCAGTCATCTATTACAATTCCTTCTACTAAATCTCATCCAACTCTTAGAAGGTCAACAAGGGAGAAGAAAACTCCATTATGCCTTAAGGATTTTGTTTGTGTAGTGAGTAATGCATTTCATGTTGTAGATGGTGCAATTACTAATTATTCTGGTCCTTCTTTCCCTCAATGCAAATATCCTCTTTTTGATACACACACCTTTAATCATTACCTTCCAAACTGCATTGCTTCTTTATCTAACATCTTAACATCTTAAGAATCATACAATTATTCACAAGCTTCTAAGCATAAGGAATGGGTTGATGTTATGGAGAAGGAGTTGATTACACTTGAAAACAATTAAACTTGCATTATCACTGACTTACCTAAGGGCAAGAAGGCAATAGGAAGTGAATAGATCTATAAAATTAAGTATAGACTTGATGGATAAGTTGAAAGATATAAGGCACACTTAATGGTAAAGCGATATACTCAAGTGGAAGGGAAAGATTATAATAAGACTTTTTCCCCAATTGCAAAATTGAGCACAATGCATATTTTAATAATAGTAGCTACTGCCAATGGTTGGTCTTTGCATCAGATTAATGTAAATAATGCAATTTTACATAGATTTCTTAATGAAGAAATCTACATATTACATCTAGAAGCATATACTAAAGCTAAGCCGGGGCAAGTGTGTTGCTTAAAGAGGTCTTAATATGGGTTCAAACAAGCTAGTAAGCAATGAAACTTGGAAATTTCAAAGTTTCTTATTGATCATGACTATTCCTTCTTCATTAAACGTATTGATAATGGTCTGGTTATAGCTTTGCTTTATGTTGATGATTTGCTTGTGATAAGAAATAATGAAAAGCATATCAATAAACTTAAGCAGTATATACATGATGCCTTTACTATAAAGGATCTCTAGTACGTTTCTTTCTTGGAGTTGAAATTTGCACAACAACTTTAGGTATTTTGTTGAATCAAAGGAATTATATCCTTGATCTTTTGATAGAGGCAAGGCTTACAGCAACTAAGCCAGCAGCTTGTCCTTTTCCTATTAGGTTGAAGTGGGTTCTTGACACGAGTCCTGAAGTAGACAATCCACTCTTTTATGGCCATATGGTTGGCAAGCTTTCATATCTTACTCTCATTGGGCCATATCTCTCTTTGTAGTTCACAAGCTAAGTCAACTTTTGGTTTGCCCTCGTGTTCCTCACTTACAAGCGCTCTTTCAAGTTTTGCACTACATTAAAGAAACTACATCATTGAGACTTTATTTCCCATCTTCTAATTCGTTGAATTAGATTGGTTTTTCTAACTTTGATTTGGGTGCTTGTGTGGATGATCAAAAATCTATTTTGGGTTACTACATTTTTCTGGGCGATGCACTTGTATCCTAGAAAACCAAGAACAAACCACCATGTTTGCATCTTCGACAGAGGCTAAGTATAGGAGCTTAGCCATGACTACTAAAGAACTTCTTTGGACTTCATATATACTCTTGGATCTTGGTGTTGTTGTACATTCATCGGTTTCCCTTTTCTTTGACAATAAGTCAACCTTATTAATTGCAATTAATTCATGTTTACAGGGTCACATGAAACACATTGATATTAACATGCATTTCTCGTGGCTTTCTCAAGGTGCTATCTGTTCCCTCCACTATTCAGCTTGCGAACTTACTCACTAAGCCCTTATGTGAGAAGCGCATTTGGTTTTTGAATGGCAAGTTAAGCCATCAAGAAACTCTAACTTGAGGAGGGATGTTGGAATATTAAAGTGTATTTATTAACAAACGTGGCAGCTTTATTTTAGTGATATTTGTATAGTTAGTTAGGCTGACACGGAGAACACTTGTGTATGTGTGTGTACATTGTATCTATATATATATAGTTAAGTGTACGTATATATTGTGGCCTGTTAGCTAATGATTCTGTAACTAAAAACCTCATCTGATCAAACCTCAGTTTACTGCATTCTTTCATCTTCGACTTCGACTTCAATTTTGTTCTCGAATTCTCCATTAAGGCAAGTTTCCTTTGGCCATCGATTATGAGAGAACGATGATCGTGCGTCACATTTGCCGCAAAGGACGACGTGACGATGATTAACACCGAAACAGGTACTGCTAGTAACCATAACAGAATCCAAAGCTTGATTTTTGTTTTATTTTATCTTATTTTTATTAGTACAGTAAAGCTTAGGCTCATGAAAAGCTCTCCTTCTATATATGAGAAAGAGAAAGAGAGAGAGAGAGAGAGATGCAGTGGAAAACGGAAAGAGAATCTGTAATTTCTTTTCCTTTTAATGATATAAATAGTTAATGTACAAACTGGATGGAGAGGATGAATGGAATAAGGAAAGGATGTTTATAATAATGCTATTATTGTGCTTCACTTTGACATGTATCCTGAAATGGCAAAATATAAAATGGACAAAATAAATTTTCTTTTTTTCTTTCCTCTGAATTTACAGATTATGATAAGGTTGTATAGGATAAGTATTTTATTAAATAAAATATATATACATATATAGGTAGTTGCATATGATGCCATTAAAAGATAATTTGCATATAAATATCATTGCCAATTAAATATTATCATGTATATAATAAGGCAAGTTCGTATTAAATAATCTAAACGGCAATTGGATATCTGTTGAATCTATTAGACGATAATACTTGTAAGTTTTAAGACCTTCAATGATCATGTGGGGTTATAAGATCGATATTAGGTATATATATACATATATATATATATATATATATATTTCTTAACCATCATTTGGTATCTTACATAATTTTCTAGAAAATCCAAATATATTTAAGTTCTAAGAGTTTTCTTAACTATCATTTGGTTCTTATACAGTTTTCTATAAAATCTATATATATCTAAGGGTTTTCTTAACTATCATTTGTTGTATTGTTTTTTAGAGAAATTAAAGTTTTTTCCATCAAAATTAATAAATATTATATAATTACAAATTATATAAAAAAATTATTAAAATACCATTATTATATCACATTTTAAAAATAAAACTTTACTATTTGTACTTATGTAACATGTCATATATTCAAAATGAAACATTACTATTTGTAACCATATTGCTACATTAACACATTTATACTTACGTCAATCTACGAGACACATATCTATGTCAAGTAGTGATGGTAAGTGAAAAGTAATATTACATCTGAAAAATACAATATAAGTACAAATAGTAATGTCACATATTACAAAGGTGTTTTGGTAATTTTTTTTATATAATTTGTATTTATGTAATTTTTCTTAGTCGTTAGACAAATATTATACCCTAATTTTCTACAATATCTACTGTATTAAAGGGAAAACTCTTTTTTAAATATATATAACTAATAACTTTGTATCTTATACTTTTAACCACTAAATATATTCACATGATAACTACAAAATGAATTCAAACTCATCCAATAAACTCCTCAACTGCTATTTATTACTTACAAGTCTTTCCACTTATACAATTATCATTTTTTATTATACTTATTTTTGCAATTACTATTATTTTATTTATCTATTATTTTAATTATCCAACGTTACTATTATATGAAAAATTCATTAAGCTTTTTATTTGATCGATATTTGCTATAGTAAAAACTTTTTTCTTTGAAAAATTTCTTATAGTTTTAATTTTGTTAATATATTTTATTAGTATTTTTCTATATTATAAAGTTCAAACTTTTCTTATATTTTTTTAACATACGAAACGCAAATGTATCATCCACTAATTATCCATAATATAAAAGCGGGAATATCCCTTTAGATGTCTTAGGCGGTCACATTATCTATACATTTTAGTTAAATTAATAGAAATTACATTACGATTACTTTCAATAACCGTCCCATCCCTTAAGACTCCATGTTCACAATATTTGCACACATGCAACGCTACGAAGTCAGCTAATTGTAGAATCCGGCCGAAGTTTATGGAATTTGCTTTAGGGCAAGGTCAAGGTATGTATTGATAGTTTCCGATTCTAACTGCATGCAGCCCGAATCATACTTAGTGTTTCCAATCATACGGTGAAAATTATGACATCTACGGAAAGAAACCAAATTTGGCCCTATCGTGAAAAATAGTTACCCTTTGTTTTTTTTTTTCCCCAAAGAAAAATAGTTTAAGTTATGAAAATTTCCGTACCTATGTTGTTAAATTATAGTGAATACATCTCGATCGTGCTTGCAGTTCTTTAATCTCAATTTAGGATTTTCCATATAAAACATGTATATTAATTTCGTTCTCATTTTTCTTTGTTTTATTTCTATTTATGTTATTTATTTTGGTATATAACCAAATTTGGTCTAGCCACCTGGATTAGGAAAAATATGATCAATAAACAAGATCGCTAAATATAAGATTGCTAGAACCAACAGTAGGCTTATGGACTACATATCGAAAGAGACCATCAGCTCATCGATTATCAAATAAAAATAAAAGAAAACTGACATAATTTGGCAGTATAAAGAGATATCCTTAGGCTATTGACAAAACAAATGAGCTTTAGATATATTGACAAAATTGAATAACATCTCGCTTAGTTTGATAACCATCAATGGTATCAAACTCAAGTCACAGAACCATCAAACGAAAGAGAAAAACAAAAAAAAAAAAAAGAATAAAAATAAGAGAGAAGAAAGATATACGGCAATAACCGAATGTTGGATGCATGTCACGTGCATGCAGCATGTGGTGCGCGCTTCATGTCCACATCCACTTCACCTGCCAGATGAAAGTGTTGTGCTTCGATCACCAGTCAACAAATGAGATACGATGCACAGAAATAAAAGGGGAGAACCCTAATATCGTCAGTATGACAGGTGGCGCAATCTGATTTCTGAAGCAATTGCAACTTAAATGGTTGAAACTTGGATGAGGTCCAAGTGAATTGTGAACATTTCTTGCAATTATTTTCCTCAGTAACATAAAGTACATAACATCAAATTGCAAATTAATATTAATGTCCTCTCCTTTCCTAAGAGGACACATCTCAAATAGACAATTGACGGTATTGGATTTCCCAATCCTCGCTATGTGTTGGGAGTAGGTAAAGAAAGCAAAATTTGAGATAACCTCATCCTGTTGTGGACAATTACTACCTCCTCTAATCAGCAGCTGAAAATTATCTTTAGTTGCATGATACATCCACAGCCAATTTCCTGGTCCTCCCTGGGCATCGATCGTTACTGAAGTTGGTTCCTGTTAGTTCTATTTTACATGCATTCTTATTCAGGCAGACCTGCAGATAGATACACTGCTTTAATTATAATAAAGTAGATCAAACAAGTTAAAGATAGGTATGATAGAATTACCCATGCTTTAAATGGAACTTCATCAGCTTGGATTGATATATCCTATGGTTAATGGTGACATAGAGCTGGCATAGGCCAACTTGGGGGAGTAAAATCTAGCTTCATCCACCAGACATTTCTCTATCATCTAAAAAATGTTATAGTATGTTATGTGACATTTCTCTATCATCTATGGCGTTCTTTGGTGGTGAATCAGCCTGGGGGAAGACATTTTTGTACATTGACAAATTAAAGAACAGAAATTTTCAAACTTGAATAGATCAAAGAATTGAATTCAGTCACATCACCTTTTCAACTAGAGATAATGTTGCAGGATCATGGCAGTCTCCTAAGTTGTAAGACCCACAAGATCCTGATGGATTGCCAAAGCTTGCAAAGTTCACGGCAGATATGCTGGTGTTCTCAGGACACTTCAAATAGGCCTTTACGGGTGTTTCCTGGACATTTTCACTTGCATCAGACTCCCAAGTGTCTAGATCAATGGAAGGATAATTCTCTGCCACAGAAGCGCAGATACGTGAAGTTTTCCTCTTTGAGAATCTTATTTTTGTTGGATTGCCACCTTTCTCCTCAAATATGACCAAAACATTCCCTGATGGTTTGAACCAAGATCTTGGGACATGGTACCTGTTCATCCAAAAGGGGCAAAATAAATAAATAAAATAAAATATCCTCAATGAGGAAAGTAATTTTTTTCTTCTGAAAGTTTTTTATTGGTTCTTCATTTTTTCCATGTAATCTTTATAGTTAAGTTTTATCTCTTATCTTTTTCCTTTAAGTTTTATCTCTTCTTTTTTAAGTACAATATGTATCCCCTAATTCTTAGGGATCTCTTTTAGAAATATATAGAAGTTGCTTTGTACACCCTAGATTCTCTAATAAATATTAGGTTTATGTAAGCTAATCTGATTTTATTCTATGGTTGATGCCATAATATTTATATACCTGGCACTACAGAATTATTTCTTCTATTTTTCTCCGTAGCATGGAAGCTCTAGTCCATCCCAATGAACCAGGTATGATCCAATATGAATGATACCAGGAATAAGTATTAGAGACTTCATTAGGAACCAAATTAAGATTTGGATCCCTAAAAGAATTGGCAAAACCTACCCACACCACACATTCAACCCCTTCATCAATGGGAGATAAAAAGTCAATCCAAATCCCACAACGAAAATTGAATCGAGTGAAATTTTTGTGAGTGATTCCAGTCCGTGAAATTAGTGATTCATGGACATAGTAAAATTGGCAGGTTCCATCAAAGATCCATATTGTGAGCCAGAGGAGTTTGGTCCACGAGAGAACAAAAACTCCATAGTAGTGGCGTGTTTAATCAATTCTATGGAGCCAAGGCATTAATCAAACCTACATGTGAAAGGCTAAGGAGATCTAGAAAAATGTCAAATAGATGTATTTTGATTTGGCAAATACTTCCCAATGCTTTTAACTCTAGTTAAGGATTCATACTACCATAGAAAGTAATATGACCACGACAGAATATTATAATTTACTAATGAGACTTTGGCGGGAAATATTTTTCTATAAAGTTGATTAGAAGTATATAGAAGACGGAATCAACTATAATAAAATTATTAAGGATCATAAGCCTTTGCCAAAGTCAAAAGAAAGGAGAGTCAACAGCAAGTCATGTTTGTAGCCCCTTCCTCTGATTACAACACCCAAAGTTCGATGCCAATGACCAGGGGCAAAAGGAATACTTTGGTGTGATCCTGGTTAAAACTTAAATCACACTAGATATACTTGTTGGAAGCTACATGGGAAACCTGTGCACTTAAAGTCCAAGCGCCAAAGGGAGTCATAAACTCGCCCAACTAGTCGATGTTGATGCCCATATTGGTTCAAATTCTAGTGTCAGCCTCATTACAAATCAGATTGTTGTACTTCAATTGATTCTCATCAAACACAATTCTTGTATCTTGATTTGGCAAATACTAACCACTACTTTGAACTTTGGTCAAGGCTTCATGCTACCACTCAAAGTAATATGATTGTGACAGAATATCATAATTTACAAAAGGAACTTTGGTAGGAAATGCTCTTCTATGAAATTTTACTGGAAGTGTGTAGCAGATGAAATCAAATCAACTATAATAAAATGCTTAGGAAGGATTGTGTATTCAATTTTCTATAAGGACTAAACCCTTTGTCAGATGAAGTCAAGGGACACTTGATTAGAAGCAGCCATTTCCTAGATTCAAGGAAGCCTTTGCCAAAGTCAAAAGACAGGAGAGTCAACAACAGGTTGTGTTAGTAGCCCCCTCCTTCTATTACAAACCCCAAAGTTCATGCTGGTGACCAAGGGAGACATGGTTTGTACTTTCCAAGCAAAACTCTGGCATAATCCCCACCAAAAATCTAATCACACTGGTGATACTTTTTGGAAGTGCTATCATAAATATTACTTAACAGGAAGTTACATAAGAAACATGAGCACTTAAAATCCAAGTGCCAAAGAGGAGTCCCACTCTCTAAGACAGCCCAACTAGTCAAAGTTGATACCCATATTGGTTCTAATAATGACAGTATCAGCCTTAGTTCAAATCAAACTGTTGTACTCTGACAGATTCTCAATCAAACACAACTTATGTCTAATAATGAAAAGAAAGCAAGTCCTCCCCTACAGTAACTCAAGCCCATACAGGTACAGCATTAAACTATTTCCATATGTAAGAAAGGGAAGTCGGATATTAGATACCTCTACCTCAGATCATATTTCTAATTCCATTAATTATTTTTAGTCGTTCAAGGCATATAACAATTCTTGTAAAGTATGGGAAGCAATTGGTGAATGTGCAGAGGCTAAAGAAAAGGGACAAACTAATCTGAAGTAGATTGCAATTTTATTAATTCCTGAGTTGGAATAATTTAATATTAGTAAGCAAGTTGGCTGGTGACTAGAATTGTCGAGTAATCTATTTTCCAACTTATTGCCTACTGCAAGACCAAGCATCAGGGAAGATGATTGGCAATTCTACAGAGTAAAGAATACAACAATCTCCGCTACCTCACTAGAAAAAAGTCTAGATCTGCTTAAGGATCTGACTATAATTCTTCTATTTCTATAGCTAATAATTTTGATGTAATACTTTCGCACAAAAATCTGTGTCATCCCAATTTTTCTTATATAAGTCATTTGTTTCCTTACTTATCCAGAAAAAAAGAAATTTCAATACTTTTAGTTGTGAACATTATATCATGGCAAAATTCTCAGAGAATTCCTATTGCAATACCAAGCATCCAAACCTTTTCATCTAATATACAGTGATATCAGGTGAACTTCTAGAAACTAGATACTTTTAACTATAATAGATTTATTGATGATCATTCTAAAGTTTATCAGGTGTATCCACCCAAGGAAATATCTGAAATCAATCGAATGTTTCAAAAGTTTCATAGACTTGTTCTAATGGTTTCCAAAAGGAAAATTTTGAAAATGGTCAAGTGTTTCAAAAGTTTCATGGGCTTTAACTGCATTTTCCACACTAATGTCCAAATTCTTCACACCACTAATGGGAAGGAATATTTTGTAACTGAATTTTTCAAGTATTTGTCTGAAAATGGTATTGCCGATCAGAGTTTTTGTGTTTACACCCCCTAACAAAATGGAGCATCTAAGCTGAAAAATTGACATTTACTTAAATTAGCTAGGTCTATGGTGTTCTATAGCTATATTCCTAATTGTTTTTTGGGCTAAGCTATATTGACAATTGCTTATATCATCAATGGAGTCCCCTTTAAAGTCCTTACTTTTCAGACTTCCATCAGTGTGTTACTTCATTCCCATCCCAAGATTTGAGTTCTAAACACTTTATCTCCAAAAGTCTTTAGCTACAATGCATTCATATGTAATAATTCTTCAAGTAAGCACAAACTTGAAGTTAAGGCTCTCTAAGTGTATAATTATTGGTTTATCACCACATAAAATGAATCTAAATGTCATCCTCCCACAAAAACGGTGTTTGTTATAGCTAGACGCCCAGAATAGCAACCATATTATAGCACTACTCTTCAGGAGGAGAATAATACAATAGTGGGGTCAATGGTGTCTCCCTATGTCTTTGTCACCATCAACATTTTTGAATCCTTGGCCTTCCTAGTTCTAGTCATCCAGCTCCAGTATCCCTATCTCCAGCTTGCTCCTCTCAGTAGCCATTTTCTCCTAATCTGGTTTAAATTCATCATCAGAAAGTTCATCGGATTTGTCTTCTGCAAGTCCTTTGCCGTGTATGTTATCATAGAAGTCTCATGATCTGACTATTGTCCCTAATAAACTTGACACAAAAGTCCATGTTTATACTAGAAGGCAAAGGATTCCTCTACAAGGTTAATTGTTTAACTTAAAGCTTGTGATCCAATATAAAGCTAGAAACCAGCTCCATCATGACAAAGTGGGGAAGAAGAAACAGAGTTAAGCACTGCCTTGAGAAGGGGGTTAAAAAAAAAATCATGTGCCATAAGTATCTAATTTCAAACTAAATGACCTATACCCATTTGCCACCTTAGTTCAATCACTGATTACTCAAGTAGATCAAGTAGTCATTCCTAGGAATATTCAGGAAGTTATGGAGAGGAAAGAATGGAAAGAGGCCATCCTTATGGGGATGAAATTGTTATATGATAATGATACATGAGAGAGAATTGATCTGCTTGTAAAGAAAAAAGTTGTTAGGAGCAAATTGATAATCAATGTAAAACACAATTCACATGGAAGTGCTGAAAGATACAACGCACGTTTGGTTGCTCAAGACCATACTCAGACTTACAGTATTGATTGTGAAGAAACTTTTGCTTGGATTGTAAAATAAAACATCCATCCAAGTTCTTACTTGCTTTAGATTAGCTATTTCATCAACTAGGTGTAAAAATACTTTTCTCAATGGGGATCTACAAGAGAAAAATTATATGCAAATTCTCCTAAGCTTCACTTCAAACAATAAGCATGGAAAAGTATGCTAGTTAAACAAATCCTTGTATGACTTGAAACAATCAACTAGGCTTGGTTTAAAAAATTTAGTGATTCTCTTGTACAATGGAGTTATAAGGAAAGTTAAGCAGAATACAAATTATTTATCAACATTGTAAAAGATGGTTTAAACTCAATCCTAATCGTATATATATGAATGATACACCATCACCGATGATGATACAATTGGAATATATCCTTTCAGACTAAAGATCTGAGAGAGTTAAAATTCTTTCTAAGGACAAAAGTAGTAAGAAGTATTACATTATTCAAAGAAAATATGTTCTAAATTTACTCCATGAGACTGGAAAATTAGGTTCTAAGCCAATGAGTACCCCAATTCCAAAAAATCATTGTTGCCATACCATAGAGGATGATGTCCAATACCAGCCTTAGTGGGAAGGCTAAGTCACTTGTCTACAAACTGACATGATTTGGCTCACTCAATTGCTCTTATTAATCAAGCCATGCATGCTCTAACTAGACATTATTTAATGAAGTTAACCATATTCTTAGATATCTGAAGGGAACTCTAGGCAAGAGCTAATTTATTAAGACTCATTATCGCTACATTGAAGCCTTTGTGGATGCTGAATGGAAAGGTGATAAATTTGATGGTAATCAATATCAGGTTATTGCACAAAATTGTAGGGTAATTACATGACATGGGAGTAAGAAGTAGTTGGTGATAGCTCAAAAGAGTTCTAAAGCCGAGTATATAGCTATTGCCTAAGGTACTTGTAAGTAAATTGGATCTAAAGGTTGTTCAGTGATTATAGAGTAGAATTTGATGCAGCACTTGTATATATGATAATAAATCATCTATTAAGAGTCATGAAAAATCCGGTTCAAATGATCATATGAAATATGTTCAACTTAATTGCCACCTTATTAAATTAGAGATAGAGGGAGGAAATCATCCACAGTTTGCTCCAACCTAATGTCAAGAAGTTAATATTCTAACAAAAGCTTCACCAAAGTTGTTATTTATTGAAATTTCAAGCAAGCCAGAAATGATTGATATCTTTTTAGTTAGAAAGTTTTTTGTCTTCCTTGTTATGAAGGATAAGCATCCCTAATTTCTGGGGATCTCTTTTAGAAATAGATCTAAGTTTCTTAGTCTATTCAAGATTTTGTAATAAACATCATATTCATATAAATCTGATCTGATTTGATTCTATGTCTAATGCCAAATAATTATGTACCCAGCACAAAAGAAATAATATATGTGAGCTTATTTCCTCCATTTTTCTTCACTTCCCATTACAAAAACAGATTCATTAAAACTTTTTGCAAACTTATATTAATTAAGTCTCTAAGGCAATCAGTTGAGCTCCAGAGGGGAAAAGAAGGCTATACAAACTGAGTTATGCGCATTATGTTTTCTTATTAAAGTTTAGGATGTAACCAGGTATTCAATCTATTTGTTTTAGGTTCAATGATGGTTTACTGTGCAGAAATTTATACCGACAGCTAAGTTATTCCACTATTATATCTTAAATGGAACCCTCAGCAGAATGATCAAACTTCTTGTATCTGAATTCCTCCTATCCATGTTCATAATTCTTCTCTATAAATATGTTGGCTATTAATATCAGGAAAGTGCCATCAAGTTCTAGTTGTACTTTCAAGGAATGAATTATCATATACTGTGCATTCGCAATGCAAAAGTGTTATCATAAGATGCTAATCCAGTTTTGGAGGCAGAATAAGAGGACAAGTAGATATCTAGTAGAACCAATTTTTCCAGCATAGTGTTTACCATCTTTGTGTTGGTTCTCCACATCCAGTTCTGCATTTGTCTGGGTTGAATTTTCCTCTATAGTTGCATTCTTGAACACATGGTACACGTGCAGAGGCTTTGACCGGATAATATATACCAATTGCCTCTCCATTTAACCAAGCTAGCCCTTTACCCATATGAACCATATCAAGCCCAACAGGATCATATCCTGATGGAGGGTCCACGATAGCCTGCAGGCATTACGTACTACAAGTGAATCATCATGCTTTAAAGGCCATTAAAGATGAAAGCAATTCTAATTATAATAAGAAATCTTCCAAATCATTATTACCTTGTACCATGTGAGGGGCTGGTCTATTGGTGGCTCTGAGGTTGAAACCCAGTTGGGGCTGTTAACACCATCTGCCTTATAAAGACCCAGGTGCTCTCCTTGCAAACCAATCTAAATATAGAAGTATGAGGACATTGGCAAAAACCAAAAAAGAAAAAGACGAAGAAGACAAAGAATAAGAAGTTGTTTGAGGACAGGATGACAGTTAGTATACTGCAGTCACTTACAAGCGTTTCATCAACATCAATCACTTTGGAATGTAAAGATGCATGCAGTATATTGCTATTTTGAATAACTTTTAGGATTCACACTTCTTTTAATTTGAAATGTAAAACTGGGGAAATATCATAGATAATCACTGCTCAAATACTGAAATGAACAATATTAAGTGTATGCTGCATCCTTGCTGGTCAAACCACTGATATGCATGCTTCCATATACTATGTTGTCATTTCTCATTCATCTGTCAACTAGAAGAAGCTGGAATTACCAAGACTAAGCACAACTATGAGATATAATAAGTAATTATTTAAAAAAAGAGAACACATACACACACACACACTCACATATACATATACATGCATACATATATATTGTATGCACAAACACACACACATGCACACATACGCAAAAATAAGTGACAAATAGTATTGTCAAAAACAAAGATCTTCCAAACACTAAATTTAGTTTGCTTTATAAAAATACTTCTAGTGAGAAGCACTGACCATTAACTAAATTAATATTGATTGTGATGCCACATTGGATAATGTAGCTCCATAGGCCCACTAATACTGGAATACTACATCATCTTATATATAACTTTTAGAGTAATCACACAAGGATTGCTTGATCAAGCACAATAGGGATGAGCTTTGGACCAATTAGCATAGTGAGGTAGCATATGTTTACACTTTAGATACATCCTTTTTGTGACAAAATAACATAGAAAGTAGAAATAAGTGAATACCTTGTAGGTCCAATTAAATGCAGACAGGTCTATTATTCCATTGCCAAGACCCTTGATCTTGATACTAGTCAATCCTGCCCCTACCCATTCATAAAAAGCTCCAGCATTCTGCATATATCAAACTCGATGTCTGAGAGATTTATAGACACATAAATAGAATGACTTCAGTACTTAATGATCAAACTTGCAAAATCCTGGCCCAGGAAATCTAGCAATTTCATCACTAACAACTATTTTTTCATGGTGAAACTGTTGAAACCTAACTATAAAAACATCATTTATGAAAAAATATTGTTGACATTGGGAGAGACAATTCTAAGAGAAGCGTCCAGATCAGTGGCATCTGTTGTTGATGGAAGATTGAAGTTCCACAATGAAAAAGAATCTTGCAGAAACATAGAAAAGACCACAGCTTCGTCTAATAATCACATCAATTAAGGCTTTTAATCTGGAAAACAAGCATTTTCATAAACTGCATAGTCTACAAGAACAAATGCTCGCTCACTCTACATCATCAATCAAATTCCTTTCGTAGAATTTATCTTTGGTCCAACACTTAGAAGTTCAGTAAATTAATTATAAGGTATTTCTGAAATATCATTAGAGAACTCACTTGGATTCCAACTGTCATACTTAAAAGAGCAATATCGTTTTTTCCTGCCTTAAGAGAGATTTCATGAGAGAAGTTAAAAGCAGAATTAAAGCCATCTCCGGATGCACTACCTGAAATAAACAAGAACAATCAGAAAACTTGCCCATGGTAGAGATCCACTACCCAGATAAATGATAGAATTAAGGTGTAAAAAGGCTAGTATAAGAAAACTATACTTTGTTCGTGCAACACAAATATTTCAGCCAAGCAAAACAAGAATGCTCATTTAACTTTTTTTTTCCCCAACATTGAAGGAGTTTGGTTGTCAGAAGGTTGCAAGAAGGGGAAGAGTATCTTGGTTCAGTTGACACTTAGGAGTAGCATGACTCACTAAGCAAAGAAAAAAATATATATAGATATTAAGTAGAGTGCCTCCTTAAAAGCAGAATTATGCCTTAAATAAATATATACTGTTATACAAGAGATGAAGGAGAGATCAAACAGGGGACTGAATCAAAGACCTCAATGAAATAAACTAAAAGAATCTGAAGGCAATCTCTTAAGTAAAGGAAAACATGTTCCTTCAAGCCCTAGAGGGTGAGCTCAAAAGACAATGGAAAGATGGCCAATGTTCTGTAATTAGATTCGAAGAAGTCCATGCCTGATCCTGTGAGATAGCAATTAGCTGAATGCTTCTATCTATTCCTTAATTTTTTTCTTTTTCCCCCTTTTTTGTTGTATTTGCTCCTTCACTTAAGAAAGAATAGACGAAAAAAGGGCAGAGTTTTCCAATATTTTCTACCGATATTAATAATCAGATATTACTGTCATTGTATTATTTCAACCAATCAGATAAATGCACAACTCCATATGTGGGACAAAGAATGCCAACCTTTGCCCTCATTCCTCAGCACCAAGAAGAAACGCCCAATTGGGAAAGAATGAGGCACAAAAAATACCTGTGTTTAACAAGTTACATGTGCCCCAATTTCCTCCTTTTTTGTTCTGCTTTGAGAACTCAATCTTCAACCTTTTTTCCAGTGTTTTAGCTTTATCATAATAATTAGCCTTAACTAGCTATGTGCTTGGTCCACTCATTATACTGTACAATGCCATCTGCCCCCTCTATAAAGATCTGGATTATTTGGGTAAGTTATACTTTACATACATGTGTTTTCACCCTTGACCACTTTGCACATCCATATTTTCATTTTTCACACTTTGAATACCTGTGTTTTACTCCACCATGTAACCAACAGTTAGCCATTAAAATAAATATATATATATATTCGCATCTCTCATGCATAATAGCCATTAGATTGTCTAGATTGTTCCTTTTTTACTTTTCCAAACAAAAAGATGTACAGATACAACTGTTGAAGATACATGGTGCAGGGTATAGTAAAACATCGATTCAAATTTCTCACATTTAAGAAGTTACAAGCTTTCCTAAAAAACTCCAGGGTAGTGATAGAGAAATACAAACTCAAACTTATGTTAATGGCAGAATCATTGACATGCACTTGAACACAAATCAGTCCAGAAAATAGAGTAGGACATGTCAAATAAACACTATACAAGAAGATATGCCACCTTAACTTTTATACTTGATCTCTAAGAATAAAAGATAAGAGAACTATAATGATAACCAGAATGAAAAAATAGACAAACTGATGTGAAGCTGAGAAATATATTGGAAAAAATAACATTCATGTGAAATGAGCTAATCTTGGTGTCATGACTGAAGATTCAGTTGGAAAAGCTTTGGGAAATAATTAGAAATATCAAGCTTCATTGAGTAATTCATGAGGGAATGATTTATCCTCATTGCATCATCAACAACAGGATAGATCCAACAACACTCATCATGCAAAATCCCTTTTGCAATAGAATTTCTTGGGGATGAGGGTTCATGATTTGGGATTTGAGTTTGCACTTATGATTTAAGGGTTTAAGAAAAAGGGAAGAAAGGGGCCGATAGGGTAGTGTTCTGCAATTTTGTCTTTAAAAAAGAAAAGATTACAGCTAACTGGGTTACATAACGGAGTAAATCAGGGTATGCAAAGCATCAAAAATGAAAGCTTAGGTATGCAAAATGTCAAAAGGTAAAAACATGGGCACGTAAAATGTAAACCCAAGAAAATCGAAGCTTCTAAACCAAATTAGAAGAAAAAGTGAAAACCTTGAAGCTCCTGATTGACGAATGCATGGAGTGCATGACCCTTTGATTCAACCAGAAGAACAGGTTTGCTTCCTTTCTTCAGGAATTCTTCATTTTCATCAATAGTTATGCTGCAATAGAAGGAAAGTTATCATCCAAGGAAAATCAAAATTCATTCAAGTTTTGATTATGACATCCATGAGTTTGTAGTGCAGGCATTTCCTTACAAATGCATTGCTTGAAATACCCGTCCATCACCACATAGACCTTATTTGTTCACAGTTTTGAGATGTAAGAAGAAGCTGATCTTTTAGCATGAGTATGAGACAAGCAATGCCACCAGAAAATATCGTCTCATATGATATCAATCAAAGATAATAGAGAAGATAAACGATCCAGATTTCCCATTGAATAAAGTAAAAACACAGACATCATCTCTGATTCCAGGTAAAGGAAATAGATGTTGCGGTACAATGTAAACAACATATTATAGAGAGTCCACTTAGGAAAGTATTCGAGAAAAGAACCATTCTGACTTACAAGACATTGACATAAAAAAGAAACAGTTTTTGGACTATTATGGTAATTTAAAAAGGCAATGAGAATAATGCAAATGAATTACATATCTTGGTTTCCGTGATTTACATCAAAAGAAAGAGATTTTACAAAGTTTCACTACTAAAAGAGACAGAATACTATTAAGATTAGTATTACAAATATCTTATTTAAAAGTTTAAACTTATAAATATGGTATAAACTAATATATTTATTACTTGACACTTCCCCTTACTGATGGATTGGGACTTGTACTAAAACCCATCGAGTGGACCACTTAATTAAATAAGGATGAAATGCTTGTGCAGGTATTCAACCAAGGATCTCCTACTCGAATACTATATTAAAGTTAGCACCACAATCACCTTATCTAAAACCATAAACTTGCAAATATGGTATAGATTATTATATTTATTACTTAACAAATTCATTTAATGATGCTCACCAATGAAGGTCTCGTACAGAACAAAGAGCAACAAATGACCAATTTCTGACTTGAAAGTGCAATATGGCAAACAGTTGTTCATGTACCATGCTACAAGCAATTATGCCTAACATTGAAATATTCAAACACAGTTGGAAGTCAATGAGAGGATGCTACTGTGACAACACATGTTAGATGCATATCTATGTACCATGAAAATTCTAACTTAATCCAGGGGAAAAATTCGTTTCAGCTGTTATATCAAGTTAAAGGATAACTTCTGTTGAGTGGCACAACATACAATGTTTCTTTGAGTAGAATCTACCTTGTGGTATACCAGAGGTAGTCTGTGGTATATCTTGTGGTGTTGATGTGATCCACAAATCCTTTTCGGGTGAAGTCTGCTTCTCCCCAAATGCCAGCCTTCTCCACGAACACTTCCCATTTAAGAGATTGCAAGCCCTCTTCGGGTGATGTGGCTGAAGGGAGCAGTATCTCTGGTAACATTTCTATGAGGGAACTGTGAGAGTTAACCTGTCAAAACATTTACATGTTGGCAAGAATGATAATCTGATGCAATCCTCAGCACAAAGTAGATGAGATAAGGGTGTCTACTACTCCAATGAAAAAGATTCTAATAAAAACAGGACTGCCAGACGCATAGGAGGTTAAAAATTTGGGTGAATTCCTCCATTCTGCTTCATCACATGATAGGAATACAAAATGGTGCATTTTACTGAAGTAGAGTAGCATTAAATATTACCTTCGCTGTGTTAAACACTACATTTTTGCAGTCAGGTAGAATACTAACTGACCATGCAGGCAGGTCATATGACCGGTTGTGAAACAGCACTGTCTTGTCTTCTTTTTCATCAATATTAGCAAGGAAGGCAGCACACGCTCCTTTGGAATCTTTGTAGATATCAGCCTAAAAAAGTGTTGTGCATTCAGTTTAATACACAATTTTCTTACAAATGCATACAAAAAATCACAAAGGTCACTTGTAATAAAACCATGGCAACAATAATAAATCTATTGGCTAAAACTTTTAGATCCGTTGTCCCCTTCTACCTTTGGCTAATTTAATATCATTTGGTTGTGCTATCAAACTTAAAACTCCCTATCAACCAAGCAAGAGAAACATGGAAACACACTTAATGCATATTTTAATCTATATGTGCAACCAAAGTTTTTAAGACTCCACTAGATCTGTGCCTCATTGCCAAAAGAGAATTCAACTTGAAACTCTAAATTTCTGACCCTTCCCAATATAAAGTTGAAGACCATCAAACTAAGCTTTAATAGAAACAGACAACATTGCCCTTACAGGGAAAAGTTGAGGGAGAACACTGATATATCAAACTAAGGCTCTCCTGTTCATGAAAGCTACTTCAAGATAGGTATGACATCATTTTAGGGGTTCTTGCAGGTTCATTGTGTACACATATAGAGAATTTCTTTGAAAATATGATTGTATTGGTACTATGGGAATTTACTGCATAAACAAGAGTATATATATGCACAAGTGTAGGGTTTGTAACCCTAACATGTAAAAAGCCTTACCCCCTATAGCAAAAATTATATACATAATAACCTCCAGTAGTATGCCCTCTCAATCTCATGGAACTAATATCAACGTAAGATTAGAACAATGATAAGGAATGGGGCAATGGAGAGACTCTTGGGGAGGATGTGTACGCGTTAATGACGAGTAGGAACATATCAAACTAAAGCTTATCCTTTGGTAACTAATTCACACATAAAATGATTATTAACTTTGTGCCATTATGATGAATAGGGTTCCCAATCATATAAATAGCACCAACATTGTCACAACACAAAAGGACAGGGCGTTGTATGGGGACTTGAAGTTTGCATTCTAGATTATAGATCTAAGTGGACTCAGCGACAGCTTAAGCGATAGCTCACTATTCAGCTTTTGTGGAGCTTTTGGAAACATGTTTCTTGGAGCACCAAGAGATGAGTTTGCAGCCAAGAAAGATAGCATACCCTGTAGTAGATCAATAAGCATCAAGACAACTGGCACAATTAGCATCAACATAGGTAGTCAATGATTTATGTGATGTGCAAACAAGAGGGAGGCCTAAAGACAGTGTCACATAGATGTCGAAGAACTTGCTTGGCTACCTATATATGGTTAGTATTGCAAAGATGTATATGCTGACTCAATTGACTAACCACAAAATTGATATCTGGCCTAGTAATAGTGAGGTACTAAAGTGCCTCGACAATCTCTTAGTAAGTAGTGGGATTTGAAATTAAAGGGAAACCATGAGCACTAAGATGACTGTTGGGAGACACCAAAGTTTTAACTAGTTTGAAGAGATGCATGCAATATCGTTTTTAGTATGTCATGAATGAAGTAAGACTAACTCAGTGAAGTCCCTGAGGTATGCAAGTAGACTTAACACCCAGAAAAGCAAATCCCCAGATCCTTCGTGGCAAACTGTCAAGAGAAAAGAGTTATATGATGGGTGGTGAGATGAGGATTGTTACCAGTGAGAATGATGTCATCAATATAGATAAGTACAAGAATGCCAAATTCTTGAGAGAATATGAACATGGATGAGTCGGCCTTACTAGTTTCAATAGCGGTAGAAAGGGAAGAAGATGACCAGACTATTGCAAAGGTGACAGCAATGATATTAAAAAAAATTCTAAAAAAAAAAAGAGTGGACGATTTAGACGCCCAACAAAGATGGAGAATAAGGAAAAAAAGAATTTAGACGTGAGTGAAAAAAACTTAATTTTAATTAGGGTTCCCAGTGCTCTAATACCATGTACATGAATAGAGAATTTGTGTAAAAATATGATTATATTGATACTATGCAAATTTAGTGTATACATAAGTAATAAGTATATACATATACAGTAATACACTGTACTTCAATGATCCCTCCCTATTCTATTGTTAACATCCAGGAGGAGTAGAAACATTCAAGCATGAAGGGATAATCACTAGTGTAAAAAGGCCTTATAAAACATACATATTGTGAAGGATGACCTACATAATATATTTGGCAAGATCTCAAAAATAGATGTGGCAGAACTAAGTGCAGTTGAATTAGGTTTGAAATCAAGGAAATTCTGTAGTGAACATTGAAGTGAACTCTCTACTTGTTACACACAAACGTCATCAGGATATTTCAATCTGATAAAAAAGATTCAGAACATGATGCATAATTAAGCACCTCAATTACTCATCCATAGAGAAGCAAATAGACTGGTGGATCATTTAGAGAAAACTGCAAGAGAGACAACATAAACTTTTTTACTTTCAATTTTTTTTTTTTTTTTTTCAACTAGATGCCTTTTTTAGAGGACCGATTCTCTTAAATAAAAAATCTACCCCTTATGTAAAACCCTAATGTAACGAGAGTGTTTTGTTGACAAATTAAATTTCATTTTTCTTAGAAAAAAGAATGAGCTTCACTTCACTTAATTCAGATTTTCTTTTTTCTTTTCATTTTTTTTTGATAAATCAGATTTTTTATAACTAAAGATGGAATTATAATTTCTGAAATTCATTGAATCTTACATTAAATTTCACTCAATAGGTTATCACTCCTTTAGTATCCACTACAAAGAATTTTTCCCTGCAAAGTTCTCATAATAATATGCAAATCTGAACGTCAAAGAGGTGCAACTTAATGTGAGGGGATGCAACTCTTGGAGGAGTCGCAATCTTCATATAATTAAGCATCCCTGTAAAAAAAAAGCGCATATTTTACATGGTTATTTTCGGAAATTACTAGTGCACATAGAGAGCTACTTTTGCAATTCTTGTGAGAGGAAAAGCATATTGGTTGTGACATGGTGTTTCCATTTATAGTTACTGCAAAATTAGAGTTTCTTTAAATTGAACATGACCATACCTGCATCTCAACCAAAGAATAGAGAAAATTGAGTATACAAAATAATAAAGAAAGTAGAAGGCACAAATATGGAAGCAAGAGAAGCATATCTATAAAGATAGATGAATAAGACAGGCAAAACAAGAGCGCCAGGTAATTGCAAAAAACAAGGAGGGAGAGGGGAAAGGGTTTGAGAAGATGTTTACTTTTCCATTTCCAGTTTCATGGGAGATTCTGGAACTTACAATCATAATAACTATCAATTGACAGAGCCTAACCCCTCATTCCCAAGGGTTGCAATTTTCATTACATGGTTCAAATGAAGAAATCAATAAAGAAAATATTACTTTGGAACATAGCACCCACCCGTATTTTTGGGATATCAGAATTAAGAAATAGCAAACAGAGATAACTTCACATTGAACTGTATTACTGTAAAATGTGAGAAGATTACCTCCAGGGAAGGACCCAGTGATAGGTTAATTGGCTCGGTGTTGAGCAATACATCCTCGCATAACTTTATAGCTCTATGAAGCTCCCTAAGATGGCCCCACTTTGGAAGTCTAGGTAGACCTAAGAAGAAACATTAAACTAAGCAGTGTACTTCCAACATAGTATATGTTATCCTTGTCACACCAATATAGTCAAAGTGATCAATTTATTACCATATTCATCTATTGGTGCCTCATAGTCGTAACTTGTGGTGATAAAAGGTCCTCCATTAGTTCGATCAAAATTAGTTCCACCATGATACTGAATAATAAAGTGCAATTATTTCCAAGTAGCACAAGGAATTAGCCAGTAAACTGAATAGTCTGGAGCTGATTCATTACTACAAACTTGAGAGACAAATTTGGTTTAATCATAAGTTACCAGAAGATAACATACATACCATGTAGTAATTTTGTAAGCAACCACCTTTTTCGAAGAAGCGAGCAACGGAAAAGGCTATATCTTCAGCTGGCCTGTGTGGATCTGAGGTCCCAAAAGTTTTAAACCTGAGAATATCATGCTGTCATACACCTAGGAAATATTTCATAGCAAATAGAGTTTTATATGCAATTGAAGCTCTGTTTGTTAGTCAATAAAAGAGGCATACTAGGAACATTGTTAGAATACCCAATTCTCTATTTTAGGGGGATCGTTTAGAAAGAAAATTGTTTTAAATGCATTCAAACAGAACAGCCAACATAAATGTTAGGAAAAACTGAGTCAAACAAAATTAGAAAAATCTTTTCCACTAAACCCCAAGGGCTTGACTAAGTGGAGGTCCAAGAATTCTTGTAACAATTTACATGAGGTCCTTGGTTCAAATTGTACTAGGGTTTTTCATGTGCCAAGAGGTAACCAGTCAAATTTTGCCTGATCTCCCTCCATTATGAAGAAAAGGAAAAATCTCTTCTACTTGATGGTCCATATTGGTTTTTATGTTCATTACCTAGCAAATAAGAAGACCCAAATATGCAAATTTTCATTAAGAACTGGAAAAGTGATTTTTCCAGCAGAAAACTCAACCAAGATACGTAATTAATGGAATCAGATCTCACCACCCTTTCTACGTTTTCCCAATATTTCCCCTCATGGAGATATTAGACTACAAAACCCAGAATTAGAAGGGGAGAAGCGAACCCAACTCATGCACGCACCCTGTCAACTCTTTACATTAACACAATTAAGCAGCTTAAATGCATGAAACTTTTTTCTTATGAAATTTTCAGTTGGGGTGGCATGCAAAAAAAGAGAGAAAATCAACAGGTTTTGTCATGTTTAGGAATTAATAAAATTTCAGCGGGATAAGTCGGAAAATTATAAGCTCATAACATCTGACCTTAAATAATCCAAGCTTAGAAAGAAAGTGTCATCTTAGTTTACCAAATGCTTTGACAAAATCAATTTCATCTTATCCCATTCTTACTCAAATTAAATTGCAATCCCCTTATATTAACACAATCATGTCCGAGGTATTACAGTTAAGACAGTTGCTGCAAATCGCTACAGCAATACTTGGGTACAGAGTTCAGCTACTTAGATGCCACCACTTTATAGCAAAAGGCAAGCCTCTAAATCAATAAAAATCTAATCGCACATCATCTAGACATCTGCACAAGTCATTTGTTAAGAAAAAAAGTAGCACAGCCATACTTAACGCCAACAAATTCTTAACTGTAAGTCTGAAAACTTTGACAACGTTGCACCAGAGTAAAACAAAGAAACTGGAAAATGGTGCTCGAATGTACATGCAATCTTAGTAAGTAAGAAGCACAATTACAAATGGAAGACAACTTAAGGAATTCAGAGGGGACCCTTAGAAAAAGGATTGTTGAATTCAAAATGATCCTCTTAGAATATACTGAAGAGACTGCAGAATCTACCAAAGAAGATGGCTTTTTGGGGTGATTAAAGAAAATGGTTTCTCCCTACATAGCTTGCAAAAAAAACGTCGTGACAAAAATATACTGGGTATCCTCAGATATTGATTTGCATGGTGAAAACATTATTGTTCCCACTCTAAGTCTACCAGAGAGTAAAGGCCATTGAACTGATCCATATGCATTGAATTCATACTATGTCATTTAAGAATTTAACATTCCAATAGCCTTGACTTGCAGTTGCATATGAAATGACCAATATAATGAGCAACCAATCCTTTACTTTATAACAAGGTATGCTAAAAGAAACTAGTTCTTAAAAAGAGTTTCATTTTGGCAGGGATTCCTGCAACCAGAGTACTATCAATAGCACAAAAAATTCCTGATACTTACACAAAGGCAGCTGAATGTCATGACCAGATGGGGAACTAAGAAAAGCATATGCCAATGAACCAATTTTTCAAAGTAAAATTAAAAGAAGAAATCAGTCCAGAGATATAATCAAAGTTGGAAGCATAAGATATAGTAAACAAGCATCTCTAATCATAGGAACTATCAACCAGATGATGCAACTTTGTAGCCACTTGAACGGTACAAGCGAAACAAAAAAATTTCTCTGCATGACAACATAAAATACTCTAGGAAACAGTTTTATCAAAATCTTAGAAGACAGTTCATATTCTTTCCTGAAAACTTATGTTCCTAGAAGCCTTTAATTTAATCTTATATTAACTAATTCATAGAAGAAGTCGCAAAACAACTTTACCAAGAGATGTCAATAGCACTGGGGGTATCATTGGTTTGCAGGGCAGGAAGGGAAAAAAGGGGGAAAAAAAACACCACTAAAATAAAAAACTTAAGAAAGAAACTATATTACCATCCAGGCCAATTTTCTGTCCACATCTTGGGTTTGTTGGGAGAATTTGGCATGAACTGGTCACAATAGAAAGAATTGCAAGTATTTATCTGCAGAGAATGATAATTGAATAGAAGATCAATAGAAAGTTTTGTCAAGTATGTTATCAAAACCAGGAAAAGGCATAATGCAATGGATAGGCAAGGCTGATCAGATTGATAGATTAAATTAAAATGGAGAGACGTGCAGAACGAAATTTTCAACAACTATTCCTATCATGCTATGACAATGGACAATAATTTCCTTTTCTAAGAGATGCACGCATAATCTAAGGCATCAAACGTGGAACAGCTGAGAGATGCAGGAAATGGTGAACATTGTGGATGATACTTTGACCAAAAGCCTCAATAGCCTCATATGAATGTAATTGATTTGTAAGCTTCATAATTGCAGGGGAACAAAGGATATCAAAATTTCTGAAGAGAATTTTTGTTGGAAGGAAAAGTTGGGACATTACTGATTTTATAGAAGAGAAAAAAATTCACATCAGCTTTCAGAAAAACTCACCACAGGATCAGGAGCATCAGGCTGCTGACACATTATCCATGGAACACCTATGTTTTGGGCAACAGCCATTTTAGCAGCCCAGTTTGTGTATGGCTTTGCCCCTGCACCATAAGAAAATTCATAGTTTCCATATTCGTTCTCTATCTGCAGTAAAGAAAAGGTGTATAGATTGAGAAATAGTTGTTTTATATTGATTGATATTATTATCCTGATGTAAACAAATGAGAATGGGGTAGCATGTGCCAGGGAAAGTTAAAATTAATTCCAAGAACTATTGCAAAGAAACATGATTTATGCTTATCATCCCATGCCCTGAGACCCTGGATAACTCTATGTCTCATCAAAACTTTGGACTTCTGGCAAATATGAAGTCAAGGGAAAACCTGTCCCCAATGTGGCATCTTAATTTTTGACACTAGAACTACTGCCAGTTAGCTACATATTTACATTCACTGCATTTTACCACCAAATTAAAAGCCATCTCTCATTATCCAAGTGGAAAGTGTATGTATAATGCTGCACTAAATTTACAGCAAAACCGAATAGAAACCTTTCAAACTTGGAGCTTTTCAGTCACAAGGAAGAACTAGATGGTAGTTTGCACTTTGCAGCAAAAAGATTTCATAATTACTCGCATGCTTTAGAAGTGATATATCTAAAACAAATTACATTATACCTAAATTTCTACTGAAAAGGATCAAGTCAAGACTATTAAAAAGCTTCTTTCCAGCAAACTTTCAATTCAAAGCTAGAATGCGATAAAATCATTAGAAAATGAGAAAGAAATTGTAACCAGGAGAACATGACAAGCATGAAGTTGCATAGAATTAGAAGATAACCCTATTCAGCTTGCTACCTTCTAAGATGATAAGAGTTATAGCCGATCCTCCTCACCTGGGCTAAGATGATAGGCCCTCCTTGAGAAGCAAAGAGCTTCTCCTTCTTCATGAGATTGACGATATAAGTTGTAAATTGCTGCATGTAATGCTGGCACAAAATAGGGTGCAAAATCAGTCTCAGAAAGCCTTAATTTGAATCACATCAAAGAGTAATGCTCATGACTCTTGAGGAAAAACATGGGTTTCTAGGATCGGAATGTAGGCATTTCTGTCATACTTAGTTTGTAATATTCCATTTCCATACCTTGAAGGGCTCATTATCCGTTCGGAAGACAGTCCCAGGGACATAATGCAGCCAGACAGGGATCCCTCTGTGTTACATACAAATTCAGTCTACTAGAGAAGCATATTAGAAAACTAATAATTTACAAGTCCTAGCATTTCCACTAAAAGTAACAGATTATCTGGATCTCAAAATATGATATAAAATTACCCTATGACCTATTTACATAAGCTTTCAAATTAGTTGTTTGATCTAAAATTTAACATGTTAGTAGCTCAAATTACCACAACACTTCTTTAATCTTTGTTTAATTGGTTCCATGTGATAGGCCTTAATCAATTCCCCTACACATATAAGAGAAAGATTAGAGTTAAATATAGATCTAAGGACATACCCATAAGCCCACTCAGCTGCAACAAATGGACCAATACGAAGAATCATATACATCCCTGCTTGCTGCACGGTCTTTACAAACTTGACAAGATCATATCTTCCCCCAAAATAATACTACAAATTCATCCAAAGGAAACAGAAACAGAAACAGAAAAATTGAATGAATTAACTAGCAAACAGAACAAACTAACTGATTAATCAATCAATCATTCTGTGATTCATCCACCATGAAACTCACATTGCCTGGAGTAGGTTCATGACCATTCCAAAACACATAAGATTCAATCACATTAACACCCCCTTCTTTGGCAGCTTTTATAAGCCCTGGCCACATCTACACACAACACACATGGTCACAAACATATCTTTCAATATACAATCACACAGCACATAGAGCAATTCAAACTCATCAAAATATAGTATGTCCTATGAAATCAGCTATTCTACACTACGTCTGATATTAATACAGGAATATCAGCGTGGCTACTTGTGCTATTAGGGGTGAAATTTTCAACATGACATGAACAACAGAATAAAAAGTCGTGTTCATGCTAAGTCTAATTGTACTTGTTTCAAACTTGTAACAACCCATAAAGGAACCGCAGGTAAACAGAATGACTAGCACGATTAATATAATATTTCAAATTTCAAATATCCTTAACAGTCATGAATAATTGTGTTAGCCTATAAAATTATCCGGTAAGCATGTCAAATGGTTCTTGTTGTGTCATGTCAAAACAACAATGTCTTTAACAATCATTCCGTGTTTGTGTTGTCCTGTTCATCTGTATATCCATAAGTTGACTTGAGACATTAACATGAATTGCAGCTATACCATCGTCCAGATTTAACTAAGCGAAGTTCCTATCAGCATTTAAAATATGATGAATGATAAATTCATTACACAAACCAGTCAGATCGTTTTGTCTCGTAAATAATTAACTTACGAACAGAGCAATTCACTTCCTCAACATACACTACAACCATATTATTATCAATCATCCAACACTAACATCAATACTAGATGTAGCAATTCTTCTTATTGTGATATATTTTGTATCGAATTCGCCATAATAGTAAAAACATATAAAATCATAAAGAATCCATTTACTTTACAACCGTGCTGATCGGAATTGAGCTAGTGTTGCCGTACTGTGTTGAGTTCATTCCGAAGTTCACATCTATAACCGCATTTCAATTATCTAATTCACACTAGAAAATACTCATTCACATCCGCCAGCTGTATCCTAACTAATCCTAACCAACACCATTCCATCATTATAACCGTACTCTATAAATCTGACTAACACCAACTGGAGCATTATCGTTTCAATAAAGCACACCGGTTTCGAACGCTTTATCGTCTTGTGTCAAGAATAGTTATTTAACAAGTACTGTACATTTCAGAACGGAGTATTGTCTGTTTACTTACAGCAGGAACACTGCGAGGATAATGAATGGAGGCAGAGATGAGAAGCTTTCGCTGACCGTCGATTATCAGAGAACGATGATCGTACGTCACATTTTCGCCGAACGACGACGTTACGATGCTCAACACCGAAACTAGTACTGCTACAAGCCATAGCAGAAGCAAAGATTTCATGTTTATTTTCTTAAGCACAATGGTGTATGTGGTTTTTTATTTGAGTGAAGTTGAAGTTGAAGCTTAGCTCAAGCTCTCCTTTTAAGCACTTTCCATGAGCAAGGGACCATGTTATGTGAGAGAGAGAGAGAGAGAGACATACACGGGGGTTAGGAAGCAAAAACACACAAAGAGAACATGGTATGTTCTTTAATTTGTGTAATTAAGAGTAGATAGACTGGGAATTGATATTTATGAAATGGGGGGAAGATATTAATATTAATGTTATACCTGCACTTTATATATTTATTTGAAAAAATAGGCGTAAAGTAGAATTTTCCCTAATTTTTATTTTATTATTTCACGTATATATTTTATTTGTATATATAAATAAATTTATTTTTATCTCTTTTATCTTATTCTTAACAAGCTATGTAAAGACTCTTAGAACTAAATAGCTTAACTGCTCCTACGTGGCTCCAAGCTAAGCTAGTCTAGACATTATGATTTTTCTTTTTTTTTATTTTTCCTCTCAGTTTCTTTCTTTTTTATATCTTCCTGTGATCAGCACTGCATATCAGTTTCGTATTCTTACATAATGCCAAATAATAAATGAAATATCACATAAATCCATGATTTCCATTTATTTTTATGATACTTGATTTAGAACATAGGAAGCTCCACCGAAAAAGATTCAGAACATAGAAAAATAAAATGACCATCACAACACATATATTAAACATAATGAAAACTACATTAGATAAGATAAATTTTCTATTCACATTCAAATAGAGATGAAGATTTTTAATAATCAAAATATCCCAAGTGATATTCAAAAGTTAGAGATAACATGGTTATTGTTTTGTCCGTAGCTTTCTTTTTATGTTATTTCATAAAA
Organism: Lumnitzera littorea; assembly: GCA_024138015.1. Lineage (NCBI taxonomy): Eukaryota > Viridiplantae > Streptophyta > Magnoliopsida > Myrtales > Combretaceae > Lumnitzera > Lumnitzera littorea. The sequence continues at coordinate 89,637,447 of JAMXBB010000009.1, read as the reverse complement.
TTGGCCTATTAAACAGTTTAATTTACATGAATGGCTCTTCAGTAAGATGCAAAACCTGCTAAATAATAAATAGTAATTTATGTATTGGAGTTATTACAGCCTTATTCATTCTAACTGCCCAAATTAACGGACCCTCCATAGCCACCTATTGTCGAATTCAGCGATGCACAATGGCTCAAACTCATGGCTTTCTCTGTACCTTCTTTTTATTTTCACCTTAGCGTTGTTTCTAATGTAAACATTGTCCTGATAATTTTTACGAGAAATAAACAAAATCTCTCTTGAATTTGAACTTCAGGTTTTGCTAGTTGTTGTTTCACAAACTTCAAGATAAGTCAGCCATTAGCTAGCTTTCTTATTGAACAAGTGCGAGACTCTTAGACCTACTATCAATAAAAGTTGATTGTGGCATTCTTTACTTCTTTAGAATAAGGGTGAAACCCTTGGACATTTCAATCTAGTATTTCTTTTTTTTCTTTTTTTTTTCTTTTCTATGAGTGGATTGTTAATAACACCACGGGCATGGTGGTGTTAAGGAGGAAGAAGGTGGCTAAAGATTAATTAAAAAAGTTATGATTATTTTAATAATTTCATTTGTGCACTCCTAATCTATTTTGCCTAACATGTTCTAGTACAACTAGACAAACTAATAGGCTATTACTTGTCTACTATATCAGTTAAGCCGTGGAGTGAGGTAAGATCCTAAACCAAATTCATTTGAAACTTTTCTGAAGATTAAGGTCAAACTATCCCTTGGGCTTGCTATTATAAACTCGGAGTGAATGGAACCTAGAAATCAGGTTTTAAAAAAACAATAGCTTTGATTTCAAAATTATTGATACAAAATTCTGCAAAAATTATAGAAATTTAAGATGAAACGTAGAGTACTGTGATATTATTAGAGAATATTGTAATTAAAATTATAAATTCTCTAGTCGATGATTATTTTGGTGTTATAGGGTAGTTGACACGTTAAATGCTAGACTTGGAGGTTAAGAGTTCAATCCAGAAAGCCAAAGGTTGAGTCCCCAAGAAGGAGGGGTAAATTTGGAGTTAAAAGGGCTATAGTGGTCAATTATATTATGACATGCTCAACTACATTACCAAAGTGATCAACTAAATTTCCGTATGTTTAAACGTGCGGAGGCCAAGGAAAAGAAAGGGCTGATCGAATTTAAAAGCGGTCAATCGATTTCTTCTAAAGGGGTCCTAGTAATTCAAGCCTTAATAGTAATCAACAGTTTAGGCGGTTTTGGGAGTTTTAAAATTGGGAACTTTGTATTATAGTAAATTAAGGTATCAACTAATTATTTTATAAATAATGATAGGATTTTCAATTTTCATTAGAGGTGGATTTTTGGAAGGTCGACTTAGCTAATGCCATATACATGGGTTTAATTGCTTGTTTTATATGCTTATACTTTCAAATAAACAATATAATATCTATTAAGCTATTAATAGAAGTTTGTTATTATTTGAGTGTGGGCTTAGGGGGTAGCCAATTTAATTTAAACTAGACACTCAGTCACCTAGGCATAATATGTAGCCAACCCACACTACTAGTGTGGCATTCCAGCGCGGATGCTTAATGACTGATGCGAGTAGTTAACACAGTATGAGATGCTTCAACTTATAGACTTTAGGGATCTCATGATCTACATTATGACTCATGGACTTTATAAATATATTGGTTCCTTGAGATGCTGGGTATGTTTATACTTAAATTTTGTGTATATTAGTATATTCATTTAGACATGCATGTAGCATGTCATATGATGTGTTCATATGCAATTTTTATGCATTGGCTCCCCAGTTCACCCATGTCTGGGATATGTGATTTCAGGTACAAATGATTTATATAAAATTGCCACTAATGACTACCATGGACATGACGATAGAGCAACATATGTCCTCGAACAAATAGTTTAGTTTAGAGTTCCAAGGACAACTTGTTTCTAGTTGAATCATATTATGGAGACTTATTTGGTAGATTAACGGATCAATATTTCGTTTTTGATTCTATGGTATGATATGAATCTAAATATTAAGGACCAATAATCTTATTTGATAATTTTATTGAAAGTATATGATTTATTTTGTGGATTGTAGTAACAATTTTAAGCCTTTCATGTTCATGTCATTTGCAAGAATATGTGGCAAATAAATCATGTCCTCCAAATTTAGATATGACAATAGTGCCAAAAAAAAAAAACATAATATATATTACGAATAGCAGTGCCATTATGTCTTTGTTATAACGCTGTAATATATTAATGATGTAGCACATTCAGTGTCAAGGTGGATGTTTGTCATGCTTCAAACTAAAAGGTATAATCGCTTTGCCCCATACTCTTATTTTAAATAAAAACATGCGAGGTTTAGAAATCAAATGTAATTTCTACAAAAAGTGTTATTCAATCACCAATTTTCAAGTTTTATTTTTGAAACCCGCTAGTCAAATTAATAACTGATTATAGTAGGAAAAAAATACAATGGAAACCTACCAATCAAAGTTTATATTAGAAGTCTTGATAGACTCTAAATTCTTCTTCTCATTGTGATAAGGGTAAAAGAAGCTATCATTTCTCCTTGCTAGTAGGTACAAATTATCTAAAATTATCATGAAAATAGTAGTCCTCAAAATAGCCATCACCTGAAACATAATTATTAAATGCGTAGGTGAAAAAGCCTAGTAGAGAACAACCGTATGCAAACACAAATATATGTTAAACCATATAAAACTTAGAATTTCTACACGTAACAACCAATAACATTGTAAACCCCATAACCAGTCACTTATGACTTCAATCGGCTGAAAGATCTGATCGAGCCTAAATTATAAGTAAAGCTATAAATATTAGTAAAATGATCCTGTAAGTTTGAATTTAAGAAAATAAGTAATGAAATAAAAGAACATAAAAATTCCAAATTTTAAATATATAATTCGTTATTTATCGAAAATGCGTAAAATACATTCCAATAATTAATGAATTACTAGAGATAAATTATATGTATACTAAAAATCATAAAATAACCTAAATAATATTTAAGAATATTTATTTGTACTATATATGAATTTACATGTATGTAGAAATATGTGTAATTACTTAAAATAAGCGAAATGTGCTAAAATAATAATAAATAATTAAAAAAATTCATAATTAATTAAGGAAAAATCAAGAAAAATATAGAAAAATGCGGAAAAGTCTAGAAGTGGGGTGTGGCAATTTGATATTGAAGAAAAAAAATCAACCAATTAAAATGCAACAAATAAAAAGTGGAAAAAAGAAGAGATAAGGCAATTGTCTTGTCTCATTAATGCACAATAATTTCCTTAAAGCTCTATAAATACTCTAAATTTTTCAAAAGCTCATTTGGTCAGTTTAGAGAGTGAAAAAAATGGAGAGAGGTGAAATTGAGAGAAAAATTAGGGTTAGGAAAAAAAAAATAAGAAAATTGTGTAGTTAAGGCTTGTAAGGAGAACTCAGACCCGACGAGCAGCTGAAGGTGAACAACCACCACCACCACACGATGGTGGTAGCGCCCAGATAGGCTGACACACCCATGGCCACCGATGGTGGTGGCTCACCGATGATGGCTAGAGCCACCAAAATCGGTAAGTTCGATTTCTAGCCCGATTTTGTGTAATTTTGTAAAAATAGTAAATATTCTTATAAAATTATGAAACTTGTTATTATGGAATATTTTTGTATGTATTTTTAGGAAAAATATTATTTTGATGAAAATATGTCTCGTGATATATGGTCTCTAAGAAATCATACAAAATTGAACATGTTTCGGTTTAGAAATAAATGACCTTAAGAGTATAGTTTTGAGCCCAAAATTTTTGTGTAGATTACTTAGATGATATAGAACAGTGCTATGAAGCCTGTTTTCAAAAATTAACTTTTGAAAATGTTAGATAATTTTTAGGTCATAAAATGAGGCATAAAATGAGTAATTTAGGGTTAATTAAGTAATTAAATGGTTAATTACTGATTTAGTGAAAAATTATATGTTTTAGGATATTGAAATCTGATGAAGTATGATACTTGTAGCATTTAGGGTGTTAGATGTAATTATTAGGTTAATTATGTAATAAAAGAGTAATAGGGAAAAATAGTAAATTTTAAGCTAATTTTGTAAATTAGGGTAATTAGGAGTAAAATCTAATTTAGGATAAATTTAGACATTTTGAAATGATAATTGATGTTGGGAGATAGTAATTAAAGTGATAAAAATATTATATGTGTATTATGTACATAATAAGTAATAGTACATAATACACAATTATTAAAAATATAATAAATCTGATAGGAAACTTGAATTTATGTAATTATATGAAACATGTAAAAATTTCTTACATCAGAAGTAAATTCAGTACACTATTAAAGATTTAAGTGTACTGAATATAATAAAATACTGACTAGGGGTAATTATGGTATTTAGGATATTTAGAAGTAAAGTGATTAATTTCACATTATGAGTTAAAACGAATTTCTAGGATTTAGGTATAAAATAATACTTAGAAAATCAAACTAAAACCTTATTTAGAAATCGATATGGAAATTGAACCCGAACCTAACCCCAAACCTAGAATAATTATAAAAGATTTGAGAACCTAGATAATTAGATATATTAAACTCTAAACAAAAGATCACAATAAGCGTTATAGGATAAAATGAACCTATAATAGTTATAAAAAAAACTGAAACCACGTTTGTGTTATAGGGATGATCGGCAATGGCCTGAGCAAGTTAGACCTCGAGTGAGTAAGCGAGGAGTCTAGGTAAGTTGAGATTAATACGATGCTGTATTTTGGAGGCTTGAGATTATGCTTGATTGTACTTGTTAGATAATCCGTTGTGTGCATGTGCTTGATTATGAGTGGTGCTATGATTCTGTTTGTTGTTCTAGCTTGTATTGTGTGATTTGTATGAAATGATTGGTCACCCTAAACTAAACCTAATCAAATATACGACTTATGATCATAGTCGAACCTGCATGGCAACCCATTAGGGAAAACCTAGGGCTCTCCGGCCAAATACTGACCCCTTCAAAATGGATAGCGCAGGATTGCATAATGGTCCCTTCTTCATCCTTAGTCGAACTAAGTGATAGGAGAGGAGGTCGTGGCAAGGGTGAAATCAATGGTTCGAAGGTAGTCGCGAGAGGAGTGAGGTCTCCATTACACAAGCCTGGGTTTGGTCGTGAGCTGTTACATTAATGGCAACTCCTCAACTCGGATTATAGCGGGCGCAATTTCTCTAATCTTACTACAGGTCGGACAACGTCGTGCGATGGTATTTGCTTGAACATGCATTACACTTAATAAGTTGGTTGATAACCTTGTTATATTTATAGTATAGTTTTAAGTCATTCATCCTAACTTACTGAGCTGTGGTTACTCACATCCCTATAAACATCGTACAGGTACTGGCTAAGAAGCGGCATACAACTACTTTGAAGCTAGCAACTACTGGATCCTAGGGGAGTAAGGAAAAACATTTGAAGAACAAACATATATTTTTAAGGTCTAAGCTTTTATTTTAGAATTTTTCCTTTTTGAATAATGTAATAACTGAATTATAGTGTATATATATATTTTCTCACTTTCTTAGGTAAATAATTTATTTAAATTGCAAACTGTTTACTTCAAAGTAGGTTAGTCATGGACACATTGTGTAGATTAGGTTTAAAATAGCAGTTGTAAAGCCAACTTCTATCTTAGAATGGTTTACACGGCGGGGCTGTTACGACTTTGCCGCTTCAGGACGTAACAAACATCAAGCAGTTAATCTATTATCTATACGACCCTCTATGAAAATGTATGGAACTAAACTCTTAACTCTCTCTAAGGAACTTGGTAAAATAGCCCCATAACTTTGGAAGAAAGGGTACCTCCTCACAAAAGGGATCGCACTGACTAAGCCAACGCGATTATTTACCAAAAAGATAGGTCTTTGTAAAGTTGTAAGATCATGTATGGAGGTCAATGCTACTCAGTACCAAATAGTTAAGGAAGCCAGAGACCTAATAATAAGGGAACCGGTGGTCGAAGTCCCAATGAATAGCAACTGTAATTATAGCGGTCTTAAGATAACAAAATTCCTTATGGGGTAAGTTCCAACACGCATGAAAGGAATAACAATATTTCTTTTTGAAGATGTCAACCCTTCAGCTCCCTAGAGTCAGTTTTAAATGTGTGAATTGAACCCTGATAATCCTAATGTCATTTCAAAAGTGTACATCCATCTAACCCCTATTTAAAGTCTTGGAGTTGGATTTGTAAGTAAGGGTTTATGCTCCTAAGATTCAATTTTAATGGCATAGATCCTATTATCCACTAAAGGTATGAAACAAACCCTTAAAATCAATTTTTAAAAGTGTAGAGTAGGTCACTAAAGTCATTTTCAAAGTATAGATCCATTTAATCCCTATCTAAAGTCTCAAAATTGGATTTAAAATTAAGGGTCCATGCTTCTAAGAGTCAATTTTAAAGGTATAGATCTTATTATCCTTATAATTGGTTCTAAATGTACCAAACGTACCCTTATAATCAATTTTTAAAAATATACAACGAATAGCTAAAGTCATTTTTGTAAAGCATGACTCTTGTTGGTTTGAAGTTTCATAAAATAAGTTTGGCCTACCCATAAATAAGGGTTGATGCCAATCACAATTAGCAAATGTTGCATATTAAATTACCAACCAAAATTTATTTGTACATCACTAACTTAGCGTATACATCCAACATATAGCAATAATTTATGTACCTGCTTTTCACTTGAAATATTGAAAATATATTGTATTGGATTTAGTTTCTATAACAGATGTCATACAATTAGATTAACATCTTTATTATATTAAAGGATTACAATTCCTAAGCCAAAACTCAAAGTTTTGCTTAGTGAATAGACCAAGGCTTAAAATAGGTTGACTAAGTCCCTCTATCAACCAACTCAATCCAATTGGTATTTAACTTAGCTAACCTATTCAACCACTTAATTGACCTACTAAATAATTAGGTCAATTGAGTTGAAGTGTCATCTTACGTAGTTAGCCAAATTGCCCCAAGTCAAAATTCAATTAACTAGCTCACCACATTCCTCCAAGTTTCAAACTTCTATCACTAAAGTCATTTTAAGTCTCCTCTAAATTACTCTCTACTTTAAAATCTCGTCTTTAACAAGGTAGTAACTTGGTTACAATTTCACTATTATATATGAAAGATTGCTTGTTCTTCTAATTAATCATATAGATGTATGAATTTACCCTAATTAGATCTAACCTGGTTTGTAAGCTATCTATTAATTTATTATTAAATGCATAAACGAACCCATATTGAAATTAACTTAAATATAGAACTTAACCAAAAAGTGCACACCATATGCACGTAGTCCTTATTCCTATGGAATGGTTATTAAATTCATGTCTTATTACATATGGTGAAGCAAATATAGCCCAAACACAAAGGGAGTTATTCCATTCTCCTTCTATTTCTTATAAAAGGCTTATTGTTGTATTTACTTATATGGATGGCTATACCATAGTGCAAGGATATCCCATTATAATTACTGTTACTCAAAAAGATCCTATGATTTGCTATTACTTGGTTATTCTATGTATCATTCCATTCCTTGAGATCTTTAATCACAACTTAACCATACCTAATGGTATCCCATGGCACCTTACCTTTACTAAACCCTTCCACCAAAACAGACTACCACGACATGATGAGAAACCATGCTAGTACTTAAGCTACTTAAGCCCAACTTTTTAATTTGCTTGAGTTCCATTCAATCATGGTCAAGCTCAAGATCAAACTCGGGCTACCCAAGTAGCTTATTAGATTAAGCTTAAGATAAAACCTATATGGCTTGATGAGCATGTGAACCTAATTGAGCAGCAATACTTAGAACTTTATTAAATTAAAGTTGAGTTCAATATTCGATAGAGAATTTTAATAGAAATTTAATCAAAAACCAATATAAAAATTTTCTAAATAATTCAGTTAAAATAAACTTCGGGGAGCAAATTCAAGTTTACATAGTAGCATTTTGAGTTGGCCTTGAGCTCAAAATTATTTACATATTTAATGGTAACTAGAGTTTGGGATTCAAAAGATCATAGGCATTTTAGTAATTTAAATATTTTTCCTAGATTATCATTCTATGTTGCATTTCCAATACAACTAGATAATGTAATATATTATCTAATTATCTGCTCTTTTTTATTATTATTATGGAGTATTGATTCTATTATGACTATTTCATTGAATGATAGGAAGGTGCGGTTAAATTCTTTAAAAGAACTTAATTATGCAATCAGTAAATCCTGAAATAGGGAGGAAGGTGATGAGGGAGTAGATTACTTGGAAAGAGACCAACTTATCCCTTTGTGAGCTTTCTCTTGCACGTTGTAACCTTGGGTTCCTTTTATTACATTTTACTTGCTCATAAAAATATATGACGTTAGTTGCTCCTCTTGTGGCACTAAGATAAGAGATAAATGGATAATATTTGATCTTTTAAAAGAATATATGTATATATTTATATATACATTCACTTATATACATATATATATATATATGTGTGTATTTATGCATACATATGGAGAGAGAGAACATGGATCAGGGATGCTGGAAAATTTGTCGGTGATTTATTGTGTAAAGAAGATATGTATTGGGCAACAACTGTGAGTTGTGGAGGTATATGGGGATCGATGTCGATGCCTGGAACATTGCCGTGGAGCATTGAACGAAGACGCACAATCTCCAAGAAGATTTCTAATGCTGGCACATTTGTTTAAATAACTTGGCTGTTTTCTTAGGAAACATTTCAAAGAATACATGTCCCAGTCCAGTTGCCATTCCTGATTCCACCGCCTGTGTTTGACACTTAAATTGCACTACCGTTTATTACATTATCCTATGATCTCTATAATTTGTGGAGATAATTCCTCGTAGTTTGGTTTTTGTTTTCTCCCTTTCCTTTGACCATTGTCAAACATAAATAATTGTCTCGTGCAGAAATTCTAGCATATAGATCCCTTTAAATTATTTTTTTTTTCACTAAAATTCCAAACAAATAGTTTTTATTGTGCCTAAATGTTTTTAAAAAGATTATGTTAGAATGATATCATACGATACTTTAAAAATTTAGATAATAATAATAATTTATTTATAACTTTTGAGAATTTTAAAAAAGAAATAACTTTAAAGGATCTATTTTCAAAATTATAGTTTCTAGATGGTGATTATTTTTATCGAAAGTTTGACGAATCATAGCAACACTTTTTTAATAAAAGAGAGAAGATATTAATATCTTTCCTTAATCAATTCAAAAGAAATCATTTCGGGCGTTTGCTTAAGAGATCAACAAATAGCCTGAAACATTTGCGTTAGGAGATCAAAATAATAATTTTTCTAAAAAAATGTATAATTACACATGACTTATGTTTATAAGAGCATATACATATTCACTAAACTTAACTATGTCTAATGTTATATTAAGTTGTGCTCTTTTAACTATACATTTAATACATATCTCATCATTTTCGATATATTTTAATAATTAATTTATTTTTTTAGCTTATGATGCTTGGGTCCTTTTTGCCCTCAATGGTACACCTCTTTTTACAAGTGTGCTTTTAACACCTCCGAAATTCTTATAAACTATTTAAAGAGTCTACACATCATGCGAATAAAAATTTGAACATGAATGTAATCATTTTTAAAAATATATATATAAACATAATCTAATGAATTTTATATGTTATGAGAAATATTAAAAATTATTTAAATAATAAAAGGTTTTGAAAGCAAATGACTTTTAATATATGAATCCTTGAATATTCGACAAATAAAAAGAAGAACATATATAAAGTAATTATGTGAGTACTAAAAAAAAATAAAAAGGAAAAGTTATAATTTCTCTTGCACGCATTTTGTATCATATAGTTAAAACATATATGAAGTGATTATGGTTTTATTCACTTAATTAAAATAAAATAAGCAAGACAATGAAAACCCTTAAAGCTTTACAACTATATATATTGATGATAAGTGATATTAATGTTAATAATGATACCATAAATTAATAAATTATTAATTAGAATTGATATTAATAGGAATCAAAATATATTATTAATGACCAAAAGAGAGCTTTTAGTCATTTAATTAAAATTGAATATATAAGACATCAAAAATGGCATAAAAGACTTTTTAATATTATAGATTATTGATGGAAAGTAATTTTAAAGAGAATCAAAATGTATTATTATTGAAAAATGTATAACTATATGAGAGAGGGAAACCAATTCACTTTCACTTTCAAAGAGGTTTAAAAAAAAAAACTAATTATAACACATACTATATGTAATAGAATGTAATCCAATATGTATTAAACATATTGTACGATATAATATATGAAATGGTTTATATACGATATGCAACATATATATTCGAAATTATATTGGTTTGACCAAAATATGATTATATAATGAAATTTTCCTTTAAAAGTTCATGAGTATAAGTATAGGTAAGACAAAGCAACCTTTATTGCTCTAATATAATACTAGCCGTCAACATATCCGCGTATACAAAATTTAATTAGAACAACATTAAAAAAAATGTATATACAGTCTAGAAATCTTTGAAAATAAAGGCAGAAAAGAAGACAACAACAATAGTGCATAGAAAATCCATTAACATTAAAGGAAAAAAGACAATGCGTATATTAACAATGTTTTCAATGTTCATAAAATTATGCTACCGTAACTAAGATGCTCAATCCAAGAAGTTCCTATTTCCTTGTAGAAAAATGTAGATGCATTGCTTTAGATCTTGCTACATAGAATAAAGGATCATGAAATAAACAATCATTACCTAGTTATAATGTTATTAATCTCCGTGTACATTAATTCATTGGTAAAATTCCTATAGTTGTAGAAATGCATATGGAAATGAAGGTGGAGAATTATATAAAACCACTATAGTATTGGAAATTTCGAAGAAATAACAATGATAATTGAAAATCTTAATTAGATAGAAATGGACAAAAGTGTAAGCCTTAAATCTATAAAAGTGAAGAAAGATTTCATTAGAATCGAATTAATTTGTGAAAACAGAAGAAAAAAATGTTTCAAATGTCATCTTATTGCAATAATGATCATACTTGATGGTTGTAATTAGGCTCATCTTCCTTCTTGGATTAGGCTTGCTATTTCATTTTTGCAATATCTCGTCTAATGATCATATTGAAGATTCATATGTTGGTTCTAACAAAGTTTCCTCAATCGAAACTATAAATCCTCAAGCAATTTCTCTATAATTGAAGACAAAATGAATATTATGTTATATCGATTATTTATTACCTATAAAGGCCTACAGAAGAAGAATTTATATGAAATGACAAATTACCTTGTAAGGGGATCGCAATAGATATGTAGTGGAAATCTCCAAATGATTGACCAAAACATCCATAAGGCTTATAGGATTGTGAAATTACTGAATTTAGAATACTAATGCTTTGTTATATAGATAAATTTTGTTGAAGTTTATTTTTTAGGTTCTTGGTATTTGTATAGTAATTGAAGATGTAAATAAAATGCACTTGAAGGAGATTGAGATATCTCCTTTTAAGCTCCTTTATTAATAAATTCTGCATAATCTGACATAACAATAACAATAAATAAAATATTTATTTAGTAGTAAAGAAAAGGAAAAACATATAGACACCTATAAGATAATTAGACAATTAAATGTGTAACATTGCAAGTGTATACACCTTCTACTCCATGTATTTTATCATTTTGAACTAATACTTTTGTTGATTCCGTTAAAACCCCTCTTGGTAAAGCCATATAGAGTTGTCTATGGCTAAACACATGCTTAGAAAAGTAGATACCTACATCATGTATTGTTTGACCTTGGGATTTATTGATTGTCAGAGCAAAACTTAAATGTACTAGAAACTATTTTCTTGTCATCTCAAACGGAAGGTGTAAGTGGTTAGAGGTTTTCAAAGAGATTCTCGAAATAAAAACTCTTAGCTTACTTGATTGGCTAGTCAAAACCTTTGCGTAAATAACATTACTCAAAAAGTCAATACAAATCAACCTTATACCATTACAGAGACCAACTTTTGGGTCTAAGTTTCACAAAAGCATAATCGAGGCTCCCCTTTTAAGGGTTAATATGTATGGAGGCAACCTACCTAGAGAGATAGAATTTAAATATTCTTGCTTGGTACAATTTGCCACATCATTGGAAATCAAATATAATGAGAAGTAAGTGTATGGCTCGTTAGGAAAAGATTATATAATTCTATCATTTAACTTATCAACTTCTATGTTTGTAGGAGATAAAATTGTGTGATTGATGAAATAGCTATTATCTTGTGCATGTGTTGAGAGGTTCAAGAAGGTTGCATCAATAAGTTTTTAGATTGAATGCATACGCTCCCATAGAATGCAAATTGACAGTGATTATGTATGAAGCCATCATTTATTGTGCACTTAACTCTATCACCAACTCTCAATATGAAGTCCAAGAAATCTTTATCATTAAAAGATCACATATTATGGGTTAATCATAAGATCCATGCATTATTCTAAAGTGGTGATTGTTTGAACATGCATTGATCATTTGATGCTTCGTCTTATTTGAGACAATGGGAAGAACTTGTTTAAAATCTCCTCCAAGTATCATAATCTTCCGACAAAATAGTAAATCAACTTCCATGATATCTCTTAATGTTTTATCAAGGGCTTCAAAGGTATACCTATTAGCTATAGATGCTTTATCCCACAAAATTCCTTCGTAAATCTTTAATAGATTAGGTAATTCATATTGCTTACTAACTAAACAGAAAGAAGTTGCATCTAAGTTCAAGGGAATCTTGAATCTCAAGTGAGTTGTTCCACCTCTCAATAATATAGTTGCTGCAATACCAAAGGTTGCTGTAGCTAACGCAATGTGACCTGCACTTAGAATAAATGCCAAAATGGCATGACACAAATATGTTTTCCTTATTCCATTAGCACCATCAACAAAAAATGTTGCCTATTCCTCTTACGTAATGGTGGACTTTATAACTTCAAGTGCATGTCGTTGTTCGAAATTCAAGCAAGAAGAAGTAGTTATACTGTCATTAGCAATTGGAATTAACAATTCATCTTCAATAATCCCAGGTTTGTTGTCGTAAGAGTCGAAGTCATTTTACAAACACGATAAGTCATAATCCGCTAATCCTTTACCATGCTATGCTAACAATACCTTAAGGTCAATCAATAGTTTCAGAAGAAGAAACATATTTGAAGTCATTAAGGATGAGGAGTAGTCTTGCAAATGCTTCAGTGAAACTTATCCTACAATGCTCTAACATTAGTAGATTAACAATATACCAAAATGATTGTAAATAATCTTTTGAGCGCTAATAGCATTTGGAAAGAAACCGCTTCAACTAAGCATTCTCACATACCATCATCATTTTCGAGAAGACCTCTACTCTCTGCAGCCTTTCGAAATGTATCATGTGTAACTCCAATATATGTTAAAAAATAGGCAAATGAAGTAAGACTACGAACATGATTAAGCAAGACACGTAAATAAAATTGCTCGGAGTCTATCAGGTGCATAGTATAAATTCTTCCAACAACCTTTGCGTTTCTTCTTCTTTGTTGCCATGTAGAGTTTTCCTATTTATAGTGTTATGGAAATTCTTTATATAGATAACATCTTGCCTCAAAATCTACTCTATTTATGTGGAAAAATTCCATGAGCATGGTTCACAAGGCTGGGTTATTTAACAAAACAAAGGTTATTGATTGGTCATCCTGAAAAATTATAATAAGCATGTTAGGAAATATATTTATAATCTAATAACAGAAGGATATAGCTAGTTCAATGTAAATTTCATTAACCTCCATATGACCTCTAGGGTACATACCCAACATACATCAACAAATTGTCAGATTTCATCATTGTTAGATCCAATATGAACCTCCATGGAAACTCTATCAAGACCCTTATGGATGCATTTATATAAGTATTTCACCCTCTTAATACTTGCAAATATCTCTACGTTAATTTGGCGATCATACTTTAGAAGCAACTAATGATTATAAGGGATTACTCAATTGTTGTCAATAGTAATATTAGGACAACTAGGTGGTGGAACACTACCGGAATTTCTACGTCTGTATATGGTGCAAATGCATTATATCCTCCATATGGACCATAAATCACATGTTTAAGAATAGTATAAAATAATTGAGGTTCTTCTCGTTCATTTGGGATTTCAACTCTAACAACCATATCATAATCATCTAGTGTATTGAGTTTATCATTGGAATCTAAAATGATGACTACATAGGCATATGGTAGGCTATGTTTCTAAAATTCAATGACGTAAGAATAAGTAATAACATTTCTCAAAATAGCTCTTTCAAAAATATCTATCTTGAATAGTTGAAACTATGCATGGAATACATGTGAAAGTAAGTCTAGACGATCTTGTGCGATTTGCCTTTAGAGTAATTCACATTGAATTTCAAGCCAAGATGGGTTACATGTAACAATGATAAATATATATGATCTTCCAAATTCCTGTACTAAAGCCATTGCATCTTGATATCTTTAATACTTATCATGGGGACTACCATCAAATGATAAAGGCAAGATAACTCTATGACTAACATTCCCTATGACATACGTATTTAGTAATTTTATATTCACACATTGATAATAGAGGGTAATAAGAATAATATCTAATTTGAATAAATGAAAGAGCTACATCATTTTCTCTAGCAGTAAGTAAGTTTTGTAATCCTTGATAAAGTTCTAATTGAATTTTATCTTGGTTATAGCATAACCATCTTAGTCTTTAAGTTTCAAATTTGACAAAATTGTCAACCAAATATTGTGAGAAGAGTCTACCACCTTTAAGAAGAAGTAATTGCTCTTAATCACGTATCTAGAAAGTAAAGTCTTCAAAACATAGGCTATCATTTATCTGTTGAGACGAACAGTATTTCTTTAAATATCGGTAAATTTTACCTGTACTTTGTAAGCATAGAAGGCACGACATATAGCATCATTACCATTTGCTGATGTAGTATTTATATTCCATCCATCTATTTCATACGACAACAATAGTGGATACTGTAAAAAGTCATAATAGCCAGCGATATCGTAGACATTTATAAGATGTCCATTATAGGATTGTATGGTGATATTGTGATCATTTAATTGACCAATTTCTTCACCTCCAATTATTATAATAGCAACTTGCAAAGCAGTTGGAAGAGAGTATTGATGTTGACTAAGAAGATGCTTATTAATGATAAGGTGACAATTGTCAACATTTTTAAGTGTGGATATTTGATGGAATTGATGAATGAAAGGATTGTGACAATTCAAAATTGAAGTGACTTTTTGACCTATCTTAATATTTAAAGACGAATTCTCCCAAAAATGATTTTCTATTTCATGGCTAGTGTCATATATATATGTATATATATATGTTTGGAGAAACCTTAGTCTCTCCTATATATTTAGTAAGAGAAACCTTATGATATATACAACCTTGAGTCTATGGTTTCTAGCTAATAATGTATTGTCAACATGAACACCCATTGAAGTAAACGAAAAAAATATGGTTGTATAATCAAATATTTTGTTTGAAATGTCGACTAAGATTGGTTTGATCATTGAAGAGTTTGAGGAGATTATGGGGAGGTGAAATAATTGGTAGATCAATGTATCCTTTCAAAACAACACATCTCAGAAGTTTCATGTTAAAATAATTAAGCGTTACAAAATTGACATGTCATTATGGCAACAAGACTAAATAGTTGATATTTAGAGGATTTATGGAAGTCCCTAACGATATTCCGATAACCGTGTCGATAAATAGGCTTAACTACTACTAGTATTCAAGTTAAAGAAATAAGTATAATTTATGAACGTACATTAATAAATAAGTAATTAGTATTTTGAATATCCATAAAAAATATACCTAGGGTGGCGTCACTCATTGATAGTCAATTATTGGAAATTAGCATACGCGAATGTGCTATACAACGAATACATATTAAATGGGGGCCTAAATATGCATTGGATCAATATTTTGAGAATTAGTAAAAAGAAATATATAAGTATTAAAAATAAACAAACGGTAAAAAATGAACATGTTGTTATGTTAGCAAGACTAAGCCATTGATACTTTAAAAGATGCATGGAAGTCTTTAGCGATATTATGATAACCGTGTAGATGTATAGGCTATATTACTGGTATTAAAGCTAAATAAATAAGTTTGGTTCATTGATGAACATTGATATGTAAATAATTATTGTATTAGATAATGGTACAATACATACTTGTGGTTATAGCAACCTCAGATGGTCAGTTGCTTCTAACGGAGTGATGACTATCAACATTAAAAGTTGACCTATTTGAACATGCCATACAACAAATATGTGTTAAATAGGGCCTAATCATGAGTTGCAATAAGATTATAGGATGAGTAAAAAGAAATATAAGGGGTAGAACGACAATTTAATATGTACCTCTATTAGGACAACGCTCATTTTGATAGTTTAGTTCCTCAGGTTGGTGATCATCTACACATTGTAAAACAGTAAGTAATTGAAGGTAGATTTCATATTTAGTTAGAGACAAATGTGTATATGTGTGTTCTTACCTGTTTATGCTGATCAATTGGGAGTGTGATCTATGAGAGCGAGCTAACGTGTGGATATTTGTTAAGCACGAATGTATAAGAATATTTCTTCTATGTTGAGAAGATATGATATTGAGGGTAGAATTTATGCTTACTCTATAATTCAATCAACCTCTTACAAGATGAGCCTCTCTTTGCTGGGCAGACATGACTTGTATCCTTACTTAATGACGATGTCTCTAACAAGTTCTTCTTACATTGATCATTTCACTGGTAAGTGATGAATGGTTTAATCTTCCGTTTGGTTCCATTGTTCATCTAAAAGATGGAAAATTTTTAGCATTCTAGCAAAAAATATGGAAGCATTAATTAAAGAATTCTGTTCTTAGCAAAATAAAAGGTGAAGCACATTGAAACAATTTTAATATATTTTATTGCCCTTTATTATGACAAAAATTAAATGATACTTTTTAATATGAAAATTATATTAATGTGGTCCACATCATAGGTCCTACGTGCAATATAAAAATTTGATATAAAAATCTAGGTCAACATAAGTAGTATGGGTAGATTTCTAATATCATAATTTTAATTTTTATACTAAAAAGTTGTTCAATAAAAGTGCATAAACTTATTGAAATTTCTATTATCTAACCGACCAAAGGAATTTAATTTTTACATGGAATATGCATTACACAATTTTTTTTTCTATAGAAGTCCTACAATTGTTTAAGCATATACACCCCTTTTTTTGGCACATGTACCAACAAATTTCTTGAGTAAACCAATGCAGCACGATAACTAATTTATTTTTGTCACAATTTGTTTAAAGGGTTTCATTATTAATATTAATGAACTATTGGTTAAGATAATCGAAAATTAACCTTGTAACAAAGGCATACCCATTTAAAACTACCAAGATTCATGAATCAACATGTTCGTATATCTAGTTATTCAACTTATGAAAATCACGATTGAAATGTTAGTTATGGCTTATCTCTGGTGAGTTCATAAAGTGTAATAGCCAATTACATTGAAATTATACTTATCTATTCAAATAAAGCTGAATAGTTTTTTTGTATAACACGTGAATAAATTATATATTAACTTAATATTCCTTCTTTCTCATTTCTTTTCTAAATTCTATGTTCCACTTTCCATCGCGAATCATTAGTCCAAAATATCCATTCTCCATGACATACATCACAATTAAACTTACATGTATCGAGTTGTTATTTCAATAAATTAATTTTTTTTTTAATTTTACATTAAGTTTTAGTTCATTTTTTAGTGTTCCTATCAAGTTAAAAATTTTGTAATACCATATCTAATCAATTGTGTAATTTCTCATTGATATGAATATCAGAGTTGTGAAAATGGTAAATTAATTATTAAGTTGATAATTTATTCAAAGCTAATGGGTTTTCAACTTTTGTTAAACACAATTTATAAAAAGGACAAATAATGAAAACAAAGGAACTTCCATTGAATTTTGATTTTTTTTTTCTTCTTTTGCTTCCATATATTTTCTTTCACTTGTAAAGCTAATTACATAAATAATGAATTAAACATCAATAAAGCAACAAAAATAAAATAAAATATTACTTCAAAATAAATATACATCATATCAAAATTCTTTTTTTTTTTTCATTGACACACACATTATAACAACAAAAAGAAAAATAACTATGTGCACACACAAAAATTAATATAAAGAGACAAGAATAAAGTAAGAAGTATACATGAATCGCATAAAATATATTGACAAAATTTGTCACTGATATAGTTTTGCACTTTAGATTAATATACGGATGCCCTTACTAAAACAAAGGAAAAAAGTGTACAATTGATAATAAAATGATACATAACAAAGTAAACATGGATGATATTCAAAGTGGAAATGGGCCTTGAAAATGATAAATTGTTGCTTTAACAACTTTATGTAGACAAAAACCCTTTATCCTTTCAAATATTACAACTTATTAACCTGCAGTTCAACAAAATATTGAAACATTGGCAATTATTTAAATGTAAAATGCCATGTAAGTGAAGGTAGAGGTGAAGGAAAGTAAAGAAACACAAAGAAATGGTGTTGGTTTACAATGGACATACATTAACATTGTACTCTTTATAAGGATATGGTCTAAAAGGGGACATTGGTGGCTGGAATGTTGAAGATGGAGTTTTTGTGAAATCATAGAAAAAAAAATTATATTTTTCAATACACACAATTGACATCACCATGATTGAAAATATTAAAAAATATGCATATGTTAGTACATACTGGATCGGAGTAATAACAATTGTTAGCATAAAATAGAGTATCAAAGAAGGGGGTGTCGGGGTGGTGTAGGCGGCGGTGTTGTAGAGGGATTGTAGAAAGAGTTATGTGAGTTAGAGAGTCTAATAGAAACAAATAAATTAACCTTTTGCAATTTATCATAGAAGAGAGAGGAATGAGGTAAATTAATTTTAGAATTGTCACATTTAGGAGGAGCTTTAGGACACCAAAAGAGAGTCAAAGGTTTTAATATTATTAGAAGATCAATACCATTAAAGGCAAGTGGAAATCATACATAATAAAATTGAATTTTAGATTTATCTTACTCGGTAGTTTAGAGAAAATAATGTTTTTTAATTTAGTGACCAGAAAGAAAACCTATTTTAAAGATAGGTGAAAATTAATATACTATTAATTCCATGAAAGATGGATAGAAATAAAACATAATATTCAAATATAGAAAGAGCCTTAAGACAACAAAAGAGTGCCAAAGGCTTTAATATCATCTGAAGATTAATACTATAAAAGTCAAATTGAAATCATACATAAAAAAATTGAATTTTAGATTTGCCTTTGCTTGGTAATTTAGAGAAAATGACGCTCTTAAATCCAGTGACTTAAAAGAAAACTTGCTTTAAAGGTAGGTGAAAATTAATGAATACTATTAATTCCATGAAAGATGAATAGAAACAAAAACTTAAGAGGAACCTAAGGATATCGAAAGAGAGCTAAAAGATTTAATATCATCGAAAGATTAATACCATAAAATGAGAATGGAAATTATACATAATGAAATCAAATTCTAGATTTACCTTTCTTGATAATTTAGATGCAATGATGCTGTTGAATCCAGTGACTCAAAAGAAAACTCGCTTTAAAATAGGTGAAAATTAATTTAATACTAATTCCATGTAAGACATAAAAATTAAACATAATAAAATTAGATTTTATACTTGCCTTTGTTGGTAGTTTAAAGAAGAACACGGTAGAAAAAGAAAATTGATCGGTGGGATAAAATAGATAATAGCAAATCGAATGGAACGGTATATTTATTAGTGAATCCAATTTGATGGTATGGAAAATAAATATAATGTGTGTTGGGATAGTTGGTATCGTTTTCCGGCAACGTGGATATATGGAAGTGGCTAGTTTGATTTTGGGCAGTTGGAACAGGTGCCATGCCATCAGCAGTTATTTCCTCAACGTGTGAACATCCCATTACGGTCAATGGTCCAATACGTGTAGACATGTATGGAGAACATGGGAAAGAAGCAGTTGCGGGTGAAACAAAATGGCAGGATACGTGGTCTTAAATAGAGCGCAAAACACTTATCAATCGGCTATAAAATAAAATTTACAGTATGGTTTTGGAGAGAAGAGTCGAATGATTCTTTATTGGTTTAATATTAATAGATGTGTAATTATATATTAATATGTATATTGATATATATTTACTATAGTTTGACTCAGCAAATTACTATACACTAATTAATATCTATTTATATTTACTATGGTTTGACTATATATGATTATAAATGTGTATTAATGTACATTATTATAATTATTGACATACATTTACTATAATTTGACTAGAATATCAATGTATAGTAATAATAATAGTGATTATTATTGTATATTGAGGTGTATTTACCATAGTTTGCCAATGAGAGTACAATTATTGTTGCATATTAATGTACAAAAAGTGGTTAGGGTGAGGAAAGGGTAATGATATCAGCAAGAAAATTAAAATAAAAATCAAACTTTATTTTACTTTATATGGGAATGTTTGAATAAGCATAACTTTTATTTTTTGATGTGAAACCAAAAATAATTTACATTTGCTTATAAGTTTGAAAAATAAAATTTTATAAGAGTATATAAGACACCTAAAGTCAGCTTTTCCACGTTAATATTATAAATAAGATGCATTATATTTCTTTTAGGTACAGCCGAAACTAAATTCCACAAACCTTGAAATAAGATGAATGGATCTAGCATGATTATTATGGCCAAAAGAAAGACGCTCATGTAAATGATTAAAAAAAAAGAAGAAGAAAGAAACTACAGAACTAAGTAAAAAAAAAAAAAAAGTTGGTCTTGCTTAGTAATGATTATTATTCCACTTTTATAAACCCATAGTTTTATTACTATAATAAGAAAAATATAAGAAATATATATACTATTATTGCCTTCCAATTTGATTAACCTATACAATCAATATTATTTAATCCAAACATATTAATAAGATTTTTCTAAAACTAAATTACAATAAAATCCTATATGATTATTTTTCTTATTTAAACAATAATTCAAGCAAAAAAAGAGAGGGTAATATGGAAAATGTAACCCTATGTGGTAACATATTTCTATTATCTCCGATTGACAGATCGTAAATACACCATCCACTAATTTTATATTTAAGGTAAACGTAAAAGCAATGATTTATTTTATTTTTTACATTCAATACTAATATATTTCTATTATTTTCTATTTTATGGATAATAAAACATAACATTTTTTTTCTCTTTTTTTTTCTTTTTCTTTTTGTGTACATATATCGTGGGGTGCATCACACTCCTAGTTTAATATTATTGAAATAGGAAATGTTTTAGTAAGAACAACTCTTTTTTTTTTTTTTCATGCAGAAGTATCAACAATACGTAAAAAAAAAGATGAATGGATCTGGGATGATTATTATGGCCAAAAGAAAGATGCTCAAGTAAATGATTAAAAAAAAAAAAAAAGAAAGAAACTACTGAACTAAGTCAAAAGAAAAGTTGGTCTTGTTTAGAAATGATTATTATTTCACTTTTATAAACCCATAGTTTTATTACTATATTAAGAGAAAAATAAGATATATATATATATATATATAAATATACTATTATTGCTTTCCAATTTAATTAACCTATACAATCAATATTATTTAATGAAAACATATTAATAAGATTTTTCTAAAACTAAATTACAATAAAACCCTATATGACTATTTTTCTTATTTTATCTTTTATATTCAATACTGATACATTTATATTATTTTCTATTTTATGGATAATGAAACATAACGTTTTTTTTTTTTCCTCTTTTCTTTTTCCTTTTGCTTTTTGTGTATAGATATCATGGGGTGCATCCCCTTCTAGCTTAATATTATTGAAATGGGAAAAGTTTTAGTAGGAGCAACTTCTTTTTTTTTTTTTTTTTTGTTTTGCAAAAGTATCAACAATACATTAAAAAAAAAAAAGAATAACTTCTATATAAGAAATACTATTAATTTTTTTATCAAAAAATTTCTTGGCATTAACCACATTAAGTAACACCAACATTTCCTTCTGATTTATTTTTGCAAATCATTTTTTTTTTCTTTTGTTGACATCATTTACGCAAACATCTTTCTTTTGGCCATACTAATTATGCTAGATCCATCAACTTTTTATACATTGGTCCATCAATTACGTATTGATCATCACTCTTACTAACACCAAAAATAGATTTTAAGTTTTATATGTCGACAATAAATAAATCCTTTTGTCATCCATGATAAGATCTAGTAGATGATTTATTATTATGTCTCTAGAACTTTTATCTACATGCCTTAAGTATTTTTCTATATGGTACTATTAGTTAATCTTAGTTCTCTATCTATATTATTTAGAAAAATCACTCTTTTTTAATCATGCTATTAAATGCTATACATAAAAAGTTGATCATGCTATACCTAAAACATACAATATAAAACTTTTTATGTTATATGTTGACCAAAATTGACAAACCTTTTTAGGCTTTACATAAAACATAAATAATCCACATAATATTAAATACTTTTGGGCATATGATCATACTAGATTCATCAACATTTTTATATATCGATCCATCATTTTCATATTGATTATCACTCTTACTAATATAAAAATACATCCCAAGCTTTATACATCAACAATACATAACAAATAAATAAATCTCTTTATCATCCATGGTAAGCTTAAATAGATGATTCCTCATTACATCTCTAGATTATCTATTTATATACGTGGAGTAGCTTTTTGTATAGATTCAATAATTAATCTTAGTTTGCTACATGCATTATTTAAAGACAAATTTATTAAATAATATTATACAATCAACAAAAAAGAAAACTTAAGAAAAATTTAAACATATAGTAAATACCAATCATACTATAATGAGGCTTTTTCCACTGAATTATTGCAATGGGAAAAAAAATTTCTAATGAGTCTAAACCCATTTTCCTAATGAAGTGGCAGCATAAAAAAGGAAAAAAAAAAGTTTCTTAATGGAAGAAAGAATTATTTTTTTTCTAATGAGTCTAAACCCATTTTCTTGTGAAAATTTAAAAAAAAAATGAAAAGTCTAGAGATCATTACAATACCTTAAAAATAAATTGAAATATGAAAATTAACATTGAGTTTGAATGAAAAGAAAAAAGAAAAAAAAATCTTAAAGAGAGATTTCTACTTATTAGAAGGATTGTCATAAAAGTAAGTAAATTCAAAAATGCATTTCATTTTACTATTTATATTTAATGAATATTATTTGCTTGAGTGACATTGAAAATGATCACACTACAAGGCAACTTACATTAAAAAGAACCTAATTTTAATTGAGAGACAAGACATTATTGATTTATATAGATGATATAATAGATAGTAATAAATAATTGAAATAATGGAAATTAAATATAAAAAGATATTATGATTTGATAAAACAATTGTGGAAAAAAAAATTAATTATCACAAGATATAAAAATGAAAAGTATTTTCAAAACTATATATTATAATATGATATGATATGATTAGCAGATTGTTAGATATTATAGATAATCTCATCTTTGAACTTTGACCTTGGGATAGAGATATCCAAACTTCTTAATAATCAAAATTTTAGGTAAATTATGTTGACCATTTATATAAACTTTTAAATATTCATATCCATATTTATAGCTTTTAGTTGTGCACTTACATCTTTTTTCATGCTATCTTTCTAACCTTTAACCAGGGGTGGATATATCCAAACTTTTCAATAACCAAAACTTTGGATAAAATACATTCATTATCTTTATAAACTTTCAAAATTATATTTATATCCATAGCTTTTAGTTATGCACTTACATCTTTTTTCATGCATTAAACTTTTCCTTGTAAAATGTTTTGAGGAGCATCTATGCCATTGTGTAACTTAAGTAATGAGTAGAGATGTTTATACATTTTTTAAAACTTAGTAAAAGTTCTATGTTATATCATAAGAGTGTTGATGTAAATATATATATATATATATGAGTATCATTGTAATATTACAAATTTGCAAAGTGGATGTAATTTATCTAATTCTTTTCAAGAAAAATTTTAATGATATTAACATATCACATATCTCAATAAATGGTGAATGACTATCATTAAAATTTTAATATATAAAAACATAAATCCACTATAATTAATATATATTTAAGTGTCATTAATATTTTATGCACTACTTACCAAAATAAATAGGTTTGAATAATATTAATATATCACTTATTTTTATGGATAATGGATAATCATAAATAAAAATTTAACACATAAAAATATATATTTACTAATATTAATATATATTTAAATACTATTAATACGTATTTATCACTTATTAAAATATATAATATTACAATCATCTATCTTTTTCCGTCCATCTCCTCCATCGAAATTATTTCCATCGTTGGACCGACAGGCAATAGGATAGTGTAATATACCCTGTTGAAGCAGAGATCACGCGGTCTTATCAAGGCGTCATCCTCGTCGGTGAATAGGTAAGAACGCTTCCAGCTATCATCTCACCGAGAAGCTTGTGCTTTATTACGTGGCAAATGGCAATCATTAGAAAGAGTACGATATTACTATATTATGAAGGACCATTCATTCAAGAAAACTGATGCGTTAGACTTAGGACCACGGACCAACCACTCTAGATGACTAAACAATTACGCAACGATTGACTTGCAAGAAAAGGGAACTAATAGCCACAGATATGGAAACAAGAAATTGCAAACCTCAGCCCGATGAATCATCAATCTCTGGAAAGGGAAAGATAAGGTAAGAAAAAAAAAAAGAGAAAAATATTAGGTAGTATTTAATTATAAAAATAAAATAAAATAAATATAAAAAAGTTAAACAATATAAACTTATTATATTATATTTAGTTTGCATAATATTAGATATAAAATTTATATTAAAAATTTAATTATTCATATTGTAAACTAAATAATTTATTGTAATATTTAATAAAAATAATATTAATTGACTCAATATTATATCATAGAGGGATTTTTTTAGAATGAAAAATAATTTTTGTTAAGTGAATTTCAGTTTTATACCATAGTATAGATGGAACAAAATTTATTTCTTTTGTTTAGTTTATTAGCTCATTTTTTTTCTTTCTAATTACCAAATAAAGTTATAAATCAAATATAAAACAAAATTTTTTATCTAATTTAATATCATAAAAATTGTACAATCGAATGCTACTTAAGAATGTTAAAATAGACTTTACATTTTTGTGGTAGTTATTGAGCTTTTTCTTTACATTCAATCACAACAAATCTAAAGTTGGGTGAGGAACAAGAGGGATAAAAAGTGAAATAAAAATTAAGAGATAAAATAAAGTAAATGGAAAAACAATATATGTTTCCCTTATATAGATAAAGAAGGAATTGTTGGCAAAATAATAATAATAATAAAGAAGGAATTGAAAGCAATTAAAATGGAAGAGAAAATAGTAATATAGTTGTATATTTTGCTAAAATATCATAAAAATCTTTGTAATTTAAAAGTATGTTTTTATTTTAATGGTAAAATAATATTGTTATGTTAATTTCTTCGTAACATTATTTGAGTTCCTTTTTATCTTTTGGCCAAAGGAGAAATTGATATTAAATTTTAAGAGAGATAGGTACATTTAAAGATCTCCATACAAGCTAATGAGACATGGATATGAGATGAATTAAGCTAAAAGCAATTGACTTAAAGTTGGAAAAAATGGCTTTCAAGCCATGAATAAATATATATAAGTTCCAAGGTGAATTTATACAAGGTATTAGGGCCCTATATACACCTTCACCATCTAGCTCAAAGGAAACATTCACCTATCCACACAATTTAGCATAATAGGCTACATCCAATTGCTAACCATACAAAGACTAGGATCCCCATGGCACACATAACCTCAAGAATTTTGACTTATAAAGCTATTAGTTGCTTCACTTGTTAACGGATTGAAAGCACCACATCAATTCATCTTAGTGTACATACATCTTGGAGCCTCCTATAGCATCTAGTGTCTAGTGAGAAACTGTTGGGACATGTAAGAGAGGTTGAAATATGACTTTCTACTACTATACTACTGCTAGAATTTGTAAAGCTCCAAAATTCGATGTGTCCTTACCTTGATAAGGATACGTAAAGGTTCAATACTTGTATAAAATCATAAGTCAATTGTAATATCTTCAAATAACACATTAACAACAAATCTTCACATGATTACAAATGTCAAGTTGCTTTACATGGTCTCATTCATACTACAAAGTATGATGAATTGATCATAATCTAACTATGAAATCTAAGTTAGACTAAAAAACAACTGATAAGATAGACAAATATAAAGTCTAACTAAACCAAAAAAAAAAAAAAAGCATTAACACAATACCATTATAGGAGTCTTATCTCTAATAGTACAAGCATCAACTAAATCACATGATAATCTATTGTCATCCAAAAGCATCTACTCATCATATTTATAACATCACCCAGTAAGTCATAGCTTAACTCGTTATAATGAGCAACCTCATCAAAAGTACCTATAGTTGAAAAAAAAAAATCCTATGGAGCTAAAGCTTAGTATGTGGAAACTATCAAGTCATGTAGAAGCTACATGTCCCAAACACACAAGTAAACAATTTGACATTTAATGCATAATGACCCATTTAATTATCTTTTTAGTTAGGTGATATAAAGCAACATGGTCATGGTGTCCCAAGACTTAGGATAACTCATGATCCCAGAGCAAACATATATAATAATGTACATATACAATTTTGGGTACTCCCACATATCCTAGAGTCAAAGAATCAACTTAGATATACTTAGATCATTATTGGTATGCAAGTTCACTTGGGACAATGCCACATACGATCTTAGGATGTTGCACTAAGATCACTACGAATGCAATGAGGTGGTTGTTAAAGGGTATTCGACCCACCAAATCAAATGAAAACCCTATAGGATAATATTTTATAGTATTTAGAATTGGTTTTCAAGATTAAAAAAAAAAAAACCCATGGAAAACCCAACCCAATAAAAAATAATAAATTATTTTATTGATTTTATATTATATTTTATTATTAAGAAGATCAATAAGCATATCAAGCACTTGTTTATAAAAATCCTTTAAAATTTTACTAATAAGAGCTTAAAAATCAAAACTAAAATAAAATATTTTATATAATCAAGGTAGGGTGGTTTGATATCGAGTTCATGATGACCTTAATGGTGAATTTTAGCAATAGAAGGAAAAATCTTATAGGGCTCTAGGAAACCCAAACCCTATAAAAGTAGGTTTTGATAATAGGAGTAAAACCCTTTTAGGGTTTTTTATGAGGTCTTAGAAGATACTAAACCCTATAAGGGTAGGTTCGAGTTTTATAAAACCCATCTCGAACTTACTTAGGTTACATCTCTAAAGATCACCAATACTTTTGATCCCTTAATCATATCTACACATAAGCAACACATTAATTAGAAGTTAGAAATTTGTTGAGCTCATTGATTTCTAGCCTAATATGTACAAGGACTATACACGGTAAATGCACACTTGAAGTGGGTTTCCTAAAACCAAACTAGGTTCATTTAATCTTAAGTCCCGATATAAAACACAATTATCAATTGATTGGCATTTATTACGAGTTAACTAAACAATCTATTTAATATATTCACCCTCTACTTGACCTAACCAAATCTACAGTCTTTACTTGACCCTCTACTTCAAAGAATCTTCTCTCTTTACTTGATCGTTTATATTACTCTTTACTTTTAGATTAAACCTTCATCATTAACTCTACCTTCTATTTATAGATTGAACCTTCACCCTTTACCCAGCCTCTACTTTACTCTCTACTTATGGATGGGACCTTCACCTTTTACTTGGCCTTTTACTGTACCTTTTACTTATAGGCATTCACCTTTTACTTAACCCTTTACTTTACCATACTTATTGGTCAGACCTTTAAAGCTATAGTTTTTGTAGATTTTCACCTATTATAGTCTCCAAACTCCACTCTAGCCAAATATATATGACTCTTTACATCCTAGGAACGATTTCCACTTACCTAAAAAATATTCAACAACAACAACAATCAAAGTTTTAATCTTTCATCAGATTCCTTCAACCAATGTAAACTTTATTGTATAAGTTATAAAAACATACTTAAAACTCTTGTTGTTAACTCTTTTGAACAAGTTGCTAGTGCTTCCAAGATAAATACGAATACTACTACCTAAAAATTCAAAATCTATTAGTGCTCCTATACTCTTTCCTTAGATTCTTGCCATAGGTTGCAAAGGATAGGCTGTTCTCGAGGTCATATGAGAAGGGATAGACCTTTGGATGGAACATGAGCAAAGTGAAATATTTCAAATGCTTGGGTTTTGGATACATGGTTGCTAAGTATCCAAATCGATGTACCATGGTACTTCAAAGAGATGTAGTAAATAGCACCAATGAGAGTGAGCTATAGGAGGAGAAGAATGCTGGAAGAGTTGGAGCTAAGGAAGAGGAGGAGACCTACATCTATGCTGATCTAGGAGAAGTGATGACACCAGTATCGAGACGAATGTTAAGTTTCCTACTAAGCCTTGAGGAAGATCAAAGGGAAAATTTGTTTCATACAAGTGTACCATTAAAGGACAATTGTATACCATCATTGTAGGTGGAGGGAGTTGTACTAACATTGTTGCATAATCCTTTGTACAGAGGTTATGATTGTCGACCTCTAAGCACTCCCAACCTTATAAGCTATACTGGCTTCATGATGAGGGTACTCTGTACATCTATGAAAAAGTAACTGTACTTTTTAGTGTTGAAAATGTGTATAGGGACGAAGTGATGTATGATATTGTCCCTATAAGAGCTTCACATCTGTTACTTAGAAGACCTTGGTTGTTTGACCAACGTGTTACTCGTGGTAATATAAAAATACCTATGCCTTTGTCAAGGATGGAAAAAAGATTGTGCTGTAGCCTATGACACCAACACAAGTAAATGAGACCCATAACCAGCTTACCCAAGTTAGCAAGAAAAAAGCTTTAGTGATGAGCTGAAGAGAGCTTTAAGCTATTGAAAAGGCCAATGAACTTATGTTCTTATTAATTAAAAGATTGTTAGAGATGAGAAATCTATAAGATGTCCTTGATGAGATTTGAAGATTGATTGATGAATTCTCTGATCTATTCCTTAAAGAGTTGCCTAAGGGGCTACACTAATTCGAAGTACAGAGCACTATATTGATTCACAGCCAAGTGTAACCTTAACAAATCGACCTATCTACAGAATGAATCTTGAGTAAGTTGCTGAGTTGAAAAGGCAAGTGAATGAACTGATAGTGCGAAGATACATAAGGGAAAGCATGAGTCCTTATGCTATACCAACTCTATTGGTCCTAAAGAAAGATGGTTCGTAGTGCATGTGCATCGATAGCTGAACTATAAATTGTATTAAGATCAAGCACAAAAACCCAATACCGAGGCTCAATGTCATGTTAGATGAGTTACATGGTGCTCGAATATTTTCGAAGATTGATTTGTGAAATGGTTACCACTAAATTCGCATGAGGTTTGGTGATGAATTGAAGTGATAAGAATCAAACTACCGGGCCTTTAACTCGTAGCTAAGCTCGAAGACTAGAAGGGTTAGCAAGGCAAATCCTCTTGCTCCAATCAACTCTTGCTGAAGCCAAGTATCTCTTTGCTGAGTCACTCTATATGCCAAACCGAATGACTACCTATTTCTCTAAAGTATACTGAATTGTGGATTGCCGAGATAACAACCATGCCATTCTCGAGTACTTACTCACATCTAAGCCGACCAACTACTCGGCCTTACCCTTGCCAAGATGCTGAGAGAGTGGCCCTAGACTGATCCTTAGCCACTCTTGCTCAGACAAGTAACCTAACCATAAACTTTTGTTCGCATCCTCCAATGGCCTTGCCAATGTATTGCTACCATGTATATACGACCGCATGTAGAATCTACCACACTAATAATTACTTTTCTTAAATATTCATTTTTTTATTCTTTTGTATTCTTGTACACTACTTTTTTAGGGAAATGTCCTTTCTATCTTTTCCTTTTTAGGCATGTTACCCTAAATTCTCAAGTATAAATACCCATTGTATTTGTAGCTATAATCAATAGATTGAATATTAATACACTTGATATTATTCCCCTTGAAAACACTACTTTGTTTACATTCATTTCACTCTTATTCTAACTTTTGAGCAAGGCTAGATGGTGAGTAACCTCACCAGACCATCTCGCGAGTCATATCAAGTTATGCTGTAAGTCTTCGGAAGTTCCATTGGTGTGTCATATCCATTGGAGATGTTCATGGTTTTGGCTTACTATTTCATTCATGTTTGTCCTTTCGCATAATCACCACCACTTTCTTTTTTCAAGCTTTCAGCAAGCTTAGACCCGTCTAGCAACTAGCCTTATTTGTTCTTGGTTACAATTCACAACATCTTGGTATTAGAGTGGAAGTTTTGTTTGAGTTATAGTTTGTTTTTGAAGTTCTATTTATACTGGGTTTTGCGTGTGTAAAACAAAGCAAGTTACTGTATTAATCTTAGCTACTGTATTTGCTGGTTGTTTAGTTTTTGGTTTGGAAGAATGACAGATCTAAGTGTAAATGTTGGTGTTAGAGATGACAATAGTAGAGTTGTCCACCATAATTGACAATCTTAAGGAAACCCTAGGAGCACTAACGAAAGGCTTGATAAGGTGACTAACCTCTTGGTAGATTTGAGCTGAGCTATTCATGCGTTAGCTTACCAACTAACTAAGGCCATACGAAACACCTCAACCTATTAAGGTCAGAAACCAGCTTGACAACTTCAAGGTGGAGGAGTAAGTGAATGAGTAAGGCAAGGGATAGACTTGAGGGAATTAGATGAAGAGGATAAGGAAGAGTATTTTGAATAAGAGCGAGCTCGAGTCCCTAGACCATTTGACCATGGAAAGCTTCGGATTCTGAGCTTAAATGGATTTAGGAATGTTGATAAATATTTAGAATGGGAAGAGAAAGCAGAGCATGTTTTTTATTATTATCAGTATGAAGATTACAAAAAAGTGAGAACTACTACTATTGAGTTCTCTAAATATGCTACTATGTAGTGGAAGAATTTCCAGGTCATGAGGAAGTGAGAAGGCTACCAAAAGATTAATACCTAGCCTAAAATAAAAAGAATACTAAGAAACAGGTTCGTACCGGATACTTATCTACAAAACACTTTTACTCGACTTTAAGAGATGAGATAAGGAGGCCAAACAATTGATGAGTATATTCAAGAATTCCAAATGCTTACGATCTGATGTAAAGTAGAGGAACCCCTAGCTTAAACAATCTCTAGGTTCATTATGGGATTAAGAGGTGATATTCAAGACATTATAGAACTCCAACGATTCATAACAATGGATGAAGCCATCCGAATAGCTCAATGAGTGAAGAGACAGAAGAGAGGTCGAGTGCCGGCTAGAATGTCAACTAGCTGACCTAGACATATTAGTCACCAAACCCAGTCAAGTATCGAGCCAACCTAAAAGGTGGATGTCTGAGCTAAGTAGAGAGGTTGACTTGACAGTGACATGCTGACCCGAACTTATAAGAAAAGGCAAGGATCTGGTTGAAAGATGAGCTAGATCAAGTGCTTCAAGTACCAAGATTTCAGAAAAATGACTGCCCAATGCCTAAACTGAGGGATAATGGTCATCAAAGGAGATGTCCTGAAGCTAGAGGTAGAAAGTACTGACAAGGAATATGAGGAAGACGATGGCACTACCAAGAAAGAAACGGTCGAGAAAGAACTTATTGAAGTGGATATGTTTGCCGAGTACTTAGATCAATTAGTCCTGGTTGTTCGACGTACCATGAACTTAGAACCCTCATAAGAGGAAGAGTAAAAGGAGAATTTGTTTCATGCCACCTATATGGTGAATGACTAGGTGCGAGCATTAATTGCGGATAGTAAAAGTTGTACCAATGTGGCATCAGCCAAAACGGTTATACAGTTGAAGTTGCATTGGTTGAGTGATAAGGGTGCACTACATATCACCCGGCAAGCATTGCTATTGATTACAATTGGAAACTACTTTGACGAGATTCTCTATGATGTGCTACCCATGTACGCTTCGCACATGTTACTTAACTAACCATGGTTGTTTGATAGAAGAGTTATCCATGATGGAAACATGAACATGCATGTGTTCGAAAAAGATGGCTGGAAGATTACACTAAACCCAATGCTATTGAGAGAAGTTAATAAATTGCAGAAAAAACTTGCTTGTTGATCTCATAAGACTCTAATGATGAGTAAGTCGAGCTTCGAGAGGCCATCAATGTTGACGAGCTGACCTTCATGTTGGTCAGGCGCCTATTAGAGATGAAGGAGCAGGGTGAACTACCTTAGAAAATAAAAGAGTTATTGGATAAATATGCTGACCTGTTCCCATATTAGTTACTCGAGGGGTTACCCTCAATTCGAGGCATAGAATACTACATTGACTTCACACCCAATGCTACATTGCCGAATAATCCTGCCTATTGAATGAATCCCGAACAGGCTTCTGATCTCTAGTGTTAAGCCAATGAGTTACTAGAGAGAAGGTATGTTAAGGAAAGTCTTAGCCCTTGTACTGTGCCAGCCCTTGTGCTGTGCCGGCACTTCTAGTACCAAAAAAGGATAGAACCTAGTAGATGTGTATAGACAACCGAGCTGTGAACAAGATCATAATCAATTGTAGGTTTCCTATTCTAAGATTGGAAGACATTCTAGATGAGTTGAGTAGAGCTGAGGTCTTTAGCAATATTGATCTGAAGTCCAGCTATCATCATATCCGCATAAGGTTAGGAGATGAGAGGAAAACTTTGTTCAAGACTAGACATAGACTTTATGAACGAATGGTCATGCCTTTTGTACCTTATTCTTAGACTAACGACACTTCGGCTATTACCTGTCTTTTCTTGTAAGAGATTGTAAGGTTATACGGCATATCGAGGACTATAGTCTCCGACAAAGAATCGAAGTTCTTAAGCCATTTCTGGAGGACTTTGTCTTGTCACCCCTAAATTGATGGCTAAACAAAGGTAGTTAATCACACTTTGAGATCATTGCTTCAAGTTATAGTGGGCAAGAACTTGGCTGATTGGGATGTTTGCTTGCTAGTAGTCGAATTTGCTTACAACCGAATAGTACATGACACCATTAAGCAAACCCATTTCGAAGTGGTCTATAGTTTTAATCTCGAGTTACCCCTTGATTATACCCTTGCACCTGTACCTATACAAGAGGACCCTAACACCAGAGCTAGAGTACAATCCCTTCAGCACATCTACGATAAAGTCACTCGACACATCGACCAAGTCACTGGACGTACGTGAAAGAAGCTAAGGGCAGGACAGCCAAACATTTTCAGCTAGGAGAGTTAGTATGGTTATACCTAAGCATAGAGAGGTTTTTGAGCAAGAAGAGGAACAAACTATCCCTAAGAACTGAAGGACCTTTGAGAATCCTCTAGAAAATCAATGACAACGCCTACAAATTGGAGCTGCCCGAAGACTAGGGTTTCTAATACCTTTAACATTACCAACTTCAGTCCATATCGCCCCAATAGAGAGCTAATCGGAGACCATTCAGATTTGATCCCAAATCATAATTAATTTAAAGGGAATGATAGGAATTAGGTTACTAAGCCTTTATCCTACAATCGAGCCTAAGGATTGAAAGGGTTAGCAAGGCAGATCTTCTTACTCCAGTTGACTCTTATCGAAGCCGAGTATCTCTTTACCGAGTTACTCTGTGTATCGAGCTGAATGACATCCCATCTCTCTGAAGTACATCGAATTATGGATTGCTGAGATAATGGTTAGGTCGTTCTTGAGTGCTCACTTATGTTCAAGCCGACCAACTACTCGATCTCACCCTTATAGAGATGTTAAAAGAGCAACCCCGACCTGATCCTTAACCAGCCTTGCTTGAATAAGTAACCTGACCGTACACTTTTGCCTGCATCCTCTAACTATCTCACCAATGTATCCCTACTACATATACAGGACCACGTGTAGAATCTGCCACACTAATCATTACTTTTTTAAAATATTCATTTTTTATCCTTTTGTATTCTTGTATATTATTTCTTTAGGGCAATACCCTTTTGTTTTTTCCTTTTTAGGCATGTTACCTTAAATTCTCAAGTATAAATACCCCTTGTATTTGTAGCTATAATTAATAGATTGAACATTAATACACTTGACACTTTTCCTCTTGTAAACACTACTTCATTTATATTCATTTCACTCTTATCCTAATCCTTAAGCAAGGCAAGGTGATGAGTAACCTCATCGGACCATCTCATGCGTCATATTGAGTTGTGCCATGATTCTTCGAAAGTTTCATTAGTGCGTCATATCTATTAGAGTTGTTTGTAGGTTTTGCTTACTGTTTCATTCATTTTTGTCCTTTCGCATAATCACCACTATTTCCTTTTTTCAGGTTTTCAACAAGCTTAGACTCATCCAATGACCGGCCTTATCTGTTATTGGTCATGGTTCACAATAGGAAAACTGCTTTCAAGATAAGGCATGGTCTCTATGAGTTGTTAGTTATGCCATTTAGACTTACGAATGCACCAAGCACATTTATACGGCTTGTAAACTATGTGATGCGTCCTTTGATTGGAAGGTGTGTGGTGTTGTACTTTGACGACATATTAGTGTATAACGCCAACTTATTCAATATCTCTAAGTTGTTTTTGATATTTTATGAGCCGAGAAGTTATATGATAACTTGAAGAAGTGTATGTTCTGTCAAAATGAAGTTGTCTTTCTTAGGTATGTAGTATCTTGGGACAGAATCCAAGTAGATGAGGAAAAGGTCTGAACTATCTTAGAATGGCTGATGTCGAAGAGTATTACTAAAGTATGAAGCTTTCATGGCCTTTCTTCTTTCTATAGACAATTCATTAGGAACTTCAATACTATTGTTGCCCCATTGACTAAGCGTACAAATAAGAATGATGGATTTCGATGGAATGATCGAGTTAAATAGACCTTTATAGAGATCAAAGAGAAACCCACTATTGTCCTTACCTTAGCCTTACTAGATTTTGACAAGTTAATCAAATTGGAATGCGATGTGTCAGACATTGGCATTGGTACAGTCCTGATGTAAGAACGTCGACCAATTGCTTATCATAATAAGAAGCTTAGTGGTGTCACATTGAACTATTCCGCATATGAGAAAGAATTGTACTCTCTTTTCCGAGCTTTTACTGTATAGTAACACTATTTATTATCACGAAAATTCGTAATTTATAGGGAACATGAGTCCTTGAAACATCTTGAGAGTTAGAATAAACTTTCAAAAAGGCAAGCAAAATGACTTAAATTTATGAAAGGTATTTCCTATGTGATTTGATACAAGAAGGGTAGTACTAACGTGGTCATAAATGCCTTATCATGCCGACAAACCTTGTTGACCACCCCTGTAGAAGAAATTATCGAGGTTTTCACTTGTCATTGATTAGTATGCTTATAACCCCCATTTTAGTCATATTCTTGAGTAGTGCAAAGAAGGAGTTGCCATTAGAGGATATTATCTTAAGGAAGGCTATCTATTCAAGGAAAGAAAGCTGTATACACGTGAGCTGTTGGTTAGGGAAGCTCATGGTGGTTTATTATTTGGTCATTTTGGAGAGACTAAAATAGCAAACCTGTTGAAAGAGAACTTTTATTAGCCCAAAGTAGTTATGAAGTGTGTAAGAGGGCTAAGGGAAAGAGAGAGCCATATGGAGAGTATATGTCCTTATCTACACCGACCTTACTTTGGGCCGACCTCAGCATAGACTTTATCCTAGAGTTACCCTAGACATCCAAAGAAAAAGATTCAATCTTTGTTGTGGTAGATTGTTTCAGCAAAATGGTAGACTTCATCCCGTACCATTGAACTAATAATGCTATATATATTTCTGATTTATTTTTGTAGGAAGTTGTTTGACTGCATGGAGCACCCAAGACCATTATCTCAAATTGAGATACAAAATTCTTGAGCTATTTTTGGAAGACCCTTTAGAGAAGACTTGGAAGTAAAATTGTGTTTAGCTCTAATAGCCACCTTTAGACTAATGGTCAAACTGAAGTGGTGAACAGGATGTTAGGCAATTTACTTCGAGTTGTCATGGGAAAGAATTTAAAAGATTCGGACTTGTGTCTACCAATTGTGAAGTTTGCATATAATTGAACTATCTACAGTACCATTGGGAAGACCCCTTTTAAGGTTGTCCATGATCTTAATCCTAACATTACCCTAGATCTGATCGGTACCTCTACAACTGTCGAAGAGAGTCAATCTGGAGTTGCTCGAACTCAAGAATTATAATAATTGCATTAATCTGTAGTAAGGAAGATTGCTAAATTCAATCAGAGATAGTAAGAGATCAATAATCATGGCTACTGAACTATTTCCTTCAGACCAAGTGACTTAGTATGGATTCACCTCAACTGAAAAAGATTTCCACACCTAAGATAAAGCAAGCTATTACTACAAGCTGATAGTCCATTCAAAGTCTTGATGAAAATCCATGGTAATGCCTACCAGATGGAATTACCCGAGAACTATGGTGTTTCCTCCATCTTCAATGTGTCCGACTTGATTCCTTATCAACTTGAAGAAGACCCAATAGATGTTAGGGTAGAGTAAGAGCTAGAGACCTCTTCGAATTTGAGGATAAATCCTTCTAACCCTTAGGGAGAGGATAGGAATTAACTCTTTAGGCTAGTTACATACAGCCAGGTTAGAGGGCTACAAGGACTTACACTAAGAATACTAGCTCTAAGCCACATTCAAGACAAGGATTCTTATCCTAACTTCCACCTTTTACATTTTGGCCAACCCGAATACCAAGCTCTAATAAGGACTAACACAATTCTCAAGCTACCGAGCATAAGTGCCGACATGCTAAGCAACCTCAATCCATTACCAAGCTCATATCATGACCCAGTAGCTTTTGAGTCGACTAACACTAGACCTATGTCCAAGCCGAGCTATCGAGATACCTGACCTGGAGAGGATTAGAACATCCTTCAGTAATCGAGCTTTAACTTGAATTAGATTGAGTCTGCTTTGACTGTTAACTCTTTCTCATGACTTCAATTGAATTGTATTATATTAAAGTTGAACGGCCTCAAGGTACACTTTAATAAGACCAATTGCATTCCTAATCGCCAACTTCCATATGATATATGTCTTTTGTCACAACATTCTTGAAGGATTCCTTACTTTTTTCGTACAGGATATTCTTTGTCATTTTTACTCTTTTTAATATAATTCATGTATTCCATTTGTAAATTAAGTTTTATGTCTTTTCCATGTATGCCTTGTAAACTTAGTAAGATAAATATATAAACCCCATTTACTTGTATGCACACAACACATCATTACATTATTGATTATTACAAGTTTCCTTTCCTAAGCAACCTTAGTGTTTTCGTTTATCTCTTAATTCTTATTTATTCCTTTTAGTAAAGAGTAGTGGTAAGTGACCTTAGTTTGGCGTTTGTGAGTCATATCGAGTGCTTAGATTAGTCTGACTATGATCAATTGGTGTATCATATCCAATTGGTAGTTGCTTGGATTTTGCTAACCTTTTGTTTTTCCTTTTCTACTCTCTCATTGTAATGCAGCCTTTGTATGTACGACCTTAGAGATATGTCAACTACCAAGCCAATCTAACCTTACCCTTAGCATGGACAACTTAGGCCATCGATTAACCCCCGATTGGCGGACTACAAACTACTTCGACTCCGATAAGCAAAGTGACAGTACACTCCATATGCGTACAAGAAGAATCACCTCCTTTACGGACCACTCCAACTCAACTGGACAACACTCACATCACATTAATTATGATGTGACAATTAGTGACCTACTCCCTATTGGCTGTTACAGTTGAAGTATATAAAGCAGTACACCATTGGTAGGAAAAGATAACCATAAAGCACAAAAATAATCATTTCTTCTACTAATATAAGAAAGATCTTGTCAAGACCTTCAAATTCAAGGAACCATACCTCCCCACATAGACTAGAAAATTAAGGAGCACAAACTATAAATACTCTATATACGACTTCAGGGGTAAGCTATTGAACCATAAAGAGAAAACTAAGTTAGTCTTCTCGTTTTAGTCCTCATCTTCTCCCTTTCTTCCTGTCTAACTTAAATATTATAGTGATTATGTTGTACAACCCTCTAACATAGTAGCTTACCCTTGATCTGTTTGTAGGGCATCTCCCTAGGTGATTTGCTTACTCTAGGGAAGGACTATAGCCTCATAGGATGCTAGATTAACTTTACTAGCATAAGACCTAGGGCGACAATCATGACTTTCTTTTTTTTTTTTTTTTTTGGAGATGCCAAATGTAATAAATTTGACAAATAAAATTTTAAGGAAAAAAAATGGCATTTAATAACTTTAATCTCGAGTATAAAATTTAGAGAATAACTTAATTAGATAAGATATTAAATAACTTAAAATATTATATTATAATATATAATTTCAAAAGCACTTTCCTTTTTTTATATTCAAATCTTTTATGCTATCATTTATATATTTCTATAACTATTTTATCAAGTCATAATGTCTTTTCATATTTAATTTCTATTGTATTCCTTATCTATCATTATAAATAAGTCCATACTCTCTTTGCTTCTCTTCCTCCTCCTCCTTTCATCATTAGCCCTCTTCTTTACTTTTATACTGATGCTTTACCCTTTTCTTTGATTTAAGTTGATAAATTTTGCCTATTACAAACACATTAATTTTTTTTTGTATGTATATATTTTTTGTTTGATCTCTCTTCATTAACTCACTTTTATTTTTATTTATTGTATAAGTAGAGATGGAAAGGGGAACCGATCTAGATCACGAAATGGAAACTGTAAAAGCAAAAGGATTAATAGATGAGCTTAGTGATGAAATTTTAACAAATTTATTTTTGTTAATAGATAAATATTGAAGCTACATGAATTTCATTGCAACACTATAACATTGATGTATTTTATTATTCAAGTTAGTAATATTAATTTTGTTATAATATGATATGTTTCCATTATAATTTTAACAAATTTTTTTATTTCGTATTTTCTGTCATAGTAATGGACCTATGTGAATTCCATTGTAATACTATACGAATATGTTGTGATTTCTATTATATTTTCAATTTCAAGTTTTTTGTTGTAATGATGGAACTTTATACACGAATTCCATTGTAACTATATGATCCCATTATAATTTAAACAATTCTTTCAATTTTCA
This sequence comes from Lumnitzera littorea, assembly GCA_024138015.1. NCBI lineage: Eukaryota > Viridiplantae > Streptophyta > Magnoliopsida > Myrtales > Combretaceae > Lumnitzera > Lumnitzera littorea. The sequence continues at coordinate 89,597,861 of JAMXBB010000009.1, read as the reverse complement.
TTTTACATGGTGTTACTATGTGACAAAATTGGATAAAAGAAAAGATAGGAAGTCAAATGTTTACTTTTGTAGAAAGTTATAACTAGTATAAATTAATCAACATAATAAAGAGATGATCAATAACGATATTAGTTAATGAAATTTACAAGTATTTAATGTCTTTTTTGCCTTCTTTAACTGATTTTGCATTTTTTACATTCGACAAATTATTTTTTGATTTCAAATGTCTTACTATATACTTTAGTTCACAATATATTGTATTATCACATTCTTTCCTTATCATATCAACTCTATTATCATTTTCAATTACATTAAGAGATATTAAAAAGTTTAGAATAATTCCATGTATAAATGGTACTATGATAGAGTTGGTAGAAGAAAATTACTTAAATTCCCTTTATCTATTTATTTTAGATTGAACATGTTTTGAATTATTCAATTTCTTAAATTTTATTTACTATAAAATATACTTTATAAGCAAAAAAACTAAACAATATAAGAATTGGCATTTCTCTTTACAAATGATGTGATCAAGGGATTAAATGACATAATCAAGGGTACCTAATGTTTTTCTAAACCCCTCTTACAGTTTTGTGTATTTCAAAAGGCATGTAGAATGTGCAAAACAACCCCAAAACAAAAAAAAAAGGTGGGGGAGGGGGTGTTTGTGTTGGGGGTGGTACTTGTAGTATTACCTACATTGAAAAGCATATTCTTTTACAATCACTTGTACTATTATTATCTATGTTAAAGGAGTTAGAGATCATCATTACTGTTAACATAATTTTTTTCATATATATATATATATTTGTTTTACTCTTTAATATGCTCTTAACTATCCTTTACTTCTGTGTATATCTTGTTGGTTTCTATTTTAGGTATGACAAGAATCATTTTGAGGTCAAAATATGGACTATGGAGATGATAATGAGATTGATTAGGTAAAGTGAGAATAAAGGGTAAATAAGTTGATATAGGAGTTTTAATTATGTAATAGGTTTACTAAAGTGATATTTTTTAAATTTGATCAATAGGTATTTTAGTTTTATTATGTACTTGGTAGATTATTATTTACAAATTGTCAATGTATTATTATACCTAAACATGACTATAGCTACATATATTTAATGTTCATTTTATGATTATAATTTAAATATATTATGACACATGGTTTCCAAAACTTTTATTTATTAATTTATTATATTATTACTACAATTATGTCCACATCATATTTAATTGCTATCAAGTATATATAAGTATTACTCAAAAATGAAAGAAAATGGTCCTTTTTTTGTTTGATTTTGATCCATCAAAAAGTAGACAAAGGAAGAATTGCAAACTTTGGGCTTTGAAATTTCATAGAGAAAGAGTATATATAATTTGTAGGTATTTAACAACTCTTTAATTCCTCCTCAATAATGATATAATGTACTCTTTATTTGAAAAATTATTAAATATTATGCTTAGGATATATATATATATATATATATATATTTTAAGTATCTCATTACATAGATTTTAGCAATATACTATACTTTCTCGTTCTCTATTATGCATTATTATCATTTTCAATTATGTTAAAGAGACACAAAAATACATACTTTAAAATAATTAAACATATAGTGCCATCATATAGGAAAGTTGGTAACAAAAAATAATTTACTAAATTTAACTCTTTATATATATCCCTATTTTAGATTGAATGCGTGACAATAAAAAAATTAATTTGTTGAAATCTATTAGCTCTTTTCTTTAGCCAAAGGAAAAGATACTTTATTTAAACATCAACCAGTGTCCAACAAAGTACACAAGAAATTATAATCAAACTAAAAAGGAAAGACATTNCAAAGCGGGGAGGATATATATTTTAAGTATCTCATTACATAGATTTTAGCAATATACTATACTTTCTCGTTCTCTATTATGCATTATTATCATTTTCAATTATGTTAAAGAGACACAAAAATACATACTTTAAAATAATTAAACATATAGTGCCATCATATAGGAAAGTTGGTAACAAAAAATAATTTACTAAATTTAACTCTTTATATATATCCCTATTTTAGATTGAATGCGTGACAATAAAAAAATTAATTTGTTGAAATCTATTAGCTCTTTTCTTTAGCCAAAGGAAAAGATACTTTATTTAAACATCAACCAGTGTCCAACAAAGTACACAAGAAATTATAATCAAACTAAAAAGGAAAGACATTACAATCACCAGTAAGTAGCTTCAAAAGGGCAAATGAGGTATTTAACCACCAATCATACGGACACATTCCCCTCCTTATATGTGAAGCTACCCAATATGCAGATTGATTAGTCAACCTTTGAGCAAAAGCAAAATACATATGATTTACACTTAGGTATTGTAAATTAGATAAAACTTATTGAAACTAATATCAAGTATTCTAGTGTAATTGATAACTCAGTCCATGTAAGGCTTCAAATAAATTAAGATAATTTGTAAAAAATACAAATTTGCGCCGTCCCAAATTCTTGGCCACAACTAATCCCAATAGAATATCCTAGCACCCAATCACTTCAGGCATGGGGGCCGAAATAAGTTTTAAAGCACCGGTCACAATTTGCCTTTGAATAGTTCAAAATATATAAGCCAACCTAATATTAGCATTAGAATTGGCCCAAGAAACATCTACATGTACTATTACCGTACTAACATCCTACAATAGTTTGATTACTTCAACTCTACATAAAAAATCCTTGTAAACCCTAACCATTCTAAACTCTTTGTAAAAATCAAACTAAGACACCATTAAGAAATTGCTCTTACCATGTTGTCCGCCGTCATCCCATTTGGTTGATTCAACACTTCCCTTATTCCAAACCTTACATCTACCAACATACTACAATCTATAGCACATCTGCATAAAGAAAAGATTTTCCTATACTGTAACACTAGATAAGGTAACCTACTGTAGGAAGTTAGCAGGTTACTTTCCCCTTCCCCTTTTTTTTATTTAATTACTTTTCTCATTTACTTATAATCCCATTCTTTTTTATATATTGTTCCTTTTCCCATTTAATTAATATTCCTTACAATTAAATGTAAATATTTATATGGTTACATTATCTCTCTCCTTTTTTACAATTAAATATTAATATATCTATTTTTACAATTTGTCTGCTCCATTTTTACACTTATGTATTAAATGTTTTTTTTTTACCTCCCTTTATTTAAAATATTTTCCCATTGCCTAAATTGTTGTTCATTTAAACCTGTACATACCATTGTCTATATATTATATTATGATTAACGGCAAGTACTAAATGCATACATAATTCATGTAATTCAGTAAATTGCTCATGAAATTCACAAAAATGCTACTTATATATACCATTGTCTATAAATTATATTATACATATATAAATATATATATTCTTTGTAACAATTAGAGTTGTCATTTATTGAAATTAAAAGATATTCACCACATAATTTGAATATAATTCGTATAGTGGTAATCCATGTATATTATTGTCAATATAAAATATTATGTTTATTATTATCGGTATATATTATGTATAAAATAATAATCTTTACAAAGTACATGTTTTTAATTGATATATAGACAAAGCACATAATTTATGTATAGTTCGTACATATTATTGTTAGTATACCATACTATATTTTATGTCATTACACTAAGATGATATATGAGTGCTTTATAAATAATGTTAGTACAATATATGTAACATCATTTTTGAATATTGTATGCCATATTATTACTATCCATATATAGTGCTAAAAATTTTATATGATACATGTTTAAATTCTATAGTGACATGTATATTGAAATTAAATTAGATAGATCAAATCATTTTTAGCAAAACCATCGACCATGTATTGTTACCATCAACAGTTGAAGTTACCATCAACAATAGAGAATCTATCATGATTGATCATCTTTTATTGCAAAGGAGTTAGGTTTTACTTAATTAGAGCGTACAACTATTGACATTGTTATATTACTATCAACAATTTGGTTTACCTTTAGCTATAGAAATACTACTTGGTTATTGTTTTACCACAAATGAATTAGTTTTTACTAGAATGGAGCACATCATTGTCGAGAGATATCTTTTACCATCAACAGCCTTTTGCATGGACACTTTCTTGTTAACAAAATAGTGCTACTGTTGACAGTTTTTCATAAATTAGAACGTTCCGCGTTCTCGATATTTTTATAGTAAAGTCTACTATCTTCAATACTAAACACATAATTCTCTACACTAAAACTCTAAGTGTACCTTCAATACCTAAAAAGAACAAAAATAATAACTTTTGCAATCACAATATGAATTATAGTAGGCATACGTTCAATTTGGGTTGTGATAATGAAGATAGATATGATGTTCATGACTTTGATACCGAAATTGATGTTGCATATGATGAATTGGGTGATATTTTGGTCTCTGGTGATGGTAGAAGCAATGATTCTTCTTAGCACAATAATATGATTACCATTGACGACTTGTCATCCTATACAAGTTGCATTTGATTAAACTTTTAGTTGTTAGAAAGTTTGCACCTTTTTTGAAAGCTAGTGATTTCTATACTAGGTATGCAACTATAAATGGATTTAGTACTTGTTTGTGTGAATCTAAAAAGAATGAGTAGAAGTAGGTGAAATTGTATCTATGGGAGTGCCATTGGGAGGGTTATAAGGGTTAGCAACATCTTGGTAAGAATGACTGAGTTGGAATTGGTTGTGAAGCTATGTTTAAAGTAAAACTCATGAAGGAGTATGGACTTTAGGAGGTTTTAGCTATAAATACTGAGCACAATCATGAGCTTATGCTACTATCACAAAATTGTTTCTTAAATTCCAATAGGTTTATGTCAGATGTTGATTGAGTTCAAATCAAAAGTATTTTAAATTCTGATATTTGGCTGCGTGATATGATGGAATATCTGGTTCATCAAGCAGGTGAAGACGAGACAGTTAGATTTACGAAGAAATACCTATATAACTATATCGACAAGCATAAGTGGGTAGATACATTTGATGATGATGCTGAGGTAGCCCTAGCATTCCTAGTGGGCCTAAAGAAAGCTGATTCAGGGTTATTTTATGAGTACACTATAAATGAAGAAGGAGAATATAGTGTGATGTTCTAGTCAGATTTGACATGTTAGCTTAACTATCTTTGTTTCAGAGATGTCATTGCTTTTGATTCGACATATTGATTGAATAAGTATTTGATACTGTTGGTAATATTAGTTGGTGGTAACCATTACCATCAGACTTTCATCTTTGGTAGTATATTATTAGATGATGAGACAGAAGAGGCATATAGCTGGTTGCTTGATGTGTTTATGTGTGTAATGAAAGACAAAAGGCTTATGTTTATTATCACGGATGGGGATAAGGCAGTGCCAACAGCCATTACTTCCGTTTGCCCTTAAGCATAGCATCGCCTTTGTTCATGGCACCTTAAGAGGAATGGAATGTCTCATGTTCATAGCGATGGATTTTTGTGAGATTCAAGAGATAAATGTTCAATATTGAATCTATCAATGAATTTGAAGTAACTTAGGTGGATGTCCTAGAAAGGCATAAACTTGAAGGAAATGAATAGGTTCAAGAGTTGCATCAGAAACAGTTCTCTTAGGCATATGCATATTTGAGGGGACATTTTTGGGCTTTTATGTAGAGTATGTAGAGATGTGAGGGGATCTACTTATTTATAAAGGAAAACTATTTGTTTCTCAAAGGTATTGGATGTACTAACTAGTTTGGCACTTCGAGAAAGTGTTATCTAATTTAAGACATGTAGAACTGAAGGCTGACTACAAAAGTGTACACATAAAACCAGTTTTGCATATTGTACTTAAGAGTTTTGAAAACCATGTAGCTTCCATATATATGAAGGCATCCTTTGAAAGATCAAAGTTAAAGATTAAGTAGGTGGTGTTATGGATTCCATACCTTACAATGACAATGAACCTAGGTTGACCATCCACACTTTATGTTGTTACGATCACCCTTTTAGACTTGTAAGGGTGACATTAAAAAATTTAGACCAATCTATCAACTGCAAATATCAATACTATGAGACTATTGGATTTCCTTGTAATCATGTCTTTCATGTGGCTAAATTAGAGTTTTTGAATAATATCCCTCAGAATCTCATATCACTGAGGTGGACTAAGTTGGCAAAGACTATTCATGGAGGTGATGAGGTTGTGTAGGGCACTAAAGATGCAATTATGATAGAACAAGTCTGATTGGGATCATGGACCAATTACCCACTCCTAAGCTCAAGTGGTTACCCATATGGTTTATCGAGTTGTTCAAGGAGAGTTAAACTCTGAAGAACAATACCTTCTCCACCCCGACCTGTTGAAGTATTCCATTTCGATCTCTTTCTATCTCATTTCAGAGACCCTCGAGGTGATTGACTTGATTACCCAATTGACCTCTTTCTACTACACTAGTACTAATCCAAGCGTTGAATTATTGAGCTAATACATGTCTGAGGATAAGCTACCGACTTTTGAGTTGACTAACCGAAGCTAATCCTAAGAATGGCCACTTAGTGGACCAACCCTACCCAAGCCTTAAATTGCTGAGTTGCCATACAATTGGCTTGACCCACTCCATTTTGAATTAGCTTTGCTCAACATATAGCATTATTTGAACCACATAATGGATAGTAGATACGTGTCACACTTTTCTTACATCTGTACTGTCCTTTTTGTAATTGATTAACCTTTTTGTCTATACCCTTATAATGTATTCCTTTTTCCTTTTTAAGTAGGAATCTTTTTGTAATTTATGTCAACTTAGGACTTACCCTAATTGGGTCATATAAATATTTGTAATATGTAATCGTTGCAATAGTAGTGACATTAAATCTTAGACATTATTCCCCCTTTCTTCTGGAGCTTGTGTTTTCTTGTTAAGAATCGAGACCTTGAAAAGCTCTTATTAATCTCCCTTAGTAAGGATTGTGGTGAGCAACCCTAGGCCTAGTGTTCATACGTCATATCAGATACCAACTTAGGTCCGTGTGTGGTTCTATGGTACATCATATCCGTAGAGTTAGTACATAGGATTGTTAAACCATCAACTTCCATTTACTCTTCGGGTCATCTTGCAATTTAGCCCCATTCCTTTGGTTTGCATAATATTGGTAGCCGTATGTCATCCCTTTCCTGGTAATCTGTATCAAAGTTAGATATGGTGTACTATCAGCCGCTAGTCAAGCTATTTGTCATCTAAGGTCCAAATTGAAGACAACCTTTTCTAGAGTAATGAATGAGATTTCACGATTGACTCATGAGATGTAAGAAGCTTCGGATGATGTAAATGCCATCCCAATACCTAATGGTGTGATAGATGGTAAGACTCTTTCACCTTATGCCATATTATATTTGTGTTTTTCTATTATATGATGATTCCACCATGTTGTACAAGTAGGATTAAGGATTCAAAAATCATTTGAGCTAAATGATGTCCTAGTCAACAATTAAAGTGTCTAATAAAATAGGTTCAATGTGGCTTGTGCAAGCAGGAGGGAGATAAGAATAAGTAGTAAATATGGATAGTCCATTTGAAGAAAACGTTGTAGCATGCTTTAGATCATGCGCCTCAGTCTAAGAGAACCAATCATTGTTTTTTTTTTTTTGCCAAAAAACAAATAATATCGATCCTTATGATAATGGCATGTCTTTTACTTTGAGTGAGTGTTAAAGTATTACAAATGTATTTGAAAGGTTGCTTTGAGCAAATGTAGTCCAATTTTGTTGTAGAAAGAATCATTCTTATAGTGGATATACATTTGAAGTTCCCTTACGACCTACTCTTACATTTGAATATCATTGTTTTACCACATCCTATGTTATAATTGTAATCATGTCAACTTATGAATGTTTAAATGGGGAAGTAAACTGCTACATTAAACCATCGATGGTTACCCTTGCTACTATTGACAGTTTGGATACTGTAATTGCACTGTCGATAGTCTCTAAGATTCTATCGACAGTCTCAACTCTTTGAAATAATTAAATTACCTAAACTGTCAAGAGAAATAGGTGACTATCGACAATCTCTAACTCTTGGAAATAATTAAATTGCATGTATTGTTGATAGAAATAAGTGACTATCAACAGTTAACATTAGATGCTGCATTGCACATTTCTTACTTTAAAAGAAAGAGTTTTACCATATTAGAGTGTAGTTTTACTAGTGTGGAAAGAGTCCTATCAACAATCGTACTATGACTATCAACAAATGTTGAATGTACTATATTTTATGTTGTTTTATAGTGAAGGATCTTCTATAACTGTGACGGAGTGTTATTTTACCTTTATGGAGTATGGACTATCGATAGATACAATGTTGCTATCAATAGTTACTATCGATAGTTTTTCTAACAAGTGGCAAAAAAAAAAAAATGACAAAAACCCTAAGTATATAAACCTAAAGCCAAATTAAACCCTCTACCTTCGATAGCACCCAACTTCTAAACGTACCTAACACCCCTAATAAAACCCTAACTTCATCAATCTACTTTAGGGATCACATCACCGTTGGTTCTTCACATTAAGAATAAGCGTGTGAGGGAGGTTAAACTGACATCGGATTGTCAACTTGGTGAGGTCTACAGTGTAGATTTTCCCCTAGAGGCCTACTAGCTAAGGTATCAAGAATTTTTTGTTAATTATAGTGTAGATTTTAGTTGTGAGTTTAAATTAGGTTTTGTGAGAGAAATTTGTTTTGAGTTTTGTAGAAGTTTAGAAGTTAATGGTATCATTCGTATGCTTAAGATGATGAATAAGTCAGTATATCCACACTTAGTGTAGATTTTTTATTCAAACATGACATTAGTTGATGTAACGACTGAGTTATTGGATCTTGACATAGGAGCTACTGAATTCTGAACTTTTGTGAATGGAATTACTATTACTATTAACCCTAGTATGTTTTCAAGCATTTTATATGGTGAGTGCAGAGGTTCAAAAATACCTTACAAATAATGTTGGGATGGTAGTGGTGTTTGTAGAATGTTATATGGTGACTTGAATAGATTAAACAATAACAATTGGTAGAGAGTTATGTGAACAATGGGTCAAAGTGTTTGAGTACCCTTTATAGGATTCTTCATGTCATGATATCATATCATGTGAATAGTCGTTCTGGGGATCATACTTATCTGTATGTAAAGGGTTTTTAGCTGATGGGAGAAATCCTAAGTAGCTGAAAGGTTAATATAGGTTATTGGATGATTTACAAGATGAAGAAGGTCTTGTTGGATAGGGGAGCAACATTGGTTTATGCAAGAATAATTTCATATTTTTTTAAAAAAGAAAAAGTTGTAAATGAGGATGAGGCCATTGATGAAAAAAAATCAAGAGTTGGTTGACATGTCAACTCTTATGATGTCAGGCTATCGAGAAGATTAGGATCGAAGATGGCTTTCCAACCAGTAACCTATGGAGAATGAAGAATCGTTAGATGATGAAGATAAGGAGAGTGAGCATGCAACACCATTAGAAGAACAAGTGGACAACCTTATTTGGTAAGTCAACAACCTAGAGACGTTTGTTAGAGCCATCCAGGGATAAGCTTGCCAAGTTAGGGAAACACGCAATGTAGGGTTCATTGGCTTATATAAATAGTTTAACATCGCTTGGCTACCATAACCACCATTACCTAATCTATTAGCTTAGGAAGATGATTAGGAGTGATTATGGATGTATATGAAGGTATAATCTTCAATATTAGCGGTTGTAATCTAATTGATGTAATATTATTGGACTTATATTGGTTTTTTCATTTTATAGGGTTGAATGTATTGTTCGTGGAAGGATTCGATCGAACAAGAGGATTATTTTTACTAAAATGGCCGATTTATTTAAACATCTTACTCTTACTTGTCTATGGCATAATGTAATTAGAAGGATGATGTTTCCCTTTTTTCATTTAATGGATAATGTAGTTATAAGGACCATGTTTTCCTTTTTTCATGTGATGAGGATTAGAAAATGCTTCTTATGGTTTATTAGTTGCCATCATATTGTTTTTGTGTGAAAGGGTGCATTCTATGCCATGCATGGTCAATCTCGTTGTATGAATCCTCTTGAACTGACCAATTATTATCATTATTGTTAATTCTCGTATTTTGTCAAAAGTACTATATTTGTGAAGGATGCAACTTTTCTAGCCTGGCTATAGGGTGCAATCCTTGATAATGAATGAAATGAATGCACTGGAGAGTTTATGTTGGGATAATGTTCAGGGTAAGATAGGAAAGTGCAGTAAGCAGTGGTAGTGAATAAAGATGTAGAGGCAAGAAGTGTGGTTAGTAAATATAGGAATGCTTGGATTGTAGTAAAGTATAGGATGATGGCTTCTTAATAGAACATTTTTGCAAAAATGTGGTGGTATTTTCAAACTTTTGTAACGTAGAGACTTTGTTCTCTTTGTATAGCTGAAGTTTTGGGCTATGTAGCTAATATTATCATAGAAAGTTAGGTGGTGGAATGTTCAGGTTTCAGAAAAAAACATATTACAATCACACTATCGACAGTTACTCTTAGTACTGTCGATAGTTCTTCTACTACAACAAACTATTGATAGCTTAGAAGGTTTTATTGATAGTCTCTAACTCTTAAAAATTATTAATTTGCTTATACTGTTGACAAAAATAAACGACTGTTGACAATGCATTACTTTCAGAGATAATTAAATTGAACATCCTTTATGATAAAGCGAGTTTTTTTTTTTTATTGTTAAATATGTTTTGAAGCATAATAAAATTGGGTTCCTTTACGGTAATATTGATTTCCTTTATTGGAAAGGAAGCTTCCTTTATAGTAAAGGAATATAAGTAGTTTTGTAGCACGGTTAAATGAGGTTCCTTTATGGTAAAATGGACTTCCTTTAAGGCAAAGTGTATTTCCTTTACGATATAAGTACTTTTATAGTACGATTAAATGAGGTTCCTTTACAATAATATTGACTTCTTTTATGGTAAAGTGTGCCTCCTTTACGGTATAAGTAGTTTTGGAGTATGATTAAACAAGATTCCTTTATGGTAAAATCAACTTACTTTAGGGTAAAGTGTGCTTTTTTTACGGTATAATTAGTTTTGTAGCATAGTTAAATGGGGTATTTTATAGTAAAATGGACTTCCTTTATGGTAAAGTGGACGGTAAAGTGTGCTTCCTTTATGGTATAAGTAATTTTATAACGTGGTTAAATGGGATTTCTTTACAATAATATTGGCTTTCTTTACAATATAAGTAGTTTTGTAACACAGTTAAATAGGGTTCCTTTACGATGGTATAAGTAGTTTTGGAGTACGGTTAAATGTGGTTTCTTTATGTTAAAATAAATTTCCGTTATGGTAAAGAATGCTTACTTGATAGTGTCAATAGAAATCTTACACTGTTGACAATCTCCAACTCTCGGAAATTAATTCAATTTCATATATTGTTGACAAAAAGCTTGGACTGCTGACAGTATCCAACTTTTGAAAATTAACTAAATATCATATACTATTGATAGAAAATATGGACTATCGATAGTCTTCATGTCTCGTAAAGTAATTAATTTGCTTGAACTGTTGATAATAATAAGTGCATGTTGATAGTTGTTTTATTGAGAGTATTATTTAACTCCTTTACTATAAAATGAACTTCCTTTATAGTAAAATAAGCTTTGTTCACGGTAAAGGTTGTTTTGGAGTATAGTAAAATAGAGTTCCTTAACAGTAAATTGAGCTTCTTTTGTGGTAAAATGAGCTTTCATTATAGGAAAGTTAGTTTTGGAGCATAGTCAAATGGGGATTCCTTCATGGTAAAATTCACTTCCTTTACAGTAAATAGAGCTTCGTTTATGGTAAAGGTTTTTTTTGAAGCATAGTAAGATAAGGTTTCTTTATGGTAAAATAAGGTAAAGGTTGTTTTGGAGCACAGTAAAATAAGGTTCCTTTATGGTAAAATAAGATTCCTTTGTGGTAAAATGAGCTTCCATTACGGTAAAGGCAGTTTTGGAGAATGATAAAATGAGGATTACTTTACAGTAAAAGTAATTTTGGAATATGATAAAATGAGGTTTCCTTTATAGTAAAGTTTTTTTAGAGTATAGTAAAATGGGATTTTTTTATGATAAAATGAGCTTTCTTTACAGTTAAATAAGCTTTGTTTAGGATAAAGGTTGTTTTATCCTTTATGGTAAAATGGACTTCCTTTATGGTAAAATGGGCTTCCCTTACAATAAAGGTAGATTCGGAACACAGTAAAATGGTGTTCTTTTATGATAATATTGACTTCCTTTATAGTAAAAACAGCTTCCTTTATGATATAAGTAGTTTTAGAGTACGGTAGAATGCGATTCATTTATGGTAAAGTAGACTTCCTTTATGGTAAAGTGTACTTCCTTTACAGTAAAAGTCATTTTGGATTATGGTAAAATAAAGTTCCTATAAAATAGACTTCCTTATCGATAGATATCCACTTATTGTTGATAGTATATTGCACGTACAGAATTATTTGGTACAAAAATAGTAAATTCAAGAGTTTATACAGAAAATTATGTGATTTTGCTATATAATACTACTATTCCTTTAAAAAAAATGTGCTTCATTTACAATTTACAAGATTTATACAGAATTGGACAAATAAAATCAATTTATAAGAATACAATTCACTTATATTCTTTTGGTTTTGTATCAAGTCTTGATTTCTTTTGTCTTCTCATAATGATTACGCATGTTTTTTTTTTATTGAATTCGAACTTCATTAGCTTCAATATGATGTCTAATCAATCCCTAAGGATCTTAAATTGCGAACCATGAAAGGATATGAGAACATATGAGATGACGTCGGGGTTTAAGTAAAAGTTAAAAGGTATAAAAACAGTAAAGGTGATACATTTCCTTCAATCTCAGTGGTTCGGCCTATAGCTTTTAGACACTTAAGAACATAAATGCTACAGTTGGAACTACATTACATGAAACATGTTACTATCATTGAAACTTTGAATTATATGGGATGAATGAATGTGTTAAAAAATAAGATACTTACCCATCACCAGTATCCGGTTGTTGTGGCACTTTATTATTTATTTGAATTGGATAATCATAAATGACTTTATCAAATGGACTAGCATCTTGGTTCATAAATTCTTCCAGACAGAATATAGTATCCATGATTTTAGCCTATTAAATTGTCATCACCAAGTAGTCATATTTTGATTTCAACTATGGGTCGCATCCAATTAGCCTAAGAGCGAATAGTAAAACAGCTTACCACTTGCTTCACTTCAGTTTTGCACTTATTAGTTAGTGTTGTATCCATATTGTTGTAAACCATGATGGTTTGTAGCTTGATTAAATACCAATATTCTTTTGATGGATTCATTGGTATAAAGACCTGCATTAAACAATTGTCTCAACACTCAACACTTAAATTATAACAAATGTTAAATGGAACAGTAAAGATCAATGGAGTATGTACCATCTCACATCGTTTTGTTTTTCCTATAAAAACTTTGCTAATGTGTAAGATGTTATGGAAGCCAAATGAATCGGTCATTCTTATGAACACATATGTGTACATCTGGTGTTAATAATTCGGTTCATTAGGAAAAGTTCAATGACATAGTAATCATGTAACGAAATAATGAGTTATTACTGCAAAAGTGTAAGGAAAAAACTATTTCTTCCTCTTTGTCTCCTCACTCCATGTTGAATGGTACCAAATTCTCATCATCATGTTGATAACCCTGTTACACAACCACCCTTGTAGTCTTAGTATGTACAGATCCAATTGCATTAGAATGACATCATGATTAAATTACACTAGTGTTTCACTACATGAGTAAGAGAACACATGTTATAGCATGTCACTCTCACAATAAACTTCAAAATATACATTTTATGATCATTTATCTTACTTTAAATCTTGCTTGGTAACAAAAACATTATTAATTATGCACACATCATCGTGGGGTATGGAAATCCAGTAACTTTCATCTTTCTTCTATATATGCTCCCTAATGTACTAATTTATGTGTAAAATAATGAGAAAAATTAGAAAATATACCACATTAGAAAAAAAGAGAGAGGAAGAGAAAGAAAAGAATCAAACACCATATAAAAGATTACTAACTGGTGCTTGTCGTGGTATTGGTTTTTTCTTCTTATCCATTATTGTCATGTTAAGTAAGGAAACACTTGATATCGTGATAGCCTCCTCCTTTCCCTCATTTCTTTAGGCTGTATAGTGAAATGTGTATGATTAGAACTTTTTTATGAGATGATTATGATTTCTTTCCCCTGGCTATGCACAATACTATATTTAGCTTCATCTTAAAGCCAACAGAAAGGTAAGTAAGTAAATCAATTGCAATGAATAAACTATAAACGATTCAAGCAAAAATAGTTTTTTGGATAATTTAAGTAAATAAAAATGTGAAAGTTTGAATAAATGGTTACCTGTGATTGTTTGTGATCATTCTCATCACAGTTGGGTGACATCTCTTTCAAAGGCTCAACATTCATGCATCCATCATATTTCAAGTTAGGGTCCTAGAGAGGAGTGGAATCTTTACCCAAGCATCATTCTTCTCTTCCACATTGATTGGAACTTTGGATGCCTTCTTGGATGCAAAAACAACAATCATTAAATTTGCCAACTGATTCTTCATGGATATTAGAAATGGGGTATCCCCCCTTGTAATCTTTTGAACTCCTTCCCTCAATTCTTGTTGTTGTTTCAATATAACTTCTAGCTTCTCCTAACACTTGCAAAAAACACATTAACATTACTTATCAATCAATTAAGAATATAAATTGGTGGATTCTACGTAACCACCTATCAAATGGAACGATGGTACGAAAGACTCTAAAAGCATTCACAATTAAAGCCTTGTATTAAAACTTGAATAGCTTACGGAATCCCTTAGGATCTTGTTGAACTTTTGTACAACTTTCCTCACTTTTTCTTTTGTCCATATCTTCTACTGAAGTGAAGCTTGCATCTAACTATCAACTATTGCAAAGCCCAGCGAATACTTGTTAATAAAATATAGCTAAAGAGAGCAAAACATGGAAAATTGTCATAAATTAGATATGTTACATGGGTGATATAATATATTGAATAACCATATTACTAATAAATCAGACACTACTAAATAAAAGTAAGGGTTATTAAGGATAAAAACCGTACCATGAGGAACAGAATGTAACCTTAAATATAACTTCAACCAGTCATCTTATAATTTAGAATATCATCTTGCTTTCTTTGCAAGATGTATTTTGCCTAATTATATTGTGGTAGCTTACTCGCATCCACTATCATTACCAAATACTCTCTTACCATCGTTACACTAGATTGAGGGCTAAGTAACTTGCTAAGTACCTATATTACAAATGATTGGTTAAACTTGTCATCAGCTACCTCAGCATTTTGCAAACTTTCTTCAAGAACAGTCAACTTGACATCTTCCTTCAACTTCAACCTGTCACGCCCCGAAGCGGCAGAGTCGTAACAGTCCCGCCGTGTAAACCACCCTAAGATAGAAGTTGGCCTCACAACCGCTATCCTAGACCTGATCTACACAAGGCGTCCACAACTAACCCGCTTTGAAGTAGACAATTTGTAATTTCAATAAATCATTTACCTAAGAAAGTGAGAAAAGTTATATAGAATCACTATAATTCCGTTATTACATTAATCAGAAATGAAAAGTAAAATATGTGTTGATTCTTCGATGTTTTTCCTCACTCCCCAGGATCCAGCAGTTGCTAGCTTCAGAGTATTTGTTTGCCGCTTCTTAGCCAGCACCTGCACGACGTCTATAGGGATGTGAGCAACCACAGCTCAGTAAGTAGGGACGGAAGACTTAAAACTATACCATACACACAACAAGGTTTTCAATCACTTATTAAATGCAATGCATGTGCAAGCAAATGCCATCGCACGACGTTGTCCGGCCCGTCGTGAGATTAGAGAAATTGCGCCCGCTCTAATCCGGGTTGAGGAGTTACCGTTAATGCAACAGCTCACGACCAAACCCAGGCTTGTGTAATGGAGACCTTGCTCCTCCCGCGACTACCTTCGAACCACTGTCTTCATCCCCGCCGCGACCTCCTCTCCTATCACTTAGTTCGACTGAGGATGAAGAAGGGACCATTTTGCAATCCTGCGCTATCCCTTCCGAAGGGGTCGGTATTTGGCCGGAGAGTCCTAAATCCCCTAACGGGTTGCCATGCATGTTCGATTATGATTACTGGTCGTACATTTGATTAAGTCCAATTTAGAGCGATCAATCATTACATACAATTCATACAATATGTGCTAAAGCAGCAAACAGAATCATAGCATCACCCATAATCAAGCACATGCACGCATTCAACTATCTAACAAGCACAACCAAGCATAATCTTAAGCCTCCAAAATACAGCATCGTATTAATCCCAACTTACCTCGACTCCTCGCTCGCTCACTCGAGGTCCGATCTGCTTCAGGCCATCGCCGGTTATCCCTATAACACGAACGTGGTTTCAGCTTTTCATATATTTGTTATAGGTTCGTTTTATCCTATAATGCTTATTGTTAGGTTTTGTTTACGGTTTAATACGCCTAATTATCTAGGTATTAAGTCTTTTACAATTATTCTAGGTTTAGGTTTAAGTTTGGGTTCGGTCTCGGTTTCCGCATCAATTTCTAAATTAGGTTTTGGTTCGATTTTTAAATCCTAAACATGCTCGAATCCTAATGTGAAATTAATTACATTAAGCTCAAGTTTCCAAATATCCTATTGGGTCTTAATTTAGTATTCTAAGCTATTTGGTATACGCTAGTCCTAATTAGGGTATCGGATTTATCCCCGATGTGAGAAAATCTTATTTTATTTTATTTATTTTTTATATAATTACCTAAAATTCAATCTTAATTCAGATTTAATACTATTCTGATTTTTACTCTAATATTATCTAAATAATCCTAATTTTCCATATTTATTAATTTACAATTTCACATATTACTAATTTCTTATATTACTTACCTAATTTCCTTAATTAACTATACTTAGTACCTAAATGCTAGGATTAGGGTTCCACTGCAGAGATTAACTTCCTTAAACATCTAATTAAGATCCAAATCAGTAATTAACATCCTAATCACCTAATTAACTCCAAATTACCCAATTTTTCCATCATTTTAGAGCTAAAAATTAACTTAAAAATTCAAAAATTAATTTTAAAAAAATGGCTTCATAGCACTGTTCTATGTCACATGAGCATCCTACAGAAAAATTTTGAGCCCCAAACTACATCCCTAAGCCTATTTAATTTCCGGTTTAATCATGCTCGGTTTTATACAATTTGTTAAGGACCCTATATTTCCAGACATAATTAAACTAAATCAACATTTTTCCCTAAATCTACATACAATAAAACCTCAGAATAACAAGTTTCATAATTTTCTGGGCAAAATAACTAATTTTACAAAATTATACAAGAATCGGGCTGGAATTTGAACTCACCGGTTCAGGTGGCTCCGGCCACCGCAGGCCGCCGTGGCCTTGTCGGCCGGCCTGGGCGCTGCCACCACCATGTGGTGGTGATGGCCGTCCACTCCCAGATCCTCATTTGGTGTGGGTTCCCTTTAAAACCCCTAACTGCACAGTTTTTCTTTTTTTTTTTTATTTTCTGAATTTTCTCTCGAATTTTCAACTCTCTCTAATTTTCTCTGATTTGTATCTGTCCAAATGAGCTTCTGAATTTTTCTTGCTATTTATAGGCAATTGTAGAATTTAATGTGCATTAATTTGATGGGATTTTGCCCCAATTCCATGATTTTAGGCTTTTTGTTTGTCAAATTCCTATTGGTTATTTTTTTCTTTTTCTGTCACGACCTAATTTTGCATCAGCTTATCCTCTTCTGATTTTTTCTGATTTTTTTATAATTATTTTGTATTTTTCTTTAATTATTTACTTAGTTTTCGGCCAATTTTAGTAATTACGCGTATTTTTATCTACACGTAAATACATGTAGGGTACACGTGAACATTCCTAAATATTATTTTGGTCATTCTAAAATTTTTAGTATACATATAATCTATCTCTAATAATTTATTAGTTATTATATTACACTTTTTGCCTTTTTGGTAATTAGCAGTTATTATGCTTAAAATTTGAAAATTTTATAGTCTCCTATTTTACTACTTATTTTCTTGAATTCACGTTTACGGGGTCATTTTTACTAATATTCTTTTCAATAGTTTATAATTTGGGTTTGATCGGATCTTTTAACCGATCGCCATATACCTTGGGTTCTAAGCTCAATCCTACGGTTACTTTGCTGAACTTTGGGGCTTACACAACCTACTTCTCACATTAGCTAATAGCTCCTCTATAACATCTACTGGTACATCTTTACCGTTACTGCTTAAGCCAAGAATATTTTCCCACATTAAGAGGAGTAATAGGAAGACTTATCCCATTTATGTCTAGAACATAACTCTCAGGATCAAAGTTCTTGATTAGCTATAGACATAAATCTCTATCCATCTTACCACAGTTCAACTTTAAAAGGCCACCAAGCTTTACCTCATTTACTGCCTCTTTTTTTGCATCAATAAAAGACAAAAGAACTTCAATAACATATTTTGGTTAACATCTCGTTTAGTACTGTAAAAAATAAACAATTCAAAATAAGTATTAAAGAGGATAACAAAATCCTAAGTTCATAGTTTTGAATACCTATCTAATCTTATTGGCTTCAAAGTACCCCTTGATTCCTCATTCTAACTTTGATACTCTTTCAAGCTATTCATCTACCTTTTTTTTTTGTATTCTCTCTTTACTTCAAGAGGAAGAGCACGCCACTTTTTAACTCTACTTGTAAGTGTCTAAAAAAAAAAATAACATACATAATCGCATAAGAGTTACTTGAAACTATCTTAAGCTAACCAAAATGTAGAAAATAAAATCCTCACTAACCTCCCCCTTAACTGGTTGTTTATCTACCTTTAGCTTTTTACTTTCGTTTTGCATGTGTAAGGATAAACCAAGATAAAAAAAATCATGACGTTCCAATTACAATAAAAGTATAAATGATACAATTGAAAAAAAAAAAGGACATCTCGAGTTGTACAAGTAATGCATGAACAATGTTATCGACTGCTTCATCTTTCCTCCTCTAAATGATCACAAACCTATACCATATGATAACAAAATTACCAAAACTATGATCACAAACTTGTACCGTGTGATAACAAAATCACCAAAACTAAGCATCAATTGAATTATAAAAATTCGATAGTAAGGAGTAGCAAATATCTATTGATAGATAAAAAAAAGTTATCAACAAAAACTTCCTAATAACTTAACTTAATTACACCTAAATGTCGATAATGACAATAAATTGTCAACATGTCATTTGCCATGTGATGATTACCGACAGGTCATTGTCTATCAACAGTTTGTTGGGTAGGGAAAATACACTTTTGATTTTATGTCAACAGTCAATTGATAGAAAATTGAAAGTGTTTTTTTCCTCCCCCAACAAATTGTCAACAAACACAGTAGACTATCCATAGTTTTACTCGACAGTAGCAAACCCCAACATAGATTTTTCAAACCCTAATTTTACTTGAACAAGACATTGAATCTTAGGTCCTAATGCAATCCCATAAACAAAAACCCAACAATATGATAATAAAAAAAAGACATAAAAATCGCAACATCTACTATCAATAGTTGAATCAAATGAAAAAATCATAAACCCTAACATAATAATAATAAAAAAAAAGTTCAATGAAAGAGGTATAAGAAAATTATGAGAAAACATACTTGAATGAATTCTTCAAGGATCATATTAATCAAGAATGCAAAATTCTTCTATACTATGATTGGGACATTTCTACCATAATGGAGTTCCTTTTTACTTTGAGAGAGTAAGTGAAAGTGTGTTTCTCTTTTTAGGTTTAAAGATTTCTTATTTCATTTGGTTTTGTTATTATTGAATTCATTTTTTTAATTCTCAAAACCCATTAACGTGTACTTTAGGTTATATGTTACGATATTTTAATAAAAACAATGGTCTAGATTTAGTTTTGGTAAATGGATGGTGTAGATTCACCAACATTACGATAATGTTGGATTAGTAGTGATACCATAGAGACCCCCATAAAGAAACCCTTGACATGTCCTATCTATCTATAAAAGTCCACAATCTGATAGTATCAAATCCTAGTGTGTAGCGAACATTGCTAAGACGATCAAATCTCCCCATTGCCCCTTTTAATCTACCCTTGATTTCGATAGTGTTGAAGTACATGTTTAACAACGATATAGGTGTTTAGATAGCATAACATATGTCTTACAATAAACAACTAAGGGATATAAGAATTTACACGTACTTTGTTTTTTCTAAAGACAAATAACTAAAAAAAAAAGTTGGATTTTGAATGGATTCTTACTTTATGAAAAGTTTAATTTATGGAAATTAATGTGTACACTTTTTAGAAAAAAGATCATCGATGAAGATAATATGTAAGTTGGGGATATTCGATATTTTTCTAACCCATAGAGGAAAAAAGTCTTTTTAACCCCAATTTAGTAATTTTGTTATGTCTATTAGATAACTTATTCTTTATCCACTTTTTTGTACATATATATATATTATTTTAAGTATAAATTATGTATTTTATTTTAGAATATATCGCGCTTTTTTCAATTTCATTGTAATTCTATCTTATTATCTTTTGCAATTACATTAAGAGGCATGAAAATGAGGAATTTACTATAGTTCAAGAAACGAGGCCCATTTTATGGAAAAATTAGTAACAAAAAAGGCCATTAAATTTCGAACTATCTATATTTCCTTTTTTTTTTTTTCTATTGAATATATCATAGAAATTCAATAGCCATAACATATACTTTACAAAAAAGCAATTAAAGAGTATAAAAATTAATGTTTATATTCTTTTTTCCTTTTTGAAAGTAACATACATAGATGTTGGTTCTTTTTAAGACAACTATATTGGATAATAGAGATTAAGAGAGTAACTGGTAAGAATAAAAATAATTTAAATTGTGTCGTTAATTGGAAAAGGAAAAAACCTAGGAAAATTATGTATCATAAAGATAAATAGATGATAGAAAATAATGGAATTTGAATGGTTCTATCTAATGGAAAGTTTAAATTATGGACATAGCATATTTTTACAAAGAGATGAGATGATCAATAGATATAATAATTAATATTTCATTATTATAGAAATTTAAAAATGTAAATAATTGTATTTAGTGGAATTTAAATTAGCAATACTTTCTATAAATTGATAGGTATTAAATGTATAGAAATAGGAATTAAGAATAGTTAAGAGATAATCAATTTAAATAAAAATTAACATTTTATTATTATGGAAACTTAAAATTTAAATGTTTGTATGCTTTTAGAGAATATAAAGGAGCAATAATGAGTGAAACAATAAAGTCATAAACATAAGTATCAAGGACATTTGAACAATATAATGGAAATAAGAATTAACTTTCCATTATTAAAAATGTCACTATAAGGGAATTTAAAGGAGTAATAATTTCTCAAAAACCTAAAGAGGCAATAAAAATATAAAAATAGTTGTTAAGAATAATTGATTGATGAAGATGTGAATAATCTATGATTCAAAAGGAGAAGTTTTTTTTTTTTTTTAATAAGATATGAATAGAAAATGATTTACATTTTTTTGTTTTTTTTTTTAAGTATGAAATTTAGAAGAAAAGCTTTGTCTTTTACATGAGTTTGACATTCTCTATTTTTTAAATTTTTTTTAGTCCTTTTATTTTTATGCATTAAATGTCTTTATAACAATAATAGTCTATGTGTACTTGACATTAAGAGATATTATGAGTTTGTAGTCAAAGATTGATTAAAGGATCAAATAACTTTTACTTTTTTCATTTTTCACTATAAATATGAAACTATTAAAGTAATGAATATTATTTAAAATAAAATAATTGTCAAATGTTGTTTTAATTTAATGTAGTAATGAGATACTAAAAGCAAATGTGGAATTTTTAAATATTGCCAATGATGTTAATGGCCTTTATGATTGTAATAATGGCTTCAATGTAATAAAAATAATATATATATATATATACATATATTTAGTTAATGATGCTATATTCTTAATTAATGATTAAATTAAGGATATAATATTTTTCACATTTTATTTTCTTACTTTCAATCATCTTGATGTTTTTATTCATACTTCGGTTATCTTATCATATTTATAACAAAATAACTATCAAATGTTGTTTTAATTTGATGTAGTAATAAGATATTAAAAGCTAATGTGCAATTTTTAAATATTACCAAATGATATTAATGGCCTTTATAATCATAATATTGGCTTCAATATAATAAAGGTAATGGAAATATATATACATATATTCAGTTAATGATGCTACTCTTAATTAAAGATTACATTAAGGATATAATATTTTTCACATTGTATTTTCCTGCTCTTAATCCCTTTTATATTTTTGTGTTATCTTATCATATTTATTATGTAGGTAAGCATTAAAGTGAACGAATATTATTTAAAACATAATAATTGTCAAATGTTGTTTTAATTCAATGCTACAACTTAATAATTGACAAATGTTGTTTTAATTTAATGTAGTAATGAGATATTAAAAGTTAATGTGAAATTTTTAATTATTGCCTAATGATGTTAATGGCCTTTATGATTCAATATAATAAAGATAATCAAAATATATATACATATATTTAGTTAATGATGATACAGCTTCTTTGTCAAAGATTGCATTAAGAATATAATATTTTTCACATTTTATTTTCTTAGTCTCAATTACCTTTATGTTTTTATCCATACTTCTGTTATTTAATCATATTTATTATGTAGGTAAGCATTAAAGTGAACGAGTATCATCCAAAACATAATAATTGTTGAGTGTTGTTTTAATTAAATGTTATAGTAAGATAGCAACTTTTAAGTATTCTCAATTGATACTAATTGTTTTCATTACCTTGCTAATGGTTTGATTGCAATCAAGAGGATAGATATATGTAGACATACGTAGAGACATAAATGTATTTAACCAAATTAAAGTAGCACTAGCTAAAGCTGTGCTATAACGTGTGTAAATTTAAGAATATTAATTTCGTAAAGCATACATTTTGAGAAAACTATATATTTAATTATTTGTAAAATTAATGTCTAGAAATATAGGGAAAAAGAAAAAACTTCAACATAAAAGTTAGGCCTTCCATGTAGTATAAAAAGACTATGATATGATAAATACGTATAAGAAAAAAAGTATACATATATCTTTGTATTTTCTTATATTACATTAAGAGTTATGAAGACCAAAGGAAAAAAGAAAAACAAAAGAGAACTTATAAAGGTAATAAAAACATTATATTTTAAAATATGATTTCTGAAGCCCTTTCTTTTTTTGTATATATTCTTTTTATCTCATCATTAATGTATTGATATTTTTATTTTTTAAATCATATTATGGTAGAAAGTTTTGAAAGCTTTTTTCTTTTTTTATAATCTTTCTTTTTATCTCATCATTAACAAATTGGCTTTTTACTTTTTAAATTTTTTATAATTTCAAAAGCAGTAGCCTATTATAATAAGAGAATAATTTAATATAATATATTCTCATAATTTTTATTATATCATCATATTGTAAATAATAATTACTATTATTATTTAATTTTTTTCTATTAATAAATTGTTAAACTACCAAACACAACCTTTATGTTCCATGTTATTATAAAACTACTCCATCCTCTTTAATATTTAATTATTAAAGAAACATATATTTTTACTTGAGATTTTATGCAACTCTTATATACACTTGGTTGTAAGGAGCAAAAAGACTATGATATAAAGTATGTATAAGAGAAATATCAAATTTTCCTTTTTTAATTTTTTTCCTTTCATGATCTCATATAATCACTTTATATATTTTTTTTCCATTGAATATTAAAAAAATTATACATAAAGAGTTATTCGTAGAACCTTATATTGTTTAAATAATTTTTAATATATTTTTTATAACACATAAAAATTATTGGATTATATTTATATTTTTTGTTTAGAAAACATCATAATCATTATTTAAATTATTATCCACATATTGTGTGAGCTCTTTAACTAGTTATATGTAAAATTGGAAAAAGACATCAAATTTTAAGGAGTGATTTCGATATTATTTCTCTTTGGTGGTTTAAAGTAACTATTGGAAAGGGAAAAAAATATTAATGGTAATAACTATTTCTTGATATGTCTTATATCCAATCTGATTATTGTCCAATTAGCACATGATTTTGCCAGATTTGCTTTTGTTGGTTATGCAGTGTAAAATTTGGTTATATTAGTCAAAAAGGAAATGTCGTTACACTTCACGTTAGATTGTGGGTTGAATCGGGTGCAAAATCAGTATTTGTTGGTAATAAATTATCTACACACATATAGAAAAATTTCATTTCTATATTTCTTACTCGTATATTTACTTTATTATCGGTAAAGGTAAACCTTTTATACATTATAGTAACATTAAAAATTATAAATACATTGTAATGAAGTTTGGTATGTAGGAATAGTTTATATTAAAATAGGTTAGAATGAAAAAGGAGGTGGAATGACAAATCATTTTCGTAGTTTGGAAATATTTATAGAATATAATATATAATTATTGAATGTTATAATTAAATTTAAAATTAAATAAGAAATTTGATTTGTGAGAGATAGAATCACTATTCTATCTACTTAAAAATATAATAGAATCGTGATTCCTTTTTAAAACTGAAATCGTGATTTACACAATTTTAAATATAAAAAAAGGGAATGAAATTGGAAATCGTCATTATTCTAGTCTATTCATGCATATTGAAGATAGTATACAATTTTTAAAAAAATTATATTTATAAGCTTTTAAATATTAAATTTTTTTCTTTGAATAAAGTATCAATTTGTCTTTTGAGGTTGAATCCTCTTTTCTTGTTTTTCCTTTTGGAACTACACAATTAAATCAAGTGATAAATCGGTCAAAAAATTATAACATTATATATTTAATTTAAAAAATACTTTAATGTTACATTAAGAAAAAATTTTGATGATAAATATATAATTTTACTAAAATCGTTAGAATTTAACGACATAAATACCAATTTAGCGGAGAAGATTTGTTTTGAATCCCTCGAAAAATTCGAGAAAGATAAGTATACAATTTTGGAAATTCAAACTTCGATAGCTATGCATAGAAAAGGATCGTTTGTCAGATTAGAAAAGAAACGCGGAACATTAGATCGTGTAACGCGGAGACAAAGATCAACCGCGGGACACGTACAGAAACCTACTCTCAATTAATGCAAGCGTAGGACCCAGACCACCACCAATAAAACTACAGCTATACCCCTTTTTTTTTTCCGCCAAAATCTACAGCTATATCGTATATTCAAACCGTGGCACAATAAAATATCAGCGTGCAGACCACGCGCTGTAACGGATGGTTCAGATTAATGCATATTCACATCTGACGGTCAACTTCACTTGTGTAATACTCATTTTCTGGAACTAGCGTGGATGGAAAAGGACAGCGTTTGGCTGTTCGGTTCAGACGGTGGATACGGACCGTTTGGGAAACGGAGAAGAAAAGGCAAAGCCAGCTACTCTCAGTCTGGATGCCTGATTTGGTGTTGTAATTGATATAAATAATTCATTGGGTCCTCGGATGCAGCCCATAAAAACCCTACTTGCATTCAAACCCTGTTCCCCTTTTCTATCGAGAACGGGTTTCACGAGTATACAGATGTGTAAATATTAATTATATTCGAACATTTGATGATAATAATAGAAATAGTTTTTAAGAGAACTCTTATGTTGAGATATAATTAATAATTATATATCACTTATATTTGATATGTTAATATAGGATTCATAGTTACATACTATCTATACACATACACATGGTATCTAACACCTATTAAAACATTTTTCTTTTTGAATAAGATTGATCTATTTTTGAAGTCTCATCTGCTCAAACTTTGGACAGTAAAGCCGTGTAGACGAACCCGACAAATTAACTTAGTTCACTAATTAAAACTCCAACCTGATTAACTAATGGGCTAAGACATGTTAGAATGTGCCAGCCCATCATGGGCTAAGTCAATGACCAGGGATGTGCAGTTGTTGTTTATGGGCTTGTGGTTGGTACGGTAAGGGTCGACATGATTTGATTTTACGGTTCTTTTCGGATTTTCGATATTAAAAGTATTCAAACCAAAACTTTTTAAGACCCAAATCAGATCATGTATAAGCCGAGTCAAGCGAAAATTTGCAGCCTAGAGACAGTTTGAATTGAGTAGCAAGTGGATTCATGAGTTTGTATGATGTGTTGATTATATCATCTATTACTAGAAAATGAGTGCTAAGAAATTATGAAATAAAGCTCATACGAAGTTTAATTTTAAATCGATATATATATATATATATATTTTATGATTGTTTGTCATATATTTATTTACCTATATTTCAAAAGGCTACATCTTTAAACAAAAAATATTTTTTCTCTAATTACTTACTGCATGGCTAATTCTAGTTTTAGCTGTTTTCCATTAAAAGTTTGTGATTAAGAGCTGGAAATAAATTAAACCATATGGTTTAAATTATAAATAAGATTAAAACCAAAACTAGATTTTTATATTCTATGCATAATCATTTTTGTATAAGGATGTAACACCTGTAGATGTAGGGATAGAGTTTTAGTTGTTACGTAAATATTGCATGAGCCTTTTATTGAAGTAACTTTAGAGGAGAGATACATGAGCAACACTTGAATAGAGGACATAAAGAGAAATGGTGGGGAGGGGAAAAGGTAGTTTTAGTAACTTAAACAAATGTTGTCAAACCCAACCTTTGTAGTTAACCTGGATATGTGAAAGGGTTAGTAGTTAAAGGGATAAATTAGGTTAGACTGTGGTTCAATTGAAATAACTTTATGGAAGAGTTGGGTTAAATTAGATTGGATTGTACAGGTCAATTTGAATTTTATAACATTGACTTAAGCCCACTTCTGATAGGTAAGGGGGCTGTTAAATATTAGCTTAATTGTTCTCGATTAAATATTGACTCATTCTTTACATAAACCTCATTTGATCTTTTAGAGTAGAGGTTTCAAAGTCTTATACTGTTTTTATGAACTTTGGAGCTTCTAAAGTTATGAGGAGGTATGATTGAGTATTTATAGTGTAAAGCCTACAAAAATAAAATACAAGCAAAAAGGGATTTAAATAAAATAAGATATTGAAATATAAGAGAGGCTTGGTATTGTATCTAATTGACTTATGCAGGGGCATTTAAGTCAATAAAAGACTAGAACCTTTTCTTAACCTGAACTCTATTTGACCTTGCTTAAACTACAAAATCCTTTTTGCTGTCTTTACTCTTGGAACCCTAAAATTCGGATCTCAACACCCTTGGTATTGAAAATCATAAGAAAAGGGCTAAATTACTACAAAACTACAATTACAAGTTAAGTTGACCCTAGTGTACATCACATTGTATGTTTTTCCATGGAAAGGATGTTAAAATTAATAGAATATACGTATTGTAGCAAGGTGAAGCTGTATAATTAATTCCTTGGTATCGTTGTAGCAAGGAAAAGCGTAGGTACCCCCCTTTAATCTAAAGTTTCATGATTATAGAATAGACTAGGGTTGGTTTTGTGTATGTTGATTTGGTGATTTGATTGATCTTTATGTTTGAGGGGTTATTGTTGAATGTATGGAGGTTGGGTGATGTGTCGAAGTTATAATAGTTGTAGAATGGATGATTTAGAGTGGTGATTGAAGGAGAAATTCGAAGTTAAAGGGAAATACGGCTAAGGACCATGGCCGTGATTATGACCATGTTTGTCTTTAGGAGTCTTATGGAGTTGTGCGTATAGAAGAGAGGGAAATTTAAGGACAAGAGGACCATAACTATGGTTTACGGCCATGGTCACTACCTGTGGTCATTCCCTTATACAAGAATAAGAACTACAGCTAAATATCATGACCATGATTCTTGCCCATGTACTTGTTTCACCTTCTTGTTCTTCTTTTCTTGCTTTCTAGCCTTCCAACTCATAACCTAAACCAATCTAGATCATCTTAGGATTTTAAATTATCCCAAAAGCATAGATAACAACAACTTAACCCAAGATTCAAGTAGGATTTTGGAATTGAATCTAAGTTAAGATATGAAAGAACTTTTTAGAAAGTAGATTCTAAACTTTGCTTTATTCATTACTAGGTGTTGATTCTAAACTTACTCTTAGTTTAGACACTAAAAATAGTAGCAATTACTCTTTGGATTCAAGTATGGGACACTTGCATGTTTTGTATGCTTGACTAGTGTAGTTCATTAAATGGAATTAAATGAAACTTAGCCTATTAATTGTTGTGTTGCATGTGCTTGACTTTGACTTTCCATTGGTGGGGTTCAGTGTGTTGATGAAGCACCTAATGATTGTCTCATGATAGAGGTTTTGTATTGAGATGACCTAGTTATATATAGGAAGGGTTGCTTGGGTGATGGATAAGATCTACACCCATATTATAGATCTATATGTATATCTTTGGGCGTGTATGTGTCTGTATGTATGTGTATGTGTGCGTACATACTCGCGCGTGCATATGTGTTGCACGTGCGCATGTACATGTGTGTGTGTGCATATGTGCATGCGCATGTGTGTACGTATGTGTGTATGTATGTGAGTGCATGCGTGTGAGTGTATGCATGCATACGTACGTGTAGTATGCCAAGGAGTCAAGAGTTACTCTAAGTTCTAAGATACTGGAACAATGTTGTTTGCTGGTTAAATGAAAGATAATAAAAATGTGATTGTTGCATTAGTTCTATTTATGAATGCATATGATTCTTGTTATGTGTATGATACACGCATGTGATTTTGTGTTTCGTATTGGTAATAACTCACTCTTCGAGGATTTGTGATTTTTTAGTTTTAGGTATTGGTAATATAGAAAGTATTGAATACTATGAAAGTATAGATTTTAATTATTATTATTTTGATGAGGAAATAAGATACTATTACTTCGACAATGGGACGAGTTTTCCTTAGTAGATGATTTGAGTAATGGATATCATTGAGAGATGAACAGTTTCTTTTAATTATGTATTTGACTTTAGGGACTGATAGGGGTCGCCTTTGACTCCTTACTTTTGTTTTATTTTATTTTATTTGGAGATATTACATTTATTTCAGAGTCTGAACCCTTTAAGGTTAACTGTTAGACATATAAAGAGTTTTCAGTAATTGGATTGAATGAAGACAGGTGTTGTATGTTTGAATTTAAATGATGAAATATACCACTCTTATTTGTTATTTGAAGAGAAATTTAATGAGAGATTGATGGTTTTATTGATAGTGGAGTTTAGACATGTAGCAAGTTATTAAATGCCTTAATGTATCGGCTCTAAAGGTTACTATGTAGTAAGCTTATGGCTCCCTAGATTCTAGGGCATTATAGCTTTTAATGGTATCATAGCAATAGATTATGGATCTTAAAAAACATAGGCTATTTATTTGTAGGGCAGTAAGTTGTGAAGGGAGTAGGTAGGGAAAGGGCTAAGCTGAAATTAAAGTAGAGCTTTGGTAGTCGATATTTTATTCTATCTTATGTTAGTTATTCCTTGTATTTGTATAACTATCCTTGCAATTGTTTTTCCTTGCTTCTAATTAATCTTTCTTTATAGAACTCTTAGACGTGGTGGTACAGCTTCCAATACCTCTTCTCAGCCTTAATGGGGATAGGCTACTGAAAACCCCAATTTAATCCTTCTACTTGTCCTTGCTCAAAACTAGCAAAACCTTAATGCCCCGGTACTAGGGTAAGGACAGCTTCAGCAGTGATAGCCTTAGCAAGACCAAGGAATACTTTGTCCTTGGTGTAGTACCACCACCACCACCTCTATCGTAGTAGAATCTAAAGTAGAATTTAGGCTAAGGGTTTGATTAAGTATGTTGAGCCTAGTTTTTTCCTTTTGGTTTTTATAAATTAGTCTTCTTTAAATTGATCAATATTAAACTTTACCCGTTTAATATTGACCATCGACTAGGGTTTAAATAAAACTAGTTTTTTATATTTTGAAAACACTTTGGAGTTGCTACCCGATCAGAGTCAGGAAAAAGAGTTAAGTTATAACTAATTGAGTGAATTGGTTATAACTTAGTTATCAGTCTAATGATAAAACCAATTTTATAAAACGGTTTTCTAAAACGAGATATCTGGATCCAGGGGCTATCTTACTAAACCCTAAATGAGTATCAGTTTTTAACTTTCCAAATTTAATCTTGCTTTTCAATAATACCCTTTTTCAATAAACGAATAATTATATCACATGCGACTAATTTAATTAATGTACACAAGAAAAAAAATAAAAATTTCCATACTTTAAGTTGTTCCGTACACTTACATATGGGTATCTATGTATCCACTATTTGAAATTAGACTTTCATAATTCGTTCCGTAAAACTTTAGTGAGTGGGGTTTATTTTAATTTGGAAGTACGCTAGATTTACATTTTTAACCCAATTTCGTTTATTTAAGGAAATTTCTAAAACAAGGTCATAAATTGGAAAATTTTTTTTTTTTTTGGAAAATTCTAAAGTACCCTAATTTCGAACATAGGTTTATTTATTTTGCTTATTTGAAAAAAAAATGTTTTTCTAAGTGATAAAAAGATTACCTTTCACATACTTGATATTATTATCATTTCAATTTTTTTATATTATTTATTATTATCTTATTTTATTTAGCAACAAAAAATATATTATTTTTTTACTTTCTCCTTTCTCTTTTTTCTTTCGTTTTCTTTTTCTTTTTTCTTTTTACATTTTTTTTATATTTTACATTTACAATTGGAAAATAAATGAATAAATAAAAAAAAATTAACAACTTGGATTGGAGCTGGTTTGGACCAAGAGAGAGGCATGCGAGGTTGAGTCTTGGTGTAAGGTTGTTTGGGTCGAGCACTAGATCTAGGTTGGGAATCCTCTATAGTAGCAACAGTAGTGATGGTGATTTGGGCTGATCTAGTGGCTAAAGCGAGCGAGGAAAGGGGATTTGTGAGTTTTTTATTGGGCTTGTGGAGGGTAGTGATAAGGATCAAGGACCGATTACACGCTCTCGAGCCTGAGGGCTCTCTTAGGTGGTTCATCGAGCTGTCTAAGGTGAGTTAAGTGCCAAAGAGCAATGCTTGCCCCAGCCTGATCTACTTAACTACTTTGCTCTCCACGCCATCCAAGGTGTTACCGAGGTAACTAGCCGATGCGCTGAACTGAACCCTTTACTATGCACTAGTTTAAGTGCTATATCTAAATACAACACTCCATGGTGCCAAGGCCGAGTTGACAATTGTCAAGGGTTGACCATTCGAGGCCGACCCAAATGCGAGTCGTCCTTAAACCAACCACTGTCCAGCCCCAACAACCAAGATGCCTAAACTGCTGATGCCAAACAAACCTAATAAGAGGACTACACTTGCTTGGCCTATGATATTGTTAGAATCGCAGATTGAGTAAAACATGCCCGTACTATCCTTTACTGACATCCGTGCTATCCTTTTTGACAGAGGATGTTCACGTTCCTTCTTTTACGTGATTTCATATTTTCCTTGTAAATTATTCTCTCTTGTTTTTAGCAAATAAGGACCATTCTTTTGTAATTTTTGTAACCTTGGACTT
This sequence comes from Lumnitzera littorea, assembly GCA_024138015.1. Lineage (NCBI taxonomy): Eukaryota > Viridiplantae > Streptophyta > Magnoliopsida > Myrtales > Combretaceae > Lumnitzera > Lumnitzera littorea. The sequence goes on along the minus strand of JAMXBB010000009.1, from coordinate 89,566,088 downwards.
ACCCTAACAGGGTACTATAAATACCCTCATAATGTAATAACTGATCATCATACTAAGAATATATGGAAAAATATACTGAACTTTTCATCCTCTCTTGAGTTAGGTGTCTTTTTGCTTACTCTTGAGCTACTCTTGTCTAGCTCATTCAAGCGTGGACTAGTGGTCTAGTAGCGAGTGACCTTTGGCCATACTTGTGCGTCATAGCAAGTGTGACTCGAGCTCATGTGCGGTGTTGGTACGTCATATCCTTCATTGGTGTACGAAAACCTTTGCTTAACCTTCGACTACCATTTATTTTTTTCGAGCCATCTTGCGGTTCGGACCTACTCTTTGATTAAGCGTGATATCGGCTTTGTGTGTTTATCTATAAAATTTGTATCATCTTGGTATCAGAGCTTGGCTACGTTCGAAGCTGGACTTTGCTACTGTATTTTTTGAGTAGTTTGTTATTGCTCCTCTGAAATAACGGTTCTATTGTTAGCTTTGAAGTTTAGTAATTGAGAAGTGTTCTATACTCTGTTTTTCCTTGTTTTCAATATGCAAAATAGAGTATGGTTGATTGTGCATTTGTTGTGTGATTATCATTGTGAAGTAACCAATAATGTCAGATTCTAGTGTTCAAGGAACTTTGGGTAACTAAGAAAGTAGTACTCGACAAGGCTAAGGACAAGAAGGAAGCTTCTCACCTCAGTCGGTGGATGACCACTTGGATAGGCTTACCGACTTAGTAGTTAGTTTGGTGATTGTTATCCAAGAAGATAGGTAGCGAGTTAGAAATAGCCTCATTAGGGAATGCAAGCACCAAGGACAAGGAAATGGTTAATTTAGCCAAGTTAATGCTCGACTACCTCGAGCTGAAGGAGTTGGTAGTGATGCTAGATGAAGGTTAACACTTGAAGAGATTGAAGAGAAAGCAGAAGGAGATGATGAGATAGAAGAGTACTATGAGCTTGAGGAAAGACATGTACAAGCCCCTAGAGTTGAGGGATTGAGGATGCGTATTTTGGGTTTCTCTAGAAGTGGTGATGCTGGGGATTACCTAGATTAGGTAGATATGATTGAAAAGCAATTTAAATGCTATGAAGTGCTCGATAATGTGAAGGTTAGACTTATAGTGTTAGAGTTCACTGGTTATGTCGCCTTGTAGTGGAAGAACTTGCAAGCTACTGGAAGAAGGGAAGGAGAATGAGAAATTAGGAGTTGGGATGAAATGAAGAGAGTCATGCGAAGAAGGTTTGTGCTAAGCTATTATCTGTAAGACGCCTTCAAAAGACTGTAAGAACCAAGACAAGGAGGATCGAGTGTAGAAGCTTACGTTAAAGAATTCCAAATGCTAATGATCTGATGTGAAGTTGTAGAGCCCGAAGATCGAACTATATCTTGATTCATTGGCGGATTGAAGTATGAGATTAGAGATGTCTTGGAAATGCTGGATGTTAGAACACTTTATGATGCAATCCAAGCTGCCCAGAGGATAGAAAGGTGCCGAATAGGAAGATTTTGACCACCCGTCAACTGTCCTAGTAGTAGCCGACTTATGCGAACGAAACCAAGCAAGACTAATGAGACTTGACCTGCTTAGGCTACCTGAGCTTAGGAGAAGGAACCCCTGAGGAAGTTTAACAAAGGCTAGAGTTCACGGAGGAAGACGAGTGAGATCAAATGTTTCAAATGTTAAGGATTTGGACACATGGCAACTTAGTACCCGAATAGGTGAACAATGGTGATCCAAGGTCAAGCGCCGACCATTGAGGTTGATAGTATTGATGAGTAAGTTAGAAGAGTTGAAGGAGGATGAATAGGCCGAACTGATTGAGGAGGAAGTTATCTACATTAAGGAAGGTAACCTTATGCTGACCGCTCTAATGTTGAGGAAGACAATGAATGTCAGTCCTGTATCCGAAGACAAATAGGGAGAGAATCCCTTCCATATTGGGTGCAAGGTGAAGACTCACTGTGCACGCTCATCGTTGATAGTGGGAGCTGCACCAATGCAGCCTTTGCATTTATGCTCCAATAGTTGAAATTGCCGATTATGCCCTACCTTAAATCTTATAAGCTTCATTGGCTTAGTGATAAGGGAGCCCTGCAAGTGAACAAGCAGGTGTTTGTGCCAATCTACATTGGTAAGTATAGAGATGAAGTTCTCTGTGATGTGCTACCCATGAGTGCATCCCACATTTTACTTGGATGACTATGGATGTTTGATCGACCGGTTATATACGATGAAAGGAGGAATACATGCTCTGTAGAGCATAAAGGAAGGAGGATGAAATTGAGTCCCATGACCGTCGAACAGGTGAAGGTCATGCAGTCCTAATTGAGTCGAGCCCTAAAGAAGGAGGCTTTGATAATGACCTGAGTTGAACTAAAAAAAGAGATGGAGCTTGAAGGACCGACCTATTTGCTGGTCTAAAGAGTTTGAGAGTTGAGACACGAGGAGTTGCTTGCCGAGGTAAAAACCTATTGGAGGAATTTGCTAACTAGTTTCTGGAGGAGCTATCGAAGGGTCTACCCCTAATCTGAGGTGTCGAGCATGCAATTGACTTATAACTAGGAGTTGCATTGCCGAATAAGCCAGCTTATAGGCTGAACCCTGAATAGGCTGTAGAGGTAAGTAGATGACCTTATGAAGAAGGGGTATGTACATGAGTCCCTTAGCTCCTGTGCTGTGTCGACCTTATTAGTGTCGAAGAAGGATGACTCTTGGAGGATGTGTGTGGATAGTCGAGTGATCAATTGAATCACCATCAAGGACAGGTATCTCGTACCCAAGCTTGATGACATGCTGGATGAATTGAGTGGAGCTAGAGTGTTCTCCAAGATCGACCATAAAGCTGGGTACCATTAGATTTGAATGTGTAAAGGCGATGAATGAAAGACCGCATTCAAGACATGATATGGCTTATATGAATGGCTTGTAATGCCATTTGAACTATCCAATGCGTTGAGTACATTCATGCGGCTTATGAATCATGTGCTCTAGGAATTACTGGAAAGGTTTGTCATAGTTTATTTTGATGATATTCTAGTGTATAGTCCCGACTTCGAGGCTCACCAAGAGCATCTCTAACAAGTGCTTACAAAACTTCGAGCTGAACAGGTTTACACCAATTTGAAGAAGTGCAATTTTTACCATTTTGAGGTGATCTTCTTAGGTTTTGTTGAGAGTGGAGGTAGACTTCGAGTTGACAAAGAGAAGATAAGAGTGATCATAGAATGGCTTGAGCCAACCAGCTCTACTGATGTGAGAAATTTCTACGACCTAGCATCATTCTATTGCCGATTCATAAAGAATTTTAGTATGATTAAGGCCCCACTCATCGAACTCTTAAAGAAGAATGTTGAATTTAGATGGGGAGAGAAAGAGAGGAGGAGTTTTGAGGATGTGAAGGAGAAACTAACTATAGCCTCGGTCTTAGCCCTGCTGAGCTCCAATAAGGTATTTGAGGTCAAGTGTGATGCGTCCGGACTAGGCATAGGTGCTGTGCTAATGCAAGAAGGCTGACCTATTGCTTACTTCAGTAAGAAACTTTAAGGAGCCACACTCAACTATTTTGTCTACGATAAGGAGTTCTACTTCATAATTTGAGCCCTAATAGTGTGGTAACACTATTTGTTGCCCAAGGAATTTGTGATCTACACCAATCATGAATCCTTAAGATATCTTAAGAGCCAACCAAAGTTGTTGCGGAGGCAAGCCAAGTAAGTTGAGTTCATGGAGGGTTTTTCTTATGTCGTAAAATACAAGAACGGAAAGAACAATGTAGTGGCTGATGCTCTATTAAGACGACATGCCCTCTTGACTAAGCTGCAGATGAGGCTACTTGGTTTTTCAACCATCAAGAATTTATATGTTGAGGACCTATACTTTGGTTCTATCTACGCCCGTTGTGAGGAAGGATGGACACTAGATGACTACCACAAGGAGGACGGATACTTATTCCGGAAGAGAAGGTTATGTATCCTGAACTATTTTACGCAAGAACTGCTAGTGCGCGAGGCGCATAGAGGGGGATTGATAGGATACTTTGACCAATGCTGAACTTATGAGGTATTATCTTCCAGATTCTTTTGGCCAAGGATGAAAAGAGATGTCCAATCCATGCTGGAAAAGTGTGCGACCCGCTGAAAAGCGAAGAGTCGAGCCGAGCAAGGATACTACCAACCCTTGTCGATCCCGACCAAACCATGGTCCGAGTTGAGTATGGACTTCATGTTAGGATTGCCGAAGACGTCTTAAGGGAAGGACTCCATCATGGTGGTTGTGGATCGATTTAGCAAGATGGTACATTTCATGCTTTGTTCCAAAACTAATGACGCTTTAGCTATCTCTTTTGTTTTCTTATAAGAAGTAATCAAGCTGTACGAAATTCTTAGGACCATTGTTTAAGAATGAGACCCCAAGTTCACGAGTCACTTTTGGAGGACATTGTGGAGGCGAATGGGAACCGAGCTACTATACAGCACATCTTACCATGCATAAACTGATGGACAGACTAAAGTTGTCAACAGATCGGACGAAACATAGCCGATTGGGATTTGTGCCTACCCATCATTGAATTCACATACAACAGGACTACCCATAGTGTAACAAGCATGTCCCCATTCAAGGTTGCCTATGGGTTCAACCTTGAGCTACCATTGGACCAAGTGCTTTAGCCGATGCTTGATGATGACTGACTAGTCGTTGAGAGAGTTGAGGCCATTAAAGCCATGCACCGGAAGGTTGTAGAGCAATTGGGTCGAGCTAATGTTAAGCTCGAAAAGCAAAGCCGAGGATGGAGGAAGAGAGAATTTCAACTAGCCGACTTGGTCTAGATACACCTTAGTAAGGAATGATTCCCAAACTTGAGAAAGAGCAAGTTGTCTCCTAGGGCTAACTGACCTTTTAAAGTACTTGAAAAGATAAACTCTAATGCCTATAGGATTGGATTACTCAAAGGATATGGGGTCTCAGATTCCTTCAACATTGTCGACCTCTAACCTTATACTGCTGAAGACGAGTGACCTAGAACTGAACCATATTTGATCCTAAATCTTAAACAACCCGAAGGGGATGATAGGGATCAAGGACCGATTATACACTCCTGAGCCCAAGGGCTCTCTCAGGTGGTTTATTGAGCTGTCTGAAGTGAGTTAAGTGCCAAGGAGCAATGCTTACCTTAGCTTGATTTGTCAAACTACTTCGCTCTCCATTCCATCCAAGGTGTTACCGAGATGACTAGTCGACGGGCTGGACCGAACCCTCCATTATGTACTAGTTCAAGCACTAAATCTGAATATAACACTCCACAATGTTAGGGCCGTGCTGACAATTGTCAGGGGCCGACCATCCGAGGTTGACCCAAATGTGAGTCGTCCTTAAGCTAACCATTGTCCAGCCCCAACAACTAGGATGCCCAAACTGCTAATGCTAAATAGACCTGATCAGAGAACTACCCCTGCTTGACCCATGATATTGTCTTAATTGCAAATTGAGTAAAACGTGCATGCGTTGTCCTTTATTGACATCCGTACTGTCCTTTCTGATAGTGGACGTTTATGTTCCTTCTTTTGTATGATTTCATATTTTCCTTGTAAATTATTCTCTTTTGTTTTTAGTAAATCAGGACTATTCTTTTGTAATTTCTGTAACTAGTACTTACCCTAATAGGGTACTATAAATACCCTTATAATGTAATAACTGATCATCATACTAAGAATATACGAAAGAATACACTAAACTTTTCACCTTCTCTTGAGCTAAGAGTCCTTTTTGCTTACTCTTGAGCTACTCTTATCTAGCCCATTTGAGTCTAGAATAGTGGCGAGTGACCTCCGGCCATACTTGTACATCATATCAAGTGTGACTTAAGCTTGTGTGAGGCGTTGGTGTATCATATCCTTCATTGGTGCATGAGAACCCCTACTCAACCTTCGACTACCATTCATTTTTTTTTAGCCATCTTGCAGTTCAGACCCACCCCTTGGTTATGCATGATATTAGGTTTATGTGTTCATCTACGAAATTTGTATTAGGTAGGGAGGATGTTGAAGTCAATGGAGGTGGTTTAGGTGGCGGTTAGAATCAGTGGTTGGTGGTGGTGTTGGGTTGTGTACGATGTGGTTACTGGAGGTGAGTGGTCGATTAGTTTAGGTGTTTTGGTGGTGGAGAACTTTTTCGTATGGTTGGTTTGTAGTAGAAGTGGCTAGATGTAGTGGTGTCATCATAGGTTGAGGTGGCACTTAGGGTTTAATGGTGGTAGTTTGTTTGGGGGGCTAGGAAGTATGGTTGTATACAGGGCAAGTTGGGTTCGTGAGCTCGAGGTACGGGGAAACTTGATGAATGGTTAGTCTAACTCAAAGTTGAGTAGAGAGAGAGAGAGAGAGAGAGAGAGAGAGAGAGCTTATGAGATGATTCTCTTAGCTTAAATGAGCTCTTTAAGTCCTAATTTATAAGAATGTAGCACGAATTAAACTTGGGAAGTCAAGAGAATAAGTTAATTCGAGGATTTCAAATTAATGTCTTTTTTACCACGATTTGATTTTTTTAGAACTTGAAGCTCAATTTTTGCTGCCTAAATGATTGAATCTAGATAGGCTCTTAATATAGATTAAGAAAAGGCTATGTGATGAATAAGATTAGACTAAGAAGTCATGTGTGTATGTGGGGAATTTTCGTAGAAAATCGAGTCAAAGTGAGCAGGGTAAGCTAGCTTTCGAGTGAGAAAGAGAAGGAAATCAAGGGAAAGTGAGAGAAAAATAAGGGAAAGGGAGAGAAAGGCAGTTGACGTGGCGCCACGTTAGCCGTAGGGGTCCAATGGGGAAATGCTATGTATCCAATACTGACACGTGGCAGTTGACGTAGCATGCTACGTCAGCATCGCCTAATCCGAGGCTGCTACGTGTCAGGATATATGGCATAATGAACCCTTGACATGTAGCAGATGTGGTAGTATGTCCTCTATAAAAAGAAAAAGACTTTCCTTACCTTTGTTAGGATTTGAACCCAAGACTTCTAACCGAACCCAAGACCTCTTCCAAGTGCTTACTCATTAGGCCGTTAGCTTATGCCTTGTCCCTGTGTGCAATTAAATTGCACATATGAACTAGGTTAGCCTAGGCTAGATTCAAATCTAAGCCTAGGTTTAATGGTCCTTTCCTCAAATTTATTAAAAAATCTATTCTATTAAACTACTTAAAAATTAATTATTTTCTAAATTCTCTCTCTCTCTCTCTCTCTCTCTCTCTATATATATATATATATATATATATTTTGTAGTTTTTTTTCTAAAATTTATATTTTTCTTGATTTTCCAAAATTTATTATTTTTAAAATTTTTCTATTTCCTTGTATTTTTCTAAATTTCTCATTTTTTTTCTAAATTTCTTATTTTTTAGGTTTTCTTAATTTTCTTTTTTTTTTTTGCATTTTTATAAATTTGTTATTTTTCTAGGTTTTCTTAATTTTCTATTTTTATAAATTAGGATCTTTTAACCAATTCTAAAAATTTTGAAAAATAAAAGGGGGCAAAAATAAGGTGTCTACAGTTGTCTCTCTTTATGGTAAAGTTTAAGCAAAACTTTGCTATAAAGACAAAAGAGATATTATTTTTGCTCTAAGGGTAGATTTTGTTTTAAGAAGCGCTATAGATAGCTAGTTATCTTAAGATCGGTCCACTAGGAATTTGGTGAAAAGGTTAAAGAGAGGGGAGGCGCTTTAAGAGTTAAAAAGAAGAATTAAAAAGAAGAATTGAAGCCTGGTCGTGCCCTTTTGGGCTCACTAACCTAGGCGGGAGCGTATCATAAGGATTAGCAACCTTAAGTTGGAATCGATTTGGAAAATCTGGTCATGCCTTCCTAGGCTTACTAACCTAGGCAGGAGTGTTTCTCGAGGACTAGTAACCTTAAGATGGAATCAATTTGGAAAACCTGGTAGTGCCCTTCTGGGCTTATTAACCTAGGCGGGAGTATCTCTCGGGGACTAATAACCCTAAGTTGGAATTGATTTGAAAAACCTGGTCGTACCCTTTTAGGCTCACTATCCTAGGCGGGAGCATCTTTTGGGGATTAATAACCTTAAGTTGGAATCAATTTGGAAAACCTGGTTGTGCCCTTCTAGGCTCACTAACCTAGGCAAGAGCATCTCTCAAGGACTAGCAACCCTAAATTGGAATCGATTTGGAAAACTTGGTTGTGACCTTCTAAGCTCACTAATCTAGGCGAGAGCGTCTCTTGAGGACTAGTAACTCTAAGTTGGAATCGATTTGGAAAGCTTAGTTATGCCCTTTTGGGCTCACTAGCCTAGGTAGGAACGTCTTTCGGGGACTAGTGACCTTAAGTTGGAATTGACTTGGTTGTGCTCTTTTAGGCTCACTATCCTAGGCGGGAGTATCTCTCGAGGATTAACAACTCTAAGTTTGAATCAACTTGGAAAACCTAGTCGCGCTCTTCTAGGCTTACTAACCTAGGTAGGATCATCTCTCAGGGACTAATAACTTTAAGTTGGAATCGTTTTGGAAAACCTAGTCGTACCTTTTTGGGTCACTAACCTAAGCGGGAGCGTCTCTCTAGAACTAGCAACCTTAAGTTGGAATTGATTTGGAAAACTTAGTTGTACCCTTTTAAGCTCATTAACCTAGGCGGGAGTGTCTCTCAAGGATTAACAACCTTAAGTTGGAATCGATTTGGAAAACTTGGTCGTGCCTTTATAGGCTCACTAACCTAAGGGGGAGTATCTTTTGGGGACTAGCAACCTTAAGTTGGAATTGATTTTAGGGAACTTGGTCAACCCTTTTGGGTTCACTAACTTAGGCAAGTGCATCTCTTGGGGATTAGCAACCCTAAGCTGAAATCAATCAAATGCCCTATGGGCTCATTTGAGAATATTGGTAAAAGAAATTGCCCAACAGGCTTATTAAGAGAACTTGGTGAAAAGAAGTTCCCTATGGGCTCGTTAAAGGAAATTGAGGAGGAGAAGTGCCTTATGGGCTTACTTAAGAGAAATTAGTGAAAGAAAGTGCTTAACGAGCTTGCTAAGAGATTGAAAATGAAAGGAAGTGCCCTTTGGGCTCGCTTGAGAGAAATTGGTAAAAGAAAGTGCCAAACAGGCTCGCTTAAAGGAATTGGCGAAGAGAAGTGCCCTATGGGGCTTGCTAAGAGAAATTGATGAAGGGAAATGCTCTATGGGCTCACTAAGAGAAAATGATGAAGGGAAGCGCCTTATAGGCTCACTAAAAGAACTTGGTAAATAGAAGCGCCCTATGAGCTCGCTTATGACCTTGAAGAGAGTTGAATGGATGGAAGACGGGATAGCACTTTAAGAGTTGGCTAGGATTCTCACAATAGTGAAAGATGCAAGGTAAGGAAATTAAACTTGTCTAAAACACTACCTGATTCGAAAAATATTTACAGATAAACCCTTTGGTGAAAACCATTTACGTCAAAAAAGACATTGGGGATAGTTTCCTTCAATTAGAAAGAAGGAGAATGACCTAGACTATTGTGGTTAACTTTTTGAAATGGATTGAAAACTTAGCCACTTGGGCCGACAGGGACTTGGAATAAAGATTTATAACAAGCCTTTACCTTTTTTTTTTTTAGTTTGCCAACAGGTAAAGAACCTTCCCTTGATAATCATATGGGCCTCTTATGTTCTCCTTAAGTCGTTTAGTAGGGCCTTGTAATTTCAAATATCCTTAAAAAGGTAACTTATGACTAGTTTAGTTGAAAAGGACTTCCTTACAAACTCTCGGTCCAGATTACACTCTTGACTACAGTTCTAAAAATTACAGCCATTTTGTAGGTGATACGCCTTGATCAATCTATTAGGTTTTTTCTGGTTCAGCATTTATGAATTTAGGTTTAAGGGTTTCAAAAAGGACTACTAAGGAAGCCTATTTTGAAAGAAATATTTTTATTAATCTTGGGTGTACAAGTCAAGATCCTTAGGGAAAAATTAGAAATATGCTTGCTTTGGTTTCAAAAACAATTTTTATTAAAGATAGATTACCTTTTAAGATTGGAAGAGCTTTTATTGTGTAAGGGTGGTATTGTAAGTGGGAAGGCTTGGTGCTATTTAGCATAAGAGAGGCTTTAGAGTGAATATAGAGATTTTGGGTTTCTAAGCTCAGATTGTGATTTAGAACCTTATGTCTTTAGGGCTATTTGGGCTTTGACTCTCAACCTTTTGATTTGATTTAGCTGCCCCTGCTGGGATATGATGTATCTCTTGGGGCTTTCACCTTACACTTAGGCCCAATTTTCCAACNTTACTGAAAGGCTTAGTATGCCAGCTGCATTTGCTTCCTAACATTACTAGGGATGAATCTATTAAAGAAGGCTTGCTTAACCTATTCTAATTCAGTTAGTTCACATTAGGTAGGCTACGTCAAGTACCGTCCCACCACTTAGAAGCATCACCCCTCAACATAATAACAACGTAATCATTCTTCTTGTCCTTAGGCACCTCAGCTATGATAAAAGTCATTTCAATTTGCTTGATCCAATCCATTGCTACTACAACAACATCTAGCTAAGAGTTGAATTCCTTAGCCACTTTTAGATACCTGTCCATCCCTAGCTGCCTATCTTTCCTATCTCTACGTTTCAACATTAGATTACATCACTTACATGTCCCTTTTTATCTGTTGATACTGCTGAGCCGTCATACCTATCATAGCATTCATAGTCTATAGCATCTAAGCAACCATTATCTTGTAGACACCCCATTTTTACCTCCTTTTATTTTTCAAAATTTTTAGAATAGATTAAAGGGTCCTAATTTAGAAAAACATAAAAAAAAATAGAAAATTAAGAAAACCCAAAAAAAAAAAGAAATTTATAAAAATACGAAAAAAGTAGAAAATTAAGAAACCCAAAAAATAAGAAATTTAGAAAAAAAAAATGAGAAAAATAATAAATTTTTAAGTTGTTTAATAGAATAGAGAGAATGGGTTAATGGATAAGCACTTAGATTCATCCCTAATAAGCCTTCTTTAAGTAGACAATAGCTTAAATTTGGAAAACAGCTTAATGGATAAGCACATAGGGATAAGGTATAGGACAATGGCTTAATGGATAAGCACTTAGATGCTTTGGGTTTGGCTAGAGGTCTTGGGTACAAATCCTAGCAAAGAAAGGAAAGCCTTTTTCTTTCTATAAAGGACACACTACTACATTAGGAGCTGCCACGTGTCAGGGGCCCATTCTGCCACGTGTCTCAACAAGTGGCAGCCTCAGATGGGTGATGTTGACGTAGCATGCCACGTCAGCTGCCACATGTCACTATTAGACAACTAGAATTTCCCTATTGGAGCCCCATAGTTGATGTAGTGCCATGTCAACTGCCATTCTCTCCCTCTCCTTTCTTTTTCTCTCTCTTTCCCTTGATTTCCTCCTCTTTCCCACTCGAGAGCTAGCTTACTCCCCTCACTTTGACTCAATTTTCTACAAAAATTCCCCACATACACGCATGATTTCTTGGTTTGATCTTATTCATCACATAGCCTTTTCTTAATCTATATCAAGAGCTTATCCAAATTCAATCATTTAGGTAGCAAAAATAAAGCTTTAAGTTCTAAAAAAATTAAGTCATGGTCAAAAAGACATTAATTTGAAATCCTCGAATTAACTGATTCTCTTGACTTCCCATGTTTAATTCGTACTGCATTCATATAAATTAGGACTTAAGGAGCTCGTTTGAGCTAGGAGAATCATCTCACAAGCTCTCTCTCTCTCTACTCAACTTTGAGTAAGACCAACCATTCATCAAGCTTCCCCATACCTCAAGCTCACAAACCCAACTTGCCCTGTATATAGCCATGCCTCCTAGCCCCCCAAACAAACCACTACCATTAAACCCTAGGTGCCACCTTAACCTACAATGACACCACCTCATCTAGCTACTTCTACTATAAACCATCCACATAGCGAAGTTCTCCACCACCAAAAACACCTAACCCAATCGACTACTCACCTCCAACAACCACATCGAGCACAACCCAACACCACCGCCAATCGCCGATTCTAACCGCTACCTAAACCACCTCCATTGACTTTGGCATCCTCCCTAGCCCTCCGCACCCCCCGAAGCCCAATAAAAAACTCACAAATCCCCTTTTCCAGCCACCAGATCAGCCCGAATCACTGTCGATGCTACTGTTCCTATAGAGGATTTTGAAGCCTAACCTAGATCCAGTACCGATCCTAAGTCGACCTGATCGACCTTGCACCAGGACCCAACCCCAAGTGCCTCTCTCCTAGTTCAGACCAACTCCAATCCGTGTTGTTTTTTTTTTTTATATTTTACATTTACAATTGGAAAATAAATGAATAAATAAAAAAAATTAACAACTCGGATTGGAGTTGGTCTGAACTAGGAGAGAGGCACTTGGGGTTGGGTCCTGGTGCAAGGTCGATCAGGTCGACTTAGGATCGGTACTGGATCTAGGTTAGGCTTCAAAATCCTCTATAGGAACAGTAGCATCGACAGTGATTCGGGCTGATCTGGTGGCTGGAAAAGGGGATTTGTGAGTTTTTTATTGGGCTTCGGGGGGTGCGGAGGGCTAGGGAGGATGCCAAAGTCAATGGAGGTGGTTTAGGTAGCGGTTAGAATCGGCGATTGGCGGTGGTGTTGGGTTGTGCTCGATGTGGTTGTTGGAGGTGAGTAGTCGATTGGGTTAGGTGTTTTTGGTGGTGGAGAACTTCGCTATGTGGATGGTTTATAGTAGAAGTAGCTAGATGAGGTGGTGTCATTGTAGGTTAAGGTGGCACCTAGGGTTTAATGGTAGTGGTTTGTTTGGGGGGCTAGGAGGCATGGCTATATACAGGGCAAGTTGGGTTTGTGAGCTTGAGGTATGGGGAAGCTTGATGAATGGTTGGTCTTACTCAAAGTTGAGTAGAGAGAGAGAGAGCTTGTGAGATGATTCTCCTAGCTCAAACGAGCTCCTTAAGTCCTAATTTATATGAATGCAGTACGAATTAAACATGGGAAGTCAAGAGAATCAGTTAATTCGAGGATTTCAAATTAATGTCTTTTTGACCATGACTTAATTTTTTTAGAACTTAAAGCTTTATTTTTGCTACCTAAATGATTGAATTTGGATAAGCTCTTGATATAGATTAAGAAAAGGCTATGTGATGAATAAGATCAAACCAAGAAATCATGCGTGTATGTGGGGAATTTTTGTAGAAAATTGAGTCAAAGTGAGGGGAGTAAGCTAGCTCTCGAGTGGGAAAGAGGAGGAAATCAAGGGAAAGAGAGAGAAAAAGAAAGGAGAGGGAGAGAATGGCAGTTGACATGGCACTACATCAACTATGGGGCTCCAATAGGGAAATTCTAGTTGTCTAATAGTGACATGTGGCAGCTGACGTGGCATGCTACGTCAACATCACCCATCTGAGGCTGCCACTTGTTGAGACACGTGGCAGAATGGGCCCCTGACACGTGGCAGCTCCTAATGTAGTAGTGTGTCCTTTATAGAAAGAAAAAGGCTTTCCTTTCTTTGCTAGGATTTGTACCCAAGACCTCTAGCCAAACCCAAAGCATCTAAGTGCTTATCCATTAAGCCATTGTCCTATACCTTATCCCTATGTGCTTATCCATTAAGCTGTTTTCCAAATTTAAGCTATTGTCTACTTAAAGAAGGCTTATTAGGGATGAATCTAAGTGCTTATCCATTAACCCATTCTCTCTATTCTATTAAACAACTTAAAAATTTATTATTTTTCTCATTTTTTTTTTCTAAATTTCTTATTTTTTGGGTTTCTTAATTTTCTACTTTTTTCGTATTTTTATAAATTTCTTTTTTTTTTTGGGTTTTCTTAATTTTCTATTTTTTTTTATGTTTTTCTAAATTAGGACCCTTTAATCTATTCTAAAAATTTTGAAAAATAAAAGGAGGTAAAAATGGGGTGTCTACAAGATAATGGTTGCTTAGATGCTATAGACTATGAATGCTATGATAGGTATGACGGCTCAGCAGTATCAACAGATAAAAAGGGACATGTAAGTGATGTAATCTAATGTTGAAACGTAGAGATAGGAAAGATAGGCAGCTAGGGATGGACAGGTATCTAAAAGTGGCTAAGGAATTCAACTCTTAGCTAGATGTTGTTGTAGTAGCAATGGATTGGATCAAGCAAATTGAAATGACTTTTATCATAGCTGAGGTGCCTAAGGACAAGAAGAATGATTACGTTGTTATTATGTTGAGGGGTGATGCTTCTAAGTGGTGGGACGGTACTTGACGTAGCCTACCTAATGTGAACTAACTGAATTAGAATAGGTTAAGCAAGCCTTCTTTAATAGATTCATCCCTAGTAATGTTAGGAAGCAAATGCAGCTGGCATACTAAGCCTTTCAGTAAGGTACCTAAATCATAGCAGAGTATGAGGCTGAGTTGGACAACTTGGTACGTTTTATATTTGAGGCCACTCGAGTTAATGAATAGTCGCGGATTGACCACTTTATATGTAGGTTAGAGCTAGAGATATAGCAATGCATGGCAAGGTTCCAACCTATAGTGTATTCAAAGGCTATGAACAAGGCCAAGTGTTTTAAGTAGCTATTGAAGAGAAAACCCGATTAGTTGAGTCATTGTGCAAGTATAGTATTGGGAAAGAGGTCTATGCCTAGTTATATCGTACTAAGTCTTGATAGGGTTGCTAAGAGGCTAGCTCTGGATATTATTATTAGAGACCCTGGAGATAGATCAATAAGATTGTAGCTCGGTCTATGGCCTTAGAGCTCCAGCACCTATTATGACATGTACATAGTGCTTTGGTCTACACAATTTGTCAGCTTATAAGTAGACTCCAAGGGCTTGTTTACTCTATTGAAAGATAGGATATATGGGTAAGGACTACAGGGAGGTCATAATACTTCACTAGGGGTTTTGTTTTAGATATAGGCAAAGGGGCTACAAGATTGTTGACTATAAGGATGTAGCTATTTAGAATTTAAAGGCGCTGGTTGCTAGAGCCCCTCTAGCTCCCAAAGCTACATGACCTCAAAATGTGAGACTCCACTAGAGAGCCCGAGTGAGAGTGTTTGCCCTTCAGTATCAGGAGCTTACGTCAAACATAGAGACTCTAGCAAGTACGTTCTTTGTCCATAATCATAGAGTATATGCATTGTTTGAAATAGGTGCATCTCATTCTTGTGTGGGTAATTCTTATATAAAACTGTATGGTGTTTATTACAAATCCGAGTTCTAAGTTGTTTGTGAATTCACCTTTAGGAAGTGAAGTGATATTAAATTGGGTATGTAGAAATGTAGAAGTGATTGTGGAAAGGAGGATCCTGCCAGTTGATTTACTGGAGTTAGGGTCGTTGGATTTTGACATTGTTCTAGGCATGGATTGGCTATCAAGACACAACGCCCTAATGATTGACATAATATGGTGGTTTCTTTTAAGCCCCCAGGTTTAGAGCCCGTTAGTTATCAAGTAGAAATGCTAAAATCGACTTAGTGTCTCACTTATGAGCTTTAGGAAAAACCAACTATGGCTACCTAGTAACTGAGTTGAGTAGAGCTAAGTAGAATATAGAGTAGATCCCAATAGTACAAGAGTTTCTTGATGTATTCCTTGAAGATTTAACAAGCTTGCTACTTGAGAGGGAAGTTGAATTCAGAATAGAAGTGGTACTAGGAACTATACCTATATCGAAGTCATCTTACAGAATGGTGCTTATTGAGTTGGTGGAATTGAAGAAATAGTTATAGGAGTTATAGGATAAGGGGTTTATCAAGCCTTATCAATTGTCTTGGGGTGCTCCAGTCCTTTTTGTAAAGAAGAAGGATGGTAGTATGCGAATATGTATTGATTATAGAGATTTGAACCAGTTAACAATAAAGAATAAGTATCCCTTTCCCAAGATTGATGATCATTTTAATCAATTGCAATGTGCTTAAGTCTTTTATAAAATTGACCTGCGTTTTGGGTACTATCAGTTGAAAGTTGGGCTCGAGGGTATTGAAAAGATGGCTTTTAGAACCAGGTATAGTTTGTATGAATTCTTAGTGATGTCGTTTGGCTTTACCAATGCTTCGGTAGCGTTTATGGACCCCATGAACAAAGTGTTCAGGGAATATTTAGACAGATTTATTGTGGTTTTTATAGATGACATACTTGTGTATTCCAAAAGTCACGAGGAGCATGTTAAGCAATTGAGAATTGTTTTGGGGAAATTGAGGGAAGAAAAGTTATATGCCAAGTTTAGTAAGTGTGACTTTTAACTTGAGCAGGTTTTATTTCTTGGGCATATTGTGAATAAGGATGGCATTGCAATAGACCCTGAAAAGATAAAAGTAGTCTCGTTGACACGTTTAACTTTGAAGGGGGTTAAGTTTGAGTGGACTGATAGGTATGAAGAGAGCTTCTAGCAATTGAAGGACAGACTTGTAACTGCATTGATTTTAACTTTGCCTTGTAGTAGAAAAGAATTTATAATATACAATGATGCGTCTATTCAGGGTTTGGGGTATATTCTAATGCAAGATGGAAAAGTAATTGCTTATGCATCACGTTAGTTGAAGCCGTATGAGAAACATTACCCCACTCATAACTTAGAGCTAATGGCTGCGATACATGTGTTGAAATTGTAGCAGCATTATCTAATGGACAAGAAGTGTAAGGTGTATACAAACCCCCAAAACCTCAAATACTTCTTTACTAAGAGGGATATAAAATGAGATAGAGGTATTGGCTACAATTAATAAAGGACTATGACTTGGACATCTAGTATCACTTGGGAAAAGCAAATGTAGTAGTTGATGCTTTTAAGTCGGAAGAAGTATGGAAAAATAGCTAGCTTACTCACTTCACAACGACAGTTACTAGAGTTGATGCATAGACTTAAGCTAGAAGTGTTGACCAGAGAGGTACGTATTAAGTTAGCTAGTCTCAAAGTATAACTTACTATTTTGGATAGAATCAAAGCGACTCAAGCAGAAGATCAAAGTATATAGGAGATCGGGAGTAGGATGGAAGTTGGGAAGGTACTTAAGTTTACAGTGGATATAGAAGAGGCATTGAGGTTTAAAGGTTGGATGTATGTTCCAACAAGTGTACGATTGAAGGATGAGCTACTAATAGAAGCACATTATTCAGCATATATGGTTTGCCCCAGGAGTACAAAAATGTATAAGGACTTGAAGGCCCATGATTGGTAGAATAATATGAAAACGGATATAACCGAGTATGTGTTTAGTTGCTGAACTTGTCAAATGATTAGAATTGAGCACTAGAGACCAATAGGAGAGTTGCAACCATTGCCTACTCTAGAATGGAAATGGGAGGATATGTAACTATAGATTTTGTCATAGTTGTACCTAGAACCTTGGTAAAGCATAACATGGTATGGGTGATTGTAGACCAGTTGACTAGGTGTATACAGTTCATTCTTAGAAATAACAAGTGCTTGATAGAGAATTTTGCCAAATTGTATGTATGAGATTGTAAGGTTGCATAACGTGTCAGTATCAATTACTTCTGATTGGGGATATTAGGTTTATATGTAAATTTTGAAAAAGTTTGCACAAGGCATTGCACACGAGGATTTGTTTCAATACTACCTTCCACCTTGAGACCGATGGGTAGTTAAAGCAGACTATTCAAATATTGGAAGACTTATTAAGGGCTTGTGTACTTAATTTTGGGGGTCAATAGGATTAGCATATGCCAATAGTAGAGTTCACCCACAACTATAGTTACTAGGTGACTATTTAGATGGCTTTGCATGAGGCCCTACATGGAAGGAAGTGCATATCACCTCTTTACTTAGATGAGGTTGGTGAAAGGTAGTTGACAGGACTAGATTTAGTATAAGAGTTAATAGATAAAGTTAGGTTGATCCGGCAAATGATGCAATATGCCCAAAGCTGTTAAAAGAGCTATGTTGATAAGCAGTAATGCCCATTGGAGTTCCAAGTTGGAGATGAAGTATTTTTGAGAGTGTCTCTATCAAAGGGCATTATTAGATTTAGGATATGAGGAAAATTGAGCCCTAGGTATGTTGGACCCTTTAGGATTTTAGAGAGAATCGGGAAAGTAGCATGCAGGTTAAAGCTTCCTCCTTGGCTTGAGGGTGTATATGATGTGTTTTACGTATCCATGTTGAGAAAGTATAAGAAACCCTACTTGAAATAGGAAGAGGAACCACATGTGCAGGTGGAAGATTTAGAAAACTTATAGTTATAGTTAGATAAGTTAGTGGATGAGAGACCAGTTAAGATTGTGGACACTAATGTACAGAAACTGAGAAGGAGAAGTATACTTTACGTGAAGGTTTAATGGTGAAATCGCTCTAAAAGTGAAGTGACTTGGGAGTAAGAGGAGGGAATCAAAAGGGAGTATCCAGAGTTATTTTGGAAGCTAGGTAAGTAACTATTAGGGACAAAAGTTTTATCTAGGGGGCAAAGTTGTAAAGCTTAGAAAAATAAAATAAAAGCAAAAAGGGATTTAAATAAAATAAGTTATTAAAATATAAGAGGGGCTTAGTATTTCATGTAATTGACTAATGCCTATAGGGGCATTTAAGTCGAATAAAAGATTTAAACCCCTTCTTAACCCTAACTCTATTTAAACCCTTGCTTAAACTACATAATGCTTTTCTTCATCTTGACTCTTAGAACCCTAAAATTCGGATCTTAGCACCTCATTATTGGAAATCACAAGAAAAGGGTCGAATTGCTACGAAACTGCAATTATAAGGTAAGTTGACCCTAGTATGCATTGTTTTATGTGTTTTTCCATGGAAAAGGATGTTAAAATTAATAGAATCTGTGTATTGCAATGAGGTGAATGTGTGGAATTGATTACTTGGTGTTGTTGTAGTAAGGAAAAGCATAAGTGTGCCCTTTAATCTAAAGTTTCATATTGGTTTTGTGATTATAAAATAGATTAGGGTTGGTTTTGTATATGTTAATTTGGTGATTTGATTAATCTTTGTGTTTAAGGGGTTGTTGTTGAATGTGTGGAGGTTAGGCGATGTGTCAAAGTTGTAATCATTGTAGAATGGATGATTTGGAGTGGTAATTGAAGGTGAAAGTTGAAGTTCATAGGAAATACAGTTAAGGACCATGGTCGTAGTCGTAATCATGTTCATCCTTGGGAGTTGTGTTGAGTTGTGCATGAAGAGGAGAAGGAAATTTGAGGACGAGAGGACCACGATCAAGGTTTATGGCTATGGTCATTGCTTGTGATTATTCCTTGTACAAGAGCATGAACTATAGCCAAAGATTATAGTCATGATTATTACTCATGTACTTATTTCACATTCTTATTCTTCTTTTCTTGCTTTCTAGCCTTCCAACTCATAACCTAAACCAATCTATATCATCTTAGAATTCTAAAATTATCCTAAAAACATAGATAATAGCAACTTAACCTAAGATCCAAGTAGGATTTTGGAATCAAATCCAAGTTAGGATACGAAAGAGCCTTTTAGAAAGTAGATTCTAAACTTCGCTTTATTTATTATCAGGTGTTGATTATGAACTTACTCTTAGTCTAGACATTAGAAACAATAGTAGTTACTCTTTGAATTTAGGCATGAGACACTTGCATATTTTGTTATGCTTGATTAGTGTAGTTCATTAAATGAAACTTAGCCTATTAATTGTTGTGTTGTGCTACATGTGTTTAGCTTCGACTTCCCATTGTTAGGGTCTGGTGGGTTGGTGAGGCACCTAGTGATTATACGCGACTTGCCCGGTGGGAGATTTAGGAAGGATCACTTGAGTGATGGATATGACTCACACCAATATTATATATATATATATATATATATGTTGTGTGCCTAGTATAGACCCCTCATTTTTGCCCATAAAAAGAATTGGGATGTTTTTTTCTTTAATTTTCAAGAGACCTAGAAAATAAAACTTCCGTAAGTTTTTGAATAAATATAGGGGAGGGGTTAGGACAAAAAAGAGAAAAGAAAAAATAAAATAATAATGATATGTATACAAGGAAAAAAAAAAAGAAAAAAAGGAAATTATTAAAAAAATAAATTTTTTTTTTGCATGCCTATTGACTTTCAACGTACAAGTGCATTGTAAGCGCACATGAGGCACATGAGTGCCCCAGCCTACACACCTACCCCTCCCCCCCCATCTCTTCTCTTTCCTTCTTCCTTCTTCCTTCTTATCCTATTTCATTGATCACAATCAAAAAGCTCCACAAAATGGGGTGTTTTTACCCCATAAAACCAACCTGATTTGATTAAATTTTTTGCATCTTAAAATTAGGAAAAAATATGTAATTAAAAGGGAAGCACGTGTACGATATTTTGCACGCCTATTGACTTTCAATGTACGAGTGCATTGTAAGCGCACATGAGGCACATTAGTGCCCCGGCCTACCTACCTGCCCCCCCATCTCTTCTCTTTCTTTCTTCCTTCTTATCCTATTTCATTGATCATAATCAGAAAGCTCCACAAAATGGGGTGTTTTTACCCCATAAAATCAACTTGATTTGATTCAATATTTTGCATCTTGAAATTAGGAAAAAAATATGCAATTAAAAGGGAAGCACGTGTATGATGTTTGAGTCTAAAATCTTGAAAAATAATAAAGCAAAGGTACACCAACGAAAACTAATAAAAAAAATATGTCCTTTAGGAAACTTAGTGTATGTATCTCTAAATAAATGGAGAATTGAATCTTCTAACACAATTCCACCATATAATTAGTGTTTACAATTGGTAATAAGATGTAGGAGGTTGATTTTATCCAATTAATTGATAGAAATAACACCTAAAATGCATCAAAATTGGACAAAAAAGGAAGAAAAATAAAAACGAACCAAACCTATGAGATACAAGTTGATTTAATTCCCAAATTCAAAAGGGAAATTTCGTAACCAAGAATCCTAAGTCCTCATTGTAAATAAGGCTCCCTTTATCACATTGAAACACATAATGGCACAAAAGATAGATTAAATCGAGAGAATTATCGAGCTTTTACTCCATATTCTAATTCCAGGGATTTAGTGAAAACTCGATTTTCTTTTGAGTAAATCGGAGTTAGAGAGCACGATTTTACTGCAAATTGATGGAGGGGTTTTGAAGCTCAAGAAGTTGAGGGTTAGGAATCGTCACCATTTTGCCAAAAATTGCTTGAAAGGTCTATATGATGGTTGCCGGTTTGTGCTTACACAAGGTAAGTTCCTAGAACAATTGTGTGTTCTTCATTGTTCTTGTTTCCTTTGTGATTTCGATCCATGTTTTATGTTGAATAATTGTAAAATCATGTTTTTATGTATGTAAGAAGCTTGTTTGATGTAATTATTGTAGTATACTTGATAGATTTATTATTTTTATGATATAATAATCATGTAATATGTTTGTTGATATTTGTTGCTTATTTTAATTAAATTAGGTGTTTTGATTGATGAATTGTAATACAATTAATATGATTCATGTTTGTATAATGCAGAATTGATGTTCAAACAAGTGATTGTTATGGAATTAGATGTTTTGATTCAAAATTTTATTAAATTGTCATAATAAGGTACTTGTTAATAATTGTAACTTGTTAATATAAATGATAAGCATACCATGTAGAATATATTTATGATTCTATGAATGTTGTATGCTTTTTTTTTTTTTATATACTTTATGTAATTTATTTAACATGTATGTCTTTATTGGGTCTCTTTTATAAAAAGGGTTGTTTTTTTTTTTTTATAAATATTTTACCACCTTAGAAAAATGTTTTTTCTTAAATAAAAACCTAAACGGACCATTTTTTTTTTGAAAAAAAGTTAGGGAATTCTAGTCTTAAAAATTTTGGATCAAGAAAAAAATATATTTTTATAAATTAATTAACATGTAAATATTTAAAGTGGAATGTTTTTCAAAACAAAATGAACTAACCCACTAAAATTTTTTATAAAATTATTTTAGAATTACGTGGGTTTGATCTTAGCTAGTAGGTACGTTGACACTTCGAATGGCCTTAAAAAAATACAAAAAATTTTTTCCCATTTTTTTTTCTCTAATGTTAAGCCCTTTTTATTTTAAGAAACCCATTAAAGGCTCGTATACTTTATAGACTTCTTTTATGGAACCTCTTTAGGTTTTGAAATATATTAGGCCTTGAGCCTAGTATTTTTGGTTTCTTTTCATAAATTTTTTTTTAAGAAAAACCATGGACCAGTAGTTGAAATTAAGGCCTATCCACCTATGGGCCCTAATTTTATTATTTCTTGATTTTGATTAGGTGGCGACTCTACTTTTCAAAATATATATTTTTTTAAACTTTTCCTAGTCCGTTTGAGAGATTTATATTAAGTGGGTCGGGCTTAATATAAATCAGGCTAAGAAAGAGAGGAATTGAATTTTTAGCTCAACACCTAGGAGTCATGAGTTACTTCAAGTTCCAAAACACTAGAACTGTGTTGTTTGCTGGTTAAATGAAAGATAATAAAAATGCGAATGTTGCATTAGTTCTATTTATGAATGCATGCGATTCTTGTTTTGTGTATGACACGCGCATGTGATTTCATGTTCTGTGCTAGGCATAGCTCACCTTTTTGGGATTTGCCGTTTTTCAGTTTCAAGTATAGATAACATAGAAAGTATCGAGTACCATGAAGATTTAGATTTAGATTATTATTATTTTGATGAGGAAACAAGATACTCTTACTTTAGCGATGGGATGAGTTTCGCTTAGTAGATGACTTGAGTAATGGATATCATCGAGAGATGAACAGTTTCTTTTATTTATATATTTGACTTTAGGGACTTGTAGGGGTTACCGGTGACTCCTTACTTTTGTTTTATTTTATTTTATTTGGAGATGTTATTTCAAAGTCTAAACCTGTTAAGGTTAAATGTTAGACATACAAAGAGTTTTCAATAGTTGGATTGAATGAAGACAAATGTTGTATGTTTGAATTTAAGTGGTGAACTATATTACTCTTGTTTATTATTTGAGGAAAAATTTAATGAGAGATTGGTGGTTTTATTGATTGTAGAGTTTAGATAGGTAGTAGGTTATTAGATGCCTTAGCATGTCAACTCCTAGGGTTAATACGTGGTAGGGCTATGGCTTCTCGGGTTTTGGGGTGTTATATGTAGAATCGTAGATTGATAACATTTATCAAATTATATTGATGGTTGATGAATGAAATTAAGCTTGCTCATTTTAAGATTATCCTGATAAGCTTGCTATGGGTCTAAGGCCAATACCTTATTGTCGAGTTTGTGACCTTGTTTAAGAGGTGTTGAGAGGTGACAAATTAGTCTAATGATCCTTAATTTGAGCCCACCAAACCAAATTTCCCTAAATCATCTTAAGTAAGGATTAGATCCTGGGTCTTATCACTTAGTCCAAAAACTTGAGCTTAAATAAATATGCTTAACCCAATCATTTAATTAAGCCAATTCAACCCTCTAATACACCAAAATAGTCATATCATTTTTGTTGCATACTACATTATATGTATATATGTACGTATATTTATAATTAGCTAAATATATGTAGTAGACATATGATAGCTAGTGGCTAATGGAATATTAAAAAGATTACGCATTTAAGAACAATGGTATGTTCATTAAGATAACATCAATAACCATTGAATTCTTTTATAAAACGAAAAGGATAAATTATGTTGACCACCCTGTAAACTTTACAGATATCATTGACACTTTATTTTTTTAAAACACAACACTTATTCTCCTACTTTTTGCTACTCAAATACTGATGCGGCCAAGAAGCTATGTAAACCTTGCAGATTTTTGAACTCAAATATAAAGTCGATTAAGAGATTTAATGGATAATCCCTATAACCATACAAAATATAATGATGGAAACCCGAAATAAAACAAGCAAACCCTAATTAATGAGGAAAAAAAACACTAAATGAGAAAATTGAAAACCCTAATGTAAGTGTAACCCTAATATCTTAAGTAGAAACCCTAATACGTAAGAAGCCATAAAACAACCAAAAACTCTATTTATATATCAAAACCCTAGGTGAATGACCTAAGGACCCTAGTGTAAAAAGAAACCCTAATTGTATAGTAAAAATCATTGGCTTTGTACATTCAATTTCATTAATCATCTAAAAACCCTAAGTTCTAATCATTTATGTGATCCCATAAGTATAAGTGGACCCAAAACCCTAAGACACCCCAAGTAAACGAGTAAAATAAGTTGACCAACTAAAATGATGTAATAAAATAGAACCAAACCTTAAACTAACCTTAGTTACACTTAATTCACTTAATTGTATCTAATTGTGATTAATTAACCTAATTACCTCCTCAATCTTATACCTAACATCTATTACATCTCAATTAGCAAGGGACAAATATCATTAAACAAGAGTGGTCAAAGGCATTAATTGGTGCATCAAGACCCTTCCTTTAAGGGGACAAGATCTTTCCTTTAATGGCAAAAAGGGAGAAGAAGGACAAGGGTACATCAAAGGAACATGTACCCTTAACCAAATCAACAAACCTTTGTTGTCCTTTCCTCTTACATACGTTGGCCACCCCATTCCCTCTCCCTTTCATTTTTTTTTTTCATTTTAGCCCTCATTATACATGCACAATCCTCTCTAAAAACTCTCTCAAAATAAACCCTCAAACACTCCCTCATTTCCTCTCTCTCGGCCACCCTACACACTCCCTTGCTGGCCACTAAAACACCACCATCACTCTACCCAATCGTTGACCACTCAGTGCTATACTACTCTTACTCACCCTCTACTTTGTCGATACACTCCCACAACCACTTACAATCTTACAGCAAACAAAGGAAAAAGGAGGCCACTTTCCCAAGCTTCAAAAAGGTAAATCGCACTAGCCTTTCTTTAAGATTTTTAGTGTAATCTTACTTATTAGGTGCTAAAACTATTATAAGTAAGTGTGTCATGATAATGTAGTAAGGAAGAGGGTGAAAAACTAAAAGTAATCTTAGTACATGGTTCCTTAGTTAACTTTATGCTCTAGTGTATACTTAAATGTAGAGACAGATGACAAGGAAAAAAAAGTAAGAAAACCCCAAGAAACTTGGAGTCTCTAGCTTGCTCCCCCTCCTAAAGGATGTTTCCTTAGTGTTTAACACTCATTTGTTGACAAACACTAATTTTCTTGATAAAAGACTATATAGGATTAACTAAACACTCACTAAAATGATAAGTTATAAGAGAAGTTAATGAAACCCCCCAAAAAACCACCTTGGACGATACACATAGAAGTAGGAACAAGCTACAACTTTTTGCTTGTAGCCTAATTACATTGTTAGTTAATGATAAATTAGGATTAGTACCAATTTAACCAAGTTTAGTATGCTAATGTTGAGCTAAAAGTCTAAATAAGCTTAAATGGTGATTTAGGCCTTAGAAACATGATTAGTGGTCGAATAAAAGAGAATGAATAGATTTAGACACTTCATAAAAATGAAATATTTAAAAGGCTCAAAATGATTTGAAGGCCTAAAAGAGTACAAAGAAGTGGGTTAGGGGCCTTACAATAAAGGTTATGCCCAAAACCTATCAAAAAGCTCAAAATTAAGCTTATGAAACCTTAAAAGCCCAACCGACTAGCAGCTCCAAGACTTCCTAAAGATGTGAATTAAAGTTTAATGAATCTAATAAGACATTTGACAAGGCCTTTATGGGCTCAACTTGAAGTAACTATAAGGATAAGGTGAGAAAGGCCTAATTTGACCAATAGAAGTGACTCGAGGCCCAATAGAAAACCTTAGGAAGTGAATTTGAAAAGTTCAATTAAAATCCATAAAAAGAGGCCCAAGAAACAAAAGTTAACCCTAAGCTTAAGACAAGGCCCAAAACCCTTAAGGAGAAATTCTCAATCTTTGACCAACTTGAATAATTAACCTAATTTGAAAGTTGCAGGTTCAATTTGACAAAATGAACCCCACCATGTGATAAAACACTCAAAAATGATGAAAACTGACTATAAAAACGTTAAAAATGGACTTAAAATGAAGAAGTTATGGCTAAAATATAAAAACAAGAAAGTTAGGATGAGAAAGAGCAAATAAATAGTATAATGTAGAATGCTTATTTACTTTTGTTAAAATCTTCAAGTGACGTGGACCCTGGGATTGACTCGATTGGGGACTACTAAGATTTCTAGATACCATGGCTGAGTGAGTATATCGACTCTTAACTTATCTTATCTTATATTTGCTTGTAGAATATTGTTTAAATATATATATATATATGTATATATATATGAAAATTGTTATGCTCAAATAATTGGAAATTCTTGCATGTGCTTGTATTGGATTACAATTGCTTGATAAGACATCGTGATATTTCAAAACCAAGATTGGTTGTTGCATTAGCTATATGGCTATAGAATGTTTGCTATATATATTGGTTGGTCACCTATAAATTGGATTAATAGCTATTTGACCTATAAATAAACTGGCTATGCATTGCATCCTTCTGCAGTAATAAAAGGGTGTCAATACTATGTAGTAGAGTGGGAGATCATGCATGATGGATCCATTTGATTATTTTATGATTATGTTATTGTCAATTCGTACAACATATTTATGTAATGTGTTCTTACTTCGACCTTTGGAATCTACTTAGCTTTAGGGAGTGTCGCTCTCTGCTTGAGATTGAGTTATGTACATTGCTTTAGGTTTACTAAGAGAAACGATATTTGATTTAGATGTAGAGACCTAGGTCTTGACGTGTTTAAATACTTCATAACCCAGACAATGGTAGGCATAAATCTGTGCTTTATACAGTCACCCATACGCTATATGCGATGTTTGCATTTCATATGCATGTTTAATTAGCTTGCTTGAAAAAATTACTTGTCAGTAGGATAGGAATGTTACTTGCTTATAGTTTGTTGTTGCAGCATGACTTATGGCTAGAGCCAGGATGTGGGATGCTCGAGGTTAGTTCTAGTAGCTTTGGGGATGTCAAAGGAATATGAGAGCATGAGTGAACCTTTATAAGATATTTGAACTCTCTAGTAGTTACTTTATATTTCAAGACTTATAGTAGCATGGTGTGGTGGGGGTAGGGGGGTGTTGAAGGTGTGTGTGGTGTGGAAAGAGTTTGTATGGGTACATTTATCCTCGTAGATTATGTTGTTTTTTATTTAATGATTTAGTTATACTTGTTTGCTTTGATATTAATTAATACCGGTCTTCCAGTGGAAGTTAAGATTGTGTTGATGCCTTATGTAGTATAATGAAAGTTCTTAACCAAATAGAGGTAATAGCCTCGGAGCTTCTTTTAATATATGGTGGTATTATCACAATTTGGTCATCTATCGAGTTATGACAAGCTAACATATCATTGTTATGCTAGCATTGTTCATTATTTTATTTAAATAATATAATTATTTAAATAGTATAACTATGTATGTATTGATAATAACTAAAAGAATAAAATATTTAAGTAAATTCCAAAAATTTTAAAATAAAAAATGCTTAAATGCAGAAATTTCAAGATATATACACATACATTATATAATATATGTATATCAAACAATCAAATAAATTGATAAAAATAAAATAAGATAAAAAACACAAAAAAAAAAAAAACTACTCTAGGCCATCCCCACCCACCATGGCAATATATGTTTATATGTATGTTATATATAATATGTCTTGAGCTTTGTGCATTATTTGAAAAAAAAAATTAGCATTTTTTCCAATTAAAAATTTTCTAAATTTATTTAAATTATTTTTATTATATTAGTTGTTATTCATATATGATTGTTCCTTTTGAATAAAATAATGAATAATGCTAGTGATGACATGGCTTTGATACATCAAGTTTTATGCCACATCAGGGTTGAAGTAGGCAAAAGTAGAGGGATAAGTATTGTATTTTAAAAAATATAATGTTGGTATCATTTATAAAGTTTATAGGGATAATAGATAAATAATTTACCTAAACATGATAGTAATATGTGCATGTTCATAACTGCACATGATCAATTTATGTAACATACAAGTGGAATATTTTCAAGTGTATAATATTCTTGTGATTATGCATTTATAAATTGTGCTTTCTAATATGCATTTTAGATTATTAATCTAAATAGGTCATAAAGAAGAAATGTTGAATTAATTGATATATAAATTAACTTTCTTTTTTAAAATAAACTATTCTTGTAACTTTTAATTAGAAGAAATTTTTTTTTGATATAGCAATTAGAATGCATTGCTCATGATAGAAAGTGTAGTAAAGTAAATAGATAAGGGATAAAGAACTTGAAGTAACTATGTATAATGGTTCCTCAGTCAACATACTCTTTTAGCTTTAAGTTAGGCTTCAGTATCTAAATTGGGTTCCATTACTTTGAGAAAATTAAAAGTATAACCATAAATTATAATTAATCAATGATTTGTCTTAGACTTTTGCCTCAATAAGATCGTCACAAATAAAGTCATATGTACCAGAAAAGTACCAAATAGATGCAGAGACTGCTACATGTAAAGTCTAATTGGTATAGTCAAATGTATTCACTATTAGATAGTTGCATTGAGGGGGGAAAATAGTTATTCCCTAACAGAATTAACTGATAACAATTGTATTGAACAATAGACTATAAAAGAAAAAAAGGGTTAATGTTGAATTTACTACCCTAACTTTGCCTAAATTTGTTATTTACTACCTAATGAAACTATTCATATTCATTTATACTACTTGATACAACTTAATTGATGATGGTTTGTTGATCCACTTAACTATATATATAAAAATCAATCATGAATACTCCAGCAAGTATATTGGCTTGAAATCAAGTAATACAAAGTGAGTAAGGTTGTTGATCCCTTGAGGACTAAAAAATTACTAATCCTATACTAGTTCTTATCAATATTTAGGCAATCAAAAGTAAATTAACTAATCTAATAATTATATTAAAACTATTAAAAGGAAAATAACTATAAAGTATCTAAAACTAAGCAATCGATTGAGAATTGTAGGAAAAACAGAATCCACCCTAGTTATGTTAGTCAAATTATCATCATGTTATATAGATTAATAGCTGTATGGTCATTCAAGTGAAATTATTATGCCTCAAAATTAAGAACCTAAACCTCTAATTAATTGGTGAGCTTTTGCATCTCTAATTAATAGTAGACTCTAAATTATAATCATATATCTCTCGTTGCTATGATTGTCTAGTGCCCTAAATTAATTATCCCTAATGTCTTTGTGAATAATTAATTGCAAAACATCGCATTAATCCATGGATAATTTCTAATTAATCTAATTAATGCTGCTCTTGCGTTAGTCAATCAAATTAATCAAGAATTTCTAACAAACCCTATATCAACTCCTGTATCATTAGGGTTTCTAACAATTATAATCACTTACATAACTATAATTGAAATCATAGAAATTTGCAATCATGAATCATCCATATACCTATTAATCCTATAACACGAATACAATTCTCATCTCAGCTACCTAGGGTTTCATCAATTCCCACAAATAAAACTTAGCTAGCCACGGAATTTAAAATGAAAGCACAATTACTAATTGAATTTGCAAAGAAGTTCATAATTGAAAGTAGGAACAAATTACAGAAGTGCATAACTATAAATAAAGTAGAAGTCACCAATTCTGTAATTGTGAAGAGTAAACTTCAATTGCAACTTCAAAGTTGATCTCCACAGCAAAGGCAAAATTTTCGAATGATCCAAGTAATTCTACGAAAGAATTCTTCAAAAATTATCTATTGACTGTTCTAAGACTCTCTAACTCTAAAGAAGATGTGAAAGTCTCTCAAATGATGAAACATATGCCTATTTATAGAGAAAACTAGGGTTTGCTCGCATAAGGCATTCTTTTCATGAAGGCCAACGGTGTAGACTCCAAAGGCTACCAGTGTATATTGTAGGCCGGTTACCTTCTATTCTAAATTGCTGTGGTTCAATTCGAGCTTCATTCATCTGCGTAAAACTTTTCTAAATTGACTGTATTTCCACTCTGAATCCTCCATTACTTGAAAATGTTCAAATGAAGATACTTAAGTACCAATTCTTATTGATTTCTATAAAATCAATAATAATTCTATTTAATTTGCACACTAAAATATGAATAAAATATGCCTTTATCATTTGCATATGTCGATATATGCCCAAATCATGACTTGACATGTAGATTGTAAAGTCCATGTAGATATCTATGCCTATGTAGTGTCTTTTATTGCCTATGTGGCACTATTTATTATTATCATTGTTATTATATTATTAATTATTAATATTTAATTATTTCTCTTTAGAGAAAAATTAATTGAGATTTATATTTTTGTTCTCATTTGTAATTTGTAACTTTTATTTGTTGTTTGAGGTTGAGACAAGTACATTTGTATTCTATAGATTTGTAATTAGCTTAGATTCTAGAGAGGCTAGATAGACAAAGTAGAGTGTTGTGAAATTCATGTGTGACAAATGCTTTTAATCTTTTGTGATTTGATTTAGTGGATCAAGTAAAATGGCATTGGTGAAGTAGACTGGGTTCTCAGTAGTGGAGCTGGACGAGAGTAGTAGGCAGAAGGTCGAAGCTCTATAAATTCTCGACTTGATATTCTCCTTCGTTACTCTTTTAATTTGCTTTGTTAATTGTTGTGTGTTGAATTATTAAAATATTATTGTCCACCAATATAAGTTGTTAAGAGGGGTAACTTTATTTCTCTTATATTGAAAAAGTTTTCAAAAAGTTTAAAAATATCAATTCACCCCTCTCTTGATATCTTATATGGGACCAATAACAAACAATCATCAACTGAGTTATGCAAGGTAATATTAATGAACACAAATAGTTTCATTAGGTAATAAATTGACAAGTTTAGGTAGTAAATTACAAATAGTAAGGGAGGTTACAATCCCAAAAAACAAAGTTGTGGACTTTTTTGAATTAGTTGTCCCCATTCATCTCTAACCTCACACATAAATATAAAACACGTGTTGAAGAAACCCTAATATTGTAAGATAGTTTAGTGGTAATAAGAAGGAAGAGAGAGAAAGTACTTGTAATTGTGATTAAGGTTTTTGAGTTGTGGGATTTTATGCATAGGTTGAGAAGGTTTTGTAAGAGATTAAATATATTATAATACGAGACATTTGTAGATAATGATACAATAGTACAAGTTGGGCTAAGCTTTGGAATAGTATGGGCCTAACAATTTGGTGCTTTCATCTATATCCATTGCAACACATACTTGATCATCTACTTAAGCATCAGATATGGAGACAATTATGAATATGTTTTTAGCTATTCAACAACAACAACATCAACATGAATTATCTGTGAACAATTCTATTCAATAACTTACATAAAGATTGTTAAAAACTAAGGTGAATGGGGCTCGATTTGATCACTCATCGCATGATATTGTTCATATTGATCTTGCTTATGAGTTATCATATTCTCAATCATTTGATAGTGTGTTGAAAGGAATTCAACTTGAAGTTGCTAAGTTTTTAAATATGATCCTTTAGGATGAACATTTAGAGTAAAACAATTCTTTAATTTTCATAATATTGATAAAAGACAAAGAATTGTAATTGCATCACTTTCTATGAAGATCAAGCATTATAGTAGCATATGTCCATAACATTTTTCAAGAAGGTATCATGGAAAATTGTTCAAGCGCTTGTTCATCATCGATGTTATTAGTCTAAAAGAGCGATGGAAGCTAGAGTTGTTGTATAGAGTATAGGGTATTGAAGTTGAACTAAGTTATTATTAAGGATGAATTTCCTATTCTAACAATTGATGAATTATATGGTGCATCAATGTTTTCTACATTGAACTTGTCAGGGTATCATTGAATTTAAATGCACGTAAAGAATATTGAGAAGATTGCATTTTGATCTAATGACATGCATTATTAATTTTTAGTAATGCATTTTGGATTGAACAATGTGCTAACCATTTTCCAAGCCATTGTGAATCGAACTTTCCATTCTTGAGGAAGTTTACCATTGTTTTATTTAATGACATCCGAATTCATACTAAGAATGTGGAATATTATGTTTAGCATTTATCTCAAGTATTATAAAATTTACTTGGTAATATTTTTATTTGAAGAAGAGTAAATGCTCTTTTGACAAGGAAACTATAGAATATTTAAGACATATTGTTTTGGTTAAGGGGGTGTCTTTAGATCATTCTAAAGATAAGCAACTTTAGAGTGGCCTTTGATTAAAAATGTTAAGCAACTTAGAGCATTTTTAGGGCTTTTGGATTACTATAGGAGATTTGTAAAAGGGCATGCCTCTATTGCTTCACCATAGATGGATATGCTTTAAAAGGATTGCTTCGGATGAACCCTTATATAAGCCCTTATATTGGCCTTACCTGATTTTTTGTAGAAATTTATTGTGGAGACACTCGCTTTAAGGACAAGTGTAGGTGCAATTCTTTTACAAGATCTTCACCCAATAGCTTATTTTAGTAAGAAACTTCCATCATTTATGCATGTAGCATTTACATATGTTAGAGAACTATATGCTATTGTAGAGGTAGTTAAAGAGCGGAGGCTGTATTTACTTGGTTCACATTTTATCATTTGAATGGATTATAGGAGCCTTATTGAGATTTTAAACCAAACTATTTAATGTCCAACTAGTAGAAATTTTTGTCTAAGCTAATTAGGTATGACTATTCTATGGTGTACAATTGAACTGAAAAATTGGTGTAGAAAGTGTTATTTGACTATTTATAAGATAAGTTTTTATTATTAGATTTCTTTTGATTATATTGTAATTATTGGGTACCATACATTAGATAAAGAATAAGAGCAATAATAAATAAATCTAAATGAATATTACTAGATGTGAGTGAGTATAGTGCAGGTAGAATATAAATCCTTATCTGTAACCTACTTCATAGTGTAACAGTTTTCAAATTTTGGAATAAGATACTACGTTGTACCATCTTAAAACCACGCTAGAACCTTGTTCTCATCGCATTCTTACCCACTTACAATCTTCAACTTAGAGGTTGTTTAGTGAGTGCTTCACAATCTGATCGACCTAGAAGATCGAGGACACTATGAGGGTTTAAGTTGTCTCTGACATTTAGATTCTGAGCTTTAGTCAATATTGTGCATAAAGTATGGGAGTATATATATAGAAGGTGGTTTATCAGAGTCCTAACATGTGGATGGGGATCTTTAGTTTTGGAAGATTTTAGAATAAGGTGGTTATAATTGTCATATGCTCTAGAGAGGCTCCTTACTCTATTGTAAGGTAAACTTCTTATGGAAGTTGCTTTTTGGTCTTCTAAGTCATGCGAATGTGTAATGGGCTTAGAGGTCTCATAGCGAGGCTTGGGTTAAAAGTATGTATAACAAAACTATATCCTATAGAACCTATTGGGTATAGGGTAATATGTGAAATATATAAATTTTTCCTATCTTCTTATAAATTTCAAATCTATGTCATAATAAAAAGCAATCTATCTATAATATTATAAGTTTTTTTTTTTTTATGCAAAATTCATGGAACCTATAACAATACTCGTAGAACATTTAGTAAAACTTGTGATATCAAATATTAACTTTTTCCTATATTCATTATTTCAAATTTATGTGCTATTACATAAAACATGTGAAATTTTTAGTAAATTGGAATGAAAATTATCATTTACTAAAGTTAAAATACTACATATAAATTGGAGATAAAGTTGTATACAATTGTATATCACTTAGGCAATTCTATATTAGCCATGGAAAATAATAAACAACTTTTATAGAATTTAGAAGATAAAACACAGGCAACTAAAAAAATATAAGGTTATTTTTCATTTATTAATATATACTATATTTTTTAATAAATTTCATTGGGTGCTTATAAGGTACTCTAGAATTTGTACTCTATATACCTTAAAGGTAAGGTTTTAGGGTGGATATGGGATACGAAGACATCGTATTGATGCCCTAATAATCACCTCTAATTAGAGCTACCGAGTCTTAAAATTTATAAACTTATATTCTATTGTTAACTCAATTCAATAGGTAAGTATACATATCGTTTACTAGTACGGATGAGTATAGGGTTGTCTCCATTAGGAACGGATACAAGTACTAATACAAATTAATCTCCTATTGTCTAGCAACTCAATTTATCAAGTGATTAAGTACTAAAACATCTAATTTACTAACTCAACTACACTAACCCATAAACAATTTCATATAACAGAATGATTAGAAAAGGCAGTTGACAATTCCACACTTAACATGTAGACTTGTTTCATCACATAACATGATGTCACCCTTGATTTAATCTTAATGATTGTTATTTGTAGGGAATTATTAGTTTATAAGTATTCTTCTCAAAATTACTTACTCCTAGCCCTCATTGTGTCTATTAGAATCTCTTTTAAATTAACAACCAATTTAGAATCGCATTAACATCTTGATATCTTATCAATTTCCCTAGGGAAGCATTAACTTTCCTAATAATATCTCTACTCTTAGGAGTAAGTGTTCCAACAAAATAGATCTAATCAATAGAATTGACTCTTGATATATTTTATCGAAATCTATCCTAAGTTAATGTTGTACACTACACTACACTTAAATTTAATAGGTTCAATTCACCGGAAATAACAAAAATCAGGAAATCACTAATTCATGCACTTGTTCATGCTAAGTTGATGTAGTAAGTCCTAGATTACTACTCATACATGATGAAATGATAGCACATATCAACAAAACTCATAAATAATAAGAAATACAATGTAAGATCAATAGAAGAATAAAACCCTTTTTCAAATCCATTATAGAAATCTTTACAACACATGAACAATGAATTATCGTCGTCTCTTTCGACGAATTCTGGGAAAAGTACGGTACAACACTTAGAGAATGTATTGAAAATGTAAAAAAAATATGATGGGTACAACTTGGATGAACAGATGTGTCTGTGGTTAATGTTTAGAGTAAAAAGGTCTAAGGTGTCTAATGTAATGAATCTGATATAATTTGATGTGATGTTTGAAAATTGTAGGCGTATTTATATTCTTCTCATCAAAAGGTCCGAAACATCATTTCAAGACACCCCTTGGTGTTTAAATCCGTTAAACGCACTAGTTTGTATGAAAAAGTTAAATAGGAATACTCGTATCCACTCCCATCATGCTCGTGATTCGGGGCGTGATCATCTCGAGAAAAGAATCATCTTCACCTAATACGGTCGTGATGTATGAAACTATCGTCTTGTTGCAAACATGCCACCTGCTCATGCTTGTGATAGAGGAAGTGACCATACTTCTGATGTGCTATCAAGATCGTAATTAGTAAGTAGATAACAACTTCACAATTAGTTACACTTGTGATTGAAGGCGTGACTAATGCTGGGCTTTCAAATTGTCTTTGATCACTGCCTCTATCATAGGTGTGATAGATTTGAATCTCATTGTTCTTCTAGAATTTCATCTCCTTGCTATTGAATAATTTGAAATTGATATAGAGTCATCTGAGATTGATATATTATACAATTATGTACTAAGAACTTGAGAAATAAATACAATTATGACTAATTTATTAATAAATAAGCCTAAAATGTATAGAGTAATTTATGCCTATCACCTAACCTACAAGAGTAGGTTTTTTTTTTTTTTTTTTAAATTCATACTTAGAGTCTGCTTCATGACCTTTTAATACCCAAATGAAATGAAATGAAACCTATTCGGTCGATCAAGATACGTGAAGGTACCTTTATGATAGAGTTATCCACTTACCACTTAAAATCATAAGATATAAGATTTAAAAGCTTCAAAATATGAGGGTAAAGTTTATTATATTAACAATTTTATTAATTAATTTTGTATAATGGCAATTTCATTTTAGAATATAAATTTTCAAGTGGGAAAAACTCAACAAATTAATTGATCTTACAAAGTTATTATGCCATTTTGGATGTTACAAATTCTTAAATAAAGTATCAATACCTAAGTTGTAGTTATATATTGGTCACAACATATGGAACTAAATTGACAAAGAGAAATGCATGATTAGTATCATGGATGTGGTGAATGAGTTGTGTTGGTAAGAGAATACTTCAAAATATGGTTTGATGTATTTCTCATTATTCAACCATTTATATTTTGTAGTGTAATTTATTAATAATATTCATGACAAAGCTTTATATCAATCCATGCTTACATCATTTAGATATAAAATTTTAGTTTAATTTTTTCTGAATACTTTATTTTTAATAAATGACCTTTTCTATTTTTAGGGAAAAGAAAATTAATATTACTATTTTTAAAAATAATCCTAAAGATGATGCACCTTAAAAAATAATTTCAAAAATACCATAGATGAATTCAATTTGAACATGCATGAACTAAATTTGAGTTTTAAAAAGCCAAATTCACATAACTAAAATGAAGTCTGCCTTTTCCTTTATTTCCTTAAAATTGACTTTTGAAAAGTCAACTTTATTTGAACAAAGAAAATTAGCTTTTCAATAGCCGACTTTATGTAAATGTTATAAATTGGCTTTTAAAAAGTTGAATTTAGTTCAGATTACTAAATTCCGCTTTCCAAAAGCCAATTATATTAGCAACCTACATCAAATCTACCTATAACTCTCATCCATGCATCTAAACATAATCTCATCTGTCATAACACATAGCTTGAGAATATTTGCACTGCTTTTGAATTACATCTCATCTATACATCCAAACTTTAAAACATCTCCAACTATAGACCTCAATAACGAACATCTCAATATATATATATATATATATATATATATATATACATTTTCCACAAACATGTTTGAAGCAAAATGTGTATATATATGTAGAAAACTTCCATAACTCCTCGACTACACATTTTTTAACCCTTATCAATAGCAATAAAAAAAAAAAGAAAAAAAAATTAGACAAAGAAGTTGCAAACCATAATTTTAATGAGTATCAAAAGTTTCATTAGTTCAATATGCTCAATGTTCATATATTGAGCAAACCATAATTTTGTATATATATATACAAAATCTGTACAAAATGTCTAACGAATACACATAGTGATGCCTAAGATTGTTTTTGCCACTGATGCCTATAAGCACACATCTCCTCCTAAGCGTTCATTTGAGTAGTAGGTTAAGGTTACACAAACTGATCACAATCTACCTAAGTAATTTATGTATTGTCGTAGTTGGTACCTGATGGTCTATGCGTAGGGGTCATATGCATAGGTACAAGAGAGAGGTTGACTTATAAGAGCCACTCACTCGTGTCATTAGCTAGATCTGTAGGTCACCTCTTAAATGGAGTAAGAGGTGTTTGGGTAGGAGCATTGGACCTCTCCCTTATAGTAGGCGTCAATACTTGAATGTAGGTTGTAAACGAGACTCATAGGGTAAGGAGTGTTGGAGATGTTTCATCTTAATACTAACATCTCAAACTCTCTTGAAATCTATAATATACCCAAACTGCTCACATATCATTGCTTCAACATGTTTTATCTCAAATATTCGGTGATTCTTGTACCTCCATAATGACATATCGAGACAAGGTGGTGGAGTCTATTGATAGTGATTTGCCTAAAAAGGTTAGGATCGACTTAGACTAGGTGGTGTTAGACTTGTCTATTTGTTCATTCTCTCCTTTCACTCCACTTTTGACCTCCTCTTAGCCACTCTTGATGTGTTGACTAGCTCGAGAAAGTTGATGAACCATATATGTTTAAACTAGATAGAACAACCTGACCAAAGCAGGTTGGATTAGCCTTGACTAGCTCGAGATAACTACCTACAGCTTAGCTTTTGACTCGATTAGTCCCAGAGGATTTGAATTTAGACATATGGTGTAAATAGTTAGGCTCCTTACTTAAATAACTACCCATCAATCGCTATTACATCAACCACATCCTCTAATTTTGGGAAGGGGTCCTAAATTTGAACTTAAGGCATGTGCTAGATTTTGGAGGCAATTGTTACCAAATTCATATATGCTTTAAGGTATAAGTAGAGCTCGGAATGTGACAAGTAGCTTCTTCTAGATACTTTATGCTCTCTAAAGCTTTTATTCTTATCTCAAATCCCTTAGTCTAACATAGGCATTAGAGTGGCTATGCCAGAGTTGCCCTAGCACCCCTTATAGCCTTACTTTCTTTTCATTTTGTAGAATAACTTCAAGCAAAGTGTCAAATTTCCCAAATACCAATTTTGAGTATCAACAATTTGGCACTATCTATTCCTAAATTACTTGTGGCTAGGATGAAATATAAAGATAATGACACTCTAGAGGGGAGTAGGGCCCTTCGAACAAATCAGGAGGAACAATTACCATAGTAGCGTACCCCTAAGGTGTGCTAAGTTAAAGTTCACAATCAGACATCTTTGCATCAAGAATAAGAGGGTGGTGGTTTGCACATAGCATAGTTGGAAGCCTTGTGTGCTAAAATTTCTAAAGAACTCGAGGAGGTTCAAGCCAACAATAAAGAGTTGCTATAGAGGATTAATGAAAGGGATGCTGCCATTTCTTCCACTTCCTCTATGTAGTAGGTTAGTCGAGAGACTAACCCATTTGCACAAGAAGAGGCATTATGGCAACTTCGAGGAAAGGCTCTTATGGTGGATGAGATCGACCTATAATAAAGGCAGGAGCTACGATAAGAGAAAAATTGTCAACAAACCCCGCTTCATGCTTAAATTGCACCACATGTGCAAATGCTTATAGATGGAAGTATCAAGCATCTAACTGCTCGTGTGCTGTAAAGAGTAATAGCAAACATGAGTTTATAGGATCTAGAGGGTTACATCAAGAAATTGACCATGGAAGGGGCTTCTAAGAAGGAAATTGATATGAAGGGTAGAAAGGCAAGCCCTTTTATTCAAAGCATTGTAGATGAGGTCCTTCCATTGAGTGTTCAACTACCTCAGTTTGACAATATGATGAAAGAAAGGACCCAAACAATCATTTGAACACATTTCGAATGTTAAAGGAACTATATGGCTTGTTTGACGCAATTGCTTGCAAGGTCTTCCCTTCCACTTTGAGAAAGTCAGCCAGTAACTAGGTTAACTCATTGAAAATAGCCTCCGTCTCTTCCTTTGATTGGTTGGTTGATGAGTTTCGCCAATATTTCTTAGCTAGTAAACCTTTGACTAAAGATTCTACACTTTTCACCTAGATTAGATAGAAACTTAGGGAGTTGATGAGGGATTATGTCTACAGCTTTAACTAGTTGTTGATTGAAATCACTAACTATGACAAGAGTGTGGCACTTCATGCTATCTGTAGAGGAGTTAGGAAGGATTCGGAATTCTTTAAGTCCCTTGTTGAGCATCCTTTAACCTCTTTGGATGACTTTACTAGAAGGACAAAGAAGTTCATTCATCGAGAGGATCAAATGCAAGCCAGAAGAGATCTTGAGAAAGACAAGTATGAAAGGAGATCGAACAAGGATAAGGGATTTGTGAAAGATCAGTTTGGAAAGAAATTTGATATTAGTAGTAAGTTAAGTTGACGTTTAAGAGATTGGAAAAGACCAATTCTGACCTTTGTTGAGCATACCCCCTTAATTGACCTATATTGAATATTTTAATGGAGGTGCATAATAAGGGTTTTTTGGCTTGGCGCAAGAAAAAAAAAATAATAATCCTATAAGAAAGAACTCTAACAAATATTGCGATTTTCATGGAGATTGAGGTCATAATATAGATGACTGTATGCATCTAAAGAATGCACTTGAGGAAGCTATCTAAAAGGGTTATTTGAGGAAGTTCGTAGTGGATAGAGAGGAGCACATTGAGTGACCTACTCAAAGGAGGAGGATTGAGAAGTAAACTTGGAATGTAGAGGCCAGACTAAATATTTAAGATCTAGTGGTGTAAGATAATGAGAGGGGAGACAACTAAGCTCCTAGAGGTATTATTAATGTGATTCTCGATGGATTGATAGGAGAGAATGCTTTGTCCATAGCAAGTTTGTTTGATGTACAAGGGTATCAGGTATTGAATTTGAGGGGGAAGAGACATAGAATTTATAGCATAATTGTTTTTTTAGAAAAGGATATGCAAGGAGTTCAGTTCTCTCATGACGATGCGTTGCTCATTATGACTGGGGTAGCAGATTTTGAGGTCAGAAAAGTGATGGTTAATATAGAGAGCTTGACCAACATTATTTTCAAGCACACATTTGATCAAATGTGACCTAAGGTTGAAAATGTTAGGATGTAGCTGTACAAGTACAATCTGTATGGATTCAACAATCTACTTATGAAAATGAAAGGTGTGGTTACCTTATCCTTATAGATTGGGGACTATGACAATGTGATGAGGAAGGAAATTGACTTTGTGATGGTAGATTGCCCTTTGCCTTACAACGGCATAATGGACCGACCTTCCATCAACACTTTCAAAATGGTGGTATCAATCTCCCATCAAAAACCGAAGTTTCCAACTCCTATTGGGGTGGGAACATGTTACGGGGACTAGCAATTAATCCAAGTTTTGTACATAAAGACTCTAAAGAGAGATCGGGTCTACAACATTGAGTAAGGCATAAGCAACTGCTTGCAGGCAAGAGGAGAACGCACAGAGGAAATGTTGACAATTTAGTTGAGTAACAATATCGAACATGTTACAAAGGTTAGAGCTAATATGCCAGTCGACCTAGGAATGTGTAATACATTTCCTCCAAGCTAACAAAGATATCTTTGCCTTGTCTCCTTTAGATATGCTTAGAATCCTTGAGGAGTTAATCACCTACAAGTTGAACATGGACCTGATTGTAAGGGTCGTATAACAAAAGAAAGGACATTTTGCTCCGAAGAGGCAGGCAGCTATAGAGGAAGAATTCAAAAGCTCTTAAAAGCAGGTTTTATCAGGGAAGAGCCTTATCCTACTTAGCTCACTAATTATGTTTTGGTTGAAAAAGTGAATGGAAAGTGGAGGACGTGCATCAATTTCATCGACCTAAACAAAGTATGTCCAAAGGATTGTTTCCTTCTACTTTGAATAGATTAGATAGCCGATTTGACTTCAGGACATGCCATATTAAGCTTCATGGACACTTTTTCTAAGTACAATTATGTAAAGATGCATCCCTTTGACCATGTACATGCTTCCTTCATTATGAATTTTGACTTATTACTATAAGGTTATGTCGTTCAATCTAAAGATCGGGGCTGCCATGTACCAGAGTTGGTTACAAAGATGTTCAAACCTCAAATACATAAAAGATTAAGGTTTATGTAGAAGATATGATAGTCAAAAGTAAGATGAATGAGGACCACCTCGCCGACCTTTAGGAGACCTTCGATACACTGAAGATGCATAATATGAAATTGAATCTATATAAGTATGTGTTCAATGCATCTTCAAGGAAGTTTTTGGGTTTTATGGTGACACATCGAGGGTTTGAGGCCAACCTTAAGAAGATTTAGGTTATACTGGACATGGAGTCATTGTAGCCATCAAGGAGGTCTTGAGTTTAACAGATCATATAGTAACATTAAACAAGTTCATTTTTAAGAGTGCTGAAAAGTGTTAATATTTTTTTTAGTTGTAAGAAATCCATTTGAATTCTGATAGACTAAAGATTGTGAGAAGGCCTTTAATGCCTTAAAGCCTATCAAAGGAGAAACTCTTTACTTATATTTGTTGATAAGTGACCGAGCTCTTTCTTTAAATATTGGTATGAGTGGAAGGACGGATGCATAGGCCAGTATACTATTAAGCCATGTTTTGCAAGGTCTGGAGTGGAGGTATACTAAATTGGAGAAGTTTATTTTAGCTATCATTGTGGCTGCTAGGAAACTCCAACCTTATTTCAAAGCTCACCAGGTTATGGTTTTAACTAATCAACCACTGAAGCAAGCTTTACACAGGCTTGATGCCTTAGGGCGAATGGTGAAATACACCTTGCAACTTAGTGCTTTTGGGATACAATACCAACCTAGAGAGGCATACAATGCTTAGATCTTAATTGACTTTATAGTGGATTTCATTGGGATTGAGAGAACTGTTGCAAAGAATGAGTAGTCGACTTGGAAGTTGTATGCTTAATCGTTGGCAGGCAAATGCACTTGATAAAATTATAGTATAGCTAAAAAAAACAGGAGTCCAAGTGTCAATTTCATAGGGAACTAGTGTGTGAGAACTTGATTACTAGCAATTTCCTAAAATATCCAATTATCTAACTTATTAATATAGAATACATTGTGATTGATTATGAAAAGAGAATATGAATTTATAACATAAGAAAAATAAAACAAACAAGAACAAGTAAAGTAATAAAACTAATTAAAATAAAGAAGACATAATCCTTAATGAATCTTTATTATTTACTCTCTAATTCCATGTAACCTTTTAATCTCAATTATTCTTTAGACTGTGAAGATTTTCAATCCTATTTCTATAGAAATCAAATTCTAAATTAGCCATACTCGCGTCTCTGACGAATTTCTAACCTTAAGACCCTCTCTACTCTCATCGTTGCTAAATAGAGCATCTCAAGATTGCATGAAGTACATGGATTTAGCTATTAGGTTTTCCTAATTCGGAGAGATCCAATACATAATCTCTTAGCGCATTGAAACTCTTATAATTACGCTTGTTTGTTTAATGCAGCTTTGTGACTCTACTATAAACTCAGAGACCCAATTTGTAACCATGGTAAATATTAAAGGAAGACAATATGTTCGGCATAATCAAATCATCAAAGAATAATATCATAGAAATAAAGAGTAATTGTTGCAAGAAGGAACTAGATTTTGATAATATTCACTATAAACAAATTAAAAGAGCAATAACACAATAAAAGAGAAACTAAAATTAAATTCAAAGACCCTCACAATATTCTAGACTACAACTTACCCAAGGGAGCCTTCTTTGAATACTTTAACCTAAGGATCTATTTATAGAGATTTGGGTTAGGTTTACAAAGAAAGACTTGACAAAATAAAAGATTTTATGAATATTGTGTGATCAGAAATAGAATATTTGCTTTAACAATAAAAAAAATTTGCTTATCAAGGGACGACTACATCCTAGGTATATGGCTGTGGTGGTTGGCTATGTACTTACTCTTTACGCGAAATCTCAAAATTGGAAGAAATTAAGTTGATGAGAGAAATACGATTGGGGACTATGGTCATGGTCCTTCCTAGACTTCTTTTCTTGCTTGATTCTTGTCTAGATTTTCTTCGCTTCGTTCTAAGATTAGTGATTTTGCTCCAAATTACCCAAAAAATGACTAAAAATCTTTAAAACTTCATGAAGTGCTCCAAAGTCTTGAAAAATGAAATTTAAACTAATTAAGCACAAAATAACACAAAATTAACTTGATTAAAGTCTAAAATAGTGCAAAAGAAACGTAGAAAATATATGCTATTTTTGCATCATCGAATACACCCACATTTAAGTTTTTGCTCATCCTCAAGCAAAACAAAGAAAATGTTTAAAGAACAAGATAAATACTTTTAATTTTAGAAAAGTACACCCTTGGAATTGTAGATGCCTAGCAAAAAGTTTTTTTTTTTTTCAAAACCACCCTTATTCCTTAACTTTCTAATGAATTTATGACACTTAGATAATAGCAAATTGAAACTTATTGAATTTATGTGATCAATTTAGAGAATTCAGAGTTAATCACAACACTTAAGAAAAAATTGTTAGGATTTTCTCTAACTTGGTTTTGATGATAACAAAAAAGACTATATGATGTTATGTATGTTAGTTAAGTGTTGCAGGAAAAAGATCAGTAGAACCTTTAATAAAAGGATATGCATATGAGAACAATATGCATGTAGAAGGTTTAGTAGATGTTTCAAGTAATTGTATGAACAACGAATGATACTAGTAGAAGCTTAAGTAGAAGGTTAGCATTACTGGATAAAAGAGCAGTAAAATATTAGTAGAAGGTTGAGTTAGTGGAATGCTAAATTGGTTTAGTAGAAGGTTAACTCCAAAAGCGAGTGAACCATCTAATTGGCATGGAACTAGTTTTCTTATAGAAGCTTGAATAGAAGGTTAATCAGTTTGAGAAGACCTTGCTCCACTGGTTAATTACATTTGGAAAATATAATTAACTCATTCCACTTAAGTAAGAATCATATATCTGGGGATAAGCAAAGATCACAATTGATATTCAAACTAATCATATATTGCATATAATGATGGGTTGTTGAACAGATTGTGGCTAAAGCTAAAGCTAAACCAATCTAATTTCTATAATGGCTTGAAACAAATTAAGAAAAGATTTGAATTGTGCTAAAATCTAGGAGAATATCGTGTATTCGACCATTGAAGAATAAAGATATAAATAAATCGTCATTCAAACTAGAAATAGATGAAAAAAAGGAGAATCATACTTAATCTACACGTTTGCAAGTTCTGGTACAAAAGTTTAGAAGATTCATATTTTTGTCTTCGAATTTCTATTTTCTTTAAATGGAGTTTCGTTGACATTGTATTTTTGAAAGAAATTGATTATACTGTAGC
The DNA here is from genome assembly GCA_024138015.1 of Lumnitzera littorea. Classification (NCBI taxonomy): domain Eukaryota; kingdom Viridiplantae; phylum Streptophyta; class Magnoliopsida; order Myrtales; family Combretaceae; genus Lumnitzera; species Lumnitzera littorea. The sequence goes on along the minus strand of JAMXBB010000009.1, from coordinate 89,521,673 downwards.
TTGTGTTTAGTCTAGTTGGAGGCTAGTGAGATAGGATAATTGCTTGTAATGGTTAAGGTGACCTAGCTGTGTAATCTCTTTTAAAAGTTAATTGAATTGATTTAGTGGAATGACTAGTGAAGACGATTAGATCCCCAACGGTGGAGCTAGAAGGGAGAATTGATGCACAAGGTAGAACCTCTATAAAATCCTGTGCCTGATCTTCTTATCTTATCTCTTTTATTTATTGTTTTATTATTGTTTAAGTTCGGTTGTTAATCTATTTTTGCTCTTGACAAATCTTGAGGGGTTTTATAGGACCAACAAAAACTAAACTAGGGATCATAACAAATATAAATTAATCAAGAAAAAGTCATAAGGATTTCTTTCGCTTTGAATCAAGAGGAGTGAAATCTTTCTAAATTATTTTTGACTTGAAAAATTAGATTGGATGCATGTTACATCAATTCATCCTTTGATTGTTCCTTTACTTCTCTTAGTTTTCGTTAGGAGGCTTATTAATTTAATTTAATTTCCTTTATTGAAGCTTCATTAGCATTGAGAAAGTACCATGCTCTTTTGAGAGATCGAGGTCGATCTTTACTAACTTAGCTCTTTTAATTACTTAAGTGGTTATCAATAGGAAAGCACCTTACTCTTTTGAAGGACCAAGGTTGATCCTTAAAAAATTTAATTAATTTCACTTTTTTTGATTAGTAGTAGGAAAGAGTCTTGCTTTTTTGAAGGATCAAGATTGATCCATACCAATCCTTAGCAATTTAACTTTAGCTTCAATTCAACTATTTAATTTATACCTCCAACCACTTTGATTTTTCAAAGGACTTTCAAAGGGTAAATTTCCTTTGTTTACCTAACTTAAAATTTTGAAAACGAAGGATAGATAATTGTCCTCTAAAATTAAGCTTAGAAATCAAAATGACTAGACCTTAACCTATTTATATCTATCTTAATCTCAAGTTTAAGTCTAAGCTTAAGAGAAGAGTAACTCTGAACTTTAAAGATTTAATAACTCAAATTTAGCAAAGTATTCTAAATTCATAAATGAATGGATAGATTTAAAAAAAAAAATTATGCTTGTTTAATTATATGGGGAATCACAAGTTTCTAAAATTTTAACAAAATCTTAAGTGAGTAAAACAATAGTATATATAATCTAATCTTCCCCCAACACTTAAGGTGTACATTATCTCTAATGTACATATTAATAATATAATGCAAAAATTCAGGTGGGAGAAAAATAAAGACAAAAGAATTGGGAATTCTCTAATTTAGGCATTGATCTTGAAAATTGTGAAGTTTGAATCTGAGTTCCTTTGACTAATTCAGCATATGAAGTTCTCTTTATTTAAAAAATGAGCTAACTAGGAAAAGAAAAGAAAAAGTTAAACTAAACAAAATAAAACTAAAACTACCACTAATATTAATTCAAGTATCGAATGTTGGTCTCCTGTAGAATTTAAAAACATATGCAAAATAGAAACAAGTATCTTGGAAAAGAAAAAACAACAATATGTAAGTTATTATAGTAATCTAAAATAAGAACATCAAACCAAGTGTTTGTGAAAACAAGAGAATGAATTTTAAAATTGATAGAAAGAATAATTCATGTGATATAAACAACATCTAATTTAAGAGACTTCATAAAGCTTAATCATCATCCCTAATTAATTGCTAGTTTACATCACTAAGCAATATACGCAATGATTAAATTACAAGAAGATTTATATCGTTTAATGCCAATTTCACTAAAGTCATGAATTAATGTATCCATAAGGTTGCCTAAATCCTAGTTGCATGATCTTATTGACAAAAATTATTAGCATATAATATATACAAATTTCTCATTTTTTTTTTTTGGGCTTAATAAAAGAGACTCTTGAAACAGCATAATATCATATAATACCAATTTCTCAAAAATGAATTCATGAAATTAAAAGGTTAGTGAGATGTTAATTTTCTATCTTTAAATTAACCTATAATTTCATAATCCCAATTAAATGTAAATATTAGTATTAAACAATTTAAACTTGTTAATCATAATTTGATTATGCAATTACTAACACCAATTTTCCTATATGGGCTAAAAGAAATCCATGTTAAAAATTTCTAGAAATTTATGTTAAACAATCTCTAAAAATTCATGTTTTTAGAAATCTACGGATTCTTGTTAACAATTTCTAAAAATTCATAGATTCACTAATTACACAAATATTTTAGTGCCACTAAGTTTTGATAATTTCAACATAGCATCAACCATGAATTTCTTCACTTTCTCATCTTTTCCTCACACTTTCCCATTACTTCCTTTACTTTCTACTTTCTCACTCTTTCCCATTCATTAGCCTTAACAAACATGTATTCCTCATGGAGTGTTTAACAAGCAACACATAGCAAACATACTTCATGACATCAACATTGTTACATCGCTTTTAAAAATCAAGTTTCAAACACATGCATACAAAAACAAAACCTTAATAAAAAATCACAAATTTAGACCAATCTAATCACAGACCTAACAAAATAATTAAGGAAAGATGAAGTACATACCTCAATTTTATAGTGTGTGGTATTGGATTGTGAGTTTTTGTAATGTTTCGGGGTATTGTAAGAGAGAGAAATGGAGTAGAAGGGGCCTATAGAGAGAGAAAGGGGGTTTGAGAATGGAAGAAGATTGTTTTTCTCGTGATCATTTAAGTTTACAAGCCTACGAGCACAGTCTACGGCCGTAGTCTATGTTTTATTTTATTTTCACTTAGAGCAACCATAGGCGTGGTCCTTGCTCATGGACCTCTTGTCCATGTTTTCGAGCAACTCTTTGTGAAGCCTTTTTATGAGAGGAACACATGTCAAGTCCATAAGTGTGGGCCTTGGCTATGTCTTCTCTAGTGTAGGCCCTATAATTAGACGTTTTGGGTTTGTTACATAAAATTTAAGGTGATCGCTTAAGTTGTCTGATTGAACTTAAATTTTACAACGGAACTAGGAATATTAGAAAAAGTGACCTCATGAGTTTGGATTTAAAAAAATAAAATAATATATATTTAAGTTATATGTATATTATCTGTTATTTATTGAAAATGCATAAAATAAGTTTCAATAATTAACGGGTTGTTAAAGATAAAATATATACACACTAAAAATCATAAAATAACTTAAATAATATTTAGGAGTATTTATTTATATTATATATGCATTTATGGGTAGGCATAATGTGAGTCCCATAATTTTACGTAGTAGCTTTGAGTAGATAATTTAGTGCGTTAGTTAAACTAACCTGATCAATCTCTAAATTTACGAGTAGGCTTGAGACATTAGTAGAAGATACCTCATGGATTCAAATTCGAAAAATATAATAAAATAAAAATAATATAGATAAAATAGTGTAATTTAACTATATACGTATTATTTATTGTAAATGCATAAAATATGTTCTGTTAATTTGTAAACTTATAGAGATAAATAATATATGTAATACAATTATTATGAGGTATAAAATAACATGTATAATATATGTGTATGTGTCGTGTATAATTTTCAAGTATATGCATACACCTATAATTAATTAAAATACCATAATAATAGCATTTTAAGCTAAAATGAGTAAGGAAAATTATAATAAATTAATTAAAAACCATAAAAAATCCATGGGTAGCTAGGATTAAGTGAGATGGGTGTGTGGAGTATTATAGGACATGTGTTTAGGAATTATACGAAGTAATCATGCAATTTAAGTATAGTTTTAGGAGAATAATGTATGAGGAGAGAGAAAGAAAAATTCATTCTCCATCAACTAAATTTTGAAAAATAAAAAACTTCTCTCTATAAAATCATACACATAAATTAGGATATAGGAAAAATTTGGGTGAGTTAAATTAATCAAAAAGGAAAATCAAGGAAAAATTTAAAAATCAATGTATGATTTAAGCACATGGTGGTTCATGAACTTGGAGAGTTTCTAGGAACTAGCCACCACCACCAGGCAACAGTAGATACAAAGCCTAGCTTTGCCAACAAGGAGGTGGTCAACAGTGGTCACTAAATGGCTAATTCCGGTGAGGTTATTTTTCAATTTGATTTTAAAAAAAATTAGTAAAAAATATAAGAATCGTCCATAAAATTATATAAAAAATTATTCCTACATATTTTCATGTATAAAATCTAAAAATATTCTTTTTGTAAAAATTTAGTAGTTGTAATATAAGTCCTTAGGAAATCGACGAAATTGAGTATTTTTTGATATTGAAATAAATAGGTTTAACGACGTACTTTTATCTTTTAAATTTTTTTCTAAACTACCCTATATTAATATTGACATGCTATGAAGAAATTTTTTGTAAAACTATTTTCTAAATTTTTATTTGATTTTTGAGCCCTAAACTATGTTTAAAATAGTGATTTTAGTGGAAAATGACCTATTTCTCCTAATGATCTCACTTAAATTCTGAGCTCTATTGGTTATCAATGTATTTTGTGGTATATGAGTGCTGTTGGAAGGGGTTCTATTAAGAGAAGTTAACAAAATCAAGTATATACCAATTATATGAATAATTTGGTGGTATGGGAATTGGAGAAATTGGTGAATGATGATGTGTTACACTAGGAATTTCGATGTAATAAAGCCGAGAATTATGGATTGGAGTGTTACTTTGGTTAGTCTTAAGTGGAGTTAGAAGAAAATGGACCAATAAATTGATTATAAGGGAATTGAATGAAGGTAGAGGATGACTCAAAGGAAAATGAGGACAAAGGTTCTATTCAATATTCACTCAAAGGCTAAATCAGAGGCAAGAGTATGAGTGTATGGTGAAACAGGGGAATCTTAGAGGCTAAGTTAGAAGGAGTATTTTTAGGAACTCTAAAGTTGTTTGTCTCAAAGGAAAATTCCTTGAAATTATAAAGTTGACTAAACTCAGATGATAGCTTAGAGGATTCTGTTAGGAAATCTAAATTCTAGTAAATGCAACAACTTAGTTAGAAGGTAACTCAAAGTAATGTTTGAAGTAATTATAGATATGTAAACACTCAAAATTTGTATCAAAGGGTACGCATTGAAGAATCTAAGATACTCATCAAATTCAGAGATTAACTCAGAGGTTGAATCTACTATGAACTTCAATGCCCATAAGGTTCAGAGGGTAACTTAGAGAACATTTTGCTTGAAAATCTAAAATTGAGTAGAGTTTACGATTGGTTTACAAGATGCCTTATAAGGTACTTGATGTGAAATACATGAGTATGAGCTCTCAGAAGTTGCCTCAAAAGATAATCCGTAGGACATCTTAGGTGTTTATTAAACTCAGATAATGATTTGGAGGTCTAACTTATTAAGCCCTTAACCCTAATATGGCTTAGGGAATAACTTAGAAGCTTCCAATTTAAAGACCTTAAGGGTGACTTAACTCAAAACTTAGCTAAAAAGGTGTTTATTGAAAATCTTAGGGATTTACCAATGCTAGAGATTGAAGCAGAAGTTAAATCTACGGTAAACTTCAATGCTTAAGTAGTGTAGAGGATATAAACTTAAAAAACATGTTAACTTAGGAGATAGCTTAGAAGGTAACAGAAACTTATAGCACTACTCTAAGCTTTCAATACTTAGGGCATAGGCTAATAAACCAACGACTAACTAACCTAATTCTTATATGAACGAGTAAATTAGCAATATTTCATAAGTTATATGCAGAATAAAGTATTAAATCTAGATAAATATCAAGGGATTACCTACAAGAACAAGTGAACAACCATGTTAGTGAGCAACTAAGTTCCAGGTAAGTGAGATCGGTGTTTTATTGCACTTTGAAGTATTATTTAAAAATACTTAGAGACCTTAGTATATGTCTTGTTTGTGGTTGTAAGTTAGTTGTATGTACTTATGCAACATGTGCGCTTGAATATGATTTGTGCTATTTTGAGTGCTAGACTTATGTATCGATTGTTTCATGATATTACTTACTTTAGATTGTTTAAAATTGCTTGATTACCTTAAAAGCAATCTAACACAAACTTAACTTAATTACTAATCAGACTTGCATCATAACCCACTAAGGGAAACCATTAGGATTCTTAGGCTAAACATGGACTCTTTAATGAGGATAGCAGAAATGGTTCATTTCTTACCCTTAGTTGAACTAAATGACAGGAGAGTAGATTGTGGTAAGGTTGGAGTTTGTGGTTTGAAGTGAAGTTTTAAGCAAAGCATGTTTCTCCATTGTATATGATAGGGATTAAGGACTGATCATGTACTCTTGAGCTTGAGGGCTTTCTCAGATGGTTCATCGAGTTGTTTGAGGTGAGTTAAGTACCGAGGAGCAATATATGCTCTAGTCTGATTTGCTAAGCTACTTTGCTCTCCTTACCATCCAGGAGGCTATCGAGGTGATTAGCCGACATACTGAGCCGACCCTTCTGCAACATGCCAATCTAAACACCAAATCTGGGTGTAGCCATCTCCGCAGTGTTGAGGTTAAGCTAACGATTGTTAGAACCTGACCATTTGAGGCCGATCCCGAATGTAAGTCATCCTTGAACCAACCCCTGTCTAGTCCAACAATTAAAACTGCCGAGCTACCGATGCCGATTAGACCTGATCAAGGCCTACCCCTGCATGACTTGTGGCATTATTGGGACTACAAAATGAGTAGAATTACATACGTATGTTGTCCTTTTCTGACATTCGTACTGTCCTTTCTAACAGTGAATATTCTTTTTGTACTATTTCATGTTTTCGTTGTAAATTATTATCCTTTCTTAGCAATTAGGGATCCATTTATGCAATTTTCTGTAATTTAGGACTTACCTTAATTGGGTACTATAAATGCTCACATAATGTTATTACCCCAACATCATATGGAGAATACACTGAACTTTTACTCCCTCTTAAGTTAAGTGTTCTTCTGCTTACTCTTGAGCTACTCTCATTTAGCCTATTGAGTGTGGATTAATGGCGAGTGACCTTTGGCCATACTTGTACATCATATCAAGTATGACCTGAGCTCATGTGAGGCGTTGGTGTATTATATTTATCGTCGTTGCATGGGAAACCCTGCTCACCCTTATCTATCATTTACTATTTGAGCCATTTTGTGCCCTGAATCCAATCTTTGGTTACACGTGATATTAGGCCCATATGTTCATCAACAAAATCCATATCATCTTGGTATCAAAGCTTGGCTACGTTCGAAGTTAGATTTTGCTATTGTGTTCTTTAAGTGTAACAATCAATGTTAGATTCGAGCATTCAAGGAGCTTTGGGAAACTAAGGAAATGGTACTCGACATGGCCAAGGGCAAGAAGGAAGCTTCACACCTCAATCAGTGGGTGATCGCTTAGATAGGCTTACTGACTTGGTAGCTAGTTTGGTGAATGTTATCCGAGAAGATAGGCAATGAGCTAGGAATATCCCCATTAGAGAACGTGAGCAATAAGAGCGAGGTAATGGTCAGTTTAGCTGAGTTAATGCCTCAGCTTAACCACCCTGAGTCGAAGGAGTTGGTAAGGATACTAGATGAAAGCTAGCACTTAAAGAGATTAAGGAAGAAACGGAAGGAGACAACGAAGCAGAGGAGATGTACGAGCCCCTAAAGTCGAAGGATTGAGAATGTGTATCTTGAGTTTTTTGGAAGTGGTGATGTTGAAGACTACTTAGATTGGGTAGATAAGATCAAAAAGTAGTTTGAATACTACGAAGTCCCCAATAATGCAAAGGTTAGACTTGCAGTGTTGGAGTTCACCAGTTATGCCGCCTTATGGTGGAAGAACTTGTAAGCCATCGGAAGAAGGGAAGGAGAACGGGAGATTAGGAGTTGGGATGAAACGAAGAGGGTTATGCAAAGAAGGTTTGTACCGAGCTATTATCTACAGGATGCCTTCAAAAGACTATAAGAACTAAGATAAGGAGGATTGAGTGTAGACACTTATGTTAAGGAGTTCTAAATGTTAATGATCCAATGTAAAGTCATAGAGCTAGGAGACCAAACTATATCTCAATTCATTAGTGGATTAAAATATGAGATTGGGGATGTCTTCGAAGCCTTAGATATTTGAACGCTTGATGATGTAATCCGAGTCGCCTAGAGAATAAAAAGGCGTCGAATAGGAAGATTTCGACCCCCTATTGGCTAACCAGGTAGCAATCGAACTGTTTTGAGCAAACTAGTGAGAACGAAACTAAGTAAGATTGTTGAGACTTGACTCGTTTTGACGACTCAAGCTAAGGAGAAGGAATCGTCGAGGAAGTTTGAGAAGGGCCAGAATTTAGGAAGGAAGATAAGTGAGATCAAGTGTTTTAAATGCCAAGGATTTGGACACATGGCCGCTTGGTATCCGAACAGGTGAACAATGGTGATCTGACATAAGGTGTTGATTATTGAGGTCGACAGTACTAATGAAGAAGTAGAGGAGCTAAAAGAGGACCGATAGACTGAGCTATTTGAGGAGGAAGTTATGTACAGTGAGGAAGACAACTTTCTACTGACCACTTTAGTATTGAGGAGGATGATTAGCGTCAACCCCGTACCCGAAGATGAACAAAAGGAAAATCTTTTTCATATTGGATGTAAGGTGAATGAGTCATTATGAGCCTTGATGGTTGATAGTGGGAGTTGCACTAATGCAACCTTAGCATTTATGGTTTAATAGTTGAAATTACCAATTATGCCTTACCTAAAACCATATAAGCTTCATTAGCTCAATGATAAGGGAACCTTATAGGTGAATAAGTAAGTATCTGTGCCAATCTGCATCAGCAAATATTGAGATGAAGTACTCTGTGATGTGTTGGCCATGAGCGCATCCTACATTCTATTTGGATGACCATGGATGTTTGATTGAGCGGTTATGTATGACAGAAGGAGGAATGTATGTTTTATGGAGCATGAAGGCAGGAGGATGAAATAGAGTCTTATGACTGTTGAACAAGTAAAAGTCATGCAGTCTCAACTTAGTTAAACCTTAAAGAAAGAGACTTTAGTATTGACTCGAGTCGAAATGAAGAGAGAGATGGAGCTCGAGGGATTGACTTATCTGTTAGTTTGAAGAATTCTAGAGTTGTGACCTAAGGAGGAGGAACTGTCTACTGAAGTAAAAATATCACTAGAGGAGTTTGCCAACCTGTTCCCAAATGAGCTACCGGTAGGTTTACCTCCCATTTGAGGTGTAAGCATGCGATTGACCTGCAACCAGGAGCTATATTGTCAAATAAGCTTGCCTACAGGTTAAATCCTGAACAGGCCACCTAATTGTAGAAGCAAGTAGATGAGCTAATGAAGGAGTATGTGTGCCAGTCCCTTACCCCCAATGCCATGCCGGACTTGTTAGTGCCAAAGAAAGATAATTCTTAAAGGATGTACGTAGATAGTGGAGCGATCAATTCAATCACCATTACGTATAGGTATCCCATAGCTAGGCTTGATGACATGCTAAACGAATTAAGCGGAGTAAGAATGTTCTCTAAGATCGGCCTTAAATCTGGATACCGTTAGATTCGAATGTGTGAGGGTGATGAGTAGAAGACTACATTCAAGACACGACATGGTTTATATGAATGACTTGTAATGCCATTTGGACTTTCTAATGTGCTAAGTACGTTTATGCGCCCGATGAATCATGTGCTTTGAGAATTTATAGGGAGGTTTATTGTAGTCTATTTTGATGACATTATGGTATATAGCCCTAATTTAGAGATTCACAAGGAGTATCTTCAAAGAGTCTTTGCAAAACTCCAAGCTGAACAACTTTACATTAACCTGAAGAAATACGATTTTTGCCAACTCAAGATGATCATCCGAGTCAATGATGAGAAGACAAGGGCGATCATAGAATGGCCTGAGCTAACCTGTTTTGGCAATGTGAGAAGTTTCCATGGCCTGACATCATTTTATTGCAGATTCATAAAGAATTTTTGTATGATTGTAGCCCTACTTACTGAGCTCTCAAAGAAAAATGTTGAATTTAGATGGGGTGAGAAGAAGTAGAGGAGTTTTGAGGAGGTGAAGGAAAGGCTAACTACAGCTCCTGTCTTAGCTTTGCCGGGCTTTAACATAGTGTTTGAAGTAGAGTATGATGCATCCGGACTAGGCATAGGTGTTGTGCTAATGTAAGAAGGCTAACCTATTACTTACTTCAGTGAGAAACTTTGAAGAGCTACACTTAACTATTCTATTTATGACAAGGAGTTCTACTCCTTAACTCCTTAATCCGAGCCCTAATGGTATGGTAATACTATTTGTTGCCCAAGGAATTTGTGATCTATCATGAATCCTTGAGATATCTAAAGAGTCAACCAAAGTTGTCTTGGAGACAAGCCAAGTGGGTCGAGTTCATGGAGGGTTTTTCTTATGTCATAAAATATAAGAATGGAAGAAATAATGTAATGGTCGATGACTTATCAAGATGACATACCCTCCTAATTGAGCTGCAAACAAGGTTACTTAGTTTTTCAACCATAAAGAATATTTATGTTGTGGATCTACATTTTGGTCTTTTCTACATTTGGTGTGAGGAAGGACGGACATTGCATGACTATCATAGGGAAGACAAATACTTATTTAGGGAGGGGGGGCAATGTATCCCGACCTGTTCCACTAGAGAATTCCTAGTGCGTGAAGCGTATGAAGAGGGATTGACGGGACACTTTGGCCAGTGCCAAACCCATGAGGTACTATCCTCTAAATTCTTTTAGCCAAAGATGAAGAGAGATGTCCAATTTGTATTAGAAAAATGCATAACTTGCCCAAAAGCGAAGAGTTGAGTCGAGCTGAGCAAGGATACTACCAACCCTTGTCGATCTCAACCAAACCGTAGTCTGAGTTGAGTATGGACTTCATGTTAGGATTGCCAAAGGCATCCTGAGGGAAGGACTCCATTATGGTGGTTATGGATTGATTTAGTAAGATGGCACATTTTGTGTACTATTTTAAAACTAACGACGCTTCGGCTATCTCTTTTATTCTCTTGTAGGAAGTAATCAAGCTTCACAAAGTTCCCAGGACCATTGTTTCGGACCAAGACCTCAAGTTCATGAGCTACTTTTAGAGAATGCTATGGAGGCGGATGGGAACCAAGCTATTGTACAGCACGTCTTGCTATTTATAGACCGATGGACAGACCGAAGTTAGCAATAGAACCATAGGAACTTTGTTGCGGGTTGCTGTCGAATGAAACATGGCCAACTGGGATCTGTGCTTACCAATCATTGAGTTCGCTTACAATAGGATTGCCTACAATGTGACAAATATGTCTCCATTCGAGGTCGCTTATGGGTTCAACCTCGAGCTCTCGATGGACTAAGCACCCCAACTGATGCTTGATGATGACTGGCTAGCCTTTAATAGAGTTGAAGCCATCAAAACCATGCATTAGAAGGTTACAGAACAATTAAGCCGAGCAAATACTAAGCTCAAGAAACGAAGCCAAGGGTAGAGGAAGAGAGAATTTCATCTAGGTGGTTTGGTTTGGATACATCTTAGTAAGGAACAATTCCTAAACTTGAGGAAGAGCATGATGCCTCTTAGAGTTGATGGACCTTTCAAAGTGCTTAAAAGGGTTAATCCTAATGCCTATAGGATTGAATTATCTTAAGGATATGGAGTCTCAAACTCCTTCAACATTGCTGATCTCCAACCTTACACTCCTGAGGACGAGCAACCTACAGCTAAGCTAGATTTGATCCTAAATCTCAAACAACTTGGAGGGGATGATAGAGATCAAGGACAGATCACGCGCTCCCGAGCTCAATGGCTTTCTTAGATGGTTCACCGAGTTGTTCGAGTTGAGTTAAGCGCCAAGGAGCAATGTATACCTTAGTTTGATCTGCCAAGTTATTTTGCTCTCCATACCATCTAGGAGATTGCTGAGGTGATCAGCCAATGTACTAAGCTGACCCCTTCGCAACATGCCAGTCCAAGCACTAAACCTGGGTACAGCCATATCCATGGTGTTGAGCCTGAGCTAATGATTGTTAGGAGCTAACCATTTGAAGTCGATCTTAAGTGTAAGTCATCCTTGAACCAACCCCTATCTAGTCCTGACAATCAGAACTTCCGACTTACCGACGCTGACCAGACCTAATCAAGGTTCACCCTTGCGTGACTTGTAACGTTATTGGGACCACAAAATGAGCAAAATTATGTGCACTCGCTATCCTTTTCTAGCATCTATATGTTCTTTCTGACAGTAAATATTCTTTTTGCATGATTTGATGTTTTTCCTATAAATTATTATCCTTTTCTTCACAACTAAGGATCCATTTATGTAATTTTCTGTAATTTAGGACTTACCCTAACTCGGTATTATAAATACTTGCGTAATGTAGTAACCGTAAGATCATACGGAGAATATACTGAACTTTTACTCCCTCTTGAGTTAAGTGTTCTTTGCTTACTCTTGAGCTACTCTCATTCAGCCCATTGAGTGTAGACTAGTGGTGAATGACCTTTGATTATACTTGTGTATCATATCAAGTGTAACCTGAGCTCATGTGAGGTGTTGGTGTGTTATATCTATTGTCTGTGCATGGGAAACCTTGCTCACCCTTGACTATCATTTACTCTTCGAGCCATCTCGCAGCCCAGACCTATTCTTTTGGTTACGCGTGATATCGGGTACGTATGTTCATCTATGAAATTTGAACCAGTACAAGCCTCGGTTTGGTTCTAATTCACAAGTGTGTAGCATCAAACTCCTCAAAACTCAAATTAAAGTGGGCGTAATTTTTCTGATCTCACTATGATTGATTAATGTTGTACGATAGCATTTGCTTAATAGGTAGTGCATCTAATTAACCTTAATCGAAAACCTTGATTGCTTAATGTTAGATATGTACTATTATATTCATCCCATTTACTGAGCAAGTTGTCACTCATTCTTCTGTAGCTGTTTTACAGGTTTTTAGTAGACTCATTGGTAGTACACCAAGTTCCAAAAGACTAGAGAATGAGATTAGGGAGTGAGATTCAAGAATAAGTGGTTGTGTTCTTAATTATTTGTCGGTTTTACTAACTTATAAGAAACCTAATAGAGTCTATACCCATGATCCTCTAGTTTTCAACTATGGATATTATTACTATGCTCTATAAACCTGTGACCTTTTGTAAACCCTTTACTAATTGCTCTATTTTCTTAAGTCAATGTACTTTTAGAACCTTTTATTGAAATTGAGATTTTATACTCTAAATGATTTGTAAAGCTTAATTTTCTCTGTCATTTGAGCTATAAGTTTATTTTTTCAAACTATTTTGAAAAGTTACACCATCAGTTGATATCTATTAGACTCAGAATTGGATGGCTTAAAGTAGGGAAATGGTAAATACCTTGTGTAAGCTATACTTTTATTAGCAACTAAATTAGTTAGCTTTTAGCTTAGGTTAGTTTACACAGCAAGACTGTTATGACTCTTTGGTTTAGGGTATGATACTTAAATACCTAAAATTACTTAAAATACCTAATATACACTAAAGTAATATTAAATAAATTAAAAAAAATTAATAAACATTAGGAAAAATAGGTGTCATTTGGGAAAATGTTTGGAATGTGGTGTGGTAACCTGTGGTGCCATTTTGGTGGCACTTGAAGTAGGATTAAGCTACATAAGGGTAGCCATAAATTAAATTAAGACATTTGTACCCTAACTTTTTCCCCTACTTCCCCATGTTATTCTATAAATTCAGAATACCCCTATTTTAGATTAGTTTGAACTCTTAACATGTTAGGAATAATGGGGAAAGGTCAGAGAGAGAGAAGTAGGTATTTTTAGAAAAATAGACAAAAATAAGTGTTTAGAGGGCTAAATTGGAGTATGCTAACCAAACCATGACCTAGGAGGAAATGGCCACCACCACTTGATAGCTAAGCTACTGTCTGGGCTATCGTCAAGGGTAGAGCCACCGTTGGTGAGTGGAAGCCATGTAAACAGTAAGTTAATTTGCAACCCGATTTTTGTAAAATATACTAAAAATACCAAAATTTTGTGAAAAAATTATGAAAATTGGCATTCTAGCATATTTCTATGTAGTTTTAGGAAAAAAAAAATTCTTTTGATGGAATTAAGTCTCAAAATATATCGTCTTCAATAAATCACTAAACTAGAGTTAAATTCGCTTTTGTTTTCAAAAACCTTATTAATTTTATTTTAGCCTCAAAATTTTTTGGTACACTACCTATGATGTATATCAAATTTTTATGAAAAGCTTTCGTGAAAATTATTTTTTTAATATTTTATCTAATTTTTAGGCCTTGAAAATCTTATTAAATTATTATTTTTTAAGTATATTTAGTGATTTTTTAAGAAATTGACCTAGACTCTAATTTGGGGTATGTTATGATATTTTGAAATGTTGAATGATGTGGAGAGATGAAATTTTTAGTGTTGGAAGTATTAGATTTGATTATTGTGGGCATAGTATTGATAAATATGTAATATGTGAAATGTGGAGATAAATGTAGTAAGGTTTGTTGATGCAAATTAAGGTAATTATCGAGCCATGTAGGGTACTATAATTTTGGATGTGAGTAAAATATTGAGAATTATGCTAAAAATGTAGAGTACCCTTAAATCAAAAATAAATTTAGAAGCTAGATCAAGAACATGGTTTGTAGGATGAACTAGGGTATTGACTATAAACTAAATAAGAGACTTAGTATACCTAAATTATAGTTAGTTGAACTTCATAAAATGGATTAGGAGGAGTTTTTGGGACTATATATAAAATTGTAATCAGAAGCTGAATTCAAGCCTAGCCTCGGATGAGCCTAATTGTAAGTAACATAAAACCTAGACAGCTAAGTAAAATATAACCTTAAAATAAAGATAACACTTTGAAGCTTATATGTAGTAAGTGTATGAATACTGAAATGTTATTTCTATTATAGGGATGAGTAGCAACACTACATCACACATTACACCCTAGTGAGAAAGTAGAAGACTCTAGGTAAGTATGGGGTCAAAATGTTATTGTATTTTAGGGTGTTACTCAATAGTACTTGGAGGCTTAAGATTGTGTTTGATTGTGCTTGTAAGTAGCTTGCTTGTGTATCTTTGAGATTAATTGAATCTATTGGCTTGCTGTCATAGTTTACAATTGTATGTATTGTGTGAACTTGTTTATTCACCTTGAATTGGACTTAATTACATTTGATTTAAAACTTTAATAGGCATGCATTGCAACCATTGGGAGACAATTATGATTCTCCAACCAAATACTGATATCTTTGAAAGGGATAGCGTTATAGCATAATAGTCCTTTCTTCATACTTAGTTGAACTAAGTGATAAGAGAGGAGGTCACTATAGGGATGAAGGCAATAGTTTGAAGGATAGTTATGAGAGGAGGGATGTCTCTATTGCATAAGCTTAAGTTTTGTTGTGAGCTATTGCATATGTATTGAAACTCCTTAAACTTAGATTAAAGCAGGTGAAATTTCTCCAATTTCATGATGGACTAGATAACGTTGTATGATGGAATTTGTTTGCAACATTGCATTTGATTAACTGATTGATAACCTTGTTTATGATTGTTATATAGTCTTATGTCTCTATCCCTACTTACTGAGTGGTTGATTGCTTATACCCTTATAGATCTTTTTGTAGGGTTTGACTAAAATGCCATGTTATAACTACCCTGAGGTTAGTTACTTTTGGAATTCCAGGAGAGTGAGGACTTAAATTAGAGAACTACCAGACTTTTGAGAGTTTTTGCTTTTGACTCTTGGTCGTGAGAATTTAGTTGTGTAAATATTTCTTTATCCTAAACTATTATGATGTGTAAATATCTCTTGAGGTATTAGAGTTAATATATATATATATATATATGTTTTAAACCTTCATATATAATTTTAGTAGTATTTCTAGGTGAACTATTTACTTCAAAATCAGTTAGTTATGGATACTTTGTGTAAATCAGGTTTATAATAGCGACTATGAGGTCAGCTGCTATCTTAGGTTGATTTATACAATAGGACTATTGCAATTCTACCTCTTCAGGGTGTAACATCCATGCATCCAAATTCATGTAATTTTGCTCCTTTGACTTAGTTTCTACAATTGCCTTGGTAAAAATTCAAACTTAGATCAAATTAAAATGTAAAGAACGAACCAAATATCAAATTAGATGGCAACTTTAAAATTCGCCATTGCATAAACAAATCTAATAATTGTTTTTAGATTGAAAAAAATTGTTCGAAGCAAGACAAAATTAACTATTTAAAAATTGATACTTGAATGGACTAATGACATAATGAACAAAATAGACGAACTAACAAACAAAAATAACTAAATTGAAATAGATCAATCCAAATTTGGTTTGCCTCCTAAGAACGCTGTTATTACTGTTGGCTTGATAGTTGAATCCACCCTTTACCTAATTCCTTGATCAATACCTTTCACGCTTAGTTGGTTAAAAAGCGTACTAAGAAACTACCGAAGGAATAGCATGAAAGATTATTATAAAAGTGTTAAAATAATTGAAAATTCACGTTCTTGCTAATTTTAAGTAGGTTACTCATTTTGGCTCCTCAGCAACAGTGCCAAAAACTTAATCGCTAGTAGGCAAGTGTGCTTGGTCAAGTTATAGTATAGTTAAAATAAATAGGAGTCAGAGTATTGATCCTACATGGAACCAATATGCGAGAATCTAATTACTAGCAGTTTCCTAAAATATAGAATTACCTAACTTATCAATATAGAATAAGTTGTAATTGATTAAGAAAGGAGAATAAGAATTTATAACATGAGAAAAATAAAATAAACAAGAACAAGTAAGGCAATAAAACTAATTAACTAAACTAATTAAAATAAACAAGCAATATGAATTAATTAGAATAAAGAAGACATAACTCTTAGTGAATCTTTATTATTTACTTTGTAGTTCCATGCAACCTTTTAATCTTTATTATTCTTTGGACTATAGAGATTCCTAATTATGTTCATGTGGAAATTAGATTCTAAATTAACTAGACTCATGTCTCTAGCTAATTCTTAACCTTAAAGCCCTCTTTACCCACATCGTTTTGAATAGAGCATCTCAAGATTGCATGAAGTACATGGATCCTGCCATTAGGTTTCCCTAATCTGGTGATATTCAATACCTAATCACTTAGCACATTGAAACTCTTCTAATTACGTTTGTCTATTTATTGCAGGCCTCAAGACTCTACAGTACACTCAGACATCCAATTAGTAACCACAGTAAATACTAAAGGAAGACAATGTATTAGGTTAAATCAGATCATCAAAGAGCAATATCATAGAAAGAAAGAGTAATTGTTGCAAGAAGGAACTGTATTTCAATAATATTCACTGTAAACAAATTAGAAGAGTAACAACATAATAAAAGAGAAAAGAAAATTAAATTGAGAGACCCTTACAATATTTTAGACTACAACTTACCTAAGGGGGCTCTCTATGAAATGAAACTCTAGCCTGAGGATCAACTTATAAAGATGTGGGGCTAGGTTTACAATGAAAGATTTGACAAAATAAAAGATATACCGAATATTGCATGACTAGAAATAAAATATTTTCTTTAAAAATAAAATATTTGCTTGTCATGGGATGATTACGCCCTAGGTACATAGCCATGATAGCTAGCCGTGTACTTATTCTTCGTATGAAATCTTGAAATTAGAAGAAATTAACCTGACGAGAGAAATATGGTTGGGGACCATGGTTGTAGACCTTGGTCGTCGACTCATTGTCCTTCCTAAACTTCTTTTCTTGCTTGATTCTCGTCTGGACTTGCTCTGCTTCATTCCAAGATGAATGATTTTGCTCTAAATTACTATAAAAATGACTAAAAACCTTAAAAGCTTCATAAAATGCTCTAGTAAGTCCCTAAAAATGAAATTTAAACAAATTAAGTACAAAATAACACAAAATTAACTTGATTAAAGTCTAAAATAGTGCAAAAGAACCATAGAAAATATATGCTATTTTTGCATCATAAATGTTGATGGCTTATCCACTTGCGAAGGAAGTAGAGTAGGTTTTATTTTGAAAGGTTTAATAGGAGCTCAAATCTCTTATGCTTTGAAGTTTGGATTTTCTGGCCAGCAATAATGAGTATGAGTATGAGGTATTGTTTGAAAGGATGAAGTTGGCTAAGGAAGTTAGAGCAAAGTGCTTGACTGTGCTTTCTGGTTCTCAGTTAGTGGTAAATCAGGTTGTAAGAGCTAACATGGCCAAGGATGAGAATATAGTTAAGTACTTGCAATTGGTAAAAGAGATTAACTTAGATTTTGAAAACTGGAAATTGATGAAGATTCTAGGGAAAGAAAATTATGTAGCAAACAATCTGTTTGAGTTAGTCTCTATAGGCTTACTAAATTGGGAGGAGAGGATCTTCATCAAATACTTACTAGAAAAGAGCATGGAGAGGCAACCATTGGAATGCTGGGAGGTTCAGTAGAGGGACCTAGGGTACTATTGGATGGATCTTATTTTAAAGTATTTAAAGGATGGAACTTTGCCTTAAGATACTAAGGAGGCTTGAAGGCTTGTTTACAAGGCATCCAATTTTACATTATCAATGGAAATCTATAGAAAAGGGGTTTGAGCATACCCTATCTAAGGTGTTTCTAGCCATCAGAAGCCGAGCAATTCCCTTTGACTTGCACTTTGGAGTATGTAGTAATCACATTAGAGTTGCAGCTTTGTATGTAAGAGCATTACGACTAGGATATTGGTAGCCTGCAATGAAGAAGGATGCAAACTTGTGATCAGTGTTAAAGGAATTCCCTAATAGAGAGAGCTTTAAGCTCATATCTAATTCCTCTCATTAGTCCTTAGCCTTCCACTTAATGGGATTAGATATACTTGGTCCATTCCTTAATACGACCATGTAAAGGCAATACATCATTGTAGTAGTAGATTACTTCACTAAGTGGGTAGGAGTCAAGGTTATAGCAAGCATAATAGAGCAAAGTATAGAAGCTTTCATGGTCAGCAACATATTAAGCAAGTTTAGGATATCTTATGTTATGACCATAATTTGATAGTGATAAGTTTAGAGAGTTTTGTGAAGCTTGGTAGATTAGGTTATGCTACACATCTGTTGTCTATCTTTAGAGCAATGGTTAGGTAAAGGCGGTAAATAAGGTTATCTTGCAAAGTTTGAAGAAAACGATGAACCAAACCGAGAGCAAATAGGTAGACGAATTGCCTAATGATTTAGGGGGGCTATAGGACTATGTAAAGGACCTCAATAGGATATACTCCATATCAGTTAGCTTTTGGGTTCGAGGTTGTATTGTAAATTGAGCTTCAACTGTAAAGTATGAAAGTCTAGGCATATACTCCTGAGTACAATGATATTAGCCTTTAAGCTAATCTAGATACTATTCATGAAACGCATGCATTAGCTAAAGCTCATCTTACTACTTATTAGCAGTGAGTAGCGAGGTACTATGATAAGCAGGTTAAGCATAAGTGCTTCCAACCTAGTGATTTGGTCTGCAACAAGCTTGAAGCAATAGGTGTTAGAGAATGCTAAGGGAAACTCACCCTTGCTTAAGAGAACCCTGTCGTAGTGAAGGTGGTGGTAGGGAACGGGCATGCCTACAAGTTGGAAAGGCTTGATGGATGGTTAATCCCTAAGGCATAGAATGTTGATAACCTTAGACAATACTTTGAATAGTATGTGTCTAAAAGAAGATTTTGCTTATTTCATGTAAAAGAAGATATGTTTACTTGTTTCTTTATGTATTTTGCTATTATCACTATCCATATTAGTGTTTGTGTAGATTCTAGTGTGTTTATAAGTGGACTAGTTCTACAGACTTATTGGGATGCTTGTTTATTTCTTATTAACATGTTTTTTGAGGTCAAGATTGACAGTCTAACCTTGTTCCTTTACATGATTTCATTATGTCATGGAAGGTTAGAGTTAATGCATTGACTTAGTTCCTTTCCCATATTTTATATAATGAAGTGCTTGTTTGTTGTCCAACATTATTTGATTTCATACTTAACTTTCTTTAATATAATGCTTTTTGCAAAAGCATGAACATAATCACAAACAATGATGTAAACTTCATTTGACCTCTTTGATAAGAGAGAACTTAAAAAGTTTCTAAGCCTTGTTGAAGGGTAACGAGTAAGTTATAAAGCATTAAATCCCTAAGTCCTATATTTGACAGACGGGGGGAAAAGGATATCCAAAAATCTCTAAGTCTTAAGAAACGATGACAAGAAGTAAAAGCTTTAAACTCTTTTAAGAGTGACAAGCATGGTAACTATAAATCTTCTTAAGGATGGCAAGTTATTATGTATCCTTAAGTCTTTCATTGACAAAGTGAATAATGCTCTAAGTCTAATAAATAGGCGATGAGCAGTCATAAACCTAATTACTGTAAGTTTAGAAAATATATGACAAACAATTTGGAGGCCTTAAGCTATCGACTAGTGATCAGCCTAAAACTCTAAACCTGCCAAGTTAGGTAACAAGCTAATTAGAGGCCTTAAAGCACAAGCACGACTATTAAGTACAAATAAGAGATAACTAATTTGTTTTCACCGCAAGTGTCTTAAATCAATTGCACGACTAGTCCTCTGAAGGCTCTTGAATTGCTAAAACACAAGAATCTTACTCTAAGTCCAATAACAAGCAAGGAAGATGAGTTAAGTAATGGGCTAAATTGTTCGATAAGCAAACCAAAAGTTCATGGGTATTACTAAAAATTAACTAGAAGAAGTTAGCAAACAGCCATATGAAAGTTCAACAGTAAGGGAATAATTTTCAAAGGAAAAGTACAAGAAGGTTTTCTAAAAAAGATCATTACATAACACCAAGGTTGGCATACTAGCCTGATACGGATCACCAAGAAGATTACCATACGGCTACTAATATTAAGTGAGCCAAAAGTGTGGGTCCAAAACTCAAGACTATTAAAAAACTAAATGGTAGTTGAAGGTTGAGTAAGGGTCCTCATGCATTGACGGTGGATATGACTTACTAACGCCTCACATAAGCTCAAACTATACTTGATATGACATACAAGTATAATATGAGGTTACTTGCCACTAGTCTATGCTTAATAGTCTAGACAAGAGCTCTGCAAGATCTCAGTCCTCAATGAGAAAACATAAGCTCAAGAAGGAAGAATAATGTCTGAAGTTCAATATCATTGATGTTACAACCATTACATATTACAAGTATTTGTATGGCCCAATTGGGACAAGTCTTGGGTATACGTAAATTATAAAAAGGATTCCTACTAGAAAAGGAAAGGGGAATAGATTACAAGGGTAAAATCATAAATAGACAAAAAGGATATTTGGTTACAAAAGTAGACGTTAGAAAAATGGGATGCATGTCTACTATCCATTTTATGGTCTAGATGATGTTATATGCTAAGTAGAGGTAATCCTAAATAGAGTAGGTTAAGTTAGTTATATGGTAACTTGATAGCTTAGCTGTTTAAGGCTTGGAAAGGGTTGGTTTGATAGATGGCATTTCTTTAGATTGGCGATGGCTAGTCAACTTGGAAATGGGGTAGCTCGGCCTCAGGGATGTATTAGTTTGGAAGTAAGCAAGTTTGGTACATGGCCTTAGACTGATTTATCATAAAGAGGTTAGCTTAGCAATGGGTTGGGCACCTTAGGGGTTTCTTTAATGAGATGGAGAGCAAAGTATCTTGGTAGGTCAGGGTGGAGAATGTATTGTTCTTCTGAGTTCAGCTCCCTTTGTACAGTTCGATGAACCATATGAGTGAGTAATAAGTCCGTGATCCCTATCATCCCTTCCAGGCTGTTTGAGATTTGGGATCAAATCTGGTTTTGCTTCTTGTTGGTCGTCTTCAAGAGCATACAAATGGAGGCCGTCAATGTTAAAGGAGTTTGAGACTCAATAATCTTCAAGCAGTTCAATCTGGTAGGCACTAAGGTTGATCTTTTTAAGTACTTTGAATGGTCCACCAACCTTAAGAGATAATTCGCTCTTCCTCATACTTAGGAATCTATCTTTAATGAGGTAGATTCAAACCAAGTCACTAGGCGGAAATTCTTTGCCTTTTTGTCATGTGCCTCACCTCTTGAGCTTGGTGGCAGCTTGACCCAATTGCTCTATGACCTTCTGGTACATTGTCTTGATAGCCTCTAAATTATTAACAGCTAATTGGTCTTCTTACTGGTCAGGTAGTGGCATTTGATCCACTTGAAGTTTACGGTTGAATCGATAGGCAACTTCAAATGGGATTTTCCAGTGATGCTATGCGTAGTTCCGTTGAAAGCAAACTCGAATATGGGTAGGCATTCATCCCAATTAGTCAGGTTTTGTCCAACAGCGACTTGAGTAGGATTCCTAATGTTCTGTTAACAACCTTAGTCTGCCTATCAGTTTCACGATGGTAGGATATGCTAAATAGTAGCTTGATTCCTAATCACTTCCATAGGGTTCTCTAGAAGTAGCTCATGAATTTTGGATCTCGATCATACATGATTATTCTGGGTACTCCATGGAGCTTAACGATCTCTTGTAAGAAAAGAAAAGAGATAGCTGAAGCATTGTTAGTTTTGGAATAGGGTATGAAATGTGCCATCTTGCTAAATCAGTCCATGACCGCCAAGATAAAGTCCTTCCCTTGGGACACTCTCGATAGTCCTAACATAAAGTCTATGCTTAGCTTGGACCATGGTTTGGTTAGAATCTGTAAAGGTAAATATTGCCCTTGCTTAGCTTGGCTCTTAGCCCTTCTGTAGGTACCACATCTTTCTAGTATAGCTTGGACATCTTTCATTATTCTAAGAAAAAAAATCTAAAGGCTAGTATCTCATGAGTTCGGTGCCTGCTAAAATGTCCTGACAATCTTCTACCATGCGCCTCATACACTAGTAGCTCTCGTATAGAATAGGGCGGGATATAGAATCTTCTCATCTTAAATAAGTATCCGTCCTCCTTGTGATAGTTATCAAGTGTTTGGCCATCTTCACATCTAACATAGATCGAGCCAAAGTGTGGATTCTTAACATATAAATCTTGGATCATAGAAAATCTAAGTAATTTGGTCTACAGCTCGGTCAAGAGGGAATGTTGTCTTGATAAGGCATTGGCTACTACATTGCTCTTGTTGTTCTTATACTCAACAACATATGAAAATCCCTCCATAAACTCAACCCACTTGGCTTATCTTTGAGACGACTTAGGCTAACTCTTTAGATACCTTAAAGATTCATGATCAATGTAGATCACAAATTCTTTAGGTAACAAATAATGTTGACAGATAGTCAAAGCTTGAATTAAGGAGTAGAACTTTTTATCATATATAGAGTAGTTGAGTAAGGTTCCTTTAAGCTTCTCATTGAAATAGTCAAAGCCTTCTTGCATTAGCATAGCTCCCATGCCTAGTCTAGACGTGTCACACTCTATTCAAATACCTTGTCAAGGCTTGGTAGAGCTAAGATAGGGGTGGTAGTTAGCTTCTCCTTCACCTCTTCAAAGCTCCTCTACTCCTTCTCTCCCTATTTGAACTCAACATTTTTCTTCGATAATTCAATGAGTGGAGCCACAATAGTATTAAATTTATTTATAAATTGGTGATAGAATGATGCCAGGTCGTGGAAACTTCGTACATCAATAGAGTAGGTTAGCATAAGCTAATCAGTAATTGCTTTCACCTTTTCATCATTAACTTGTATGCCACCACTACTTACAGCAAATCCTATAAAGACTACTTCAGATTTGCAAAAGTCACATTTCTTCAAATTGGCATAAAGTTTCTCAGCTCGAAATTTTGAGAAAATTGCTTGGAGGTATTGATAATGAGTTTCCAAATTAGAACTATAGATAAGAATATCATCGAAATACACAGCAATAAACTTTCCAATGAATTCTTAGAGCACATGGTTCATCAGTTTTATGAATGTGCTCGGGGCATTTGATAGGCCGAATGGCATCAAAGCCATTCATACAATCCATGTCGGGTTTTAAATGCAGCCTTCCACTCATCTCCTTCTCTCATTTGGATCTGATGATATCTAAATTTGAGATTAATCTTGGAGAATATTCCAGCTCCATTCAATTCTTTGAGCATGTCGTCAAGTCTAGGTATGGGATACTTGTACTGGATAGTAATCCAATTGATAGCTTGGCTATCCATATACGTCCTCCATGACCCATCTTTCTTCGGCACTAACAGAGCTAGCATGGCACATGGGCTTAGGGACTCTCGTACTTACCTTCTCTTCAGTAGTTTATTTACCTGTTTTTGGAACTTAACAGCTTGTTTCAGATTTAGTCTATAGGTAGGCTTGTTTGGCAATGTGACTCTTGGCAGCAAGTCTATTGCATATTCAAAGCTTTGGATCAGAGGTAGACCTTTTGGCAGTTCACCTAGGAACAGGTCGGCAAACTCATTCAGTAAGGTTTTTACCTTGATAGGTAGCAGTCCCTCATTTAATCCTCTCATCTCAAGTAATTGTTTAACTAGCAAATAGGTTAACTCTTCAAGCTTCATCTCTCTCTTTAGCTTAGCTCGGGTTATCACCAAAGTCTCCTCCTTCAAAACTTGACTTGGTTAATTATACATGTTTTTAACTTGTTCGAAAGTAATAAGGCTTATGATAGGGATTACGGACCAATTTGATGTGCCTAGGAACTTAGTTATCACTAGGATTTACCATAGCAGATTCGAATTAGTGGGTCCTTTGAAATATCAACGAAAATAAAGTGAGTTGATCTATGAATTGACAACACGACTTGACACTTCACTTGATGTGACGCACAAGTTGATGTTAAGGTCCACTCACCACTAATCCTGAGTTACTCGGTAAGATTAGATAAGAGTGTATAAGAATGGTCTTGGAGAGGGTGGTCTCACAAGAATAGTATATTCAATGTATATCTATGATGTAAGATGATTCTGGCTTACAAGGAAAATGGACTATTTATAGTAAGTCCCTAGGGTAACCATACAAATAAAGATATTACAAAAAGGCATACAAAAGAGGAATTCCTAATACATACGAAAAAAGGGTAAAAAGGACAAACGATAAAAAGGGAAAAATAGTACAATATTAAGTGAAATGAACAGGTGGCAACGTGACATTGGTTTCATACATAGATTCTTTGATCACAGTAGGAGAGGGAAATCAAGATGTTATGCCATCAGGGTTTACCAAGATGAGGAAACGGTATAGCAATTGTAGGTAGGGAGTTGGAAGAAAGTACTTGGCTTGATAAGAGTGTCTTGTCACTTGGCAACTAAAAGTTCAATCACTCGACATAAAGCCTTTGGCAATTGAATAGTTGGCGTTGGCATAAGAGAGAGAGTAGAGTAAGGTATAATCTCCTAGAGTTGTCAAGGAATTCAACCATCCTCCTTCCATATAGGTTCTCTCGTAATTGGTAGGTTACCGAGAGAGGATTCTTCGAGTGAGGGATTGGAGGCCTCGAAGTTGTGCTCGAGTAAGAGGACCAGTGATTGGTAGCTCATCAGTTCCCTAAGGTTGTTGAAGATTTGCCCTCATATCTTGGTCTTCTTCTTCATTGGGTACATAGGGTGTCAGATCAACTGCATTAAAAGTAGTAAACACATTGTATCTATCAGGTAGCTCTAGCTCATAGGCATTGTCGTTGATGTACTCAAGGATCTTAAAAGGTCTATTTGACTTGGGGGAAAGCTTGTTCATTCTCTTCCTAGGGAGATGCTCCTTACTAAGGTAAACCTAGACAAGGTCTCCGAGGCTATAAATCACTCATCTCCTTCCTCTACTTCCCTATTCCTTCTACTGGGCTACAGTTTGTGTAAGGTGTTCAGCAACCTTTTGATGTAACTTCTGAAATTCCTTGGTGCATTACAGGCCTGATTAACTTACCCCTTCTACGGCTAGGCTGACAGCTATATCTAGGGGCAAGTTTAGGTTGAGTCCATGGATGACCTCAAAACGTGACTTTCTTGTCGAGTAGTGAACTGATCAGTTGCAAGTAAACTCAATGACAAGTAAGCATATGTCTCAATCATGTAAATTCTCCCCCATAGCTGCTTGCAAAAGGTTGTCGACTATCTTGTTTACTACTTCGGTTTGGCCGTTTGTCTAAGGGTGGCAAGAAGTACCACCTTCAAGAAGTGTCTTAGCATTGAGGTCTTCCTGAAACTCTTCCAGCATTTGCTCAACTCCCATCTCTTCCTCTCCTTCACTTACACTCTTAACTTCAAACTGGGGCTTATCTCCCTTTATAGTCATGACTCGGTGGTTTGGGCATTGATTAGCTACATGTCCATAACTGAGACATTTAAAACATTTGATTTCTCGGGTCTTTCTTCTAGAGCTCTAGCCTTAGTCTTTTCAGACCTCAGGTTTCTCAGTCTTGCTCTTACCTTGGCCTTCTTCTGGTTGGATAAGCACTTGCCCTCAACGTTCCACCTTAGAATTGTTTGATGCTTGGTCATTCCCTAGTTGGTTTGGCATGCCACTTCTATTCGATAGCATAGGTCAGCTACTTGGCATACGACTAACTTGGTTCTACCTCTGCCTTTCAACTCTCTATGCCACCTTAATGGCTTCATCTAGAGTTGCAAGACTTTATAGCTCCATTATGTTATCAATCTCGGTTTTAAGCCTAGAAAAAAACTTGGCGATAGTTCTCGTCTCGGGTTCATTGACATCACATCGGGTCATGACTAATTGAAACTCTTGAACATAGTCATCCATTGATCTACTACCTTGTCTCAAGTCTTAAAGACGTCTGAAAGTGTCTTGCTCGTAGTGTTTGGGAATGAACCTACCTCTCAGGACCCTCTTCATTTCATTCTATGTCCGAACTTATCGTCGGACTCTTAGGCAGACATTCTACAACTTCTTCGACCACATTGTTGCATCTCTAGAAAATTCTAATGCAAACACTTAAATATAAACAGCATCCTCATAATCGTAGAAGTCGAATATCTTTTTGATCTTTCTTCCAATCTAGGTAGTCATTAGTATTACTAAACCTATTGAAGCTTAGAATCTGTACCTTAAGGTGTTCAATACCTCTTGGTGCTCTAATCTCATGCTCATCAATCCCAACATATTATTCCTCTTCTTCTTCATACTCTTCCACTTCGTCCAACGCTAACCTCCTTCTCGCCATTCTATCGGCACAATGGGGTGGTGCTTGGTTTATGGGAAAGTATTCTAGTACTCGTTCATTCATCTACCTTCTAGGCCTATCTCTCATTTCTCGGTTGTGTACAACTACTCTCTCTCTCAGCTTAGTCACTAAGACTCTTTATATTGAAACAGCTAAATTGGCTACAATAGTAGCAAGGTCTTGTATTTGCTTCTCAGTAGTATGTGGGGTTTGTTGGGCAACTCGACTATGACCATGAGCATCACTCTTAGCATCGTTAGTCTCTATCTAAACACTAGGATTCAGCATTCTCGTAAAAAATAAGCTTCAGAACACACTCTTCATGTAGGAAAGCCTTCTACACACATAAATATCTTGAATAACAACTAGTAAGGACTATCAATACATAGCTCTTGATCATAACCTCAAGCTCTGATACTAGGATTATATAATGTGCCTAGGAGCTCAGTTATCACGAAGACTTACCATAGCAAATTCGAATTAGTGGGTCCTTCAAAATATCGAAGAAAATAAAGTGAGTTGGTCTACGAACTGACAAGAGTAGCTGACGTAAAGCTACTTGGAGGATATGACCCACCTATGAACATAACACGACTTGACACTTCATTTGATATGACGTATAAGTTGATATCAAGGTCCACCTACTACTAATTTTGAGCTACTCGATAAGATTAGATAAGAGTATATAAGAATGGTCTTAGAGAGAGTAGTCTCGCAAGAATAGTATATTCAATGTATATCTGTGATGTAAGATGATTCCAGCTTACAAGGAAAAAGGGACTATTTATAGTGAGTCCCTAGGGCAACCATAAAAATAAAGAAATTACAAAAAGGCATACAAAAGGGGAATTCTTAGTACATATGAAAAAAGGGTAAAAAAGACAAACAACAAAAAGGGAAAAATAGTACAGTGTTAAGTGAAATGGATAGGTGGCAGCGTAACATTAGTTTCGTACATAGATTCTTTGATCATCGTAGGCAAGGGGAATCAAGATATTGTAACATCAGGGTTTGCCGAGATGAGGAAAGGGTGTAGCAAGTGTTGGTAGGGAGTCGAAAGAAAGTACTCGGCTTGAGAAGAGTGTCTCGTCACTCGGCAACTGAAAGTTTGATCACTTGGCATAAAGCCTTCAGCAAGCAAATAGTTGGCGTCAGCATAAGAGAGAGAATAGAGTAAGGTGTAATCTACTGGAGTTGTTAAGGAATTCAGCCGTCCTCCTTTAGTATAGTTTCTCTCATCATCAGCAGGTTGTCGAGAGAGGATTCTTTAAGTGAGAGATTGGAGGCCTCGGAGTCGTACTTGAGTAAGAGGACTAGTGGTTGGCAGCTCATCACAATTACTCGCTCCCCAGCTCGAGGACTTGCCCATATGGTTTGCTGAGTTGTCTAAGGAGAGTTGAACTTTGAAGAACAATGGATTCTCTAGTCCAACTTGCTGAATTACTCCACGCTCCATCTCATTAAAGAGACTCTTGAGGTGCTTGACTTGTTGCCAAGCTGACCCCTTTACAACACATGAGTCCAAGGTTAAGCATTGAACTTGCCTGTTGCTGTTGCTGACTTGATACATCGCCAAAGGTGAGCTAACCCGATCTTGAGTCGACCAGCTGAGGCAGACCAGACATTGGGCTACCCCCCTAGACCAATCCTTCCTTAGTACAAAACATTAGAGCATAGATGGACAGTTGACACACGTTCCAATTTCTAACATCCGTATTGTCCTTTTGTAATTGAATATCCTTTTTTCCTGTTTACAACTTTGCCTTTGTAAACTATGCATCTTTCCTTTTCTAGTAGGAATCCTTTTTGTAAATTACATATACTAGGACTTGCCCTAATTGGGCCATATAAATACTTATAAAATGTAATGGTTAGAACAATAATCAGAATAATGACATTGAACTTTGGAAATTTAACCCTTTCTTCTTCTTGAGCTTTTGTTTTCTTGATGAGGAATGAGACCTTAAAGAGCTCTTATCTAGGCCATTGAGTGTAGACTAGTGGTGAGCAACCCTATACTATACTTGTGCGTCATATTAGGTATAGTTTGAGCTTGTGTGAGGTGTTGGTGAGTCATATCCATCATCGATGCATGAAGACCCCTACTCAACCTTTGACTACCATTTACCCTTCGAACCATCTCATGGTTCGGACCTACCATATTGGCTCGGGTGATATCGGTAGCCTTATGTCATTCTTTTCTTGGCAATTTGTATCATCTTGGTTTCAGAGCTTAGCTATGTTCAAGTAAGTCTTTGTTACTTTGTACTCTAAGTAACTTGTTACATCTTATTATGAAAGCTGTTTATCGTTATTGTGAGTGTTTGGAAAGTGTTTAGTGCTAAATAAATTTAGTGCTCTATTTTCCCTTTTTTCTTGTTTGCAAAATAGAGTGTTAAGTGTTTGAGTGGTTTTTCGTATGTTGGCTAGAATAGTTGATGGTGTGTTAGGCATTGTTTTATTATAGTTTGTAGGAGGAAATTTTAAGTTGTGTTTCAGCTATTAA
Source organism: Lumnitzera littorea (assembly GCA_024138015.1). NCBI lineage: Eukaryota > Viridiplantae > Streptophyta > Magnoliopsida > Myrtales > Combretaceae > Lumnitzera > Lumnitzera littorea. The sequence goes on along the minus strand of JAMXBB010000009.1, from coordinate 89,492,109 downwards.
TCTCTTGTAATAGATAACAATGTCCAATTCTAGTGTTCAAGGAACTTTAGGTAACCATGAGAGTGGTGTCGAAATGGCCAACGTCAACAACGAAGTTTCACACCCCAGTCTATGGATGATCAACTAGATAGATTTATTGACTTGGTAGCTAGTCTGGTGACTGGTATAAATGAAGATAGACAACGAGCCAAAAATGATCCCTATATAGCAATGGTCGATACGGTTGAGCTCATGCCCTGGTTTGACTACACTGAGTTAGAGCAATAGATAGAGTTGCTGGACTAGTAGAGCAACAATTAAAGTTTTGAGGGCAAAATTTTCTTAAGGAGGGTGGAAATATGAGTCTCATACTCAACGAATAAGAATCAAGCAAGTAAATTTAAGGTGTTAGTAAAACTAACTTGATTAGCCTAAAAACTTATGTATAGGCTTGGGACATTAGTTGAAGAGATCTTACAAGCTTGGAATTTAAAAATATAATAAAATATTAAGAATATAGTCAAAATAGTAAAAATTTATTATATCATTATTATATTATCAATTATATACGAAGTAGGTTTCAAAAATTAACGAACACTCAGAGATATATTATAGGAGTTATATAATTAATATTGGATATTAAATAATATATAAAAGACATATATATACATTGGGTATAATTATTATATAAATATATATACTCGTAATTATAAAAAATACTAGAAACTAAGTAAAATTCACTAAATAAATTAATAAAAATAGGGAAAAATGGAAAAAAAAAATCTTAGATAGCTAGAAAACATGTTTGTTGCATGGAATGAGATTAGGAATGTATGGAGATAGGAAACCTATATTTTTGACACCTAGACATTGGCCTTTACATATATTATGGAAATGCAAAATCATAAGCAACTCAAGTTATGTATATAAATTATATCTTATAATCTAGAATTAAGTTCGATAATTTGCTAGCTTAGGAAAAATTCTAGAATTAGGAAATGGAGTGAGAGAGTGAGAAAATAAAATTAGGAAAAAGTAGTGCGCGAAATTGAGAGTTAGTGGGTTCTTAAAGAAAATGATCAACTAGAAGTGAAACTTGGTGGTCACCTAAAGGAGTAGCCAACGAGTTGTTTAGGTCGACACATCCTCTCTTCCCAACAGTGGCCGGAGTTGGGGTTTCCAATAAGTCGTTAATTTCTTCGATTTTGACAAAATATTAGGGAAAAATAGTAAATGATCACAAAAAATTATGAAATTTGGCTTCTCTAATCGGATTTTCAAAATTTTGAGTGTAGATATGGGGTTCTTAGGAAAAATGTTTTGTGTACAGAGTTTTAAGTAAATAATGGAAAGACCAATTGATATAGTTTCGACCTGAAATTATGTGGTTATACTCTTAAGGTATTGATTTTTTATGTTATGTAGTTGGATTGTAAAAATCATGTTGTCAGATTTTGGGGAAAATTCGTTTTCATTGAAACAATGCGTTGGATGAGTATTTGCCAAAAATAGCCTTATTATTCTTTATGAAATTATAATAGGACTTATGATTATTACCTTATAACAAGTTGAAGTAGATTATTATGAGTTAAGAAATAATGATTTTTTAGTGAAATGTTGGTATTTAGTGAATTTAAAGTTAATTTTCTAAGTTATAATATCAGTATAAGTGAATAGTTAGTGTAATGGGAATTGATGTATGTAATTGAGGTTTTTGGTTAATAATTATTGACATTACAGATTGTGGAAAATTCTGAAAATGTAAGGTAAGTTTGTCTATGAGTTAAATAGTAAGTTATAGTAATGGTTGAAGAGTCAGAAATTATGTTAGAAATAAGATCAAAATGTACTTTGAGAGTGAATAACTTAATTATACTATAAATGGGCTTTGGGTTAGAAAGTAGTTGATATTAGAACTTTATAACTATATTGAAGTCAGAATGTAAGTCGGGAACTTCTTAAGTAAAAACTTAACTTAAGGTAGCGTTAGATGAGATGATAGAAGAAGATGAGGAAGTAGGTGATGAAGTTGAAGAGTATTATGAATCAAAGGAGAGGAATGTCCAAGCTCCTAGATTAGAAGAGTTAAGGATGCATATTCCTAGTTTTTTTGGGAGTGGTGATGTTGAGGACTATTTGGACTAGGTAGATAAGATTGAAAAGTAGTTTGAGTGTTATAAAGTACCTAATAATGTTTAGGTCAGACTTGTTGTGCTATAGTTTATTGGCTACGTTGCCCTGTGGTGGAAAAACCTGCAAGCCACCCATAGAAGAGAAGAAGAATGTGAAGTTGGGCATTAAGATGAAATGAAAAGAGTTATGAGACTAAGATTTGTTCTGAGCTATTATTTGTAGGACGTATTCAAAAGGTTATAGGAGTTGAGGCAAAGAGGATCAAGTGTTGGTGTGTATGTGAAAGAGTTCCAGATGTTAATGATTCATTGCAAAGTTGTTGAGCTTGAAGATCGAACTATGTCTTGATTCATTAGTAGGTTGAAGTACAAGATTGGAGATATTTTAGAGCCCATGGATATTAGTTCACTTGATTAGGCTATCTAAGCTACTTAGAGAATCGAGAGATGTCAAGCAGGAAGATTTCGAGCTCCTATTAGTCGAGCTACCACTAGTCAACTTATTTTGAGCAAACTTGTGTGATTGAAACCAACCAAAGTTGCTAAGTTCTAACTTGCTCAAATTACTTAAGTAGAAGAGAAAGAGATCTCGAGGAAGTTTGAGAAAGGCTAGAGCTTAAGATGAAAGACGAGTGAAATCAAGTACTTCAAGTGTCAAGAGTTTGGACACATGGCTGCTCAATGTCCGAACAAAAGAACCATGGTGTCTGGTATGGAGCCATGTTAGTCTAGTATAGCGTATTATGTTGGGACCACCACCCCCTAGCATCAGCGAGTTGTAAAATAGTAGATTTTAGCAAGCTGTTCTACCCATTTCTTTTTTATGGAGAAAGTCGCTTTAGAAAAGAAAGTAGAGTTGCTATGGACGTCATTAATTGCATGGACACAGATATATAGAAAGTGTATAGTAAGGGAACAAGTAATGGATGGAGTGCACTAGAGATCTTATCTAGTGATACTACTATTGAATTAGCTATTAAGTAGCCGCTTCTTACCTATTGGATTGACTACTTTACTAATGTTACTATTATTGGTGAAAGAGTGTCAGAACTTGATTCAAGAAAATCATTAGTCCTAGAATGCACTCTTAGTGGTACTTAGATCCAAGGAGAAACACCGACCATTAAGGTAGATAATACCGATGAAGAGGTGAAAGAGATTGGACAAACCGAGCTGTCCAAGGAATAGGATATCATTTATAGTAAGGAAGGTAATTATATGCCTAAAACCATGGTATTGAGGATGAGTTATGAGTATGAGTACCATGCTAGAGGTCGAGTAGTAAATGGGTCATTGTGTGCATTGATTGCTGATAGTGGTAGCTGTACTAATGTAGCATCCATATTCATGGTCTAACAGTTGAAGTTGGATGCTAAGCCCTACCTTAATCCTTATAAACCGTACTGGCTTGATGATAAAGGAGCCCTATAAGTAAATAAACAAGTGGTTGTGTTGATTAGTATTGGAACTTATTGGGATGAAGTGCTATGTGATGCGTTACTCATGAATGCATTCTATATTCTTCTTAGATGACCATGGATGTTTGACCGGAATGTGGTATATGATGGATGGAAGAACACATGCTCTTTAGAGCACGAAGGCAGGAAGGTAAAGTTAAGCCTAATGATCGTCGAACAAGTTAAAAATATGCAGACTCAATTGAGTTGAGTTTTGAAGAAAGAGGCTTTGGTAATGACTCTAGATGAGTTGAAAAGAGAGATGCAGCTTGAAGAGTCAACCTATTTGTTGGTCAGAAGGTTGCTTGAGATGAGAGGATCAAAGGAACTATTACCTGCCTAGGTGAAGTCCTTACTAAATGAATTTGTTGACCTGTTCTTAAGTGAGTTGCTAGAAGGTTTACCTCCCATTTAAGGCAATGAACATGAGAAGACTTATAGCTAGGAGCTACTCTACCAAACAAGCCTACCTATAGGCTAAATCCTAAACAAGCTATTGAGCTGTAGAGGCAGGTAGATGAGTTGATAAAAAGAGGTTATGTAGGAGAGTCCCTGAGCCCATGTGATGTACCGGCTTTGTTGGTGCCAAAGAAGGATGGGAAATGCAGCATATATGTGGATAGCCAAGCAATCAATTGTATTACCATCAAGTATAGGTACCCTATACTAAAGCTTGATGACATATTCGACAAATTGAATAGAGTATGAGTATTCTCTAAGATTAATCTCAAATTTGGATACCATCAAATTCAAATGAGAGAAGGAGATGAGTAGAAAACTGCGTTCAGGACTTGTAATGGATTATACGAATGGCTTTTAATGCCTTTCAAACTATTGAATATACCAAGCACATTCATGAGGCTGATGAACCATATGCTCCAAGAATTGATAGGAAAATTTGTGGTAGTATATTTTGATGACATTCTAGTCTACAGCCTTGACTTGGAGACTTATTGTGATCACCTTTGAGTAGTTTTCTCAAAACTATGAGCTAAGAAACTTTATACCAATTTGAAGAAATGTGACTTCTGCTAACTTGAAGTAATCTTTTTAAGATTTGTTGTGAGTGGTGGTGGTATACAAGTTGATGATAAGAAGGTAAAAGCAATTACCAAATGACCTATCATCATTCTATCGCTGATTTATAAGGAATTTTAGTACTATTGTAGCCATACTCACCAAGATGTCAAAGAAAAATGTGAGCTTAGGTGAGGAGAGAAGGAATAGAAGAGTTTTGAAGAGGTGAAGGAGAAGTTAACTATTACCCCTGTCTTAGCTCTACTGAGCTTTGACAAAGTATTTGAAGTGGAGTGTGACGCATCTAGATTAAGCATAGGTGTTATGTTGATGCAAGAGGGTCGACCTATTGCCTGCTTTAGTGAAAAGCTTAGAGGAGCTACAGTCAATTGCTTTGTGTATGATAAGGTGTTCTACTCCTTGATTCAAGCTCTGACTGTTTGGCAACATTACTCGTTACTTAAAGAATTTACGATCTACACTGATCATAATCTTTGAGATATTTGAAGAGCTAGCCTAAGTTGTCCCAGAAACAAGCAAAGTGGTTGGAATTCATGGAGGGATTTTCTTATGTTGTAAAGTATAAGAACAAAAAGAATAGTGTAGTGGCCGATGCCCTTCAAGACAACATTTCCTCTCAACCGAAGCACATACTAGGTTACTTAGTTTCTCTGTGATTAAGGATTTGTATGCTGAGGATTCACATTTTGATTCGATCAATGCTAGATGTGAACAAGGCCGAACACCTGATGACTATCACAAGGAAGATGGATACTTGTTCAAGAAGAAGAGATTGTGTATCTTAACTTGTTCTATGCAAGAATTGCTGGTACACGAAGCACATGGTGGAGGACTATCTAGACATTTTGGTAAGCATTGAACTCATGAGATACTATCCTCTGGATTCTTTTAGCCAAGGATGATAAGAGACATCTATGTTGTATTGGAAAGATGTGCTACCTATAGAAGGGTAAAGAGTCGAGCTAAGTAAGGGCAATATTTACCTTTGCTGATCTTAACCAAACCATGGTTCGAGCTGAGTATGAACTTTATGTTAGGATTGTTGAAGATGTCTCGAGGGAAGGGCTCCATCATGGTGGTCTTGAACCGATTTAGTAAGATGGCATACTTTGTACCTTGTTTCAAAACTAATGATGCTTTAGCTATCTCTTTTCTTTACTTATAAGTGATTATCAAACTCCATGGATTACCCAAGATTATTGTTTCAGACTGAGACTTGAAATTCATGAGCCACTTTTAGAGAACATTATAGAAGCGAATGGGAACCAAACTAATATTCAACATGTCCTGCCATCCACAAACAGATGGATAGATCGAGGCTGTCAATAGGACAGTGGAAACTTTGCTCTAAGTTGCTGTTGGTTAAAATATGACTTGTTGGGATTCATGCCTGCCTATAATTGAGTTTGCTTACAACAAGATTGCTCATAGTGCCACGAGTATGTCACCATTTGAGATTGCCTATGGATTTAACCCTAAGCTTCCGTTAGATTAGGCACCCCTTCTAAGTCATAGTAAAGATCATAGCCATAGAGAGATTTGAGGCCATTGTGATAATGTACTTGAAGTTCATAGAACAGTTGAGCCAAGTTGCCACTAAGCTCGAGAGGTGAGACAAAGGATGAAAGAACAAAGAATTTTAACTTAGTAATTTGGTTTAGATCTACTTCAGTAAAGATCGATTTCTAAGTTTGAGGAAGAGCAAGTTATCTTTTAGAGCCAACGGACCATTTAGAGTGCTTGAAAAGATCAATCCTAATGCTTATAAGATTGAATTACTTGAAGACTATGGGGGTCTTAGACTCCTTTAACATCGCCAACCTCCATTCATATGTCCTCGAAGACAAGCAACAACTAGCTGAGCCAGATTTGATCTTAAATCTCAAATAGCTTAAAGGGGACGATAGGGATCACAGACCAATCACTTGGTCTTGAGTTCGAAGACTTTCCCATATGGTTTGCTAAGCTATCCAAGGAGAGTTAAACTGTGAAGAATGATACATTCTCCAATCCGACTTGCCAAATTACTTTGCTTTCCATCTCATTAAAGAGACTCTTAAGGTTCCTGACATATTGCCGAGCTGACCCCTTCATAATACATCAGTCCAAGGTTAAGCACTAAACTTGCTTGCTGTCGATCTAATACATCACGGAGGTCGAGTTGCCCCCGATCCTGAGCCAACTAGACATTAGGCCACCCACCTAGACAAATCCTTCCTCAGTCTAAAACACCCAAGCTATTAAGCCACTGAGCATTCGACCCCGACCTCGACCTGATCTACTAAGAACCTATTTCGCTCAACAAATAACATCATTAGGACCACATAATTGATAGTTGACATGTGCCTTAATTTCTGACATCCATACTATCCTTTTGTAATCGAATATCCTTTTTTCCTGTTTACAATTTTGAACTTGTAAACTATTCATTTTTCTTTTTCCAATAGGAATCCTTTATGTAAATTACATATACCTAGGACTTAGCCTTAATTAGGCTATATAAATACTTGTAAAATTTAATGGCTACAACAATTAATCAGAATAGTGATATTGAACTGTAGACATTTTACCCTTCCTTCTTCTTGAGCTTATGTTTTCTTAATGAGGATCGAGATCTTAAAGAGCTCTTATCTAGGCCATTGGGCATGGACTAGTGGCGAGCAACTTCATGTTATACTTATGAGTCATATCAGGTATAGTTTGAGTTAGTATGAGGTGTTGGTGAGTCATATTCATTATTAGTGCATGAGGACCTCTACTCAACTTTCGACTACCATTTACCCTTTGAATCATCATGTGGTTTGGACTTACCCTATTGGCTTGCATGATATTAGTAGTTGTGTGTCATCATTTTCCTAGTGATATGTATCAACTTAGCTTTACCTTCTTACCCTTGTGCTCTAAAGAACATGTATTCTTCCTCCCATTGTATATCACATTTCAATTAAACATCCACGATCGTCTAAGACAAATATGAGACTACTCATGGGTAACACATAACAGAGCACTTCGTTTTGATAGTTTCCAATATTGATTTGCACAACCAATTGCTTATTCACTTGTAGGGTTCCCTTATAATTGAGCCAATGCAATTTATAAGGCTTTGTTGACAACTTCAATTGTTGGACTATGAATGAAGATGTTGCATTAATGCAACTGCCACTATGAACAATTAATGCATACAATAACCTATTCACTTTATAGCTAATGCGTAACAAATTTTCTCGCTGCTTGTCCTTTAGCACAAGACTCATACTTATTGTTCTCCTTAACACCATGATTACAGGTATAAAATTACCCTCTTTATTATAAATGAGCTCCTCCTCCTCAAACTATTCTAGGTATTTAGATTCTTTGGGTTCTTCAATCTCCTCATCAGTACTATTGACCTCAATAGTCAGCATCTCTCCCTTGATTACCATCACTCGTCTACTCGAACAATGTGTGGCTATGTGTCCAAACCCTTGACACTTGAAGCACTTGATCTCATTCATCTTTCTTCCTAAGCTCTGGCCTTTCTCAAACTTCTTCAGGATCTCTTTCTCCTCTGGTCGGGTAGTTTGAGCAGGTTAGATCTTAGCTATTTTACTTGGTTTCGATTGCATAGGTCTACTTAGAATAGGTTGACTAAGGGTAGGCTGATTGATGAGAACTTGGAATCTTCCTATTCGATGCCTCTCAATTCTTTAGGCAGCTCAAATTATCTCATCAAGTATACTAATATCCATCATCTCCAAAATATCTCCAATCTCATACTTTAACCCACTAATGAAGCGGGAGATAGTTCAATCATCAGGCTCAATAACTTCACAATGTCTCATTAACATCTAGAATTCCTTCACATATGCATCAACACTTGATCTTCCTTACCTCAACTACTATAACCTCTTTAATGTGTCTTATAAATAGTAGTTCGAGACAAATCTTCTTCTCATCACTCTTTTCATTTCATCCCAATTCCTAACATCACGTTCTCCTTCACTTATGTGGGTAGCTTGTAGATTCTCCCACCACAAAGCTGCATAGCCAGTAAATTTTAGTATGACAGGTCTAACTTTGGCACGTTTAGGCACCATATGACAATCAAACTGCTTCTTAATCTTATCTGCTCAATCCAGGTAATCCTTAGCATCACCACTCCAAGAAAAACTAAGGATATGGATCCTTAATCCATCTACTCTTAGAGATTGGACATTCTCTCCCTAGGTTCATAATACTCTCCCTCTTCTTCCCCTACTTCCTCATCCTCTTCTTCAATCTCGTCTAATGCCAATCTCCATCAAGTAACCCTATCCACTCCTATAGCTTAGGGTGGTCGAATTGCGGTGTTAGCTTAGCTATATTAGCCATTCACTCTCTTAGGTAGCTTATTGATTTGGCCTTTATAAAGGTCATTTCGAGCTTATTGCCTATCTTTGATTATGGTAGTCACTAAACTAATTACTAGGTTAGTAAGTCTATCCAGTTGCTCATCCATAAATTAGGGTGTAAAACTTCTTTAATGACCTTAGCCATTATGAGAACTACTCTCTCTGTTACCTAAGGTTCCTTGGATACTAGAGTTGGACATTGTGATCAATTATAATGGATTAACAGTTGAAACATAACTTAAAATTCTTTCTATGAACAACAACAACAAAACAACACTTAAACACGCCAACAGCTATTACAACCAACACATGATATGTAAACCCCTACATTTTTTTTCGATCTAACATTTGAAGTAAACTCGAGTATATTAGATAATCTAGGAGTTGACAAGGCTAATGAAAATGAAAACCCTAAAATAACTAGTCAATCGCGTATAAAATTTTTTTACCCTAAATGTATGTAAACACTAAAGATTTCATTCAAAAGTAATAAAAACCCTAAAACTATAACCTTAAAGACATACGAGCACTAATTTATCATAATATATCCTAAAACCCTAATTGATAATATAACCTTCGTATTTTGCCAAATCATTAGTGAAAAATTAGAGATAACTTTCAATCATGCATATATATTTAGAATCCTTAAGTAATCCTTTAGAAACAAAGATATTGCATCATAAATCACATTTATCTTCTAAGTATATAATTAGGATAGTAATACATAGAGTTAGGGGTTTAGTTGATGCTTAGGTTACATGTAGTAAACTTTAATACTCTAATTGATACTTTTCATACTAGTTATACTAAGTAGCCTATCAAATGATGTATATAAGATATAAATACCTAAAGTAAGATCTCATCATCTATTTTTACTAATCAATTCATTAAATTTCTCATTCCCTTTCATTTCCTTAATTTTTTTTCCTAATTTTCTTTAATTACTACGTTATGTATACTAAATAGCATACACATTTAGAAAGTTAACCAAGTCAACATATGTTGACCAAAGTCAAAAGGTTGACTAAATCATCATGTGGAAAAGTCAACAAAATTTCACTTTCACTTAAGAAAATATATCTTCCTTCTCATGATTTCTTTTCTTTTCTTTTCTTTTGGCTTTTCCCTTCCTTTTTCCTCTTTTGCCGTTTACTTCTTTCCCTTTCCTAGACCCCACTTGTTTTCCTTTTCAAAAACCAAAGAACAGAAAACAAAGTCCCTTTCTTCTTCTCCTTTCCCAACCGTATCTTCCCTTTTCCTTTCACTCTTCTTCAACTTTGCATCCATATTCAAGAGCAAATTAAGGTATGTTCTTATGTTACTATGTCTTACTTCATATTCTTTACTAGTTAGATGAAGAGTTAGGTTAGGTTAAGTAGTTATGTATTGTGTATATATATGTTGATTAAGGCTTAAAGTTTCAATCTTTAGGTGTAGAAGAGTAAAAATCATTGTAAAGTGGAAGAAGATGCATGTGTATGTCTTTAAGTATGTATACATAAGGGTATACTAGAGAAATACAAGTATAGAGACCTTTGTATATAAGTATTTATTATGTACATAACCTAAACTAAGACATATACTAACTATACGTACCTATACCGTGCTAAATATACCCTTAAAACACAAAAACAATGAAATTAGAGAAGCTTTCTTAAGAGGAAATTTAGGCATACGAAATTCATGTAAAAATACGTATGTAACCGTATATCTATATGGGTATATATAAATAAGGTATAAGTATAAGTATACGTATGAGTATACTAGTATACATACAAGTAGAGTAATGATATAAGTATAAACTTGACATATGTATAAATGTACATAAGTGTACATAATACATGTAAGCATGAGGTAAGGTTTATGTAAACAAAGGATGATGTAAGCAATGATGTAATCAAATGATGACATAAGCTATGACATAAGTGAATGATGACATAAGCGATGACATAAGCGATTGATGATGTAAGCGATGAAATAAGCATACGTTTATAAGATAAGAAATAAGAAGAGTACATAAGAATTAGATACATGAATTAGTAAACCCTAATACACTTCCTAAATTGGATTAAACTTAATTAAGTACATGAATTAGAAATAGCAAGGTAAAATTCTCTAAGTATAAGAATCTAAGGGCTAACCAAAATATTAAGTACAAACATAGGATATAAGTATAAGCAATAAGAATAATTAATCTTCAGTAGTTAAAATTTCCATAAAATTTAGTCCATATCGTAAAACACGAATCTTAACGTCCAAAACGGACATCACTGTGTGAACGTGCATTCGAAAACGATAAAAAACGACTATAAATTATTAAATATCAGAAATAGAATGAAAAAGTTACATACGATTAGTGATAAAGTCTAACCGGATAAAAGTTGATAGTAATTTAAGTAGAATTAGGTAAATAGACATTAGAATTACTAGTTAATTCAATTACTTACTAGCGTTATTATATCTTAATGATCAGGTGATCCCGAGGTGGGTGAGGATCTCTTGATTGATTACAACGACTAGAGCGAGTCGTCATGGCCGAGTGAGTATTTACCTTGTGATTCCATGCTTGTATGTGATTATAGATAGTAGACTTAAATGTTATTGTTAATTGATTGTTATGTGGGGTCGGGAAATGCTTGTGCGTGTTATTACGTACTGAGTTGTGAATTTACGTTAAGTATAAATAATACCTTAATTGTTGCATGATAGTATAGAAAATAATTGTGTGTACTATTGAAAGGTCACATCATAATTGGACTTAATTATACTTGGCTCATAAGAAGAAACTGGTACATGCATCAACATGCATTGCATAGGCACAATTCTGGCCATCACATCACACGGAGGTAAAGAGAGGCTATTCAGGGGTTGTTATTATTAATTTATTCGTTTTGTACGGTGCACTCGTACAAAATGACCTTACCCTGACCCGCGAGAATACTAGGTGTTGGAGGCGCCAATCGCCTGGTTAAGGGTCGAGTCTAGAAGCCTCCATTTAGGAGTGAGTGTGGACTGTGGGGGCCCACTTACGATTATACTGGAACTTGGTTTTTATGAAAATAAAGAACTTATTTGATTTAACTACAAAACGTGGAGTTTTACAGTAAAGTAAGTTCTAGTATAATACCTGGATCTGATTGGTGGCATGTATACTCCAAACTTGACTTCGGAGAGCGTCAAATTTGAGTTACATATATGGACTAGTTAACTATACGTATTTTCTAGCATTCTATTCGATCATTCATTCATATGCGTGAACATAATATATTTACAACTTGCTTGTGGTATGGCTGAAGGTTTTGCTTACTATGCTTAAGCTTACACCCCTTTAGACTTTTGTTGCAAGATAACTTGTTCGTAGAAGTTGGCCGGGGGATGTCACAGGTTAGCTTGGGGACTTAGGCAAGAGCGAGCCATCCTGTGTATTGAGAGAGAATAGATTATGTAGACTCTTACTTATGTACTTTTGTTTTATTAGTATCATAGACCTAGATGTAATAAATTACTGTATATTGTAAATGTTGTAGTTTGAATTTTATATAAATATGTTTGTGTGATGATATCATATAAATCTGTATGTTCTTAGGAAAACTAGTGGTTGTAGAGCCTTATATATTGTGTGAAGAGTTCATGATTGGAAGGGTAACCAATCAGGGGTTTTTTGTACAGTATACGGCGTCTGCTACGACTAGGTCGTCCTCAGTTCGTGACATGATAAACCAAGCTAACATTTACACTTTGTTTTGCGAACAAGAAATAGGGGAAACTAGAGCACTAAATTTCTTTAGCACTAAACGCTTCTTAAACCCTTACAACAACGATAGTCAGTTTCTATAACACACTATAGTAGTAGTAAGTCACTTAGAGCATAAAGTGATAGGAACTTGCTTAAGTGTAGCCAATCTTTGATATTAAGATGATACGGATTGTTGGGAAGATTGACACATGACTATTGATGTCATACGAGCCAAAAGGGTGGTTCTAAACCTTAAGATGGTCTGAAAACTAAATGGTAGTCGAAGGTTGAGTAGGGGTTCTCATTCACCGATGGTGGATATGACTTACCAACACCTCACACAAGCTCGAACTATACTTGATATGATGCACAAGTATAATACAAGGTTGCTCGCCACTAGTCCATACTCAATGGTCTAAATAAGAGCTCTTCAAGATCTCTGTCCTCAATGAGAAAACATAAGCTCAAGAAGGAAGAATAATATCTGAAGTTCAATATCATCGATGTTATAGCTATTACATATTACTAGTATTTATGTAGACCAATTAGGGTAAGTCTTAGGTATACGTAAATTACAAAAAGGATTTTTACTAGAAAAAGAAAGAGGAATAGATTATAGGGGTAAAGTAGTAAATAGATAAAAAGGATAGTACTGATGTAAAAAAAAATGGGATGCGCATCTACTATCCGTTTTGTAGTCCAGATGATGTTGTATGCTGAGTAGAGTTGATCTTAAATAGACTAATTCAAGTCGATTGTATGGCAGCTTGGCTGTTTAGGGCTTGGAAAGGGGTTGGTTTAATAGATGACCTTTCTTCAGATTGGTGATGGTTGGTTGGCTCGCAAGTAGGGAAATTTGGCCTTAGGGATGTGTTAGTTCGACAATAAGCGAGTTCAATACTTGGCCTTGGATTGATGTGTCAAAAAGAGGTTAGCTTGGCAACGGGTTCAATGAGATGGGGGGTAAAGTACCTTGATAGGTTAAGGTGGAGAATGAATTGTTCTTCTAAGTTTAGCTCCCCTTATACAACTCAGCCAACTATATGTGTGAGTCCTTGAGTTTAGAGGTGAGTAATGGGTTTGTGATCCTTCTCATTGATCTATAAGCAGATTAAAGGTAACTATAAAATAGATAAAAAGAAAATCATTCTTTTTGAGCTTGGTCATCAAGAGCTTGAGCAAAGATAGGTTGAGGATTGGTAGAGGGATTAGAAATAAGCACCTAGAGGACATCAGGAGTTTTGGATGATTCTTGTGTGTTGTTAGGGTTAGCTGTAGGGGTATTAACACCTTCACTTGACCGCTCTTCCATGTCAGCCTCACCAGCATTGGCTTCATTAGTAGAAGTTTCCTTCTCACCTTGTTTGGTAAAGTCCAAACTGTTTAGGTCATAGTCATATGGATGAGGACCTCTTCCTGAGTTAGTCCCATCCAACACTTTTTGTGACATTAGGCTCTCTAGCTCATCTTGTGTGCCTTAGAGGTCAGACACCAACTGAGAGCATTTTTTTTGCTCTTCCACTAGAGTTGTTTCTTTTTTTCCTCTAGCCTTAGCCTTTCCCTTAACCTTTTCTTTCCAAATCTTGAGCTCCACCTCAATCTTTGCCTTTTCCTCTTCTAACTTAGCCTTCTTAGTACACCATCTCTCTTAGAGGTTCTTCTTTTCGGCCTTTACATTAGCCACTTGGTTTTTAGCCTCCTCAGTAATCTAAAAGGAAAATGAGTTGTCAACTTAAAGAAGTTACAAGCGGAAGTCGATTAAAGTAGAGAGCTTATGGCTTCCTTCTCTTCATTAAGGGCTTTGACAATCACCATTAGCCATTGGGAAATTTAGACAATTGAAGCAAAGTTAGAGCAAGGCTATATAACAAGCTTGTTAAATCTAAACATAAAAGGTCTGGAAAGATCTTACATCATAAAGGCTAAAGGTAGTGACATGCAACAATTTGTTAGATCTAAAGTTTTGGTAGAGCTTGACAATATTCATTAAAGGTTGAACACCTTGGGGAAGACGGATGCCTTTGATTAGTTCCAGGGTAACTTAACCATTCCCTAAGGCATGGTTAGTTGTGTTGACATTCTAACATGGAAAAGACTGTAGGACCTTCTTATTTTGCTTCTTGGTAGGGGTGATAGAACTCGGAATTTTAAAGGGGGCTTATCTGCCCTCATTTGGATTTTTAGAATTATCCCCTGGCTTGTCATTCTTGGTGATCTTCCCTTTATTTAGATCCCTCTTTAATGGCTAATAGTCATGTATATTAGATCGTTTCCTTAGTTCAATGACCTTAACAATCTTCTTATTAGCATCTGTCATCTTCGTTTGTTGGGTTTCCTTAACAGACTTCAATGGTTGGGTTTCTTTTGTGGCTTAAGAAGTAGTGGACTTTACTGATTACTTGCTTGGTGGTTTGGTAGGAGCTTGTTTAGTAGAGGTCTTGATAGAGTCTTTGTTCCCCTTTAAGTTACTAGACTTTAGCTTAACAAGAAGGTGCTTGGAGTTGTAATTCTTAAGCAACATATCTATAATGAAATTCTTAACAGGTTAAGTTAGAAAATAATAAAATATAAGTTAAAAGACTTATAGATGCTATGCCAATCATGGGTAAGGGAGACTACTCTGCTTCTATAGTAGACATGAATGTCCCTCCTCTTAAGAGCCCCTCTTAACACGGCAAAATCATAGAAAGTTTGTATCTTGATTGATTGCAATACCTTCACTTGGGCCCTAAATATCCCCATCATGGGTACCACTAGCTCCTGCAGCTAATCTCGCTTCATCCTTTGGGAAGACAAGAGTACTATAAGAATATTTGGAGATTATAGTGTTTGCATCCCAGATAAACCATCTATGGTTGTAGGCTTCCATAATTGTGTCATGAGCTTTCTAGTCATTGGGGAGAAAATGTTTGATATCTGATAGTCTGATTAGGTGACTCCAAGCAATGGGGAAATCAAGTTGAGAAGCTGACCTAACTAAAACCCATTTCTGTTTCCAGTCATGAATTGAGGACGCTAATCTGACTAAAAATTTCCTAAGAGGTCGGGCACATACATAAAAATAGTCATCCTTCCTCTTTAGTGTATAGAAGTATCAAAACAAGGTAACCGTAACCCTGACTTCCAAATCCTCATAGATATACTCAAAGGCCACTAATAGCTTATAGGAGTTTGAAGTAAGCATGGATGGACACATATAGTGATAAGTAAAATAAGATTTTTGGAAATTGGAGAAGGGGAATCTAAAACCAACCTCAAAATACTTCTCGAAGAGAGCAAACTCCCTATCTCCAACTATAGTAATCTACTCATGTAGTTGAGGCCTTTCGCTTGTCTAATCTCGAGTTGAATTCTTGCTCAGTCATGATGCTAGCAACACCATTAGGGCTCAGGTCATATTCAATATCAACATATAAGGGAAGGGCTTGAGAATTTCCCTCATTATCTAGGCAGTAGTCATCAAATGGAAGCTTTCTAATCTTCCATGATTTAAGGACACGAATTCTTACTAGTCTTATTAGCCTTAACAAATCCTAAGGGCAATCATTGACTTTTGGATTCGCCATGTAGGGAGGTTCTTCGTAAGGAGGAGAATTGTCTACTCAATGTGTGGTGGACAATTCTTCGCTTCTTTGTTGTGCTTGTGTTAAGTTGTCGGATTCAATAATTGACATTTTTATCTTAACAATGCTGTTGAGAAAGAAAGGAAGTAAAGAAGAATAACTAGTATGTAGGATGAGGAAGGAAATTAGGAGCAAAGATAGTTCAAAGGAGTGGAGTAAGTAATAAGTAAGGAAGAAGAGAGTAAAAAGAAGAAGAAATGGGGAAGTGAGAGAATGAATGTAAGGGAAAAGTTATGGTTCTTGGGATCCGTGTAAGCTATAGTTAACAATTAATATTGGCCATTCGATTGTGCATTATTTTGTACAATTTCTTTAAAAAAAATGTATATATTTTGTAATAAAAACACTTCAGCAAGTGAATTGGGCCATATACTATAGTAGAAATAACTAGTGAGATTAAATCGTTCTTAGGGACTAGAAACTATATATTAAATTATTTTATTTCTTTTCTTAACTAAGCACTCGAAATGAAATAATTAATAAATTAAAATAATAGGAACTAGTTGACTAGGAATGCAAATTAACTAAAAATTATAAAATTAACTAATAAAAATAAAATACTAATGTCACAAGGAAATAATTTACTAATTCAATAACATGGGATCTTAATAAAGCCATCATTCGACAAATTAATATATGTTCATAAAATATGATAAAATTAATTAATTGGCTTTTAATTATATTCACAAAAGCTTGCTTTCCTTTCAAGTTGATATTGCCCTAATTATTGCAAAAACATCCATTTTTAGTAGTTTGTCTATAATTTTCTATCATGTAGTAAATTTTCTCTCACAAAAATTACTACTTTAATCATAGTTGTCAAAATTGCGATTTTACCCATAAATTCTACGAGTTTACTATTTTAGGTAGCTCTTTCAAGTTAATTTGGATGTAAAATCTTTTTTTTTTTTTTGTATAAAAACTTACGTTTTTAATTGAGTTTATATATAAACTTGATATAAACTTACATTTTTAATCGAATTTACCAATTTTACATATCTAAGTTAAATGAACTAAAAAATTAAAAAAAAATAATACAACTAGCCTTTTACAAGCCAATAACTATTAAAGTATTATAACATATATTTTATTATATTCCAATTTTTTACCTTTTTCTTTTTATCTTAATCTCTTATTTTATGTTCATAACTTTTATTTAAGTTTCATCTTCAATAACAAAATTTATAAAGAAAATTATATATTTTGTTTTATATCATTAGTAATTTAAAATGAGTTGAAATGTTTGGTTTTCTTTAATTTATAAATTTAAAAAAAATTGGGAAAAAGTTTAGTTTCAGATTTATTTGTCCTTCTTCCGAACATGTTAAATTATATATTAAGAATTTTTATGAAAAAAAAACTTCATTTCTTCATTTTTTTATTTTTTATCATGTATTTTAAGTTTTGAATAACTACTATAAGTATATTCATAATTTTTTAAAGTTATTTTACATAAGTTGTAGAAATTTACGTTTTTATGTTTTGATTTTACGTTATAGTTTTACAGACCCTCTAACAATTCTAAATAGAATTGCAAGTTTGACAACCTTGACCCTAATTAATATTAAAGTTTTAGCCAAATAAAAAAATAATAATATTAAAGTTCATGCATATTTCTATATCATAAAAATTAATATTAATCATATTACAAACATGAATCCTAAAACTAATTCAAAGTATACATTTTCATGTCAACAATTGAGTTAATTATATTTTGATTTCATATAAATTATCTATTCCCTTTTGAGTTTTTTAAAGATTTATTTATGAAAATATTGTTAGCTAGACAATAGAATAATGGACTATGAAATCGAATAATTAAAAATCCAACTAATTAAGTAGTAATATATAATAAAGTCATGCAATTCAATTATCAAGTTATGTCAAAATCTCATCAAATCTAATTTGGTTCAAGGTAAAAATAAAAATTATACAAAAAATTGGAAGAAATATGATAAGTATTAAAAGCAAAAAGACAGGATAACTCAGTTATATTTCTTAAAGTGCAATTCTAGTTTTCAATCCATCTTCTCTTGAGTTTTTTTTGCGCCTTATAACAAAACCTTAAAATACTATCTTCGAATCTTAAAGCTATGGAAACTAAAAGAAAAACCAAAAATATTCGCCCGTGCGGCTACAGAAACTAAAGAATATAATACCCAATTCACCTCCCTGATGTGTGGCGTGAATATATATACTTCAATGAGCCGACTTCTCTCTCTTTTTTTTTTTTTTTTTAATTAATTAATTAATTTTATTTTACTTTCCTAAAACCCATCAGACATGCCGAATGCCAACTTTCTATATATATATATATATATATATATATATTTTTTTTTTTTCTAATTACTACAGTGCAAACCTTCGGCATTTGGATTCCAATTGCGCAAGACGTGGATTGGACCCAAATCTGGCATATGCAAAACTTTTTGGAGCACAATTTTATTTCTCCTTCGCATAGGCTCACGAAGTTAATGGGCTGATGAAATAAGGACATGTAGCTGGGCCATTTATTATTATTGGATGGGATGGATGATTTAGCCCTTGATTGGCATTGTGGACTTAAACGTATGTCTCAAGCATTTCATTTGGATTGAATGATAGGCTTCTTTTGTCCTTTTTCCGTGACCGTGGCCGGCTTGTGGACAATGTACATGCCATATATGAATTTACATTTTGAGACGCCACGAAAACATCAACCATCTTTCAATTTTTCGATCCAATTTCTATATAAATCTTGCACTTAAAAATATATTTCATGTATATTTTTTTAGTTCGCACATTTTTCCTATTAAAATTATAAAAATATACGTATTAGTGTAGGATAAGGTTGAGTAAAATATCAAAATTTATACTTATCATTTACACACGACTTAGATTTGACGGTCCTATTAAATGTTATTTTCAAGAGGTGTGCATGGGTTTGAGATGGCCATACGAATCTTGATAGTGGGACATGAAGCATCTTGATGAGAAGCGTAAAGCGTTTCCAATAAGTTAAGCAAAAAGCAGACCAACATTTATAAAATACCTCATGACCACTCTAGTCAAGAATGGTATGTGAAGCTTAAAGCTTGGATTTAAGTGCCAACACATCTCCTAAAAACCACTTTTCATGGTGAAGAATTTGAATTAAAATACCCAATTGGAGAAACATCGTTTCTCCTCTTGATGATACATCAAGAGAAGTCAGGGGGACAAATGTTGATAGTGATTTTCCCTAAAAGGTCAGGATCAACCTAGACTAGGTGGTGTCTGAACTGTCTATTTGTTCCTTCTCTCCTTTCATTCTACGTTTGACTTCCTTTAGGCTACTCTTGATATATTGACTAGCTTGGGAAAGTTGATGAGTCATACATGTTTAAACTTGACAGAATAGCCTAACTAGAGTAGGTTAGATTGGCCTTGTTTAGCTTAGGATAACTATCTATAGCTTAGCTTTTAACTTGATTAGCCCTAGAAGATTTGAATTTAATCATTGCCTAAATAATTGCCCATCGGCCGTCGTTATATTAGCTATTCCCTTTAATTTCGAGAAGTGGTCCTAAATTTGAACATAAGGCATGTGTTAGATTTTACAGGCAATAGTTACTAAATTCGAATACACCTTCAACTATAAATAGAGCTCGGAATGTGACAAGTAGCCTCTTCTAGACACTCTTTGCTCTCTATAAGCTTTTTTTCTTATCTTAAATCCCTTAATTTAACATAGCATCTAAGTGGCTACACTAGAGTCGCCTTAACATCCTCCATAATCTCACTTTATTTTCATTTTGCTGAATAAATTCAAGCGAAGTGTCCAATTTCCTAAATACCAACTTTAAGTATCAATAGAGTCTAATTGTAGATGGTTCTGGCTAATAGTAGGGTTAACACATGCTTGCTTTTTCTAGCATGCTTGAAGCCTTCATCTACATCCTTTATCACTATTAGCAGATTTTACGAACCAAAGTTTATTCTCTAATTGTATTACTATGAAGTCATGATAGTTCATAACATGATGTATTTTCATAGCATGTATCAAGTGCTCTTTCTTTTGAAATTGTATACTCACCTTAAATTCATCACTAAAGCTCCAATCATTCATGCTTTCCATGGATGAATGATATCCACTACCCATACTAGCTATATAGAATGGCATAAGTTTCGAACTCCTAACCGCATTTACATATGTTGGAACCTATGTTGCTAATGATTTTCCGCACTCGACCCATGTGTCTCATTGAGGGTCTGAAGCTAACCTTCACTTCTCCCATTACCATCATCAAAATTTGTATCATTAAAATCCTTCAATATTTTCTCCTTATTAGCTTCATTCGTGACTACGAAATTAGATTTAAGGAGACCTTGATTCCCACTTACTTCTTAAGTAGTTGAGATAGGTTAAGATTTGTAAACCTAAGCTTCAACCTGATATTCAATATTATTCTCCTGACCTATATTGTACTTAACTATAGTAAGCAAATTGACTTCATAAATTTCAATGTACAACTCAGCAAAACCATTGACCCCACTACATCTTTGGTATGATGCCAAAATCTATCCAACATCATAATCATCATTTACAAGCACAACACAAAAGTAATCCCTACTAGCTTCTATAAGGGCTAAGGGGACACCTATGTATTAACTTAACCCGATTGGTCGTAAAATAAATCCAAATACATCTGCATATGATACTTATCGACTACTCATAAATTTCCCTATATGAAACCCTAACCATTGCTGTTGGATGCTTATCATAACACACCAATTCTTTCCTTCCACAATGTTACCATGTACATAGCAAGTTATTCTCACTTTGCCCATTTTCTCACTTATCTACATTCAACATTTATTTTCAAACAAGTCTAGATTAGTAACTCATTATCACCAAAGATGGCTTTTGAAGAACAATGCAACCACTATTTGATTTCTTTATAAATTCCTTCCGTGATAATGAAATTGGAATATATGAGTAGAAGCCAATTATATATTGACATATCCTAAAAGTCTTATATAAAGTCTTAGAAGATGGATTTCAATTACCGAGTGCTATCAATTTATATTATTAGGATAGTGTAATAACAAAAATTTGGCCAACACTTGTTGTAAGCCCCAAAGTTTAGCCAAGTAACCATAGGATTGAACTTAGAACTCAAGGTTTAGGGCGATCGGTTAAAAGATCCGATCAAACCAAAATTATAAATTATTTAACAAGATACTAATAAAAATGACCCTGTAAACTTAAATTTAAGAAAATAAGTAGTAAAATAGGAGACTATAAAATTTTCAAATTTTAAGCATAATAATTGCTAATTACCAAAAAGGCAAAAAGTGTAATATAATAACTAATAAATTAGTAAAGATAGATTATATGTATACTAAAAATTTTAGAATGACCAAAATAATATTTAGGAATGTTCACGTGTACCCTACATGTATTTACGTGTAGATAAAAATACGCGTAATTACTAAAATTGGCCGAAAACTAAGTAAATAATTAAAGAAAAATACAAAATAATTATAAAAAAATCAGAAAAAATCAGAAGAGGATAAGCTGATGCAAAATCAGGTCGTGGTCAGAAAAAGAAAAATTGACCAATAAAAATTGAACAACTTAAAAGCCAAAAATCAAGCAAATTGGGCAAAATCTTGTCAAATTAATGCATAATAATTACAAAATTCGTCCATAAATAGCAAGAAAAATTCAGAAGCTCATTTGGACAGATACAAATCAGAGAAAATTAGAGAGAGTTGGAAATTCGAGAGAAAATTTAGAAAATAAGAAAAACTGTGCAGTTAGGGGTTTTAAGGGAACCCACACCAAACGAGGAGCTAGGAGTGGACGGCCACCACCAACACACGGTGGTGGCAGCGCCCAGGTCGGCCGACAAGGCCACGGCGGCCCACGGTGGCCGGAGCCACCTGAACTAGTGAGTCCAAATTCCAGCCCGATTCTTGTATAATTTTGTAAAATTAGTTATTTTGCCCAGAAAATTATGAAACTTGTTACTCTGAGGTTTTATTGTATGTAGATTTAGGGAAAAATGTTGATTTAGCTTAATTATGTCTGGAAATATAGGGTCCTTAACAAATTGTTCAAAACCGAGCATGATTAAACCGGAAATTAAATAGGCTTAAGGATGTAGTTTGGGGCTCAAAATTTTTCTGTAGGATGCTCATGTGACATAGAACAGTGTTATGAAGCCATTTTTTTAAAATTAATTTTTGAAATTTTTAAGTTAATTTTTAGCCCTAAAATGATGGAAAAATTGGGTAATTTGGAGTTAATTAGGTGATTAGGATGTTAATTACTGATTTGGATCTTAATTAGATGTTTAAGGAAGTTAATCTCTGTAGTGGAACCCTAATCCTAGCATTTAGGTACTAAGTATAGTTAATTAAGGAAATTAGGTAAGTAATATAAGAAATTAGTAATATGTGAAATTGTAAATTAATAAATATGGAAAAATTAGGGTTATTTAGATAATATTAGAGTAAAATCAGAATAATATTAAATCTGAATTAAGATTGAATTTTAGGTAATTATATAAAAAAGTAAGATTTTCTCACATCGGAGATAAATCCGATACCCTAATTAGGACTAGCGTGTACCAAATAGCTTAGAATACTAAATTAAGACCCAATAGGATATTGGAAACTCGAGCTTAATGTAATTAATTTCACATTAGGATTCGAGCATGTTTAGGATTTAAAAATCGAACCAAAACCTAATTTGGAAATTGATGCGGAAACCGAGACTGAACCCAAACCTAAACCTAAACCTAAACCTAGAATAATTATAAAAGACTTAATACCTAGATAATTAGGCATATTAAACCGTAAACAAAACCTAACAATAAGCATTATAGGATAAAACGAACCTATAACAATTATATGAAAAGCTAAAACCACGTTCGTGTTATAGGGATAACCGGCGATGGCCTGAGCAGATCGGACCTCGAGTGAGCGAGCAAGGAGTCGAGGTAAGTTGGGATTAATACGACGCTGTATTTTGGAGGCTTAAGATTATGCTTGGTTGTGCTTGATAGATAGTTGAATGTGTGCATGTGCTTGATTATGGGTGATGCTAGGATTATGTTTGTTGTTTTGGCGCATATTGTATGAATTGTATGTAATGATTGATCACCCTAAATTGGACTTAATCAATTATACGACCAGTAATCTTAATCGAACATGCATGGTAACCCATTAGGGGATTCAGGACTCTCCGGCCAAATACCGACCCCTTCGGAAGGGATAGCGTAGGATTGCAAAATGGTCCCTTCTTCATCCTCAGTCGAACTAAGTGACAGGAGAGGAGGTCGCGGCGGGGGTTAAGACAGTGGTTCGAAGGTAGTCGCGGGAGGAGCAAGGTCTCCATTACACAAGCCTGGGTTTGGTCGTGAGCTGTTGCATTAACGGTAACTCCTCAACCCGGATTAGAGCGGGCGCAATTTCTCTAATCTCACGACGGGCCGGACAATGTTGTGCGATGGCATTTGCTTGCACATGCATTGCACTTAATAAGTGATTGAAAACCTTGTTGTGTGTATGGTATAGTTTTAAGTCCTCCGTCCCTACTTACTGAGCTGTGGTTGCTCATATCCCTATAGACGTCGTGCAGGTGCTGGCTAAGAAGCGGCAACCAATTACTCAGAAGCTAGCAACTGCTGGATCCTGGGGAGTGAGAAAAAACATTGAAGAATCAACACATGTTTTAGTTTTCATTTCTGATTAATGTAATAACTGAATTATAGTGATTATATATATTTCCTCACTTTCTTAGGTAAATGATTTGTTTAAATTACAAATTGTCTACTTCAAAGCGGGTTAGTCGTGGACGCCTTGTGTAGATCAGGTCTAAGATAGCAGTTGTAAGGCCAACTTCTATCTTAGGATGGTTTACACGGCGAGGGCTGTTACGACTCTGCCGCTTCGGGGCGTGACACTTGTTACATGTTTATGCTTTTCTTTCTTCAATTTCTTGTTTAGCTTAAATAATTGAGCAATTCATATCCAACATTATGGTATTTAAATTATAAGCCAATACCATTTTTTAATGTAAATTATATGCAATGTGAATGCAATAAATTTTCTAAAAGGTAAAAAATAACAAAAAGGGGAAATAGCAAACATATTACCTAAACTTTTTGCGAAATTGCAAATTTACTACTTGAACTTTTGAAAGATCGATTTCATACTTAATTAAAGTTTTTGTTGGTATTTGTACTACCTTCATTAACACCATTAGTTACTCTTTGCTGAGTTGGATTAATAGACACATCAAAAGAAGATACGTGTTCTTTAATATTATTTTAAGCCACATAGATACCAAATTGACAAAACAAAAGGAAAAAAATCAAAGAAGAAGAAAGTAACTATGAAGAATGGATAGGAGAAAATGCGTGAGAATCCATTGAAGACCCAACTCATGTTACATGCACAAATCCAACTGACATGCTCGGATTGAACCAACTACTTATACTTTTATGCTACTAAAGCCAAATTGGATCTCTACAGAACCAATTGGTTTGAATTTTCATTTTTCTATCATGAATAACCCTTCTTGGAGAGGTGATTTTCTTACCATGCAATTAACTGTTGTAGTTAATTATGGAAATGAGATGAAAGAAGGTAGACATTTGCCAAAAGAAAAAAAATATTCCCTAAAAGATTCTAGGGTTCTATCTTAAATGAGCCCTCATTTTATTGCACAACAGAGGTAAATTAGGCAAAACAAAAACAAAAATAAGAAGAAGGAAAAAATGGGGAAGCTCCTTTAGATTTTACTAGAGGGTCCTAAAAAGAGATAACAAGCTTGATTATGAGATAACAAGACGAGATCAAAGGGTTATTCTAGGCAATCAAAATAACGTAAATTTGGTTCCTAAATACTTTAACTAAATTTTTCATGTTATGATGGGCCTTTTGATCTATTGAGATGGTTGAATCATTGTGATTGTAGAGCTTGAATTTTTGGTTTTATTTTTCTGAATTTTAACTATATTAAATCTTATACTTATTCAATATAGACCATCGACTAAAAATTACGGGAAATTTGACTTTTTTAATAAGTTAAAAAGCTTAAAGCTGCTACTCCATCTAGGCCAAGTAAAAAAGAGTTAGATCAAAATCAACCATGTGGATTGACTTTAATTTGATTGCCAATGTGCGAACAAATCATTTTTGAAAATAATTTTTGAAACTAAAGATCTTAAGTTCGAGGCCTAACCTATTGAACCCTAAATGTGTATCACTTTAACCTTCTAAATTTAAGTTTAGTTGTTAAAATATCCTTTAAGATTAAAAGAATAACTTTAATTTACAAGCGAATAAATTTTTTATTCACAAAAGAAATTGACAAATTTATTTATAAAAGAGAAAAATAAAAAAAAAATTCCTTATTTTAAGTTGCCTAGTAGGTGCCTATATATCCTCTTGTAGGAATCAGACTTTTCATATTTTGATTTTTTTATAAAACTTTAATTTTAATTGATTTTAACTTAGGAAAATGGTTGGGTTTAAGTTTTTGACCATTTTATTTTATTTTAAGAAAAATTATATAAAAATAGTCCAAAATTTGAGTGGTGATATCTTTTAAAAATTGTAATAGAAAATCCTAATTTCTAAAAGAGATCATTGCTTGTGTTTTTTTTTTTTTCAAGAGAAAATTTTTTCTATCTAAAGAAACTTTTATCTTAAAAAAATGAAATAAAAAAGAGTAAAATTTCTAACAAGAAACTTTTCCTTTCCCTTTTTCTTTTAGAAAAAAAGACAAAGATTTTGCGAAAATGGAGAAAGAAAGAAGACGAAATGAAGAAAATAATAATAAAATAAAATGAATAATAATAATAAAGAAAATAAAATCAACCTAGTGCAATATGGTTAAGCTGGGTCTAGAAGTAAGTTTGGGTAGAGCTTCGGATTAGGTTTTAGTTGATAGGTAGTGTTGTGGGTAACTAACAACAATGGTTGAAGGGGGCGTGAAAGGGCTTGATCCGGTGAGCTTTTGAAGTTAGGAAAGCACAAAGGCAAAAAGTCGATTGGTGACATCACCTTGGCTTGGAGTGGTGGTTTTCATGGTGATGTGTGGTGGTCAGTTTAAGCTAAAGAGAGAAAGAGTATGGGTAACTTGGTTAGCGGTGTTTTGAAATGAGTTGATGGTAGTTCTTAAGATTCTCATGTACGGGTAGGTTGGTGGAGTAGATATTTTTATTTGAAAACTACTAGAGTGGTAGCTTTTTAGAGATAGAAAATGGATAGGCTTATGGTAGAGAGGGAAAGCAAAAATTCAAGCTAATGGAAGAATGTTAAAGTGATGGATGATGCTAAAACAAGTTCCCCGAGACCCCTTTTATAGTGTTTAACCTTTGATTATTCTTAGAAAGTTTAAAATCAAAATTAATTTGAAGGCTATTTCTTAATGTGTTTTGATTGAAAATATCTCAAATTTAGAGCAATTTGATTCAATTTAATTGAAACAAATGGTCAAAATGTTCTCCTTAAGCTTTGATATTTCTTACTTTAGCAATTAGAAGCTTCAATTTTTATCAAATGGCACGAATTAAGCAAAATAAATTCAAGCTAAAATTTGTGCACTCAAGCTTTTTTTAGATTTTTGGATTTGATTTTAACTAAAAAAATGGATGAATTTAGACATAAATCGGGTACCATTCAAAAGTCCTCCATGTCCTCTATTAGTTACTACATTTTATTTGAATAGATTTTCAGAAAAGATGGGTTAAATTGGGGAAAAAGAAGGGTTGTGGTCATCGGGTTTTCTTTTCTCCATTTCTATAGTTTCATCAAGTTACAGTGAGATGATGAAGTTAACCAAGTCAATGATCAACAGTCAAGTTGCCTTGCTTAGTGATGACAAGCCATGTGGCATTCCAGCTTGAGAAGAGGGAAAAACATTCACTAAGGTGTATATAACAGGTCTCAAACCCAAAACATTCTTTGCTTACATTCCATACCTTATCAATTGTGTTATTGCTTACTTCCTATTTTAATAATGAACACAAATAACATTTGATGTTTTGGGGTTGAGTTAAATAATGGACACAACAAACTTTTAGCCTTAAAAATTAGCCTTAGCCTTTTAAGTCATAAAAAAAAAATGAAAATAAAAATAATTTGTCCCTACAAGAAATTACTAAGTCTAGTAGATATATGCGAGAAAATATTTTTAAAAGAATGGGTCGATTTGATAAAATTAGTATTTGGTTTAATTTAAAATTTAAATTGCTCATAAAATAGTCAATTTAAGTGCGATTGAGGCGTCGTTTGGAGCAATGATCAACTTCAATTATCTACTTTCACAATATCTAAAATAAATAAGTTGAGCCTAACCTAGTTTAAAAAAAATGACCTACAATAAAATGCTCTTTTTACTATATAAGCTCCAATTCTATCAAATTGCATATGTCTATTTTATCTTTTGATGTTGCCTTTTACCTTAGAACATGAAACAAGACCTCCAAATGACTCTAGACTTTTATTATTATTTATTTTTTTAATGTTTTCCTTTTTCCTGTACATTTTTCTTTTCTTTTTTTTATTTTTTATTTTGGACACTTTTCTTTATTCTTAAAAAAAATTAAAAAATACAAAAAGAAAGAGATGTCTATAATTGCCTTTCTTTATGGTAAAGTTTGAGTGAAACTTTGTCACGAAGACAAAAAGATACCATTTGTATCTCCAGGATAAATTTTTTAGGAAGTGCTACTGTCAACTAGCTTTCCTAAACTTTGATTTACTAGGGATTTTTAAAAATTGGGAAAAGAGATAGCGCTTTATAAGTAGGCTATCTTTAGAAGGGAAGCGTGACTATTGCTCCTTGTTAATGAAATGCTATGCTTGAAAAAGTAGGTTTATACCCTAAAGCCTGAAGGTTGATCAAGATAAGAAAACCTAGTGTACTGCAACTAAAATTTAAAGAGAGGGAAAGAAGTAGAATAGCACGTTCTAAAGATAGGAATTAGGATAATGTTTTGAGAGTATGTGATTCAAAGGTTTTAAAGTGGGATAACACTTCGAAAGCATCCGATTTGAATGTTTTAGATAAGGATAGTATTTTAAGAGCATGTGATCCAAAGGTTTTAAATAAAAATAGCACTTTGAGAGCATGCAATTCAAAGTTAGGATAACACACTAACAAGCAAGTGAGTTAAAGTTTTAATATCAGGATAGTGCTCCTAGAGCATGCAATCTAAAGATAGGAATTACGACAGCGCCCAGAGAGCATGCAATTTGAAGGTCTTAAAATGGGATAACACTCCAAGAGCATGCAATTTGAATGCTTTAAGTCAGGATAGTGCTCCAAGAGCATGCAATCCGAAGGTTTTAAGCTAGGACATCACTCCTACGAGCAAGTGATTTAAAGATAGGATAATGCTTTTTTGAACAAGTGATTTGAAGATAGGACATTACTCTTGTAAGCAATCAAATCCTAAAATTTTTAAAGCTCGTAAATAGTGCTCCAAAGAGCAACTGATCCATGGGGAATATAGCAAAGAGGTAATGTAAACAAAGGAGTTTTGTAACTTGAAAACTTGAGGTAAAAATCCTTCTAAGATGGAATGGACATTAGGGACTAAGCCCTTAACTTGGAAGGAGTTAGATGACATCAGCCATAAGGACAACTATGTAAGAAGGGATGACTGTAGCCATTATGGACAACTTAGGAGAAGAATTTTCAAACGAGAGTAGATTCTTGAACTTAAACGTTAGGAAGTGAGTTATTTTCAATAAGATATGCCATTAGGGTGACCACATTGCAATAAAAGAAGCTAATTACTAGGGTTAACTTAGGAGAAGATGAAATGCAAAACTTGGCCATTATAGTCATTGTGGATTTTGAAGAAGATTTGATGGGAAAACATTTTGAAAAATTATTTTCTCTCTTTTTTTTTCCCCTTTTCTTCCTTTTTTTTTTTTTTTTGGGAAGATTTGCTAATGGGTTTAGAATCCTCATAGATTCCAAGAAAACTATAAGCAAGCAATAGGCTCTTCTATCACCCACATTAGCTTGATCTTTTAAGGGAAATTTTTTATTTCTTGGAAGGACTTTGCCTTTCTTGTTAGTAGCTTTTAACTTGCAGCAAATGACTTTTTAATGCTAAGGGGAGTAACTTTTGCATAATAGATATCTCATTGAAGAAAGGGTTAGTATAAACGGACTTCTTGGCACTCTCGGCTTAAGTTCCTTTATTTCAACGTCAATTTAAAAAATTATCATCTATCTTGTAAGTGATCTACTTCTAATCAATCTGTTATGTCTTTTTATGAATGTAACGTAATATAGGTTTTTGGTTATTAGTTTAAACAAAAGGGTAATAATGTATAGGCTTTTTTTTTAAGGGGTCCATTTATTCATCCTAGGTTCACAAGTAAAGAATCTTTTGGGAAAAACTAAAATTATGCTTACTGCACTTTCAAAAGTAACTTTTACCAATAACAAGTTATTTCCTTCAATCAAAAGGGCTTTTGGGAGGGGTGGAATTGTGGGTAGGCTATAAGATTGGTTGTAAGCTGCAACTTTTTAGAGGGCCATGAATTTTGGGGGGGGTGAGGGGAGGGGAACTTTGGTATTTGTCTTGACTTTTACAAATTTGATCACCTTAATCATGTTTTGGGGTCCTAATTTCAAGGCGTGGATCTTGCTTTAGGAATAGGCTTTTTGAATTACATGCCTCTAATACTTTCAGATTTTAATGCTTTGTGTTTTAGACTTGATCACCTTATCTATGTATATTACTTGATCTCTTTCTTAAGCGTTCATTTCAAATTTTCTCATTCTTCTTCTTACCCCTTTTCTTTTCCCTTCTCTCTCTCTTTTTTTTTTTTTCTTTTTATAGTTTCTAGTTAAGTAACTAAGAGGGGAGAGGAGGGGGATGGGATGTGAATTGGTTACTTTTTTAAAATTTAAGATAAATGCGATTTCTCAAAAATTTATCCCCTTGATTACTTAAACAATTGACTTGAAGATAAATGGATAAACCAATGTATATAAAGTGCACAAAAATAAAGAGATGAGAGATAGAAAATTAGGCAAATGAATTATGGTACTTCGGCCTTATGCCTATTGCACTTTTCTAGCTTCACTACTAGAGACCTGTTTTACTTTATCAGAGTTGTTTTACTATCCACTTGTTCTCAGGGAACACAACTTGAGAGATTACAAACACGATATCCTTTGCTTTGATTCACTTAGCCCTATTCCTAAGCTAATACTCAGAATTATAAAGATTTAAAAATCTCTCTTAAATAAAAATAGAACACAAGAGAATAGAAAATCAATGAAGTAAATAACATAATAATTCCTCGACAATTAAGAACTAAGATAAAGATATGTAAGTGAGCTTCTTATCAATCTTCTATTCTTAGAGAAGCAAAACTGTAATACTTTTGTATGATAACAATAATTTGCTTTACTTTTTTCATTTGTGCGTTTGAGCTGTGAAGATTTGCCTCTTTAAATATTAATGCTTGCAACGGCTAATGGATTGGTATAAGGTAGGTATATAAAAAATTACTTCATCATTTGCTTTGCAAAATTATTCATGTGTTATCTCCTTGTTGACCTTCCATTTTTGTTAGATTCTTTCCATAAGATGCGTGTAGTTAGAAGATGAAATTCATTTCTTTTTTCTAGAATTTTGACCGTGTATGTAAGGGAAACTTTGTTGCATGTTTGGTTCTATTGACCCCAGTTAACATTGAGATAATTTGATTGAAATCTCCTTAATATTAATTTTAAAGCTTTCCAAACTTGATAGATTAAATTTTTGGTATAAGAGTTTTGATTTTATCCCCGTGGATTTTAATCCTTCTTAGTAGAACATATTGAATAGATTTCTTAAATATAATTAGTAAATGAAGCTGGGTCTTCTTAAGTCTTGAACCAATTTTTTTTTTTTTTAATTCATTGTGCACATGTCTAAGAAATATTTTCTATTTCCAACTCCTATGCTTTCTAATTCATCCTCTTATTTATCTTTTGACAGATCTTAGGCAACTTATTCATTTACCTGAAAACTGATAAATAGATACAACAATATCCAATCAAGGTAATCATGCATACTACATATAACCCTGTTGGATAACATCTCATTAGCATCCCTTTTTGTTACCATCTTTGTTATTATCAAAACATAATGAAGGGATTAACATTCTCTTCCTTTTTTATAATAATAAAACCACATAACCATATTTCTCAAAATGATAACACTTGTAGCATTAAACAAAAACCATAATATATATATATATATATATATATATATCTTCTTTTAGCCTTCTCCCCATTTTTGTTATCAGCAAAGGAGGGAAGAACTTGTAATGGCTCCCCCTAAAATCATGATATCCTTCAAAACATAGGTAAGTGCATGAAGGAAGGATCCATTTAAATAATCAAATCAACATAGTAGTTATATCATAAACTAAATAAAGGAGTAGAAACATAAGACCATAATCTAAACATAGAAAGAAACAACATGGTTCAAACATAAAGAAAACATGACAACATAGTCTAAAAGAAAATTAAAAGTCAACAAAAATCTAATTCTTCTTTTTGGGGCAAGACTTCTTCATTCTTCCAAAAGGAGATAGTTGATTTAACTTCTAGTGTAGATACAAAATTTATCTCGAAGGAGCCTAGAGTGGAGTAAGGTCTTGATCAGGAATGTGATCAGCAACAACAACAAAAGGAATGGGGTCAGGTTTAAGGGATGGATTGGAAGCTTCTATAAAGGTTTTAGTAGTAGCTTGAGTTGAAGGTTGTTGAAATTCTGGGATTGGAATAGTCGATTACTTAGGAGATTTGTTTGCATGAACAATGTTGGATGGTGAAGAAGGTGATATGGTTGGTCAAACAAGTTATTGTTGGTTATTTAGGGTGAGTCACGTTGCTATAGTAAGGATGGTGAAGAGTATTGGATAGAGGGATCCCTAGTAGCTAGTGGATTAGCTAACTCATCAAATTGAGTTCTCATTAGATTCATGAAGTTTGTGAACTTTTTGTCCATCAAATCCTCAACCTCTTTTTTAGAGATCCCACTTCTTAAGCTAACTTCAAAATTCTTTTCTTTCAACTAACTTTCAGAATCATTTGATTCATCCTCTAAATCAAATGTTCCCTTCATTTTATTTCCTTCATTAATTGAGAATTTCCCTCTGGTTTGTATGTTAAATGCTTTACTTTTCTTTTTCTTAGGCTTAACTGCTTTCTTACCTTTAACTTTCCTCAGGGTATCCTTACTACTCTCACTCTTCTTCTTCAACATCCTTTGAATCACTCTCTAATTCCTCATTTGAACCCTCCCCCTCAAATAGAGATTTAGGTAACTTACTCTTCTTATGCTTCTCATAGACATAAAAAACCCAATCATTTGTGAACTAGATTTTGTTCCTAATATTAATTCCCATGTGATTGATGTTGTACTCTCCAAAAACCTTGATGGGCAACTATCTCATAGAAATGGTAGGAATTTTGAACTTCTTGAATTTATGCAGTTTCATTAGAAGATTTCCATAGGGTTTCTTTGCTTTAGTTAAAAATGCATGTTTTATAATCAAACTTTCAAGATCAATTTTCCTTCCTTTTATAATCAACGCATCGCTATTATAATCAACGCATCTTCCCTAGAGATTGAAGTTGTACTCCCTTTCTTGGGCAAAATACAACTTACGACCAATTTGTGTAGCATTATTAATAGCAACCTACAGTAAAAAACAAACACCTCCCTAGCCTCTCTCTTCCATTTACCATAAGTGATAATGTTAAAAATCTTACTTTTGCCCATGGCCATCAACTGTTCATTAGTATTCACATTAGGTAGATTGAAACATTTAATAATATCACTTGTGGTAATCTCAGTTTCTCTTCCTAACACCATAGAACTTAACCTATCCTTTCTACTTAAATCTAAGTTCTCATAAAATTTGAAAATTACTTCCCTGTATACAATAGTATCCATAGTACATAGTTCCTTACACCCAATAACACACAAAAATTCATCCTAGTAAAATCTGTCTACAGTGAAATACTCGAAATAAAAGACACATGCTTTAATATAATCTAACTTCCTTTTAAGGAGATAGATTTGGAAACTACCTTTTTCTTCGAACCTTTGATCTTAGAATGGACAACTCTAATGTCCTATCCTTCTAACTTATCCTCTAGTACATCCTCTATTTTCCTTTTCTTTGTTTTCTATTTCTTCTCTTTCTCTTTGCCTTTGCCTTTCCTTTTCCCAACATCTACAAACCTAGTTAGCTCTTCTGATGACTTTAATTCTCCAGCCACCATTGTTCTACTTCAACTTGGGTAAATTTCTTGTTGGGTTTCTTAGTTTCCTTACCCTTCTTGATCGGTTTTTTTGTCTCTTTGGTTTTGGTTTTGGGCATGGTGCTGATGAATTTGGTTTTCTTTGAATTAAAGGATTCATTGGCTAGTTGATAGGGGTTTGCCATGGTGTTGTTGGGGTCTTTTACGGTCTTCTTTTTAGAGAGAATGCGAGAGGACTTTTTGTTAGCCATATGGAAGGATAAGGGTTTTAAGAGAGGAAGAAGATGAGAAAGTGATTAAGAAGTGAGTTAAACAAGGAAGGAGTATCTTTTGTGACTGTTGGATGTGGGGGAGAAAAAGGAGGATGAAAATAAATATGGAACGATGAAATATTTTCCATGCTTAAGAGGGATTGGCTAAGAATATGGTAGATAATTACAGAAAGCAATTGCCACTTATTCCTTTTTGAAAAATTCGAGAGAAATAAAAAGGAAAAGATAGGAAAAAGACAAAATATATACATGCAAATAAAAGAAAAAAAAATGAATAGCTCAAATTTATAAACAAATAGAATACATAGGACTGTGCACTCCAATTTCATTCCGAATAAACTCAAAATTTATTTTATCAAAAGGTTTTTAAATATGTTAGCTAATTGATTATCTATGGAAACATACTCAATGTTTATATCTCCATTATTAACATTGTCTCTGATAAAATGATGTCTCACTTCAATATGTTTAGAGCAAGAGTGATGCATAGCATTTTTTGTTAGATTAATTGCACTAGAGAAATCCATGGGAGTTGTAGCTCCCTTTGGATTTTCATATTCAAACTTTTTAGGAATTTGTTTAGTATACTTTTGTTAATGGATAAAAATCCCATCCTTGGTTTGTTTTATTTGAAGCTCAAGAAAAAAAGTTTAATTCTCCCATTAAGAACATTTTGAACTTAGCCTACATTATCTTAGAGAAATCCTTGCAATACTAATTTCTTTGAAATTATGTAAACTCTTCTTACATATCATGTATCCAATTTGAATAAGATAACGCTTCATTAACTTTCAACATTTTGCAATCTTGCTTTGGTTTTAACTCCCAAATGTATGTCTCCAATAACCCATTTTAGTGGATGATAAGATTTATATCTCCAAGTCTTTTGAGGTTTAGTACTTACTTGGGTAGCTTCTAATGTATTTCCTGAAGTAACTTTTGATTTAGCTTCTGATAGATTCCTTGATGGAGCTTTCTCAGTACCTCTCGTTTTCTTAGTTTTATACTTCTTAATTCCAATCTTATGAAAAAAAAAAATTCTTACCTAAGTTGTCTAGTTCATCATCGTTTGATTCTTCAATCTTTGCTTCACCAATGAATTTTACATTGATCGACTCTTTAATTGTTTAAGTATCTTTGTTGTATACTTGAAATGCATTGTTTTGTAGGGAATACCATAAGAAGATTCCTTCATCAGCTTGTGCTTCAAATTTGCCTAGATTCTAATTGAGCTTTTTAGTGTAACACTTAGAGCCAAAAATATGAAAATATGTAACTGTGGGTTTTCTTCCCTTATACATTTCATACGATGTTTTCTTTGTTAGAGGTCTTAAGTACACTATTTTAATTATATAACATGATGTTGAAACTACTTCAACCTAAAAGTATTGGTGCCATCCCACTTTCATTTAGTAGAGTTCTTGTCATTTCTTATATGGTTCTATTTTTACATTCCACAACCTCAATCTATTGTAGTGTACATGGAACTAAGAAATTGTGAGTAATCCCTTAGTCTTCACAGAATCAGATGAAATCTTTATTCATGAACTCTTTACTATGATTTGTTTTAAGATTGACAATGGTATAGCCTTTCTCATTTTGAACTTGTTTAGCAAACTTTTCAAAAGCATTAAAAGCATCACTTTTGTTTCACAAGAATGAAACCCAATAGTATCAAGAATAGTTGTCAACAATTACCATACCATATCTATTGCCTCTTAAACTCAATGTTCAAGTGGGTCCAACTAGATCTATATGAAGCAATTCTAAAGGTTTTTTGGTTGTGACTATTATTATTATTTTTATTTATGAGCTGTTGATGTTAACTTATTCTTAAGACAGCTTATGTAACATACATTCTCTTTTATGTTTATCTTAGGTAAGCCATAAACCAAATTATTTTTTGATAGGTTTTCTAATCGATTAAAATGTACATGACCTAACTTCTTATGCCATAGAAATGTATTATCGAAAATACTAGGAAAGCATTTTTCAATCTTTACTTTAACTGGTTCAATTAAGTATATATCCTTTTTCCTAAATCCTTCAAATAATTTTAAGCCATTCTGGTCAAAGGCTTCTACTTTATTCTAATCAAACACTATCTTTTAACGTTTGTCACATAGTTGACTTATGCTTAGGAGATTATGTTTAAGTCCTTTTAGTAAAGAGACATTTTCAATAGTATATGGAGGAGTTCCGATGTTACTAGTAGTAATTATCTATCCTTTACCGTTATCTATGCACTTAACAAATCCACTTTCCTTCCATTTGATGATTGTAAAGAGTGAGGCATTTTCTGTCATGTGATGACAACATTTGGTATCTAAATACCATGTTTCTTTGAGTTTAACTTTGTGCTCTTGTGATCACATAGAAACTGATTAGTTCCTCTTGGGAACCTAGCTTGGGTCTACCGAAATTCAAGCTCATTGTTTTTAATGTTCTTACTTGATAATTACTGAGCTTGTGATTTTTGAAGTAACAATATTTTTCAATGTGTCCTAATCTGCAACAAAAGAAACATCCATATGATTCGTTGTACCTATTTGTTACCTGTACTCTTTGGTTTGGGTATCTCCTATCATATCTTTTGAAGGAGCCTCTAATAGGTCCTTTGACTGGTATGTTTCTAACCATATGATTTTGCTGTATTCTTTCAAATTTGAATTTGTTAATTGAATTACTTACTGTTTCTTTTCCTTTAACAAACACTATTGTTTTGTTCAATTTCAAAGTTGATCCATATTCAAATCCTAATCTTATCTTAGTTTTATCCATTTGTTGTGAGGTAATAAGCATTTGTAACTTTTTATTACTTTTATAGAGTTTATTAGAGGTTGAGTAAATTCATTTAGACAAATTATCAATCCTTGATATCAAGTTGCTGATCTCTTCTTTTAATTCACCATTCTCTTTTTCTAAATTCTCATTTCTAGTGCAAATGTTCTTATTATCAATTTCTAGCACTTCTTTGTTAGTCTTTAGTACGTCTATTTCTTCATTTAGATGTTCATTTTCTTGAATCAATTGATCACTCTCTTATTTTAGATCTTATATTTCTTTATTGGTTTTAATTAATTTTAGATCTACCTTTTCTAAAGCTTTTAGTAGTTTTTTTTTTTATTTGTTTTCATACACTTTCTAGCATATCATTTTCGAAATTAGAACTTATCTTGGATAGTGCCATCAAACATAAGTCGGCTTTTGCTTCATTGTTTGATTTATCTCTTGATTCATTTCTAATTTGTTTAAGTCACTCCAAGTGGCTAATAAATCTTCTTATATTTCTCTAGTTTCTTTATTAGTATAGGGCATTCGTATTTGATATGTCTAAGCTTTTTGCATTTGTAGCATGGAACTTCTTTCTTCTCCTTCTTATCTTTCTTTGAGTTTTTTTTTTTTTTGTAACTTTTACCTGCATCATTTTTGTTAGAAAACGTGTGTTTATAAAATCTTTTCTTACTATGTCTTTTGATCATCTTGTTTAATTTCCTTGCAATGAGTGTGGCATCATCCTCATCGTCACTTTTACTTTTTGATTCTAAATCAAAATCGATATTTTGAGCTTTAAAGGCTATCCCCTTTTTCTTTGTATCTTCTGATACACCTTCTAATTTAAGAAAATCTACTTTATATGCCATGAGTTTGCTTCTTAATAAGTTAAGTGTCAATTTCTTCATGTTACAAGCTTCTAGATAGTGGGTTTCTTTGCATTCTACGCCTTAAGAAGTACTCAATGTTTTTCGTACAAGATCCAAATCATCAATTTTCTTTTCGAGAGATGAAAGTTCATTTTTGATGGCGGTAAACTTACTAAATGATTCTATTATTTCTTCTCTAGATAGAATATGAAATGTTTTGTATTACTACATGAGAGTTGATCCTCATTTTTTTAATGGTGTCCATGCCTTCATATGTCTATGCTAATGTGTCCCATATATCCTTAGCTAATCTATAAGATGAAATTAAATAAACTTTAGATTGAGCTATTATAGACAAAAGAAGATTCTTAGCTCTGGAGTTCAACTTAGCTTTTGTGACGTTACTTTCATTGGTGATACTTTTAGGAAGTGTTACAACTCCATTTTCAATAATTTACCTAGATTGATAATCATATGCCTTAACATATGTCTCCATCTTGAATTTCCAATATGAAAAGTTAGTGCCATCAAAGAATGGAGTGTTCCAAGTTGTATGGTAGAACCATTGCTTCTATTACCATTAGCCTTGACCTTTGAACTCTAATGTTACTAAAGTTGAGCTTTGATACCAAATGTAGGTCCCAGTTAAGTAACCAAGAAGAGATATTAGGTGGTGCGGGTGGCAGGGTAGGGTAGTGTGCGAATTTGTGAACTGTTTACTTTTTTAAAATTTAAGATATATGTAATTTCTTAAAAATTTGTCCCCTTGATTACTTAAACAATTTCCTTGAAGATAAATGGATAAAACAATGTATATAAAGTACATAAAAATAAAGAGATGAGAGATAGAAAATTAGGCAAACGAATTATGGTACTTTGACTTTATGCCTATTGTACTCTTCCAGCTTCACTACTATGGACCCGGTTTACTTTATTGGAGTTGTTCCACCATCCATTTTTTCTTAAGGAACACAACTTAAGAGATTACAAACACGATATCCTTTGCTCTGACTCACTTAGCCTCACACTTAAGATAGCACTTAGAACTACAGAGATTCAAAAGTCTCTCTCAAACAAAACTAGAACATAAGAGAATACAAATTCAATGAGGTAAATAACACAATAGTTCCTTGACAATTAAGAACTAAGATAAAGATATGTAAGTGAACTTCTAATCGATCTCCTATTCTTAGAGAAGCAAAATTGTAGCACTTTTGTATGATAAAAATAATTTTCTTTTCTTTTCTTTTTTTTTTTTCATTCATGTGTTTTAGCTCTAAAGATTTGCCTCTTTAAATATTGATGCTTGCAACAGCCAATGGCTTAATATAAGGCATATCTATTAAAAATTACTTCATCATTGGCTTTGTAAAAATGCTCATTTGTTAACTCCTTGTTGACCTTCCATTTTTGTTGGATTCTTTCCATAAGATGCATGCAACTAGAAGATGAAATATCCTTTCCTTTTTCTAGAATTTTGACCGTGTATATAAGGCAAACTTTGTTGCATGTTTGGTTCTATTGACCCCAATTTACATTAAGATAATTTGATTGAAATTTCTTTAATATTAATTTATAAAACTTTCCATACTTGATAGATTAAATTTGTGGTATGAGAGTTTTGATTTTATCCTCGTGGATTTTAATCCTCCTTAATGGAACATATTAAATATATTTCCCAAATATAATTAGTAAATGAAGCTGAGTCTTCTCAAGTCTTGAATCAATTTTGTTTTGTTTTTTTGTTTTTAATCTGTTGTGTACATTTCTAAGAAATATTTTCTATTTTGAGCTCCTATACTTTCTAGTTCACCCTTTGATTTATCTTATGATAGACCTTAGATGACTTATTCATTTACCTAAAAAATGATAAACAAATACAACAATATCCAATTAAGGTAATCATGCATACCACATATAATCATGTTAGATAACATCTCGTTAACACTTTTTTGTCTTTTTTTTTTTTTTTTTGTGATCCAAGCACAAAGGGAATCATTCCTTCTTTTGGCATATGGCTCATAGTGTCTATGGTTCGTGTATAGTATTTAGGACGAAAGCCCTTCTTCATCTTAAAGAAAACGAGTTACTAAAGATAATAATTACAGTTGAATTGAAATGACTAATATAAGCACAAATTAGTCTTAACCTTTTCACCTCTTTAATGACCCTGACCTCCAAATTGCCCTATTATGGAATTGTTCTTGATAATGTTTAATTTTAAAAATATTCCATTTAAAGGCTCCATAAGATTGACAAGGGATAATCTATGTTTAGGATATTAAAAATAAAGGCCTAATTTCATTTCAAGTAGTGTATTAAGTTCAAGATATGATAGAAATCAAGGACCAATTACTTGCTCATGAGCTCAAGGACTAGCCAACTTAGCCCACGAGCTGCCTAAAGGGAGTTGACCCTTGAGGAGCAGCTCCTTGTCTAACTTGCCTTACTTAGACCATTTACCTTGCTTTCACTTTCTCTCATCTTAGATTCAAGTGCCTTTAGCATAGTCGAGTTGCCACTGAACTAACTTGCTAAAGCTAAGCTACTAAGCCTGAACTGCTAAGTTTCTATTCTCCAATTGTACATTAACCAAGCTTCTAAGATGCTCAACTGCTGAGCTATTGCTGAGCTAATGCCAAGTAAGTCAGTTTTGCTTGGTACCCTCTCCATTTGGGACTACAAAGTGAGTAGTTGACACATGTCCATTCTCTAACATTCGTACGGTCCTTTTCTGTACCTAAACATTCTCTTGTTTATTTTACAAATTTACCCCTATAAACTATGTACCTTTCCTTTTCTAGTTGGAATCTTCTTTATAATTTACATGAACCAAGGACTTGCCCTAATTGGGGCATATAAATACTTGTAATATGTAATAACTATAGTATTAGAAAACATTGAATTTTCATATATTGCCCCTTTACTTCCTTCTTAAGCTTGTGTTTTCTTAGCTGAGAACCGAGACCTTGGAGAGCTCTTATCTAGGCCATTGAGTGTGGACTAGTGGTGAGAAACCTCATATTATATTTATGTGTCATATCAAATATAGTTTAAGTTTGTGTGAGATGTTGGTGTATCATATCCTTTGTTAGTGCATAAAAACCCTTGCTCAACCATCGACTCCCATTTAGCTTTTAGACCATCTTGATGTTCAAACCTACCTTAGTTCGTATGATAACGGTAGCTGTATGTCTACCCTTCTCAGCGATTCGTATCATCTTGGTATCAGAGCACTTGGCTACGTTCAAGTAAGCTTTTGATCATTTGTGATTGTAAGTAATTCACTGTAATGTATTATGTATGAAGATAGTAAGCTAAGAGTAGCATCTTGATGGAGTTGTGTAAGGTTGTAGCAAGTGTTGCAGTAGTGTACTAAGTTAAGGAAGCTTAGTGCTCTATTTTCTACCATTTTATGTTCTTAAAACAGAGTGTGTATGTGTGTGACTAGTTGGTTTTATTGCTATGTAGAGTGACATTGTTGTCGTTATAGTAATTGTTGGTGTATTAGTATTGTTCATTATTGTTCAAAGGAGAATTTTTGGAGTGTGTTTCAATTGTTAATCTATTGGAGTAAACAATAATGTTCGGTTCTAGTGTTTATGGAACCTTAGGTAACTAAGAGAGTGGTGCGCGTAATGGCTAAGGATAATAAGGGAGTTTCACTCCCTAATTTGCAGACGAGCAATTGGACAAGCTTACTAACCTGGTGACTAGCCTAGTGATTGCTATAAATGAGGTTAAGCAGTGAGCTAGAAATGACCCATATAGAGGTTGAGACAATGAGCTACCTGAGGAGGGGATGGTTGATATGGTGAGCTAATTTCCCAATTCGACCACCTCGAGTTGGAAGAGTGGATAGAGTTATTTGACATCAACTCGCGTTGGAATAAATTGAATAGGAGGATGAGGAGATAGGTGATGAAGAAGAAGAATATTATGAACCCAAGGAAAGCAATATCTAAGCTCCTAGAGTGGAAGGACTAAGGATGTAGATCCCTTATTTTTCTGGAAGTGGTGGTGTCAAGGATTATTTGGATTGGGTAAACAAGATTGAGAAGTAGTTTGAGTGTCATGAGGTACCTAAGGATCTTAAGGTTAGACTTGTTGTGCTACAGTTTAATGGTTATGCCTCTCTGTGGTGGAAAAATTTACAAGCTACCTAAAGAAGAGAAGGAAAGTGCGAGATTAGAAATTAGGATGAAAGGAAGAGGGTGATTAGAAGGAGATTACTTCTAAGCTACTACCTGCAAGATGCCTTCAAGAGATTGCAAGAGTTAAGGCAAGGAGGATCAAGTGTTGATGTGTATGTAAAGGAATTCTTGATGTTAATGATCCATTAAAATGTTGTTGAGCCTAAAGACTAAACTATATCTTGATTCATTAATGGGTTAAAGTATAAGATTGGAGGTATTCTAGAAATTATGGATATTGGTTCACTTGATGAAGCTATTCGAGTTGTTCAGAGGATCGAGTGACATCGGATGAACTAATTTTGAGCCCTTACTAGCTGACCTGTTCCAAGCATACCTATGTGATTGGAACCAAGTTTAACAAGTGATATCTGAACTACCTTGGCTGCCTGAGTAGGGGAGAACGAAGTGCTGAGGAACTACAAGAAAAGATAAAGCTTGGGAAGGAAGACTAGTGAGATCCAATGCTTCAAATGCTAAGGATTCAGACACATGGCTATGTAATGTTCGAACAAATGAGTGATGGCGATCAAGGGAGAGATGCTGACCATTAAGGTCGATAGTACTGATGAGGACATTGAAGAGCTGAAAGAATTTAGACACATTGAATAGTTCGAGGAAGAGGAAATAATCTTTAGTGAAGATGGGAACTTTACGCTTGTAACCATGGTGTTGAGAAGAGTCATGAGTGTGAGCCTTATAATAGAAGATAAGCAGTGCGAAAACTTTTTCTACATTGGCTATTAGGTCTATGGGTCCTTATGTGCATTTATAGTTGATAGTGGTAATTGTACCAATGTGGCATTTGCATTCATGGTCTAGCAATTGAAGTTGCCGACTAAGCCCCACCCTAAGCCTTACAGGCTACACTAGCTTAGTGATAAAGGAGCCATATAAGTGAATAAGCAAGTGTTTGTACCAATTTGTATTGGAAACTATCGAGACAAAATACTTTGTGATATGTTACCTATGAGTGCGTCTCATATTTTTCTTAGATGACCATGGATGTTTGATCGGAACATGATATACGATAGAAGTAAGAACACATCTTCATTAGAGCACAAGGGTAGGAAGGTTAAGCTTAGCCCTATGACTGTCGAATAAGTTAAAAGCATGCAGGTCTAGTTAAGTTGAACCATGAAGGAGGCTTTGAAGATGACTTAAGCTAGGTTAAAGAGTGAGATGAAGCTTGAAGGGCCAACCTATCAATTGATCAGAAGGTTGCTTGAAATAAGGGAACTAAAGGTTGAATTGCTTGTATTAAGTCTTAATTTTTCCCGATTTTTATTTATTTTCTTTAATCTGACCAATATTAAACTTTACCCATTTAATATTAACTATCGACTAAGAATTAAAGAAATTTTGAGTTTTTAAACATGTTTTGAAAAACACTTGGAGTCATTACCCTACCGAGGTCAAGAAAAGGGTTAGATTAAAACCAATACCTCTTCCTGGTCAAGAAAATAAATATTTTCATCCTTTCTTTCTTTCTTTTTTGTAATTTTCTTTTCTTTTTGTTTCTTTTTATTAAATGAATAATACCATAAAATGTGACAAAGGAAAAAATAAAAGAAAAGAAAAAAAAAATGCAACAAAATACAAATAAAAGAGAAAAGGGCCGGACTAAGACCACTTAAGGAGTTAGATGTAGGTCATGGAGTGGGTCAAAGTTAAGTCTTTGGGTTCAGTCAATTTGACCAACCCAGTTCACGTGCTCTATACGTATATGGTAAGAAAGAGGTGGTAGGTTATTGCAAGGATGATTCCTGATGGTCTCTTAGCTTATTTTCAAGCGGGTAACACCACTTTTATGAGAATCTTATTGAAAAATAAGGTCTTTTCTCAAATGCCATTGTATTTGATGGCCATTTGGATGGTGGAGCTAGGTGGTCAGTTGGGGATAGTGAGAGAGGAAGTTTGTGTGATGCTTGGGGTAGAGTTTTGAGGGTTGTCGGCTTAGTGTTGGAATGGCTCTTATATACGGTCATGATAGTGGATTTCACCTAGGTGGTGGTGGCAAGTGGTTTCAGTGGTAGTGTTAAGGGTTTGAATGGGTAGAAGTTGGTTTCTTGCTTTGTGGGGCATGGCTGAGCGTGAGAGTGGTGGGGTTTGAAAGCTTACACAGTAGGGAGTCTTGTAAAAGCTCTAGACTATCTTAAGAGTGGCTAAGGAAGATGGATTGTAGAGAGAGAGTAGATAGTTGCAAGTTAGGTTATTTTAGAAAGAAAAATTGCTTGAAATGAGAGAAAGAGAGATTGGGAGTGAGA
The DNA here is from genome assembly GCA_024138015.1 of Lumnitzera littorea. NCBI lineage: Eukaryota > Viridiplantae > Streptophyta > Magnoliopsida > Myrtales > Combretaceae > Lumnitzera > Lumnitzera littorea. The sequence goes on along the minus strand of JAMXBB010000009.1, from coordinate 89,448,126 downwards.
GTTGATGTTAGGAATGGGAATGGGAGTAGTTATTTATACTATTAGGAGTTTGAATATGCATGGAAACAACTATTAATGGCCAGATCAATTTCTTCAATGCTTACTCGAGTGACCTTCCAATCGAAGCAAATCATGTAGTTCCAGTTGATTTCATGAATTAAGGTGTTGATATACTTGCTCAAAAAGATGATTGACAGCTTAAAATCCACTTAGTTTAGGTTGGTTTTTGACTAGATTGTGTAAGAGCTGGAATCATAGGTTGAAGTTTTCCTAATTTTTCAACACCGAATTCAATGAGCAAGTGAATGTATTGAGGCTTAAAATTGGGTCAAATGTGTATTATCCCATGTGATCTTTACAACTTCATCATTTATTTGATGCAATCGTGAAGAAAAAGGATAAAAAAAAAAGGCTTGAAATATGGTACCCTAGGCTATTCTTACATAGGAAAAGAGGGGAAAGGGGGAGAAAGAGAAAGAAAATAATTGTGTTAGCCAATAATAGGTCGACACGTGTCCATCTTGTAGAAAAATAAAAATAAAGGGCATTATGCTCCTATCTTTAGATTCGAACCTAGCATCTTTAGTTTAAGTGTGTCTTATTTTTTCATCAAGTTGTTGGCCTATGTCTTATCTATATATGCAATTAAATTGCATATACGAACTAGGTCGGTCTAGGCTAGATTTAAATCTAAGCCTAAGCTTAAGCCTAACATTCCCTTTTTTATTTAAGACCTAACCTAAATAGCATTCGAAATATTAAAGCTCTTTCAAATTTTCCTATTCTATTTTCAATTATCTATTTTTTTCTTCTTTTTTTTATTTTTTATTTTATTTTTCTATTTTTCTAAATTTTTTATCTTTTTTTTTTAAATTAGGATTCTTTTTTCCTATTCTAAAAAAAAAAAAAAAAAATAAGCTCTAAAATTAAAGGGGATAAAAATGGGGTATCTAGAACTGTCCTCCTTTATGGTGAAGTTTAAGTAAAACTTTACGACAAAGATAAAATGGGATACCATTTTTGCACTAAAGATAAATTTGCCCTAAGTAGGGCCACAACTAGTTAGTTGGCCTAAGTTCGATCCATTAGGGATTTGTTGAAAGAAGTAAGATGGTGCTTAAGGAGCTGATTAAGACATTAGAGTGAGTTTTAGAAGGGTTTAATGCTCTAAAAGCTGGCTAAAACCCTAAAAGATACTAAGAGGAGGGTAGTGCCCTTATGGGTTGGTAAGACCCTAAAAAGAGAAATGTAAATTGGGATAACGCTCTTTGAGCTGGCTAAGATCCTAAAGAGAAATGTAAGATGGGACAACACTCCTTGAGTTGGTTAAGACCCTAAAGAGAAGTGTAAGATGGGACAACGTTCCTTGAGTTGGCTAAAATCTTAAAGAGAACCTGGTTGTACTCTTCTAACTAGCCTAAGTGAATGTGCAAAGCACTTCTTAAGATAGTTAAGACCCTAAATGAGCTGACTAACCTATGTGAACGGGCAAAGCTCTCTTTTAGCTAGCTAAGACCCTAAATGAGAACCTAGTCATGCTCCCCTAAGTTGATTAACTTGGATGAACGGGTAAACCATTCCTTAAGCTAGCTAAGACCCTAAATGGGAACTAAGTCGTGCTCTCTTAAGCTAACTAACTTAGGTGAATGGGCAAAGTATTCCTTGAGCTAGCTAAGATCCTAAATGGGAACCTAGTCATGCTCCCTTGAGTTGACTAACCTGGCTAAACAAGTAAAGCGCTCTTTGACCCTAAATGAGAACTTGGTTGTTGATAACTCTTATTTTAAACACATTTCACATGGTGATTTTATAGTATTTCTCTTACATCATTGGTTTTTTGTAAAGAAATTGATACTTAATTGACTAAAATTTTGATTTCAAGGTTTGAATGTATTCTCGGATTGAAAACGAAGAAAAGGAATTAAGTTTCACTCAATTTGGAGTTCAAATGAATGAGTTATGAAGTTTTGAAGTTACACAAATAATAGGAGAAAGTGGCAAATTTTGATTAGAAAGTTACATAGTCTGGGACACAACTGTGTCTCTAGGTTGTGTCCATCTAGGAAGATTTTTTGTGCTAAGGTCAGTAAGTTATACAACTTGAGGACACAACTGTGTTCCAGGCTGTGTCTGGTGACGAAAAGAGAAACTTTACAATTCATTATAAAAGGACTTACTAGGGTTTCGCACATAACTTTGGACATTCAAAAGAGAAGAGACTTGAAGAGAAGGAGGAGCAAAAGGCGAAAGCAATACCTAACTTTAAGATTGAAGAGATTTTTCATCAACAAAAGGGGTTTTTCATGTTTTATTTTTTGATTTTGTTGCAATTCGTTTTTAGTTTTATTATGATAGCTTAAGATTCTTGTATTTAGGATTGTGGAACCTAGGGTTTCATGTGACTATTAAATTTATTGATAATTTTCAATAAAGTTTCTATCTTTTCTTGATTCAATTATGTTATTTAATTATTAATTGATATTTCTAGGGTATTAATCTATGATATTATGCATGATGATTGAGAAATCACATATGTAATGAGATCTTAACATAATTGGAGAGAATTACTTATGTACTTAGAGATAAGATACATGTTTCTTCTGAAAAGTTGTTCTTTTGTGTGGGAATTCATTATACATTAATGTGATTCTAAATTATATTACTAAGTGAAGAGATTCCAGTGAATAATTTAGGATTAGGGTTAATATGCTTGAGAAAGGTGTTAACTTTAATTGTGAATCCCTCCGGTCAAGAATAATAGAGATTGAATTGGATACATTTTAAGCGGTCACATGTTAAACACTAGGGGAAATAATTCCTAAATACGTTATTTGCCTTCTTGAAATCGTTCTTAGTTTTATCGCTTTCTAAATTGCTTAATCAAGTCTCATTATTAGGTTAGTTTGTTAATTTTAGTATTTTTAATTCATTCAACTCATCACAATTTTTCGGTTAGATAATAGAGCTAAGGTTAATATTAGTACTTGAAGTCTTTGAGGGATCGACTTGGACTCATATCCGCTATACTAAAACTGATAGGTGCACTTGCCTTATATCAATTGTGCTCCTCTAAACTGATTAACTTAGGTGAGTGGGCAAAGTGTTCCTCAAGTTAGCTCAGGCCCTAAATAAGAACCTGGTCTTGCTCTTTTAAGCTGACTAACTTAGGCAAATGGGTAAAGCATTCCTTAAGTTAGCTAAAACCCTAAATAACAAATAAAAACTTGGTCATGCCCCTTTGAGTTAACTAACCTAGGTTAATGTGTAAAGTGCTCCTTAAGTTGGCTAAAACCCTAATGAACAAATTAAAACCAACTCGTGCCCCTTTGAGTTGACTTCTTAGGTGAACGGGTAAAGTGCTAAAACCTTAAAGAGATGTGAGATGGGACGATGCTTTTTAAGCTAGCTAAAACCTAGCTAAAACCTTAAATGACAAATTAAAACCAAGTTGTGCCCTTCTGAGCTAACTAACCTTAGAGAATAGGTAAAGCACTAAAACCCTAAAGAGACGTGAGATAGGATAGCGCTCCTTAAGCTAGCTAGAACCTTAAAGAGAATTGGAGATGGGACAGTGCTCCTTAAGCTAGCTAGAACCTTAAAGAGAATGTGAGACAGGACAGTACTCTTTGAGCTGGCTAGAACCCTAAAAAAGGATATGAGACGGGCAGTGCACCTTGAGCTAGCTAGAACCCTAAAAAGAGATTGACAAATGGTAAGCACCTTATGGGCCAATTAAAGACCCTAAGAAGCAAAACTAGAGGATGTAACAAATTCAAAAAACATCTTGACTTGGGGAATTATACCATTTATGACAAAAAAGACATTAAGGACAAGGTCCCTTGATTTGAAAAGAGTTAATGGTCATCAAAAACTACTTAAAGGGGAATGACTTAGACTACTATGGTCAACTTAAATGGTGTAACCACATTTAAAAGGAAGCAGGTGACATGAATTGAAAGCTTGGCCACTTAGGCTAGCATGGACTTGAAAATAGATTAAAAAAACTTATAACAAACCTTTAATTTCTCTCTCTCTTTTTTCTTTCTTCTTTTGTCTTTTTTTTTTTTTTTTGAAAGTTTGCTAACAGGTATAGATTCTTATTTAAAAAGCAAGTGTTATATCTCTTAATCTTAGTATCGTCAGGGCTAATCCAATGGCACGCTAACCTTCCTAATAAGGCCTTGTGACTTTGAACAATTCTTTCCTAAGGAAACGGTAACTCATAATTAGTATACTCTAAGAGGACTTCCTCATGCACTCTCGATTTAAATTTTGCTCCTTGACTATTATTCAAAAAATTATGGTCCAATTTGTAAGTAAAATGCCTTAATCAATCCATTAGGTCTTTTTCAATTAAGCATTGTGAATTTAAGCTTTAGGTCAAATGGTTTCAAGACAGATTAATGAGAAGGCCTATTTGAAAGAAATGCTTTTATCTGACTTGGGTGTGCAATTCAAGGACATTTGGGAAAAACTAGAAGTGTGCCCGCCTTAATTTCAAAAACAATTTTTATTTAGGATAAATTATTCCTTATGTTTAGAAGAACTTAAGTATGGGTGGTATTGTGGGTAGGAAGGCCTTGTGTTTATGATTTAAGACGGATAAGGAGGTTTTCTATTTGTGATTTTGAAGTATGATTTGAAGTGGATACAAAAGTTTTGTGTTTTTAGGCTAGGAATGTAATTTAGGGCTTTACGTTTTCTAAGCCTTCTTTGGTTGGGGCTTTTCTCTTACATATAAGCACGATTTTTAAGCCTTACTCTCTTTTTTATTTCTTCTTCTTTTCTCTCTCTCTCTCTCTCCATTTTTTTTTTTTTACTTGGCCCCTTTATTTCTTGCTCTTCTTTCTTTTCTTTGGCCCTAGGAGTGATAATCTCCATCGTTGAGTTTTTGTCTTTAAGAGATTTAAGGCCCTAAATCCATAGATTCCTAGTGTTTGGGCTTAGATGAGGTACGTATAAACTTAGGGTATTTGAAAAGGAGTTGGCTCTTCTTCATTTCAAAGAAAATAACTTATCATAAATAGGAATTGTCTTTGAATTAATGTTACTAAAGCAAGCATAAACTAATTTTATCCTTCCTTCCCATTTAATGACCTTAACCTCTTAATTGTCCTAGTATGGGGTAGTCCTTAATAAGGTTTAAATTTGAAAATACTACAAGTTGGTCTAATAGGGTTAATTATGTTTAGGATTTGAGAATGATTACCTAACATTATTTTAATCTGTATATCAAATTCAAAATGGACCTCTTTTAAGGAATAATTATAAGGTATCCTCACCATGATATCACTTAACTCTCAAAGTATTTATGGGTTAGTGTGTGGGATATAGTTTATCTCTTTTCATTCTAAACCTTTTAAAAGTTAGTTACTAATTTCTTAGGGAGGAATCTATATTTATTTACCTTAGGGTAGAAATTAGCTTTGCCCCTCAATATCTCAAAATGTTTTAAAACATGCCTTAATGTGAAACAATACTTTTCATTTAATTTGAATTTGATAATAAGGTTGTATTTGACTTCGTGTTTTGACTTGGTTCATGTTTAGGCTTGGTTTTCTTAATAGACCGGTGTTTTTGGCTTAGCTTGGCTTGGCTACCTTGATGGGTCGGTGTTTAGGTTAGTTACGCTAATAGGCTGGGGGTTCATATTTAGGTTGGCTACCTAAATTAGTCGATTATGTTTGGGTTGGTTACCTTAATGGGCCAATGTTTTAGTCAACTGACTTAATGGGTTGGGGGTTCGTATTTAGTTTAGCTGCTTGAATGGCCTGAATGGTCATGTTTGGGTTAGCTACCTCAATGGGCTAAGGGCTTTGGTTTGTTGGTATCCCATAAACATTTGTAATTGTTAGCAACCTTTCTTTTTCTTTTCACTTATTTTTTATTTTTTGTGAGAGAGAAAGGTAGGACTTTAGAAACCAAGAAATCTAAATATAAATAAGGATGGGGGTTTTGGGGGTTTATTTACAAGTTTATGGAATTTATTTACATTTCCCTAAGTAAAAGGGAACAATGATTAGATGAATGCTATCGAAAAACTATTTACAAAAGGGGAACATTAAAGAATGAAGAATGATGCGCTAAAGGGAACATTTGTTATCTTGAAAAATTAGAATACAGAAAATCAAAGATAAGGAACCTAATATTTATTCTAGATTATTATTCAATGAATCTTAACATTTATTCTAGGCCCTTCAGTTATAAGCTTAAAAACCTTAAATGAAGTCTCAAAAACAAGCTCTAAGGTCTTCCAACATTTCATGGGTTTCTCTAAGGACTTGTTTAAGAAGGCTTCTTAAGGCTCGGTTGTGAGCTTTAGAACATTCGAACTTCTCTTTCAAAAAGGCAATTTCAACTTTTAGTAGCTACTCGCAAATCCTAGGGAGATCCTATAGCCTATCAGTTCTCTGATTGTTCACTTGGTCACTTGTCATTATCTTTAGGCTTAAACATTTCTTGGATAAGAATCATTTATCAAAAGAATGTAGTGGAAACATGCATATGTTAGTTACATTGGGTTAATACATCATTCCTTAAGTTGCAACCCTACTATTGAAAAAAATTATTATATTTCTAAAATACTTCAATATCAGTAGGGTTACAATTTTTACGAGTGGTGTACTAACTCGTAGTTTAAGAGAAGTATATGCAATTAGGTTAGGTTCTAATGGTCCTCAAGTTTTATGATTTCACATGTTTTTGAAGAAATGAATTCTTGATCACATCGAAATTTGAGGGGAGTAGCTTGATCAATCCCAAGTAGTGGTTACCCCATAACACTAGAAACCTACACAATAGCCCCTTTTCTAAGGTCCTAAGATAGCCTAGGTTTGACCGTATCTATCCTGCATCCCTAATGCAATTATTTCTCCCAAAATCCTAAGTATGATGCATGCAAAAAGTGAATATAGTAATTTAAAACAAAATATATTTACATAAAACAAATCATAACAATAAATAAATAATATGGGTATTTTGAAAGGCAAATTTAATTTCGGAAAGTTTTTAAGTGGCTAGCTCTCTTGACGTTGCTAGTGGAGTTACTAAGTTGTCGAGCTTGAATTTGTCCCAATTTTTATTTATTTTCCTTAATTTAACCAATATTAAAGCCTACTTATTTATTATTAACCCTTGACTAAGAATTAAGAAAAATTTAAGTTTTTAAACATGTTTTGAAAAATACTTGGAGTCGTTACTTAACGGAGGTCGGGAAAATGGTTAGATTAAAACTAATTGGGTGGATTGATTTTAATCTAGACATGAGACCACAAGAAAACTAATTTTGAAAACCAAATATTTCAAGTTCGGAGGCTAATTTATTAAACCCTAAACATGTATCACTCTTGGTCTTTTCAAAATTAAGTTTATCTTTTAAGATACCCTTTTAGCCAATTCTGCATTTACAATTAAAGAAAATTAATTAAACAAAAAAAGCTAAGTTTATTTACAGAAAGGGAAATGAAAATAATTTTCCTATTTTAAGTCACTCTGTAAGTGCCTATGTACCCTTTAGTATGGATCAGACTTTCCATAGTTCATTTATAAAGACTTTAATTTAATGATTGATTTTAATTTAAGAAAATGGCTAGATTTAAGTTTTTAACCATTTAATTTTAAGAAAAATGCCTAAAAGAAAAGGGTCATAAATTGGTGTTTATTTTTGGAAAATTCTAAGGAAAATCCTATCTTTGAAAATGATTAATTAACTTTTTTCATTTTTTGAAAAATGATTCGTCTAAGTGATAAAACAACATTTTTTTTTCTATTATTTGTATATTTTTTTACTTTTGATTGAAAATAAATAAATAAACATTTTCATCCTTTCTTTCTTTTCTTTTTTTTTTCTTTCTTTCTCTTTCTTCTCTCTCCCTCTTTTTTTTTTTTTGTTTCTTTTTATTACATGAATAACACCACAAAATGCAACAAAAGAAAATGAAAATAAAAAAAAAATGCAACAAAATACAAAGAAAAGAGAAAAGGGATAGGTTAAGAATGCTCACAGAGTAGGACATAGGTTGTGGAGTGGGTCAAAGTCGAGTCTTGGGTCGGGCCAGTTTAACCGACCCAATTTACATGCTCTGTACATGCATAACAAGAAAGATGAGGTAGGCTATTGCAAGGGTGATTCTTGATGATCTCTTGGTCAATTTTCAAGTGGGTAACACTACTTTTATGAGGATCTTATTGAAGAATAGGGGCTTTTTTCAAATGCCACTACAATTGGTGGCCATTTGGATGGTGGAGCTAGGTGGCGAGTTAGGGGTAAAGAAAGAGAGAGTTCATGCAGTGCTTGGAGTGGTCATTGGAGTGTAAAAGGTTATTGGCCTGGTGTCAGAGTAGCTCTCGCACGTGGCCATAATAGTGGATTTCACCTCGGTGGCAATGCAGGTGTCTAGGGTTTAAATGGGTGGCAATTGGTTTCTTGCATTGTAGGGCATGACTGAGCATAAGAGTGGTAGGGTTTAAAAGCTTACTCAATAAGGAGTCTAGTGAAAGCTTTAGATTATCTCGAGAATGGTTAAAGAAGATGGATTGTAGAGAGAGAGAGGATAGCTATGGGTTGGGTTATTATAGAGAGAGAAACTACTTAAAAGGGAGAGCAAGAGAAATTAGGAGTGTGAGTTTATGCTAGAAATGGGAATGGGGGTGGTTATTCATATTAGTAGGAGCTTGAATACGCATGGAAACTACCATTAATGGCTGGATTGGTTTCTTCAATACCAACTTGATCAACCTTCCATTTCAATCAAATTGCATGATTCCAATTAATTTTGTAAATTAAAAGTATTGATGTAATTGCTTAGAAAGATGATTGACAACTTGAAATCCACTTGGTTTTGGTCAGTTTTGACTAGATTGTACAAGAGCTGGAATCGTGGGTTGAAGTTTTTCTAATTTTTTAAGGTTGAATTCAATGAGCAAGTGAATGTATTAGGGCTCAAAATAGGGTCAAATGTGTAGTATCCCATGTGATCTTTACGATTTGATCATTTATTTGATGTAATCATGAAGAAAAAGGATAAAAAAAAAAGGCCTGAAATATGGTACCTTAGGCTATTCTTATGCAGGAAAGGAGGGGAAAAGGGGAGAAAGAGAAGGAAAATAATGGTGTCGACCAATAATAGGCCAAGATGTATCCTTCTCATGAAAAAAAAAAAATAAATAAATAGAAGGAGCTATGCACTTGTCCTCATATTCAAACCCAGCATCTCTAGTTTGAGTGTGTCTTGTCTTTCCATTAAGCCGTTGGCTTATATCTTGTCCATATATGAAATCAAATTATATATATAGACTAAGTTGGCCTAGACTAAATTTAAATTTAAGCATAGGCCCAATATTCCCTTTTTATTTAAGACCCAACCCAAATAATGTTTAAAATACTAAAGCTATTTCAAATTTTTCTACTCCATTTTAAATTATCTACTTCTTCGTCTTCTTTTTCTTTTTTACTTTTTGTATTTTTATAAATTTTCTATTTATTGTACTTTTTCTAAATGTTATATTTTTTTATGCTTTTTCTAAATTTTCTAATTTTTGTATTTTTCTAAATTAGGACCCTTTTTTCTTATGCTAAAAAAAAAAAAAAAGCTCTAAAATTAAAGGGAAAAAATGAGGTATCTACAGCCTGTTGAGATGAAGGCCCTATTGGATGAGTTTACTGACCTATTCCCTAAAGAATTGCTTGAGGGTCTGTCTCTGACCCGAGGCATTGAACTTGCAATAGACTTGTAGCTAAGAGCTATATTGCCAAGCAAACTTGCTTACACATTGAATCCGAAATAGGTCATCAAGTTGTAGAGGCAGGTAGATGACTTGGTAAAGAGAGGATATGTTTGAGAATCTTTAAGCCCATGTACTATACCAACTCTATTGGTGCCGAATAAGGATGGCACATGGAGGATGTACATAAATAACCAAGCTATTAATTGAATCACCATCAAGTATATGTACCTCATAACTAGGCTTGATGACGAATTGCATGGAGTAAGAATCTTTTCAAAGATCAATCTTAAGTCTAGATATCATCATAACAGAATGCGGGAAGAAGATGAGTGGAAGACCGCATCCAAAACATGCCATAGATCGTATAAATGGCTTATGATGCCATTTGGGTTGTTAAATGCATTGAGCACATTCATGAGATTGATCAACCATGTGCTCTAAGAACTCATTAGGAAGTTTATTGTTATGTATTTCAATGATATTCTTGTTTATAGTCTTAACTTGGAAGCTCACTATGAGCATCTCTAAGCTTTTTTCTCAAAACTTTGAGCTAAGAAGCTTTATGTCAATTTGAAGAAATATGACTTATGTCGACTTGAAGTAATCTTTTTGAGATTTATTGTGAGTGGTGGTGGTATATGAGTTGATGATGAAAAGGTGAGGGCAATTATTGAATGGCCTGTGCCGACCTATTCTGCCGACATGTGAAGCTTCTATGACTTAACATCATTCTATCGCCGATTTATAAGAAATTTCAATACTATTGTGGTCTTGTTCACTGAGCTATTGAAGGAAAATGTTAAGTTCAGGTAAGGAGAGAAAAAGCAAAGAAGTTTTGAGGAGGTGGAGATGAAGTTGACTATTACCCTAGTCTTAGTTCTTTTGAGCTTTGACAAAATATTTGAAGTAAAGTATGACATGTCTGGACTAAGCATAGGAGCCATGCTAATACAAGAAGGCTGTCCTATTGCCTACTTTAGTGAAAAGCTTAGAGGAGTCACACTTAACTATTCTATATATGATGAAGAAATCTACTCCTTAATCTAAGCTTTGATAATTTAGCAACATTATTTATTACCCAAAAAATTTGTGATCTACACTGACTATAAATCATTGAGATACCTGAAGAGCCAGCCCAAGTTGTTTAGGAGATAAGCAAAGTGGGTAGAATTCCTGGAGGAATTTTCCTATATTATCAAATACAGGAATGGTAAGAACAATGCAGTGGACGATGCCTTATAAAGACAACATTCCCTCTTGACAAAGCTTCATACCAGACTTCTTGGATTTTCTCTGATCAAGAATCTTTATGTTAAGGATTCACAGTTTGGGCCAATCTATGCTAAATGTGAAGATGGCTAAACTATTAATGATTATCATAAGGATAACAGATACCTATTTAGGAAGAGGAGATTGTATATCTTGACCCATTCGATGTGAGAGCTACTTATGTGCGAGGTGCATGGAGGAAGATTGTTTAGACAATTTAATAAGTACTGAACTCATGAGATACTAACCTCTAGATTCTTTTGGCTGCAAATGATGAAAGATGTCTATGTTGTTCTAGAGAGGTGTACTACTTATAGAAAAGCCAAGAGCCAAGCCGAGCAAGGCCAATATCTACCCTTATCGATCCTAACCAAACTATGGACTGAATTGAGTATGGATTTCATGTTAGGGTTGCCAAAGACATCTTAAGGGAAGGACTCTATCATGGTGATCATGGACCATTTTAGCAAAACAACGTACTTTGTACCTTGTTCCAAAAATAATAATGCTTTGGCTATCCCTTTTCTTTTCTTGTAAATGGTCATCAAGCTCTATGGAGTGCCTAAAACAATCGTATCTGATTGGGATCCAAAATTTATAAGCTACTTCTAGAGAACCTTATGGAAGCTACTGGGTACCAAGCAACTATTCAGCACATCTTGCTACCCTCAAACAAATGGATAAACCGAAGTTATTAATAGAATATTGGGAAACCTTCTTAGAGTTGCTGTTTGTCAAAACCTAATTGATTGGGATGTATGCCTACCCATAATAGAGTTTGCCTACTTCAGGATCGTGCATAGCATCACAAGCAAGTCTCCATTTAAAGTGTCCTATGGATTTAGCCTTGAGCTTCCACTAGATTAGATGCCATAACCGTGCCAGTAAGAAGATTAGTTAACTGTCAATGAGTCAAATGCCATTAAAGCCATACACTAGAAGGTTATAGACCACCTAACTCGAGTTGCTTCTAAGCTCAAAAAGCAAGGCTAGGGACGTAAGGTCAAAGAATTTCAACTTGGCAATTAGGTTTGTGTCCATCTCAATAAAGACTAATTCCCAACTTTAAGGAGAAGAAAGTTGTCTCCTAGGGTTAATGGACCTTTCCAAGTGCTAGAAAGGATCAATCCGAATGCTTACTTAGACTCCTTCAATATTATTGACCTCCGACCTTATGTCCTTAAGGAAGAGCTGTAAAAAACCAAGTAAGATTTGATCCCAAATCTCAAATAACCCAAAAGGAATGATAGGAATCAAGGGCCGCAAGCTCGAAGACTAACCAACTTAGCCTGCCGAGCTGCCCAAGGGGAGTTAACCCTTGAAGAGCAGCTCCTTATTTGACTTGCCTTTCTTAGACCATTCACTCCACTTTTGCTTTCTCTCATCTTAAAGTTAAGTACCTTTAACATAGCTGAGCCACCACCAAATTGACCTATCAAAGCTAAGCTGCCAAGCTCAAATTGCTAAGTTTCTATTCTCTAAGCATATACTAACCAAGCTTTCAAGATACCTAACCACCAAGACAACACCAAGTAATTTAGTTCTACTTAATACCCTTTGCATTTAGGACCATAGAATGAGTAGTCGACATGCGTCTATTCTTTAACATTCGTACTGTCCTTTTTTGTACTCGAATATTCTCTTGTATGTTTTACAAATTTACCCCAAGAAACTATGCACCTTTCCTTATCTAATAGGAATCCTTTTTGTAATTTATGTAAACTTAGGACTTACCCTAATTGAGCCATATAAATACTTGTAATATGTAATAGCCATAGCATTAGAAAACATTGAATTTTTAGACACTCCCCCTTTACTTCCTTCTTGAGCTTGTATTTTCTTTGCCGAGAATCGAGACCTTAGAGAGGTCTTATTTAGGGCATTGAGTATGGACTAGTGGTGAGCAACCTCGTATTATGCTTGCATATCATATTAAGTATCATTCGAGTTTGTGTGAGATGTTATTGCATCATATCTACCATCGGTGCATGAAAACCACTACTTAACCTTTGACTCTCATTTAGCTTTTGGATTGTCTTGAAGTTTAGACCTACCTTAGTTCATGTGATAACGGTAGCTGTATATCAACCCTTCCTGTATGCCTAAGAATTGAGTTGATCACTAAGGCTTACCGTAGGAAGCAGTAATAGTGGGTCCTTTGAGGTATCGAAGAATAGAGGAATGGATAAGTCGATAAACATAGTAACTTTAGTAAAGCTACTTGGAGGCTACGATGCACTAACGAGCATAACATAACTTAGTATTGTGCTTAATATGATGCACAAGCTAATATTAAGGTCTACTTGGCACTAATCTTGAGCTATTCGGTAAGATTAGATAAGAGTGTGAAGAAGGGATGTAGTCATAGAAGGATATTTCGCAAGAACAAGAATGTTCATTAACTTGTCAGGTGTAAGATGGTTGTGGTTACAGTGAAAAGGATTATTTATAGTAAGTCTTTTAGAACAACAATACAATAAAGGAAAATTACATAAAATAAAAAATGTAAGAAAGGGATTCCTAGTATGTTTAAAAAAGGGTAAATGTTAGTCCCATATAAGATATCAAGAGGGTGGGGGGTGTAAATTGATATCTTTAACTTTTTGAAAACTTTTTTGTTAAAAATGAAGTTACCCCTCTTAACAACTTATCATGGTGAATAGTGATAATTTAATGATTTAATGCACAATAGATAATAAACAAAACTAACAGAGTATAAGGAAGAAGAAAATTAGGCAAAGATTTTATAGAGCTTCGGCCACCTGCCTACTACTCTCTTCTTACTCTATTGTTGGGGAACCGGTCCACTTCATCGGTGCCATTCCACTTGATCCACTATAACAAATCACAAACAAATTACAAGCATTCGTCACAATAACTTCACAACACTCTACTTTGCCTATCTGGCCTCTCAACAATCTAAGCTAATATAGATCTACAGAGTACAAACTATCTTTTCTCTACAATAAAGTATAGATATTACAAGTGAGAACAAAAATACAAGTCTTAAATAATTTTGCACTTGAAAGAAATAACGCTTGTTTGATTTGGTGTAGCTCTCTGATGAAGTATCTAAAGAACTTTCTGAAGCTTTTTAGAAGGTAAAAATTGATCAAGAATTTTTTGTGCAATGATAGTATTTCTTCAGAGTTGTGTCTAACATTTTGAATCCTTCTTCCTTTTATATTGAAATCTTCCAACAGCTAAAAATCTAAAGATTATCTTTTATCTAACGGTTAGTTATTTAAGATAATTCCTTGGATATTTTGGAGAAGATCTTGGTCATTTGAATTTAAAAACAACTCTCCTTAATCTGTTTAGATCAGATAAACTTAAATCCGTAACCATTAGATAATCTTTTGATTTGAATTTAAAAAGATTTGCTTGTACTAGCAACTTTCGGATAAGCCTTATGTTCAAAAATTTGAAACTCTACAAAATTCGAATCAACCTTATCCTTATCCTTATCCTTATCCATTCTTGTGCATATCTTGATTTATCCAAAAATATTTTCACTTAAAAAATAAATCTCTATGGATCTTAATTCTATCTCGAGTGAAATGGGATTAAATGTATTTTCCTAATACACTCAATCTAATGGAGCTAGGCCTTGATTAATTGGAATATGATTTAAGGCTATTTTCAACATCATACTTTCAGACTTACTTTTTGAACAACCTTCTAAAGAATATCAGCCTTTTGTTTCTAAATAAGCTTTTGAAGTGCTGTACCAATTCTTCTTATAAAAGCTTACGAAATACTTTCTGAAGATTTTTCAAACTAGTCTATTTTCAATCCATTCAAAGCTTCTAAATAAAACTTAATTTTGCAAAATTAAACTTTCTATAGACCTACACACTTGTTAATTCATTAGTGTTCTTCTCTTTCTTTATTATCATCAAAATCCATGAGAGATGTCTAACAGTAACTATGACAAAGGATAAAAAGGAATATAGTAGAAGAGTTAGAAAAGTAAGGGATAAGTGGCAGCTTGTCAATAGGTTCATGTTATGGGATCTTAGGGCACTACAGCTAAGCTAAGCCGATGTTGGGGTTGCTATTGGTGAGTTATGCTTAGGGTTGTTGAGGCGATTGAATGAGGTTACAGTTTCGTAGGGTAGAAGAGTGGGGCTCTATGTATAGGGACCTTGGATACGATATTTGGCCAGTCGGTGACTGGGCAAAAGTCTGGGCAAAGCAAAGTTTGTTCAAGCTGGGACTTGAGGGAGTTCTTCCACAACTCTTCCATATATTAGAGCTCATCCTTAGCAAGCTAACAAGAGAGAATCCTCTTGGTGAGAGATAGGAGGCTTCGGAGGTAGGCATGATTGATGGGTCCGAAGGTCAGTAATTCATTAGTTCCTTGATGTTATTGAAGATTTTTCATCAAATCTTAGTCTTCTTCTTCTTCTTCTTCTTTTGACACATGGGGCGTCAGGTCAGCGACATTGAAAGTAGGGGACATTCCATATCCTTTGGTAGTTTTAGCTCATAGGCATTATCATTGATACGTTGAAGGATTTTGAAAGAGCCATCTGACTTAGGTGATAATTTTTTTATCCTCTTCCTTGGGAATCATTCCTTGCCGAGGTGAATCCAGATAATGTTGCCTAAGCTATAAACAACTCGCCTTCTACCTTGACTTCTTTGCTCTCTTTATCATGTCGCTATCTCAACTAATTGCCCGACATCTTTTCTTAGACAGTTTTTGAAACTCTTCAGCATGTTACAGGCCGATCTAACTTTCTCCTGGGGAAGTAGAGTTGGTGATTATATCAATGGTAAGTTTGAGTTAAGTCCATAGATAACCTCGAAAGGCATCTTTCTTGTTGAGCTATGAATAGAGTGGTTGTAAGCGAACTCAATGATAGGTAGGCAGAGATCTCAATCATGTAGATTCTTCCCAATAGTAGCTCGAAATGGGTTGCCTATTGTTCTATTCACAACCTTTGTCTGGTCATTTGTTTGTGGATAGCAAGAAGTACTAAACATAAGCTTGGTGTTAAGCATCTTCCATAGAGTTCTCTAGAAGAAGCTCATGAACTTTGAATCACGATTAGATACAATACTCTATGGAACTCCAAGTAGTCACATTATCTCTTGAAAAAGAGGTTAACAACAAATAAAGCATCATTGATTTTGTAGTATGGGATGAATTGGCTTATTTTGCTAAACCAATCGACCACCACTATAATAGGATCATGTTTCTATGGTGTTTTGGGTAGGTCGAGCATGAAATCCATGTTTAGATCTATCTATGGCTACTTAAGTATGGGACGAGGTGTATACTCTTCATATGGCTCATTTCTCTCCTTGGCTCACTTATACACCTTACATTACTCAAGAATTTTGCATACATCCTTCATCGTCCTAGGCCAATAGAAGTATTCTTTCAAAAACTCAACAATTCTCTTTTTACCAAAATGGCTCGCTAAGCCTCCTACATGGGCTTATCGAATAAGTAATTCCCTAGCAGAACCACTCGGTATACAGATTTGTCTTCCCTTCATTAGAAATCCTTAGCTCAAATAGAACCCATCCACTACTCCTCCAATGTTGCATTTGGTCATTAAGGGTCTAAAGTGTGGATTATGTTCATATTGATTGGGCAGGGTATTAAACCCAAGTATTCTAGCCTGTAATGTTGTGAGAAGAACATGTCTATGAGAAAGGGCATCGGCCACCGTATTAGAACTTCCTTTCTTATACTTGATGACATAACAAAAAGTTTCTAGGTACTTGACCCACTTGGCATGGCATCGAGAGAGTTTTTGTTGTCCTCTAAGATACTTGAGAGATTCATGGTTTGTGTAGATAATGAATGCTCTTGGTAGTAGGTAGTGTTGCCAATTCCGAAATGCTTGAACAAGAGCATAGAACTCCTTATCATATGCTAAATAATTCAGCGTGGCCCCTTTGAGTTTCTCACTAAAATATGCAATTGGTTGATGCTTCTACATAAGAACAACTCTAATGCTGACTCTAGATGTGTCACATTCTAGCTCAAAAACCTTACCAAAGTCAGGTAGTACCAACACTAGGGTAGGGGTTAACTTGGATTTAATCTCTTCAAAACTACATTGAGCTTTCTTGACCCATTTGAATTTAGAGTTTTTCCCAGTCAGCTTGGCTAGTTGGGCAGTTATGGAACTAAAGTTTTGAATGAATCTTTGATAAAATGAAGCTAGACCATGAAAACTCCTAACTTCTATAACATTGTTTGACGTTGGCCATTCAAGACTAGCATGAATCTTTTCATCATCCACTTTGATTCCTCCTCTAGTGTCAACATATCTAAGGAATACTGCCTCACTATAACATAACAAGCATTTCTTCATATTGTTGAACAATTGCTTGGCATGGAGGATATCAAATATAGATCTCAAGTGCATGACATGAGAAATGAGATCAGTACTATATACTAAAATATCATCAAAGTAAACAACATATTTGCCAATCAAAGATCTCAAAACATGATTCATGAGTCGCATAAAGGTTCTTGGCATGTTCGTCAAACCAAATGGAATCACCATCCACTTGAATAAGCCATCCTTCGTTTTGAAAGTAGTCTTTTACTCATCTCTAATCCTTATTTAGATCTAGTGGTAACCATTCTTCCAATTAATCTTTAAAAATACTTAAGTCATGTAACTCATCGAGCATATCATCTAATAGAAGGATCGGATATTAATACTTGACAATAATTTTGTTGATTGCTTGGCTATCGATGCACATTCTCCATGAACCATCCTTCTTTAGTATTAAAACAGCTAGCATAGCATAGGAGCTTATGCTCTCTTGAACATAGCCACACTTAATCAACATGTTAACTTATTTCTTCAGTTTGGCTACTTACTCAGGATTAAGTCTATAAGTAAGTTAGTTAAGTATAGTAGCTCTAGGTTGGAGGTTAATGCAATGCTCTATACCTTTAACAGGAGGTAAACCCCTTAGCAACTTGGCAAGAAACACATTAGAGACACATCATCATACTCTTGAAGCAATACCTGCACTTTGGCAAGTAAGGCTCTAGCCTCCTTCAACTCTAGAAGTCTTTTAACCAATAAGGACTTTCTTTGTAAGGATTTGGAAAATTGGGTTAGGGAAATCACTAAGGACTTTCTCTGTAAGGATTTGGAAACCTTGATTTAAGATTCCTAAACTTCTTTTGGGCTCATAAGAGTCAGCATAATCTTTTTCCCATCCTTTTGGAACATATAAGTGTTCTTGTATCCATCATGTAATACTTTCAGATTAAATAGCCAAGGTTAGCTAAGTAGTATGTGTGAAGCATACATGGGTAGGACGTTGCACAACACCTCGTCCTTATATCAATCACCAATAGTGATCGACACTTAGACTTGGTTGGAAACAAGTAGACTTCCCTTCTCATTTAGCCAGTAAATCTTATAGGGCTTAAGGTGAGGGTAGGTTGGCAACTTCAGAGCCTTCACTACTCCTTGTGTTACGACATTGGTACAACTTCCTTTGGCAATGATCAAAACACATGGTTTGCCATTCAGTTGATAGTTTATATAGAAGAGGTTCTCTCACTATTCATTCTCATTAAAGGTAAAGGCAGTGAATGGTCTTCGTACAACCATATAGTAGTCTCCTATTTCAAGCCAGATCATGGCATCTAAATCTCCTTAAAACTCTTCTAGCAATTGGTCGACTCCTACTTCTTGTTCCTCCCCTTCACTAACGTTCTCCACTTTAAATTAGGGCTTATCTCCCTTGATGGTCATGACACATCAGTTCGAGTACTGATTAGCTACGTGTCCAAAACCAAGGCACTTGAAACACTTGATTTCTCAAGTCTTTCATCCTAAGCTTTGACCTTAGTCCTTCTTAATCTTAAGCTCTTCCACCTTAGTCTCACCTTAACCATCATCAAGTCTACTTGGCATATGACCTTGGCAATCTACTTTGAAATTATATTGAGCTTGATCATATTTAGGTCATTTTGGCATACCAGTTATGCTTGGTAAGCCAGGTTAGTTGCTTTGTGCTCTGCTAAGCTAATTTTACCTTTACCTTTCAACCTTTTATGCTATTCAGATCACCTCCACTACATTACCAATCTTAGATCTTAGTCTAAAAATGAACCTAGCTACTATTCGTGCTTTCGGTTCATCTACATCGTAGCAGATCATCAGTAGCTCGAATTCTCGGACATACTCATCTACTTATCGGCTACCCTACTTGAGTTCCTAAAGACATTGAAATGTGTCTTATTCATAATGTTCTAACACCAATCTACTCCTCAAAACTTTCTTTGTCTCGTTCCATGTTTGGATTTCATGTTGGGCTTGCTAGCATACATTTTGCAATTTCTTCCACCACATTATTGTATGCCTAGAAAATTCTAAAGCAATTACTTAAATATACATCGAGTCCTCATAATCATAAAAGTCAAATATCTTTTCAATCTTCTCCTCCTAGTTCAAATTGTAACTAACATTACCAGACCCATTAAAACTCAAAATCTACACTTTGAGATGCTCGACTCCTTTAGGGGCACGAAGCTCGCGCTCTTTGAATTCGTTATACTACTCCTCCTCCTCACCATATTCTTCAACTTCATCTAACTCAAGTCTTGTCCTCGTAAATCACTCAGCATGTTGGGGTGGAGTTGGGTTCACATTAATAGCTTCTGGTGCTCTAAGTTCAATTACTTGTCTTTTCAACCTATCTCTTATACCTTGGCTCGTTCATCAACTCTCTCTTGTAGCCTAATCTTTATTGCCTTCTATATAGAGATAGCCAGGTTGGCCATAATAGTAGCAAAGTCTTGCAATTGTTCATCAGTAGTTCATGGGGTCTATTAAGTAACATAACTGTGACCATGAGCATCACTTTCGACATCATTAATCTCTCATTGAACATTAAGATTCGACTTTCTCAATACAAAACTTTAGGGAATTCACTACTTGATAGAAGGTTACACACAACTTTGATTATATGATATTGTACAGTGATTTATGGACTTGCTCTATTTTTCCACTAAAGAATAGAGTATAATAAAACATACACTATAACAAGAAGTAACAACTACAATACTTAGTTTTCAATCATAACCTTAAGCTTTGATACCAGGATTATATGGTGTACTTAGGAGTTGAGTTGATCATTAGGGCTTACCATAGGAAATAGTAATAGTAGGTCCTTTGAGGTATCAATGAATGAACAAATGAAAAAGTTGACAAACATAGTAGCTTCCTTAAAGTTGCTCGGAGGATACGACACACTAATGAGCACAACATGACTTAGTATTTTGCTTGATGTGATGCACAAGCTAATACTAAGGTCCACCCGCTACTAATTTGGAGCCACTCGACAAGATTAGATAAGAGTGTGCGCAAGGGATGTAGTTAGAGAAGGATATCTCATGAGAACAAGAATGTTCATTAACTTCTAAGGTGTAAGATGGTTGCGGTTATAGTGAAAAGGACTATTTATAGTAGGTCTTTTAGGACAACAATACAATAAAGGAAAATTACATAAAAGACAATGTAAGAAAGGGACTCCTAATATGTTTGAAAAAGGGTAAATATGACAAAAGACAAAAAGGAATATAGTATAAATGTCATAATAGTAGGGGACAAGTGGTGGCTTGTCAATAAGTTCATGTTTTAGGATTTTAGGGGCGCTGCGGCTAGGTTGAGTTGATGTTAGGGTTGCTATTGGTGAGTTGTGCTTAGAGCTGCTGAGTTGATTGAATGAGGTTGTAGTTTGGTAGGCTAGAAGAGTGGAGCTCTATGTATAGGGACCTTAGATACGGCACTTGGCAGGTGGGCCTCAATACTCGATAAGTAGGCCTCAACACTTGGCAAGTCGGTAATTGAGCAAGAGTCTGGATAGAGTAGAGTATATTTGAGCTAGGACTTGAGGGAGCTCTTCCATAACTCTTCTATATATTGGAGCTTGTCCTCGATAGGCTAACAAGTGATAATCCTCTTGGTGAGAGATTGGAGGCTTCAGAGGTAGGCATGAGTGATGGGTTTGAAGGTCGGTAATCCATCACTTCCTGGTGATCCATATTAAGATGGACCTCCTTTAAGGAATGAGTTTGGTATCTTTGCTTTAAATGACACTAAACTCTTAAGTGTTTAAGGGTTGGTGTTTAGGATGCAACTTGCCTCTTTTTATTATAAACCTTTTTAAGATATCTCCTTAAAATGTTTGATTCCATTATTTGCCTTAATCTTAGATGTTATGAATTGTAGCTAAGAACAAATAAGACTAGTCGTTGAATGGGTTCGAGCTTACAAAAAGCTCGAAAAGAGTCAATGGGAAAAGGTACGAAAGGGTGAAAGCAAAGGATGAAAATAGTAAGCAAAACCTACGAACAACTCCAAAGGATATGACGCACCAATAGAACTTCCAAGGACTCATGGCATAATTTAATATGACGCATGAATTAGTCTAATGAGGTTACTTGTCACTTAACCTTGCTTGAGGGAAAGGATAAGAGTGATGCCGAGAGTAAATAATAGGTTTTATGCAGGGAAGAAGGTACTCAAAAGTGTATTAAAGATTATCTGATCTATTACAACTACAAATATAAGGATATTTATACCTGTGAACTAGGGCAACTTGCTCAAAAGGGAAAAGATAAAAAGGACATTTCCTAAAGGGAGGGGGGGGGGGGGTGTAATGTATATATTATAAAGGGGAAAAAATGAATATACGAGGAAAATAATCATTAGTGCTACAGATTCTATATGTGATATTGTACACATGGCGATTCAGTATTGGCAAGGTCGTTAGAAGATGCAGATAAGTACGGATAGATGGGCTTATTCGAGCAAAGATGGCTTAATCAATTCGGATTTTTTTTCTTGGCTTCTCGGCAAAGATGAGGTCAAGTGATTGTACGGCTTGGTACTGGAGAGAACTCATCTACTTGACAAACTATATAATAATGAGCTGTCATACAGCATAGCATTAAAGGTGACTCAATAAGGAAGTACTTGGTTTTGGTAGGGATTAGTTAGAACATAAGGATTCGATGTACCGACCCCTTTAGTCTTCGGGCTCGCCTGCAAGTCAGGGGGTCACATAGCTTGATTCTTATCATTCCTTCTAGGTTGTTTTGGATTTGAAATCAAATGTGAATGGTGTTTGCTCAGTCTTCCGTCAAGGTGATATAGATTGAGGTTAGCAATGTTAAATGCATCAGAAACCCCATAGTCCTTAGGTAGCTCCAACTTATAGGCATTGTCACTGATTTTCTAGAGGACTTTGAAAGATCCTTCTACCCTTGCAGATAGCTTGTTCTTCCTTTTATTCGAGAACCACTCCTTGTTGAGGTGTAGCCATACCAAGTCTCTCCGCTGAAACTGTTTAGTCTACCAACCCTTAGTCTTTTCATGCATTCTCCTGGTAGCTTGGTCGATGTGCCGAGTGACCTTATCATAGATGTATTGGAGAGATTGTGCTCTGGCTGAGGTGTTAGGGTCCTTTTGCTCAGGTGTTGGTATAGGGGCTTGGTCAAGGGGTAACTTGGGATTGAATCCATAGATCACCTTGAAGGGAGTTTGCTTGGTGGTGTCATGTACGGTTCGGTTATAGGCAAATTCGACCACTGGTAGGCAGACGTCCCAATCAGCCATCTTCTTACCAACTGCAGCTCAGAGTAGTGACCCAAAGTACGATTAACCACCTTTGTTTAGCTGTCGATTTGGAGGTAACATGAGGTACTGAAGAGCAATTTAGTTCCCAGCTGATGCTACAGGGTTCTCTAGAAATGGCTCAAGAACTTTGGGTCTCTGTTGGAGACTACACTTCTCGGCATGCCGTGTATCCGCACAACCTCCTATAAGAAAAGAGAAGTAATAGCCGAACTGTCATTAGTTTTGGTACAGGGCACGAAGTGTACCATCTTACCGAATTGATCCATGAAGACCATTATAGAATCTTTTCTTTGGGCAGTTCTTAGTAATCTGAGAACAAAGTTCATACTTAGCTCAGTGCATAGTCTTGTCGGAACAGGTAGGGGCATTGCTTTCTCTTGTTCGGCTCAGCACTAGGCCTTTGTGCATACAGCACTGCCTTCGACCACTCAATACACATCTCTTTGCATTTTCGGCCAAAAGAATCAACCATTTAATAGTTCACAGGTTCTCTGTTCTCTAAAGTGTTCGGAGAGTCTACTACTGTAGGCTTCTTTGATTAATAATTCTTGTAGGGAATAAGTCGATACGCATAGTTTCCCCCTTTAGAATAGATAGCCATCCTCTACATAATACTTATCCACTGTCCTCTCATCCACACATCGTAAAATTATTGGTCCAAAGTGTGGATCTTTGGAGTATTATTCTTTGATATTCGTAAAACCAAATAGTCAGGTCTGCAGTTCTAACAAGAGTGCATGTCTCCTCGAAAGAGCATCTGCAATTATGTTGCTCTTTCCTTGCTTGTATTTAATCATAAAATTGAATCCCTTAAGGAATTCAACCCATCTTGTTTATTGCTTGGATAGTTTGGTTTGACTTCAAAGGTACCGCAATGACTCGTGATCAGTATATATGACAAATTCTCTCGACAGTAGATAGTGCTGCTACACTTGCAGTGCTTGGATTAGTGTTAAGAGTTCTTTGTCATATACGGAGTATTTTAACTAGGGTCCTCGAAGCTTCTCACTGTAGAAGGAAATTGGTTAACCTTCTTACATCAAGACAGTACTTATTCCAATGCCTAACGTATCGTACTTTAGTTAAAAAATTTTGTTGAAGTTAGGGAGCTTTACATCGATGAAACTCCTCTCCTCCCTTTCTCCCTATCAGAAGTCAATGTTTTTCTTCGTTAGTTCAGTAAGTGGTTTAATGAGGGTACTAAAGTTCTTGATGAACCTTCGGTAAAACGAAGCCAGTCTATGGAAACTTCTCACGTCGGCACAAGTAGCAGGGGTCGACCATTCAACAATTGCTCGGATCTTCTCATCATCGACTTGCAAGCCTTCTCCATTGACTACATAGCCTAAGAATACCACTTCATGCTCGCAAAAACAACATTTCTTTAGGTTGCTAAATAATCTCTCAACACGGAGAATATCTAAGATTGCTTTGATGTGTTCACAATGACTTGTTATATCGGCACTGTAGATTAGGATGTTGTCAAAGTATACTACGATACACTTCCTGATGAGATATATCAATACATGGTTCATAAGGCTCATGAAGGTGCTCGGGGCATTTGACAAGCCGGAAGGCATGACCATCTACTCGTAAAGTCCACGTCGAGTTTTCAATGCAGCCTTCCACTCGTGTCTAGGCTTCATGCGGTTTTGATGGTAGTTGGACTTGAGATTAATCTTGCTGAAAATTTTGGCTCCACTTAGTTCATCCAGCATGTCTTCTAACCTTGAGATCGGATACCTATATTTAATCATGATTTTGTTCACGACACACATCTATTAGGTTCCATCTTTCGTTGGCACTAGAAGTGCAGGTATAGCACAAAGGCTGAGACTCTCTCTCACGTATCCTCTTTTCAGCAACTCATTGACTTGACGTTGAAGCTTAGAAGCCTGCTTAAGATTCATGCAATAAGCTGGCTTCGGCTTGTTCAATAGTGCAACACCGGGTATTAAGTCAATGCAGTGCTTTATGCTTCGTACTGCATAGAGCTGGATATTTAGTATATCCAAAAAATTCAATAGCAACAGTCCTCATTTTCTCATAATCCTCATACTAGTAATAATCAAACACATGCTCCACCTTCTCTTCCTAATCTAGATACTCGTTAACATTCCTAGATCCATTGAAACTCAAAATCTAAAGCTTCACATGGTCGGATGCTCTAGGGACTCATACACACTCCTCTTCAAAATACTCTTCTTCCTTCTCGTCAAGCTCTCTCAAGTCTATCCTTTACCTTACTCGTCCACCAACTCCTCCACCTCGTAATGGTCGAGCTAGGTTTTGACCCCTAACAGGTTGAGCAGCTTGTGGAGTGTTTTACACAGTTTTAGTAGGTCGGCAAGATAGTACATGAACAGCTTGGGTTAGATCTACTAGGAGGTTATCTATTTCATCAAGTCTCTCGTTAGTGCTTCTAGGAGTTTCCTAAGACTGACGCTGGATAACTCCACTATCATCACCGGTACCAACATTCATATTAGGTCTATCATTTTTCCTCATAGATTAAGAATTTAAACAAACACTTCAGAAAGTAAACAACTAATAACACTGCAGTCAAATGAACTCAATAACTGATTATGTTTCACATAAGCAAAATAGAGCATAATAGAAATCCAAGAAGAGTTAATTATGGTTCACACAAAACCTTCGCTCTGATACCAAGATGTTATGAACCGTAGCCAAGAATAAATAAGGCCGATTGTTAAATGGGCCCGAATTTGTAGAAAGCTCAAAAAGAGTCAATGGGGAAAGGTACGAAAGGGTGAAAGCAAAGGATGAAAATAATAAGCAAAACCCACGAACAGCTCCAAAGGATATGACGCACCAATAGAACTTTCGAGGACTCATGGTACAATTCAATGTGATGCACGAATTGGTCCAATAAGGTTACTCACCACCTAACCTTACTTAAGGGAAAGGATAAGAGTAATACCGAGGGTAAACAACAATTTTTACGCAGGGAAGAAGGTACTCAAAAGTGTGTTGAAAATTATCTGATCTATTACAACTACAAGTACAAGGGTATTTATACCTACGAACTAGGGCAACTTGCCTAAAAGGAAAAAGATAAAAAGGACATTTCCTAAGGTGGGGGGCGAGTCGTAATGTACATGTTATAAAGGGGCAAACATGAATATATAAGGAAAATAACATTGGTGCTATAGATTCTATATATGATACTGTATATATGGTGATACGGTATTGGCAAGGTCGTTAGAAGATGCAGACAAAAAGTATGGACATATGGACTTGTTTAAGAAAGGATGGCTTAATCAATCTGGATTCTATCTCTTGGCTTCTCGGTAAAGATGAAGTCGAGTAATTGTAAGGCTTGGTACTGGAGAGTACTCATCTACTTGGCAAACCATAGAATAACGAGTTGTCATATGGCACAACATTAAAGGTGACTCGGCAAGGAAGTACTCGGTCTCGGCAGGGGTTGGTTGGAACATAAGGATTCGACGTACCAACCCCTCTAGTTCTTAGGCTTGGCTGTGAGTCAAGGGTCCCATAGCTTGATTCCTATCATTAGAGGTCCTTAAGGTACCCCAGTAGAAAAAAAAAGAAAGATAAATCAACTTGAAAATAGAAGATGGCGAAATAGATGACTTTTATTTCAAATGATTATTATTACAAAGCTATGCCATGATTTGACTTTCAAAAGTGCCTCTTCAAAAACATTCTTCATCCAACTTCTCTTTATCCTTGATTTCCTTTTAACTTGCCCCAACAAACTGGTTTTCTAGAGATATCCCCAATTGCTTCATATGGTAGGCAATTTTCTCATATGGTGGTAGTAGGATTTCAAAGTTTGGTGTTGTGGGTGGTCCATTTGAAGTCTCCTCATAGTTGGGCTTGTAGCACATGGCTTTCAAAATGTCAAGTTGAATCAACTTGGCTTTAATCATATCCTGGATCTTATTTCATAGCCTCCAACACTTTTTAGTTTAGTGCCCTTCCTAACCAATATGGTACTCACATTGTGCTTTTAGGTCATTACTTCATAGCCTATAGTTTAGATTAGAGGCTTCGCAAAACATGACCCCGATTTTCCCTAACTTGTAGAAGACTTGGGTTAATAAGATCCTAAGCTAAGTGGATTGTCTCTTCTAGGACTCATGAGTAGATTTTCCTTAAGCTTGTTTTTTCTTACTTTCGCGCCCCCCACCCCCCTCTTTTTTCTTTTTGGCTCATTTTCACAACCTTGTGATTGTAATGTTTGATCAAGAGCCATTTGAAGTCTTATGATAGTCATTTCTATTTCAATGATGCCCTTCTCTAATGTTGTCATTTCCTCTTCTAGGCTTACAAGACTTTTTCTAAACTCAGATCTTGAGATATTTGGAGACAGCTGATTATGGAGCCTAAGATCTACAGTTGTTAGACCATTTGATATACCATTTTTCTAATGGAAGCAACCTTATCATTAGCCATTGCAAGTTTTGGACTTAATCACTTAGAAGTAGTAATCCAAAAATTCCTTGTAAGGATCTATACCTCTTAACAATTTCTCCAAAATTTTCTTTTCTTTTCTTTTTTTTTTCTTTTTAAATTTTGAAAAATTGAAATTGAAATAAATCAACTCAACCATGATTATGGAGAGTTTTATAAGAATGGAGAGATAATTTTGTAAGCAAAAGGAAACTTTGGTAAGGTGCAAATTTTATAGAGAATGAGGTCATGAAAATATAAAGATAGGGTCAATGAGGGACAAGAATATGATCTTATGATTTAAAATTATAAGAAGTAATGTTTGACAAGCTCCTGCAAAACTTTTAACTTAGAGTGGATAAAAAAAAAAAAGGAAAAATGAAATCGAAGGAAGCCTCACTAAAGGAAAGTATGTAAAATATATAGGTATTGAAAAGATTACCTATAAGAAATAAAATATAGGATACTAAAGCTATTAAAGAAAATAAATTATTTTACAAAAAGAAAAATTTATGGATACTTGATATTTACTAATAATTATTATGAAAAATGTAATTATTGTAAGAGTAATGTAACTTTTCTATGAAAAATTTCTAACTGATAGGGGACCTATTTACAATATTTATTCTAAGACAATTATTTATAGTAAAAAGACTTTATATGAAAGATTTGATGAACTTAAGGAGTTAGAGTATAAACTAATTACTAATTTGAGTAGAGTATAATTATTTATATTTTTGTAAGAGAAACAACCATCTACAAGGTGATAAATTTATTATTACAATCTAAAATTATCTATAATATTTACAAAGAGTAAGAAAATTCTAAAGTCAACGAACTAATGATTATTTCTAAAGTCTATTATTTTCAAACAAAGAAGACTATTTACAAGTTTTGATTTTTAATTGGGACTTGACACAAGTAAAAGGGGTACTAACTATTTTAAAGACTATTTGGAGAAGGTTGAAAAATAATATACAAATGTAGCTTATGAGAAATTTTAACTAGAAGGTTAATGGGCCTATTCTATTCTAGAATGATAGCAACTACTTAAAAATATATTTTATAAGTAGAATTGATATAATTCTTCTTTTTTTAGGGTAAAAAATGCAATTATTTATAAATCTACTTTTTTTGGAATTAAGACTTAAATAACGAGCATGAATATTTACAAATAAATAAAGCCAATGAAAGTAATGTAATATGAAGACATATGGATGCAGAGGCAAATGACTGACGATTAAATGGTAACGTGGCAATATAAGGGGTTTATGGTTTCCACTTCATTGGAATTCTATAATTAGAAAAACTATTTTACAATTACACAAGAATAGTATTTACAAGAAAAATTTGCTATTTACAAAAATAGAAAAATTTACATGGAAAAGGCATTATTACATGAGAATGAAATTTACAAGGAAATTATAAATTTACAATGGAAAGGATTTAGTACAAATAACTAATATACACGAAATTTACATGAAAATTATAGTGATACAATTAGGGGTGGGCATGGTTCGATTTTCCCTCTAAACCAAACCAAACTAAATCATATAATTGTAGTTTGATTTTTTTATAATTTTGAACTAAACTGTAGGACCTAGGTTTTCAACCAACTATTGAGAACTCGGAATGATTGCTCATTCCTAATAAGTATGGACCTTAGGAAAATATAACTTGGGAAGTGAGAAAATAAAGTAGTTGCGAGCAACACGAGTCATAGGTACTTTAGCATGAAGTGAATTATAGTTTTTTGGAATCAGTAGATTTAAGGTTTTGAAAAATCTTTTAGGAATCAAATAAATTTTTAATATAGGGTCATAAAAGTTAAAAGAAGTACTTTAGTAAAGTTTATTTTACAAAATAAAGTAGGAAAAATATTAAATTTAATAAAATCGTAATTTTATTTAGTACTAAGTATTTTTTGCATAAACTTGAAACGTAAGGCCAGAATATAGCGAGATCTTAAAAATAAAATTATTCCACCTATAAAAGTAATAATTTGGAGTTAATTGAGAGTCAAATAACTAGTGTTAGTATCATGTATATATGTATATACGTGAAATGGGAAAATAGTGCCATATATTATATAAATATGGATAAATTAATAAATAAATCGGATAAAATGAATAAAAAAATCCCTAAAACTTATTGGAGTGTTATTATTAATCAGAATGGGGAATGGCTCAATTGTAGAAGACTAAAGTATCATAGGATGTAAGTTGATGACACATATTCACTTGGAAAAAGTAGTAGGATGATAATTGTTGCTCTTAGGAAATTCTAACCAACCTCTCCCATTAACATAAATAGCAAACCAATAATCTCGTATTTTATTTTGTTGAAATATAAGTTCATGAAAAACATTAAGAGCTTAATAAAATATAAGAAAGGAGTTAGGAAAATTTATGGAAGATTATGAGGTAAATCTAAGTATATGTAAGATTTGGGATATAGGCACAACTTGACATGCAACCATTACCATAGGCTGACGGCTCTATTGATACACTGTTATAGCTAAGGGTGAGCATGGTTCGATTTAGTATAGTTCACCCCCTCTTATCGAACTGAATCTAATATAACAGTTCGATTTTTTTTTAAGTCGGACCTAACTATACGATTTGGTTCATAAATTTTTCAAACTTAATTAAAATTAGTTCGGTTCATGGTTCGAACCATTTGTATCAAATTTTTACTAAACTTTTTTATTTCCAATAAATATGAAATTTCAAATGGAATTTACTTAACTAAATTTTAATAATTGAGACAAAAATATGATAAAGAATCACAAGATATGAAAAATTTAATAAAATTTATGAAGATTGATGGAAAAAAATATAAAAAAGTACAAAATAATTGCACAATTTTTTTAATTTAACTAAACAGTTCAGTTCGGTTTGATTCTAAACAGTTCGGTTCTAAACAGTTCAGTTCTAAATGCTTTTCCAAACTGAATCGCAAACTGTTTATATATAACCGAATTGAACAGTAAACTAAACGGTTCACCAAAAAACCGATTTTTCAGTTTGTTTCATAGTTTGATCCGCGGTTCGTGATTTTTTTGCCCAACCTTAATCACAGTCTCTTAGTAGCTAGAAGTTTAGATTCTATTAAGTGCTCCATTTTCTAATTTTTCTTCTCTAAAATTCTAAAAATAGTACATGAAGCCTAAAAATTATAAAATTTGGTTTTTCTAAGTATTTTTGCACGAGGAATTTAAATATCAAACTAGGTTTTTGAGATTCAAAGCAGAAATATAACTCCGTAAGAAATTTGGCTTAAAAACAAATTTTATGATAAATTTCAAAAATAGTAAACGATGCAATTTCTACTCCACTTTTTGTATATAAGTTCTTCAAAGGGTATTTTTTAATGTTGTATAAATAATTTTTAAAAACTGTACGATTGGACTTTGGGTATTTTTGGTTTAATATGAAATAATGTGTTGGAAATGCTTAGAATAGAAGATTTACCAAGTAAATTGATTTGCATATGTTATATCTTATTTGTAAATGAGTATTGGAATATTGAACTATTCTAATGAAGTGTGGAAATAGGAGAGTTAGTATTGAAGTTGGGTGAGTTAATGATTTAAGAAGTGTATTGTACATGTCAGAATATGAATCAAAATGTTGGGCAGGTGAAAATATGAAATAACTTGATGTGCAGAATCTAGGTCAAAAGTTGATACAAGAGGTTGGTTGGTTCTATATACATATATGTATACATAAGGTAATTCCTTATAATTTCTATGTGTGCCTAGTCCTTTAGTTAACTTAGGTTATATATTGATGATATTATAGCAATTCAACATTAAATAAGTGTTATATCGAAATATCTTATCTTGGAATCAAAGTGATATAGTGAAAATAAGGAGTATAGTGGTATTCATATGATAGTTAATTGGTTAGAAGCTATGTCAAAAAGTATGTTGGAAAAACCTTATATACAAAAAGTAAGTTAAAAAGTATCTTGGACCAAAATTATTTTGAAAAAAGCTACATCAAGACCTTGACCTCAAGTATAAGAAAGTCAATAATCTCACTTATACTCGACATATAATTGACTTAGATATCATACAAATTTTCTTTAGGAGATAAGGGCAAAGAAGAGCTTGGGGCAAGAGTAAGAATTAGAAATGGCTAAGTGGCCTTGGTAAGTGGATTTCTTGTGTGTTCGAGTAGATTTTATCTACTCGTAACTTATCTAACTGTATTTAATTGATTGGTCTTGTGTATAAGTGTGATATGTTATCTGATGAGTTGCTGGGATTATTTTTG
Organism: Lumnitzera littorea; assembly: GCA_024138015.1. Lineage (NCBI taxonomy): Eukaryota > Viridiplantae > Streptophyta > Magnoliopsida > Myrtales > Combretaceae > Lumnitzera > Lumnitzera littorea. The sequence goes on along the minus strand of JAMXBB010000009.1, from coordinate 89,416,772 downwards.
ATTTGTTAGGTATGTGTATTGTTAGTTGATTCATGTTTCATAAATGCAATATATGTTGTTGTTGAATTGTTGATTGATCTTAATGTGCTTGGTATTCACTTAAGTAAACCCAATACCAAGGTCTTAGACACTAAAATGAAATGGAGTAAGGGCTAGACTAATAAATAATAAGTAAGCTTGGTTGGTAGTTTATTGAGTATTGCTTGGTATGCGATTTGATGTATTTATGGCATGGCATGAAAAAGACCTATAGGTCAAGTTTTCTAAAATTAGCATTTTGCTTGGTAAAGTTTTCTAAAAGCTTAGTTTTGTAAAGTAGACAGCTTGGTTTATATAAATTGGTTTTCATACATATAGATTTGCATTAATCAATACTCATAACTACAATGGTGGTTGTTACTAGGCCGAGTTTTTCAGGTTTCTATACTTTGGTTTATGTCCAGATGCATAGATTGAAGTTGACTAAGCAAATGAAGGCTTGGGTTGGGTTAGGATATTGGTATCAATACTTAACACGTGCATGAGCATAGCATATGTTTGTTACATTTATATTGCTTGGTTAGACTAATGAGTTTTAAGATGAAATGATAACATGCTTGGTGATTGTGCTTTGATATTACTTATATTTGTTATTTATTTATCTACTCTCACTTAGCTTACAGTAAGTTGAGGGGATACGTTTTCTTATCCTTCAGTTAAAGATAGATAGTACCCTAGAAGAGTAGAAAGACTTTAGAGTACTTGGTGGAGTAATTTCAATTAATAAGGATTAGGTAGTTGCAGGAGTTGTCTTATGCTCTGGAAGTGACTTTTCAAGAAGCATCAACATGTTATGTAAGGAATATAACTTAGGGAACGTAAAAGTGTTACTTAAACTTCATACTGAAATCATGCATAAAAATATTCAACTATGATACTCTTAGTTTAGTTCACTAATGTAAAGAATTCCGCTTAAAACCAAGTGATTATGTAGTTGAATGATAGGTGGAGTACAAATTCTATCTTATCCTTAATTTAAAGATGATAGTAATGAACCATTTTTAGGTATCAAAAGTTGAGAAAAAATTTCAAGCAAACACCTTGAAGGTAAGGTGCTACACAAATTATATGGTTCGAATTAGGAATTTTCTCAAACTATAAAATTTTGGTTTAGTTCAGTTTGGTTTCTGGATTGAACCATATTTTATGGTTTAGAAAAATATATTCATATAATATGTAGTCTCATATGAATATTATTGATTTACTTCATAACAATAAGTGGTGAAATTATATAAAAAGTTGATAAAGTCAATATTGATCCTATTAAAAAATTTCAAATGTTCAATAGTAGCTAATTTTATTTATAAAAATACATATAGTATAAATTTTGAATCAACTTATATATATAATTTATAAATTATAATAATAAAAGTTCAATACATATGCATTTTATTAAATGTAAACTAAAAATTTTATTAAATATTATATAATAATTAAAGAAATTCTTTAGTTGTATGTAAAATATTATTATGTTTTTTTTTTTAACAAAATGATTTGATTCAATTTTATAGATTGGTTTGGTTTCTCTTTCCAAATCAAACCATAAATTAATAGTTTAGTTAGGAAATTTTTTATACCAAATTGCAATAAAAACCATATTTTCAGTTTAATTTGATTTGGTTGGTTTTTTTGCTTATCCCTAAATACAATATTATAACCTCTTATGGTATAATAGGATTTCAATATAGTAGCAATGGTATGTCATTCTGCTACTTACGCACCAGTCCAATGACTTATGTATTCAATTAAGGTAGGTTCTTAAGGTCTTTAAGCTCCTTAAACTTTGTAACTTCACATGGTTTTGAAGGAACAGTTCATGGATCACATCGAAGCTCAAGTAGGGTAGCCTAATTAGCTCGGAAGGTGGTTACCCATAATATTTAAAGCTTACACAATGGCTCCCCTCCTAAAGTCTTAGGACGGCTTGGTTTTGATCAAATATAACACATATTTATGATGTAATAAACCCCCTCAATGTATGACCCTGATAGACCTACTTAGGTTAGTAAATATATACAAATAAACAATATACTTATAAAAGGAAATGTAACATAGAAGGGATATTTTAAAGAATGAATTCTAATTTCAGAAGTTTTAAGTAGCTAACCCTCTTAACATCCCTAATGGAGTGGCCAAGCTGTTGAGCTTGAATTTTTTGTTTTATTTTCCTTAATTCGATTTATAGTAAACCCCATACACATTTAATATAGATCCTCAACTAAGAACTAAGGAAAATATGGTTTTTTCTATAAGTTTAAAAATTTGAAGTCGCCACTTGACCTAAGTCGGGAAAAAAAGAGTTAAATCAAAATCAATCATGTGAATTGATGTTAATTTAGCTACCGGTATGTAAGAAAATCACTTTTGAAAATGATTTTTGAAACCAGAGATTTTAAGTTCGAGCACTAACTTATTAAATCTAAATGGTTACCACTTTAATCTTTTGAATTTAATTTAATTTTTCAAAATACTCCTTGAACTTGAAAGAGTAATTGTAATTTACTAATGAATAAATTTTTTATTAACAAAAGAAATTGAGAAATTTATTTACAAAATGGGAAATAAAAACAAAATTCCCTACTTTATGTCTCCCTATAGGTGCCTATGTACTCTCTAGTGTCACATCCCAATATAGTACTTAACGTCTCATCACATAGGTAAACTTGTTATAAACAAGCTCAATTATAATAAAACAACACTTCATTATATACTTAGCACTTAAAGAAGTTCAATTGTAGGCTTTTGGTTACGTATATTTACATCATTTACGAACTTGAACATTAAACTTTAGTTAAACATTTAGGTCTTCATTGTACTTGTTCAATGACATTTTCACTTCTGAAATAGTTGACTCTATTTAACGCTTTGCAAAAGTCCACCCCTATTGCTAGTGACACCTCAAAAGTTGCATCCTAACCTAGGGATAAGAGAAAACTTATCCCTTCGGCTATTATTGAGCTGAGTAAGAGTGGGAAATGAGCAACAATACACCAAAGCATATATCATAGGCACTCAAGTTTCATATTCAATTAATATCCAAGTATAAGATAATGCAAATTATATGCTCTGCTAATGTATATGACATGCATCGGTACCGATATCCTAACCAGTTTAAAAACTCATTTGGTTTGGTTAACTACAAATCCGAGCATTTGGAGAATATATTTGAGAACTTAGCAAATTATCTCAGCCTAGCAAAACCATGGAGTAGGGTTGAAGTTTTGGTTAATGTGAAACTATATGCATAAAACCTAACATTGTAAACTTATCTAGCAAAACCATAAGTTTTAAGAAAACTGATCTGTAAGCCCTTTTCATGCCATGTCGTGAGTGTGTTTACTAATTCTTAATCAATCATTAAGTATAACAACAAAGCTTATTATGTTCGTTCTGTCTTTGCTTTTGGTTCTAAATTTATTACTAAATTAGCTTTTGATTTGAATACTCATTATAACATAAGTCATCATAAGTTTTACTCACAACCAAGTGTAGAATTCATCACATAACAATATTGCTAGCAATATACTCATAAGGTACGATATCACCAAGTACAACCGTTGCGAATCCAAGAAACATTCAAACAATCACTCTAATCACAAATAAGAACATTCACAATCTACTAATCAACTATAAGTTAAGTACTTTATGCAACAATTCCAAGCATCATTCAGACAAATACCACAATCATGTGTAAAGACAATCAGATGTAAATCTTATACCCTATGCATGCAAATCCACTTACTTAGCTAGCAATATGATCCTAATTTACTTGTTAGCATGAACTTCCTCCTCTACAACTTCACTTAGCAAGAGGAAGTATTTCTATAGTTAATTACAGGTCATGAGTATATATATATATATATATATATACATGTATTAGTTAAATATTCGCTTGTTACTTGTTAGTTCGTCATTAGTTAGGTTTTGATTTAGCCTTTGAGTTTGGTTTTAAGTGATTCTATAGAAGTTTTCTTTAGTTGAAAATTCTTTAAATTACTATTTGAGATACATAGAGATGATTCATAATATCAATTTGATCTTCTAACACAGTTTCTGAGTTTCTCCAATATAAGCCCCATAGTTTTTTTTTTTTTTAAGGAAAACAACCTTTCACTACACTTTTGAATCCTTTGTTTTTATATTTAACATATAAATTGCCACTGACTTATTCTTTAGGTATCATTATCATGCAAAAATTTATTTCTAAAACCTTTGAATTATCCTCTACCTTCAATCAATTTCCTACAATTTAGTTGTTTTTCTCACTTTTTAAGACCAAATTACAATTTCCTACAACTCCTCATTTTATTACTCAACCCAACCATCTTAAAATAGTATACATACTTCAAGAACTAATCTAACTCATAATCCAAGTATGGTTATTAAGAAAATAGATTATTTTTTTTCCACTAAAAACATAACTTAATTCATACTTTAAAGTTGAAAAATCACATAAAAATTTAAGAAATAGTTTCACGAAAAACTTTCATGTAACAATTTAGTATTAACTTAGGATAGTTTATAGAAAAATTTTGAAGTAGAAATTACATTATTAACCTTATTTATTTCAATATAAAAAATTGTTCAATTTTTCTGATTTATTAAGGATGTATATGATAACTATCAAATTTATACAAAATAGTACTTTTCCTAGATTTTATACGTAAAAATATGTAAGAATAATTTTTTTTTCATAATTTTCTAGGAATTTTTGACATTTTTCCAAAATTACTCAAAATCAGATTAAAGTGAGACCTTACTGGATTTGGCCACTCCAGCCACCCCCTTATTAGTTAGCCTAGCCGCTGGGTAGTCAGTCACCTAGTAGTAGCGGTTGGCTCCCAGATTTTCTCTACACCTACAAACCTTCTAACTCCTCAAATCGTATACTGATTTTGTAAATTTTTTCTAATTTTCTTCTTTGATCACTTTAGCTTAGATTTTTCCTAACCTTCACTTTGCATAAACAATATGTTGGAGAGGGTTTCTAGATTTCCTAAGCTGGTTAAGTGTGGAAAATGTATTTTTCTTTCACTCTCTTCAATTTCTTAGTTTAAATATTGCCTGTAATTCCTTTCCCTAACTCCAACAACTATCATTCTACATTCCATATGTCATTTTATGTCTCAACATAACTTTATTACATATATATTTTATCTCTAAAGTCTCGTTACATTTCAAGGCTCAAAGATCAAATTTTTAGTAATTAACAAATGTACCTAGAAAAAATACAGTTCATTGAAATTAAATATTATATATACATTATTTTAAGAAATTAACTCAACTATGACTCTTGGTCTAACTTTTATGATATTATATTAAAAGTTGGCTCAATTTGGACAAAATTATCCAAAGGTCTTAAATTATTCCAAACGCTTTAAATATTGTAACTCGGATTTATTAGTTTAGCGATTAAAGTACTTAATCAACTAGGGTCTCACATCAAGTAGGAATCAAACTTTCCATAATTTAACTTTTTTTTATTAATTGATTTTAATTTAGGGAAACGGTTGGGTTTAAGTTTTTAATTATTTTATTTTATTTTAAGAAAAATTATAGAAAAATAGTCTTAAAAGAAAGTTCTAATTTTTGAAAGAGATCATTTATTATGTTTTTTTCTTCAAGAGAAATTTTTTCTATGTGGTAAAGTAAAGCAGAAAACTCCTTTTTTTTTTAATTTAAGTTTTTTGAAATAACTATCTTTAAAGAAACTTTTCTCTTAAAAAATTAAAAATAAAATAAAAGAGTAAAATTTCTAGCAAGAAACTTTTCTTTTCTTTTCTTTTCTTTTTAAAAAAAAAAAGGATGAAGATTTTACATAAAGAAAAGGAAAAAAATCATTCTAAATAATATTAGTTGGAGAAAAAAAGAAGAAGAAAAGAAAATAATAATAATAAAATAAAATGAATAAAAGAAATAAATAAAATAAAACTAACTTGGTGTAATTTGGTCAAGCCTTGGGTCTTTGAGTGAGTTTAGGTGGAGGTTTGATCGGGTTCAAGTAGATAGGTTAAGTCGTGAGTAACCAACAACAACGATTAAAAGGATGTAAAAGGGCTTGATTTGATGAGCTTTTCAGGTGGGAAAAGCATTTTTATGGGGTTTATAGAGGTAAAAAGTTTGTTTGGAATAAGGTTTAGAGAAAGAGTATGGGAACTTCCTTGGTGGTTTTTTGAAATGAGTTAATGATGGTTAGTAAAATTCTTACATATGAATAGGTTGGTGGAGTAGATATTTTTGTTTACAAACCACTAAAATGATGGTTTTATCGAAAGAGAAAACGAGCGGATTTATGATAGAGAGTAAAAACTCTAATTTAAGCTTATGAAAGAATGTTGAAGTGATGGAAAGTTCAAAATCAGAATTAATTCAAAAGATTATTTTTAATGTGTTTTGATTGAAAATATCTCAATTTCAAAGCAATTTGATTTAATTTAATTGAAATGAATGGTTAAAATGTCCTTTTTAAGCCTGCTTTTTCTTACTTTAGCAATTAGATTGCCTAGTTTTTATTACATGGCACAAATCAAGCAAAATAAAATGGATAAATTTGGACATGAATCAGGTTCAAAAGTACTTTATGTCATCTATTAATTACTGCATTTTATTTGAATGGATTTGGTGAAAAAATGGGTTAAATCGGGAAAAAAAAGGGTTGCGGTCATGATGGTTTCTTTTCTCCATTTCTACAGTTTCATTAAGCTCCTGGAGAAGATGAAGTCAACCAATGAAGCTTGAGAAGAGGAAAAAACATTCACCCAAGTAAGTATAACAAGTTTCGGACCCAACAGACCTTCTTTGCCTACATTCCAATACTTACCAACTGTGCTATTACTTGCTTCGCATTTTAAACACAGATAATATTTAATGTTTTACAGCCAAGCTAAATAATTAACACAATAAACTTTGAGCCTTAAAAATTAGCTCGAGACATTTAAGTCCTAAAAGTAATGAAAATAAAAATAATTTGTCCTTATAGGAAATTACTATGTTTATTGGACATATTTGAGAAAATGTTTTTAAAAGAATAGGTTAAATCTAATAGAATTAGTGTTCGGTTTTAGTTAAAACTTAAATTGCTCCTATAATAGTTAATTTAAGTTCAATTAAGGCATACTTAAATTATCTACTTTCACAAAATAGTTAGTCTAGAGCTTGTGGTGGTTGTGGGGTTGCTGGGTTTTGGGGAAGGGATAGCAGGGGAGAGCAAAGGAGAGAGAGGGAGAGGATTAGATCCAAATTTAGGTAAATTTACATGAGACTTTCATTTCCTCCATCTCGTTGCTGCTGCTGCTTTCATTTACATCCAGATGCAGACTTTTTGGGGCACCAAAGAACCATCGTACATGTCAGATGCAATTAGTAATTGATAGGCATGCAACAAAGACGGATTGTTGTGCTAGAAGAAGAGAAGAAACGGCAAGAACAAGAATGTGGACCGATGAAAACTTGTTGAGGATCTTGGATGGAAAAGGCCACAGGATAACTGACCCTTTGCATGTTTTGTTGGCTGCTGTAGTGATCATGGCATGCAATTGAACAGGCTATCTTGAGAGAACCCTGCAAATTAAAACATCAGTGTCCTATTGCTTTGAAGTACCCACCTTTTGTATCCCAGGATGGATCAGTTTCAGCCATAGAGATGAGGCATAAAGCTATGATCACCTTGTGCAAACTGCGAGTCCATGGGAGTAGGTTGCGAACTAAGATGTTGCATGTCATTACAAATGGACCTTGGATTGAATTATTTTACTAGCATATTTCAGCTGGGTTATATTCTTGAAGATGATATGAAATTACACCTGTTTTACTAGCCTTGGATTCCACTGCTTTCCCCACTATGGGAAAAGAAATTGTCTTGGCAGAGAGCATCGCCTCTTAAGTTTTGACAGGTTTCCTGTGCCAATTCCGCTATAAGGAAATGCCAAATAAAATGGGGGTGTAGAAGGTCAGAAAGTTTTTCTTTTTTCTTTGAAGTTATGACTAAACGTTTTCTTTTTTTTTCACCAGTTTGAGACTGTAGCATCTCTTATGGAGAAGGATACCATTGTGGCTGTTTCCTCATTGAATGACAATGGGCAAAACAGTTCGGTTTTGATCCGTAGATACTGTATTGCTCTGGTTTTTCCCAGGTCTTGCATGGATGTTGACTAGATGTATGTTTGATGAGCTGTGTCTGAAATGGCCAAAGGCGTACTAGGATGATTGGCTGAGGCTACACGAGAACCCCAAAGGATGCCGATTTATTTGACCAGAGTGGTGCAGAATGTGCAATTTTGGCATGCATTAATCTCGTTTAGGGCAATTTTTCCACAAAAATCTTGCACCAATCAAACTTAATGATGCCCAGGCGGATGGGAAGCCAATGGACATGTACTATCTCATGGAGGACTAGTATAGAAAACATTTTGCTGAAATGGTGAAAAAAAGTCAAACTCGTTGGTGGAGTTGATGCTTTTTTGATGGCTTATGATATGACCAATGATGTGTGCATAAATTACAAAGACCAAGAAGATTTTGAAAGTATTGCACGGCAATTCGGTATATTTGAAGAGTGGATGGATGGCATTCCCGAAACAGCATATAAAAGAGTAGTTGTTTTGCTGCATAAATCACTAAGGTGCTTATGTCTTCTTCATCCAATTGCTTTCAAGGAGAATGGCATCAAAGGTAATTGATGTTGTTTGACAGGAGGTATGGTGAAGTGTTTTTCTTGGTGAAGTTGGACTTATGGAGGATAATGCTAGGTTGTTGTAAATTGGATTTGTTGAGGGTAATGCTAGTAAACTGCATGGGGATGCTCAAGTCTGTGGTCCTTGTCAAATAATCTCCTTTTTTCCACATAGGGTAGGGTAGAGCAACCTTGGAGCCCTCTTCCCTGTAATATTAGTAACACTATTTGGCCAACATTTTTGTGCCCCTGAAGGTGATAGCCTCCTAGGTCCAGAATGTTATACTGGTCTTGTTTTAGTCAAGTAGGCAATGCAAGAAAGACTATTTTTCTTCAATATTGTCCTGCATTTTTGATAAATTCTTATGTGTCGGAGGATTTATCTAAACACAATGTAGCCTGTCCTTGACATAATTTGAAGGGCAGTCTTGTATCAATAAATAACCTGTTTTCAGAAAAAATTTACAAGAAATACATACAGATACAGATTTTTTGGTGTATATGTGTCCACTGAAATAGAGAGACAATTGGGAAGATTTGGTTAGGGTAAATACAGTTATTAATTTATTTATTTATTTTTATTTTGGAGCTGGATTAAGAGAGTGAATGATTGCAAGGTTAAGAAGATGGGCTTGACCAAATGATGGATGAAGTTGGGCATTAGGTCATGAAAATGCAGGCTGGTTGTTTCTGTCTAGGTCTTCAAGAAGAAGGTTACCTGAATAAATTAAATGTATGATTCGGGTGGGATGTTTGTAATGGGGTCCAGAATTTGATTGCACTAGGCTGCATGCAGTGTATTGGTTGATTGGGTATAAGCAGCAGGGTGTGGAGCCCAGGATGTGCACTTAATGATAGTTGTAGGGTTCAACTTTTGGTTTACATATGAAGAAGAAAAGAAATTGGGCAAGATCAATTATCCCTGTTATTTGACCAGGTTGATGCATTTGAGCTCTTTCCCTGAGCAGTTTTCATGATTTGGAGTATGAAATAAAATGTTAGATTCTTCTGAGTAGTGTGCTGGCTTGGTATAGACCTCACCTGTTATTTGATCCAAACCCCACAGAAGAAAGATTTTAGCCAATGAATCATACCATCATACCAGTCCTACTAGTGAACTTGGCTTTGAAGAAATAGAATTGCCTGTGAAATACATGCCAACTTTTATACATAATGCTTAAGCTGTCTTGTGCATGATATTTGGGTGATATCATTATGTAAGCCTTTTCTTTGTGGTGAAAACCTTAGCTTGCATATCACCTGTTGCTGCTGGCAAAGGAAGCATCCGTTTTTATAGTGAAGACGTTGCACATATGCCGGACATTAAACACAAAGATATCTACAATGCGTTTAAGGATTTGATGGCTAATAACTGGGATGAGCTGCCAGATGATGTTCTCCATGATGTAAAGAAAGCATTATCTAAGAATACTGATGATAAGGCTGCCCAAGAGATATTGGCCAATGTTTATCATTCAGCTGAAGCAGTTGAGGAATTTACTGGTATACTAACATCCTTGAAGATGGAACTTGATGACAGTGTTGGATTGAGCAGTGCGGTACAAAATTATCACCTGAAAAGATACCTTGCGCGTGGTTGCTTTTTCTTGATATCTTCCAACTGTTCACTTTTCTGTTTCGTTCTTCCATAGAATGTAAAGCCCTAGCCAGATGACGTGGCTAAGGCCATTCGTATGGCCTTTGAAAGGTATAATGCTTACTTAGATTCGTTTGGCCCTGAAGAAGCCTATCTGCGAAAGAAGGTAGAGACCAAGTTAGGAGCGAAGATGATTCACTTGAAGATGAGATGCACTGGTCTCGGTTCAGAATGGGGAAAGGTAAAGGAAATTTACTTACGTTTGGATGCAACATCTCATTGCACTTGCATATTTAGAAGGTTGCCACTCAAATCAATATCTCATAGTGACTTTCACATTTAAGTCTGAATTTTTCCCATAAGCAAAGCAGCCATCTTTTTATTGGAAAGTAAATTTAGAAGTGAGATTCTACAGTTTCATTTTTTATTTTAATAAGACCGGTTTCATGCTTCATGCCACCATTCATTTTCATTTCTTAAGATTTGAACCATTAAATTTACAGTTTGTTTAATGATTTAGGCGAGATAGGTGGTGGGTTTAGTTCCTTAAAAAATAAGAACGGGACTATACAAAAGTCTAATTTAGGATATGTCGGATGTTATGGAAGGGCATTTTGATAATGAACTTATGCTGCCTAATTTATTAATAGAAATTTATATAGGAACAATTATCTTAGCTTAACATGGAGCTGGAAATATTCCAGTCAAATAATCCATTGCTTCATCTGTGTACACCTTGTAGTTGCTCATGAAATAAAATTAGGTAATTCATTAGCATTTAGTTGATATAATCAAATCTGTAGGGAAACTATATAGTTGATCGTTGGTACACTAGGTTTCTATTAAATAATTAGTTAGAGAGTAAGTCGAGTTAGTTAGATTGTTAATGAGCCAGTAGGCTATTAATGAAATGTGTACATAGGTTCTTGTAAAATGAAGGAAAATCTCAAATTTTCAGAATTTTCTTTACTTTCTCAAATTGCCTCATATTGAATAGAGCCATTACTTTCTTTCCCTTTTCTTTTTCTAATTTGCCTTTTCTGATTTTATCATAGTTATTTTGTAACTTGGTTTTCATTTTGCTGCAGGTGACTGTACTCGCAACTTCTGGGCTTTCTGGATCATACATCGAGGAAAGGGCTTAGAATTCACGATTTTCATGCTGGTTTTCTCATTGTAATTTAGTTTCTGGTCAGTGGGAAGCATGTTCATAAGTTTTAGAGGATAGTTTTGTGCTTCAGGGAAAATGTTGGAATGCATGGACACAATTCCCGTGATAGTTAAATAAGTGATCATCCACTTTATTGGCATTTTATAAGGGTGATGTATATATCACTGATCATGGATGTTCTCTCCTTGTGAGTACTTTCCCATTCAAGCATTAGGTACATTTGAATGGGAGATGATTGAGATAACTGATTTAAGTATTGAACTGTTTAAGGGGAACACGTGTCTATGCCTGTGCTATGGTAACTTATTATAGTGTCTGTATGTGGCCTCTACTTGTGAAATTGTAGGTGGATGTGCTTCATGTAATATGGCAGTCGGAAATAACACCATTAAAACATTCATATTTTCTCATCAATAGGTCTGCTGATATGCATGGTAGTGATGGTAGTTCTCACTGCAGGCAGAAAGCATGCATATAAGTATTACTATTCACATTGCCAAGATTTGGTCTGGAACTGTTATTCCTTCTGGTTCATTTTAATGCCAATTAGGTATATTTAGAAATCATGATTTTTCATGGTTTTGATTTGAATTAGGTAGCCTTCGGATCACTCATGAAAACTGGGGAAAATCATGTCTTGTAACTGTATGTGTAATCTGCATTGGGTAGTTCCTTTCTGAAAGCATTTAACTATCTTGATGGATCCATACTTTAACTTGAAGCGGTGCTGGTTTCTTCTTTTGCTAGGTGAATGAAAACAATTTAAATTATTAAATTCAGAGACAACAATGCATTGTGAAGTTTATGATAATAATTTGCTTAGTTATCATGATTGCTACATTAAAAAAATTGATCCTGCAAATTTTCTCTTATAATTGGTGGGGGTAAAATATGTTGGATATTAACCCATAGGGATTGGCCTCGAGAATAAGATTAAAGATCTCCTGTGCCAATTTGCACAAGGTATTGAGTTCAAATTTCACTGTTTCACTATGAACATTGTGACTATTTATATGATATAATTTATACTTAATTGGTTATGTAAATCTTATAAAATGGTTCATCTGTCCATAGTCGGTCCAATTACGATTGGTGTAATAGTTGTTTTGTAGTTGTCAACATTCTAAAAAAAAGGACTGTCCTCGGAAATGCCAATATTTAGTTTTATATTTTGAAAATTTTGTGTTATCAACTCAACATGATAATGTATGCATGGCTCCATGGCCTTGTATAATGTCAGCGTTCTGAAATCGCGTTTTCCTGATGTTCCAAATTTGTTGTTCGTAATGTTTGTTTTGTAGCAGTCAGCATTCTAAGAAAGAAAAAAAAAAAAAAAAAGGGAATATTCTCGGAAATGCCAATATTGATTTTTATGTTTTGAAAATTTTGTGTTGTTACCAACTCAACATGATAATGTGTGCATGGCTCCATGGCCTTGTATAACGTCAGCGTTCTGAAATCGCGTTTGCCTGAAGTTCCAAATTTGTTGTAAGATAAGGTCTTGTATATGCAATTTGGGATTTTCTTTTCCTTTTTGGGTCTTGATTTTACATCTTAATGATCGTCCTGGAACATCCATCTTCTTAGAAATATGGTAGCAAAGGTTATTCTATGATGCATTTTAGTATTTAAGGTGATAACAAGTAAGGAATAAAAAGAATCTTGTTTTCCGACACGGTAAAGCCACATAGAAACTCCCACTTTGATGGATCTTTATTTCCAGATGCAAGTCGCTACTAATCTGAAGTCTTATAGTACAAAGCAATGTTTTGGATAGGCAAATTTACTACAGTAAATATGGGTGACGAATATTAGAGTTAAAAGCAGTGTTTAATCTGACTGTTATGATTGGGTAAAAAAATAGACAAATCATAAATTAACCGGACCAAACTAAACTAAAATTCAATTTTCTTCGATATGGTTCAATTCATGATGTGGTTCGCATATAAACTATCTTTTTGCGGTTTGGTCTGATTCTATTGAACTAAATTGTGACAAAGTTTAAAAAAAGAAGAAGAAGAAGAAGAAGAAGAAGCTAGCGGTACTCGGAGCATTTAGACTTTATGTACAAACTTTGGGATTAGAAATAAAACACAAGACAATATAAAAACTATGTTATATGTGCATATTTTACACCGATTTATATGTTCAAATTCTAAGGTCTACCCCGATGAATCTGAAGTGTAGCGCACTGATAATTGTCCAATCAGACTGTTCAATGAATGAGAAATTGATGTGACCTGAATAGTCATGGACAAACTGGGAACTCAAAACGGAATTCGGAATGCATAAGACTACAAGATGACGGAATAGAGGCTAGCTTAATACCAGTACAAGGAAGCGTGAAGAGGCAAGAATCACCAATGCTAGAGCACGACGCCTATGCACCGAGAGGAACCATACACACTATGTATTTTCCTCTAATAGCGAATACACAACATGTGTTTCTAAAACACTACGCCGTGTATTCATGGCCTAAAGGAGATACATGCCCTGTATTGCTTTCGAGTAAAGCAGACACGTCGTATGATCCTTAAAGCAAGTACATGCCATCTATTTTAAATCAAGAGTATATGCAAACCGTATGTCTTTTCTTTTGACACCAATACACGCTGTGTAGTCCTTAACTTTCATCATTACACACCGTGTATTCACTTTAGTTCACACTATTTTCTATTGTAATGATACGTATTATATTTAGTTGCAGTTATGCCACTGACCTAGGGTTTAGTAATTTAGTACTCAAAGCTTCTTTTCATTCTTATAATAAGTAGACAGAGCTTTAGCCACTTTTGATAGTAGAATTTCTCTTGAAGGACATTACCTCATTAATCTCCTGGAGTGAGATTTCTTGCATATTGCACACACAATTTTGCATGTTTTCTTAATAATTAGATTGATTTGCGGTATCGATTAGCATTTAAATTATTGTTGTTTAGTGATTTATGTTCTTCATGAGGAATTGAGACATAATTCACAACCCTAGTTCGATTTGTTAATAGATAATTATTCAAGTCTTATTTTCTTTAAACTTTCATTTGTCCTATATATACAAAAACATAAAAGGATTCATCCTATTGACTTTTGCTATGTAATATTGCTTGTGATTGGAATTAACCTAAGCTCCTAGTCACTAGTATTATAGTTGTAGTTTGCGTGTTTGAGGTGTGTTTCAGTTTCTCTATTTATTGAGATCTTAGGACATTATTGTTAGGATTTGTGAAAAAATAAAATTAATTAATATGGAGGGTGATGACCAATGGGAGAGGCAAAAGGACTTGTTACCAAGAGATTTGGAAAGATTGTGTTTAGAAACCCAGCAGAGGATGCTAGTAGTGGGGAAGTAGATCAGTTGGAGGAAACAATCGAAGGTGTTACTAGAGAATCAAAGAGGGAGATGATGAAATAGTACATATGTTGTTGAATTGGTTACTTAACAAAATAGTTGCTTAGATACACTAATTGCATAGTAGAACGATATGATGACTCAACATTGTACATATATAAGGGAATTAATTAAGACATGTAAGGTAAGGGCACAAGTGTAAGATAATGTACATAGAGATGTGGGTGCATAGAATGTTGCATAGATGCAGGGTCTAGTGAATATGGACAATAATGCTTAGAGAGGATTTGGTAGGTACGATGAGCTTAGGATGGAAGTGGTTCTTAGATAGGTAATTCAAAATCCTATGTTTAATGATGAGCAAGAAGGTGATAGAGTTGCAAGTGCACCTAATGTGAGATAACTAAGGCAAAATCAAAGCTTATATACCATCAAGCTAGGGATTCCTAAGTTTAATGAGAAGCGCACTAGAGATGATTATTTTGATTGGGAAGATTAAGTGGAGGAATTATTTAGTGCTATAAAGTATGGAGAAGAGATGAAGGTGAAACAGGCTGTGCTTAAGTTTACAGGTTATGTTGGGGTTTAGTGGAGGAGTTTAATTGCTTAGAGGAGGATAATTGGAGAAGCTTATGTTACATCTTAGCAGGAGATGAAGTAGCTAATTCATAGTAGATTTGTACTTGAGCATTATAAGTAGGACCTACATATGAGGCTGCAGAACATTAGGAAGGTACAAGTTGAATGTTGAAGAATATGTAGAAGAATTTAAGGTATTAATGATCAAATGTGAGTTATCTCAGTAACGCGAGTGAGTTATTTACAAAATTCTGATAGGGTTGAGGTATGACATTCATGACATCATCAACTTTACAAATTTACAACCTTAGAAGGTATAATACAACTGGTAACAAAGGTAGAGAGATAGAAGCATAGAGAAGCTCTTATGCACTAAGTAACATCTAAAAATAATTTTACCTATGATATTTCCTTTGAGAATACTCTTGTAGAGCAGGAGGTAAGGCGTTTGATTCTAGACAAGTAGAGAGGAGTGAGGAGAAAGGAAAGCATGTTGGTGCTAAACATAAGGCAAGTACTTCCTAGAGAAAGCCTAAGCAAATGTAATGTTTTAAATGCTAAGGTATGGGTATATTGCATTTGAGTCTCCTAATATTGAATAAGCAGTTGCCTAAAGGTGTTAATGAGACTAGGTACATACAAACAACAAAGGGAGAATGTATTCTACATCTGAGTGAAGGTGAGTAGTGATCCTTGTTCCTTCATTGTAGATGGGTGAAGTTGTGTAAATCTCATTTCCATTGCATTTGTTTACTATCTAAGAATGAAGAATGAGTGGTTACGAAGGTCATATGAATTATATTGGCTTGGATCAAGGGGAGTTATAAAGGTGAATAAGTGGGTTATAGTGCCAATCACTATAGAAGTGTATATTAATGAGATAATAAGTGACATTACTCTTGTGGATGTTGCTAACATATTATTTAGGAGGCCTTGGTAGTTTAATAGGTGGGTGCAAGAAGATTACATTGATGCCTATGAGCTTAATTGAAGCGAAGAAAGTTAGAGGAGCTAAAGGAAGTCATAAGTCCATTTAGAAGAGCTTATTTGCAAGGAAGGTGATAAGGATCATAGACCAATCACTCACTTTTGAGCTCGATGACTCACTCCCATGGTTTGTCAAGCTATCTAAGGAGAGTTGAGCCCTAAAGAACATTGTATTTTCCATCATAAACCACTGAGGTACTCTACTTTGACCTCTTTTTGTCTCATTGAGAAGGTTCTTGAGGTATCTAATCAGTTACTGAGCTAACCACTTATTGCCATGGCAAGGGCAAGCACTGAATTTGCATGTGATCGAATTAACATGCATTTAAAGTTGAGCTACCTACTTTTGATCTAACTAGCCGATGCCGAGCCGAAGAAGGGTCGCTTACTAAACTAACCTTACTTAAGCCCTGAACAGCTAAGCTATCAAGCATCTGACTTGACGCACTCTACTTAGAATTAGCTTTGCTTAGTAAGTAGTCTCATTGGGACCATAGATTAGATTGTTGACATGCGTATCATTTTTTGACTTCCATATTGTTCTTTTGTAGCTGAGTATTCTTTTGTTTGTTTACAATTCTACCTTTGTAATCTATTCCCCTTTCCTTTTCTAGTAAGAATCCTTTTTGTGATTTGCATATACTTAGGACTTACCTCGATTGAGTCATATAAATACTTGTAATTTTATAATAGCCGCAATAATCAAAATAGTGATATTGAGCTTCAAACATTTTATCCTTCCTTCTTCTTGAGCTTGTGTTTTCTTGGTGAGAATTGAGACCTTGAAGAGCTCTTATTTAGGCCATTGAGCGTAGACTAGTGTTGAGTAACTTCGTGTTATATTTATGTGTTATATCAAGTATAGTTCAAGCTTGTGTAAGGCATTGGTGAGTCATATTCACCATCAATGCATGATGACCCTTGCTCAACCTTTGATTTCCATTTATTGTTCGGACCATCTTGTTGTTTGGACCTACCTTATTGGCTTGCATGATATGGATATTCGTGTGTTCCCTTCCTAGTGATCCATATCATCTTAGTATCAGAGCTTGGCTATGTTCAAGCAAGTTTCTATTTCCTTGTACTTTGAGTAACTTATTATAGCTTGTTGTGAAAGCTTTTCATCGTTGTTGTGTATGTTTGGTAAATGTTTAGCGCTAGCAAAATTTATTACTTTGTTTTTCCCCTATTTCTTATTCTCAAAACAGACTGTTAAGTGTTCAAATGGTTTTTCATGTATTGGTTGTAAAGGCTGTTGGTGTGTTAGGTGTTGTTTTGTTGTTGCTTATAGGAGGAAATTTTGAGTTGTGTTTTAACTATTAATCTCTTCTAATAGACAACAATATCCAATTCTAGTGTTTAAGGAATCCTAGGAAACTAAGAGAGTGGCGCTCGAAATGGCTAAGGTCAATAAGAAAGTTTCACACCTCAGTCTGTAGATGATCGACTAGATAGACTTATTAACCTAGTGGCTAATTTAGTGACTGCCATAAACGAAGATAGACAATGAACCATAAATGATCCTTATAGAGGATGAGCTAATGAATATCGCTAGAGAAGCAATCGCTGATATGGTCAAGCTAATGCCGTGGTTTGACCACACCAAGCTAGAGGAGTAAATAGAGTTGTTGGATGCAGACTAATGTTATATGAGATTGAAGAAGAGGATGAGGAAGTAGGTGATGAAGCAGAAAAGTATTATGAACTGAAAGAGAGGAATGTCTGAGCTTTTAGAGTGGAAGGATTGAGGATGTACATCCATAGTTTTTCTAAGAGTAGTGATGCTGAAGATTGCCTAGATCGAGCAGATAAGATTGAGAAGCAATTTGAATGTCATGAGGCACTTGATAACACTAAGGTTAGACTTGTTGTGTTGGAGTTTATTAGCTATGCTGCCCTATGTTAGAAGAATCTACAAGCCACCTATAGAAGAGAAGGAGAATGTGAAGTTAAGAGTTGAGATGAAATGAAACGAGTCATAAGAAGAAGATTTGTCTTGAACTATTATTTGTAGAATACATTCAAGAGGTTACAAGAGTTGAGGTAAGGGTGATTAAGTGTTGATGTATATGTAAAGGAATTCTAGATATTAATGATTTGATGCGAAATTGTTGAACCTAAAGATCGAATTGTATCCTGATTTATCAATGGGCTAAAGTATGAGATTAGAGATTTTCTAGAAATAATGGATATTAGTTCACTTGAGGCTATCCGAGCTACTAGAGAATCAAGAGATGTCAAGCAAGAAGATTTCGAGCTCCTATCAATTGACCTACCCTTAGTTAACCTATTTTGAGTAGCTTGCCATCGGAACCAAGCAAAGTTGTCAAGGTTTGACTTGCTTAAATTGTTTGAGTAGAGGAGAAAGAGATCTCAAGGAAGTTTGAGAAAGACCAGAGCTCGAGAAGAAAGATGAGTGAAATCAAGTGCTTCAAGTGTTAACAGTTTGGACACATGATCGCTTAATATTTGAATAGAAGATCCATGGTGATCCAATGAGAAATGCTAACTATTGAGGTAGATGTATTGATGAAGAGGTGGAAGAGTTGAAAAAGGGTAGGCAAACTGAGTTGCTTGAGGAGGAGGATATCATTTATAGTTAGGAAGGTAATTTTATGCCCACAACCATGGTATTGAGAAGAGCTATGAGTTTGAGTCCTGTACTAGAGAATGAGCAATGAGAGAGTTTGTTCTACATTGGCTATAAGGTAAACTAGTCATTGTGTGCATTGATCATTAATAGTGGTAGCAGCACCAATGGAGTATCTACATTCATGGTCCAATAGTTGAAGTTGCTAAGCAAGCCTTACCTCGAGTCGTATAAAACTGCATTGACTCAATGATAAGGGACAAGTGGCTATACCTATCAGAATTGGAAGTTATTGAGATGAGTGCTCTATAATGTATTACCCATGAGTACGTCTCATATTCTTCTTAGATGACCATGGAGTTTGATTGAAATATAATAGACGATAGAAGGAAGAATACATGTTTCCCAGAGCATGAGGGCAAGAAGGTAAAGTTAAGCCTTATGATTGTCGAGAAAGTTAAAAGCATGCAAACTCAACCAAGCCAAGTTTTGATGAAGGAGGTTTTGGTGATGACCCAAGCCGAGTTGAAGAGAGATATGGAGATTGAAGAGTTGACCTATTTATAGGTTAGAAGGTTACTTGAGATGAGAGGATTAGATGAGGAACTGCTACTTACCAACGTGAAAACCTTATTGGATGAGTTTGCTGACATATTTTTAGGTGGATTGCCAAAAGGTCTACCTCCCATCCAAAGCATTAAACATGTAATCGACTTATAGCTAGGAGTTGCACTACCGAACAAGCCTACCTATAAGCTAAATCCTAAGCAAGATGTTGAGCCATAAAGGTAGGTAGATGAGTTAATGAAGAGAGGATATGTACAGGAATCCTTAAGCCCATGTGTTGTGTTAGCTTTATTGGTACCAAAGAAAGATGGGACGTAGAGAATATGTAGGGAGAGCTGAGCTATCAATCATATTATCATTAAGTACAAATACCCATACCTAGACTTGATGACATGCTCGACAAATTGAACAGAGCAAGAATATTCTCCAAGGTTGATCTCAAATCTAAATATCATCAAATCCGAATGCGAGAAGGAGATGAGTGGAAGACCGCATTCAAGACCCACCATGGATTGTATAATTGCTTGTGATGCTATTTGGTTTGTTAAATGCCCCAAGCACATTCATGAGACTGATGAACAGTATGCTCTAAGAATTTATTAGAAAGTTTGTTGTCATATATTTCAATGATATTCTTATCTATAGTCTTGATTTGGAAGCTTACTGTAAGCACCTCCGAGTAGTTTTCTCAAAACTCTAAGCTGAGAAGCTTTATGCTAACTTAAAGAAGTGCGACTTCTGTTGACCTAAAGTAATCTTTCTAGGATTTCTTGTGAGTAGTAGTGGTATATGAGTTGATGATGAGAAGGTAAGAGCAATTATTGAATGGCTTGTACTGATCTATTCAATTGATGTGCAAAGCTTCCATGACCTAACATCATTTTATCACTGATTTATAAGGAATTTCAATACTATTGTGGCCTTACTCACTAAACTATTGAAGAAAAAATGTTGAGTTCAAATAGGGAGAGAAAGAACATAAGAGTTTTGAAGAGGTAAAGGAGAAGCTAACTACCACCTTTGTGTTAGCTTTGCCTAGCTTTGACAAAGTGGTTGAAGTAGAATGCGACATATTTATTCTGGGCATAGGTGTTATGCTGATGTAAGAGGGTTGACTTATTGCCTACTTTAGTGAAAAACTTAGAGGAGTTGTACTCAATTATTTTGTATATGATGAGAAGTTGTACTCCTTGATTTGAGCCTTGACTGTCTGGCAACATTACTTGCTACCCAAAAAATTTTTTATTTATACCGATCATAAATCTTTAAGATATTTTAAGAGTCAACCTAAGTTATCTTAAAGACAAGTTAAGTAGGTTGAGTTTATGGAGGGATTTTCTTATGTTATAAAGTATAAGAACGGTAAGAACAATGTAGTAGCCAATGCCTTATCTAAACAACATTCCTTCTTGATCGAGCTGCAAACCAGGTCACTTGGTTTCTCTATGATTAAGGATTTGTATGCCGAGGATCCACATTTTGGTTTGATTTATGCCATATGTGAGAAGGTTGAACACTTGATGACTATCACAAGGAAGATAGATACTTGTTCAGGAAGAGAAGGTTGTATATCTCGACCTGTTCTATGCAAGAATTACTAGTGCGTAAGGTGTACGGTAAAGGATTATTTAGACATTTTGGCAAGTACTGAACTCATGAGGTATTATCCTCTAGATTCTTTTGGCTAAGAATGATGAGAGATGTCTAAGCTGTATTACAAAGATGTGTTACCTGTAGAAGGGCAAATAACTGAGCTGAACAAGGGTAAGGGCAATATTTATCTTTGCTGATCTCAACCAAACCATGATTCGAAATGAGTATGGATTTTCTATTAGGATTGCTAAGGACATCTTGAGCGAAGTACTCCATTATGGTAGTTATGGACCAGTTTAGCAAGATGGCACACTTTATGCCTTGTTCTAAAACTAATGATGCTTCCGTTATCCCTTTTCTTTTCTTACAAGAGATTATCAAACTCCATGAGTGCCTAGGACTGTTGTTTTAAACTGAGACTCGAAATTCATGAGCCACTTTTAGCCAACTTTATGGAGGCGAATGGGAACCAAACTATTATTTAACATGTCTTGCCATCCATAGACGGATGGACCAACCAAGGGAATAAGATAGTTGGAACCCTACACCGAGTCGATGTTGGTTAGAACATGACTAATTAGGATCAATGCTTATCCATAATTGAGTTAGCCTACAATAGGATTGCCTATAGTGCTATGAGCATGTTGCCATTTAAAGTTGCCTATGGATTCAACCTTGAGCTTCTACTAGATTACGTACTCCTTCCAAGCTAAAATGTAGATCAACCAGCAGTAAAAAGATCCAAGGCCATTAAAGCGATGCACCAAAAGGTCATAGAACAATTGAGCTGAGTTGCCACCAAGCTTGAGAGGTAAGGCAAAGGATGAAAGAACAAAGAACTTTATCTTAGTGATTTGGTCTAAATCTACCTTAGTAAAGATAGATTTCCAAATTTGAGGAAGAGGAAGTTATCTTTTAAAGCCAATAAACCATATATAGTGCTTGAAAGGATCAATCCTAATGCCTATAAGATTGAATTACCTAAATATTATAGGGTCTTAAACTCCTTTTATGTCATTGACCTCCATTCGTATGTCCCTGAAGATGAACAACAATTAGTTGAGCCAGATTTGATCCCAAATCTTAAACAGCTCGAAGGGGATGATAGGGATCACGAACCAATCATTCTCTTTCGAGCTTGAGGACTCACCCACATGGTTCGTAGTGCTATCTAAGGAGAGTTGGGCCTTAAAGAACATTGTATTTTCCATTATGAACCACTAAGGTACTTTACTCCAACCTCACTTTGTCTCATTGAGAAGGCTCTCGAAGTGCCCGAATAGTTACTGAGTTGACCACTTATTGCTATGCTAAAGGTAAGCATTGAATCTACATATGATTTAGTTGATATGCATCTGAGGCCGAGTTGCCCACTTTCAGTTCGAGTAGTTGAGGTCGAGCTAAAGAAGGGTTACTCATTGGACTAAACTTGCCTAAGCCCTAAATAGTTAAGCTACCAAGCGTTCGACTTAACTCACTCCACTTAGAATCAACTCTGTTTGGTAAGTAGTCTCATTGGGACTACGGACTGGATTGTTGACATGCGTATCTTTTTGACATCCATACTGTCCTTTGTAGTCAAATATTCTTTTGTTTGGTTACAATTCTACCCTTGTAATCTATTCCCCTTTCCTTTTATAGTAGGAATTCTTTTTGTAATTTGCATATAACTAAAACTTACCCTAATTGGGTCATATAAATACTTGTAATTTTGTAATAGCTGTAATAATCAGAACAGTGATATTAAGCTTCAAACATTTTACCCTTCCTTCTTCTAAAGCTTATGTTTTCTTGATGAGGACCGAGACCTTGAGGAGATCTTATTTAGGTCATTGAGAGTAGAGTAGTGGCAAAGAACCTCATGTTATACTTGTGTGTCATATCAAGTATAGTTCGAGTTTGTGTGAGGTGTTGGTAAGTTATATCAACCATCAGTGTACGAGGACTCTTGCTTAACCTTCGACTTCCATTTATGCTTTGGACCATCTTGTAGTTCAAACCCACCTTATTGGCTTGTATGATATCAATACCTGTGTGTTCCGTTCTTGATGATCCGCATCAAAAGGGGTCTAAAAAACTAGAAGAAAAATCCTCTCCCTAAGGGCATTAGTGGGGTAGAGGGGAGCAAGGGGTAGTGCAGGTGGAAAGATGTGTCCTGAATAGTGATAGCCTAAGTTGGGAACTCAAAACGGAATATGGAAGGCATAAGAGGATGTAATGGAAGCTAACTTATGCAAGGCCTAGGAATGTGAAGAGGATGAAATAACAATGCTAGAATACACCCCGAACCTATGGAAGGGGAGCATACATACCATGTATTTTCCTTTAATAGTAGACATACAACATGTGTTTCTTCTAAAGGAAAGCTACACACCATGTAGTCATGGCTTAAAGGAGATATACAATTTGTATTACTTTCAAGCTATTTTCTATTATACAATACATAACATATTTAGTTGTATTTTATTTTGATTATAGTTATTCAGTTGACTTAGGGTTTGGTTAGTTAGTACTTAAAGCTTCTTTTCATTTTTGTAATAGATAGTGTTTTAGTCACTTTTGATAATAGAATTTATTGAAGGTTATTACCTCATTATTCTCTTGGAGTGAGATTTTTTGCATATTGCAAACATGATTCTATGTATTTTCTTAATAATTAGATAGATTCATGATATTGAGTGGTCGTTCGAATTATTTTCATTTAGTGATTTATCTTCTTCATGAGAAATGGAGACAGAATCAACAACCTTAGTTTGATTATCAATAGATAGTTGTTCATATCCTATTTTCTTGAAATTTCCATTTATCTTATATACACAAAAACACAAAAGGATTCATCCTATTGAGTTTTGTTGTGCAATATTGCATGTGACTAGAATTAACCTTAGGTCTTAGTGACATTAGAAACTATTGAAATGAGGATGCTTGATGAGTTGATTGTTGCAAAGTGAACAAAGGCAAGTGTACCTATCAATTTGTAATATAGCAGATATGAGTTTAGATGTTGATCCTTTGGAGGTTGTGAGTATTAATAATTACTTTAACCCTACTATCTAACTGTAAAATTAATTGATTGGAATTAAATTACTGATTAAACTAAATCCCCACAAATTATTAAAACTAAAATAAAATTAAAATTTAAAGAGAGAGAGGATGAACAATTGAGTAAAATTGACATCAAGATTGCAAGAAAACTATTCAAGAATGCAAGATTAATATCTAAACCTTGCTTCACCTAGAGATTAACATGTGATATATAAAATATTCAGGGCAAAATACATATAACCCCTCTAAATTTTAACTTAAGTATGGATTAACCCCTTAAACTTTCAATGTGTTCTTTAAGATCTCATAAACATTGATAAATTGGCTTATAACCTTGATAAGTTGAAAATAATCCACTTACACTTTAATTTTGATATACAAACACCCTCTTAAACTTATCAAAATGTGTTTTAAGACCTTATAAACTATGACCATAGTGTATCTTTTTTTTTTTTTTACTAAGAAAGGAAATGTTGTTTATGTTACCAATTTATTAAAATTTAGGAGGTCTTAGAGCACACTTTAAAAGTTCAGGAGTCAATTCGTACATAAATCAAAGTTTGGGGGATTATTTGCAATTTCCATAGATATCTAATTCCTCCTAAATTCTATTAACTAGCAAAATTCTTTAACTGAGTTAATTGGAATTACTTCTCTAATCAACTTCTAATCTTGATTACAATTATCTTGAATTGCTTCTATAATATTTATACCAAGATTGCATTAAAGAACTTGAATTCTCATAAACAATTATATAAAAGCATCCAGAAGAATTTCATAACTTGTTGCTAAAATTATAAAAATTTACTTTAATCATGTTAGATCTAATTACACAATCAATTTTGCAACTCTCATACATAATATCAAATAACTAGAAGTGAAACTCAAGAAATATCAATCTAATCAATTAAGTACACATGATTGAATTAATGAAACTCAAGGAATTCATTGGGATAGAGAAAAATAAGAACTTTACATATTAAGGCTATGATCCACAAGTTTAGATACTATAAATTTAAGCTACAATCATGATACAAATACAATCTTGCATAAAATTCATGAAAAACATAAAGATAAAATCTGTTTAAAGTAATCTTTCTTCAAATCTTGAAGTTGTATGAGTGCTTCTTAAAACCTTAGAAGTTTTCAAAGTGGCTGCTTCAAAGAAAAGTCCATCTTCATGAGCTTATCTTTCTATTTACGTAAGCAATAAAAAAGCTTAGTTTTTAATGGAGACATGGCCATGTTCAAATCAAGCTCATCAAACTTTAAAGGTCTATAATTTCTTCATGGGCTTTAGACATGGCTTATTGACCTCTTATTGTTCTTCCAAGATCCATAATTTCTTCAAATCATCTCTAAATTGAGTAAAACTTGAATTAATTGCTCCCTTTTTCATTTCAACAGCTCCTTAAAATCTTGAACCAACATTTCACTTAATTAAGTGTCAAATTCTTTAAAAATTTATCATAAATCATAAGAAACCATTTGAAAATCCACTCATAAATATGTATAAATTCACATCCATCAAATTTCCCTACAATTAAGCGTTTGCTTATCCTTAAGCAAATCAATCAATTCCATTATGGATCAAACAAAAATAAGGACAAGAAGTTCTATTATAAAAATTGGTGGAATATTACATTTAAATAAAAATAACTTAAGAAATAAATCGTTGATCAGCATTACAATAAGAAAATTTCATAAACTCTCTAGCAATTTCCACACTTCTTTCTCAACTACTTTCTCAATGCACAAAAGACATAAGTACTAGAATTCAATAGTTAATGTTACGCCCCTGAATAGGAGAAGTCGTAATAGTCTTACCGTGTAAACTAACATAAGATAAAAGTTGACCTTACAACTACTATTGTAGATATGGTCCACTCAAGGTGAACATCACTCAACTAGCTTAAGTCATCTAGTTTGACACTTGTCAATAATCAGATCTGTGGTATAGCTTTTCAAAATACTTATTTAATATAACTTATTGTTTGATAATACAATGGTACATACATAAGCATTTTCACACATAGAGTGATAATTTACATTAAGAATTTACAAAAGCTATAGGTCTTAAATTCTATTTACAATAAGATAGGAAACTAGTAGGCATCTTAGGGAATTCTTAGTCAGTTTCCTCAAAACTAGAAAAATAAGTCAAAAGCCTAGATTTAGTGAATTCTCCTTTCCTCACTTTCCTAGCCAACTATGCACTAACCTAGGGGTGGTGATATTTTTATATCTTAATCTTTCACTTGTCACCTGTAAAAAATTTTATAGGGATATGAGCACAACTAGCTTAGTAGGTGGGTTGGAATCATAAGAATACCAAACAATCATAAATAAGGTTATTAATTATAATAAAATGTAATGCAATCAATCACTTAAAACATCGCACGATGTTATCTGGTCTATTATAAGGCTAGAGAAATTACATCCACTTTAACTTGGGTTGAGAAATTTACCAAGACTCAAAATCAAACAAAACCCAAGCTTATGCAATAGGGAACACCCCCTCCCGTAACCACTTTCGAACCATAGCCCCCACCCTTGCAATAATCTTCTCGCCTATCACTTAGTTCGATTAAGAATGGAAAAATGATCATTTCAGTTATCCTTAATGAAGCGATTTGGTATTTGGTCTAACACTCCTAATCATTCCCTTAATAGTTGCTATGCATGTCCAATTGTGTTAACGATCAAATCAAGATTAGTTCCATTTAGGGGGTGACCAAACAAGTTCATACAAAACAAAACTGTAATATCATGCAAAACAACATGCTAAAGAGTTCAACTCTTGTCATGAATAGAATACTAATCACATACATGGTATGTGCACAGACAACTAATTTACAACTACAAGCAAAAGTATTCTTAATCCTCTATATACTTTGATATAGTATCTCAATAAATGGTAAAGCTACGATTCTAACTTACCTATCTTGATGCTCACTGTGGAAGACCTATATTGTTCACACTTTGCTTATTGGGAGACCTTATATATATAAAACCTAGATTTAGTTTTCATAAGAGTTATGAAAACGTTAGGGTTCTATTTGCTCTTTTATTTCATTCTAAAGTTATATATAAAAATATACATATATCTAAAGTATATTATTATTTTTCTTATATAATGAAATATAATTGTAATATATAAGTTATGTTAAGGTATTAAGTGTCTATAATATACATAGTTATATTATTATTTATAATATATTGTTTCGATTGTATCGAAATATACTTTTAATTAGTTAATTTACGTTTCAATTACGATAAAGTTAGTGTAGTATGTAAATTTATATAACATTATAGGAATATGTGTTCTAATACTTAGAATTTTCTAATTTTAGTAAAAGTGGTGTCATTCGGTTTATATGAGCCTAACGATACGTACTGCGGATTCTATTTCGAGAGATGACTTCTAAAGGGTATTTCTAATTTCTAATATACCAATACGCTCTTATAATAAGCATTATCATATTATATCCACTTTGTGTAAATGGACTATATTTTATATAATTTACTAATTTAACTTAATAATATATGTAATATCTAACCCTAATACGTGTATATTATAACTCGATCATGTAATTACCACTTAAAATGTTGAAAATTCATTCTAACCAGATCTAGCGAGCGGGTACATGTATAGCCTTTATTGCAATGTTTATTATGTTTTATCCTATTATTACTAAAAATGTGCCCTAGTTAGTAAACTAGGCTATTTACTAGGTAAATTGGTAATAAATAGCTTGGGTTACAAAATAATTCTTTCAAAATTTTTATAGACTCCTAAAAATATGAGGAATTCAGTTAGTACATAGTTTCATGCTATTGGGTTTATTGCCTATATATACATAATTATGTTTTCATTCTTAAATTGCATTTAATTAAACAAATATTATCTTTTTTTATACAAAATTACTTTTAATATATCCTAATGTTATTATAAATCACCAGGAGCCAGTGGACATCCATTCCATCAATTAATTTTGTAAAAATTTATTTATTTCATAATTTTTCCTTATTTATAACTATTTTTAGGGTAAAAAATTACAATAAATAATAAACATATCCAAATTAAAAATATGGTAGCATAGAAATTAACTACATGCCATATGTATTCTATATGAAAATTTTGAGCTAGAAACAATATTGTTTAGTATTTTTATTTTGAATTTCAAAAATCGGGTGAATAGTAACTTATTCCGATAAGTATTACAACATGAAAAATAGGGTAGAAAATTGATTTGATTTTTTTAGAATTTAATGAAAAACAGGGTAGAAAAATCGGGTGAATAGTGACTTATCTAAAATATCCTTAGAATACAATTTTTCATAATTTTTTAAGTTGATTTGATTTTTTTTAGAATTTAACGAAAAATAGGGCAGAAAATTGAAGCACCTATTTATCAAAGCTTTAGTAGTTGACATCCAATAGGGGTGTATTAGTGGGGCTAGGTGTTACTGGCTCTGCTTAATGATGGTAGGGTTCAACAGTAAGTCATCGAAAGGTTAAAGAACCATCCTAGCTTAGTATGTTACCTTGTTTTTAATTTATTTTTCCTAAAATGTTTCTAATTCCATATTGTTTTCTATCTCTATCCTAGATTTCAATTTGCTAAAATAATGAGGTTATGATATTTTGTGCTATTTATAGGGGTTGAATTCAACCATATGAAAATTTTCTTTTTATTTTCCTCCTTTCAATCAAGTAGGAGGTATCTTAATTTGGGCATTTTATTTTTGATTCACCATGGTTAGTCGATGTGAGGATGCCATGGCTAACTCTAGAGAAATTCAATTGATTTCTTGAATTTTTAGATAGGTTTTACTATTATTTTAGTATAATTTAAGTAATTTATGTATATTATGTTAATATTTAGTTATTTTATTAGTATACTTGTATATATTGTATATATATATACATATATTACACGTAATGAGTAATTACATGCATATAATCATGTTTATAGTATGCCTTTTATTTTTAACATATATTTTCTATTTAATTTTGTGATTTTATCGCTCATTTAATATAATTTTACTATTTCAAGTTAATTTACTAGTATAATTATTATACATACTAAGTATACTCATAAAAATACTTATATATTCATGTAGTATATTATGCTATATTATTTTCTTTTATAGCTTAATTAACTTATTTGTAAGTCCTCATTACATTTTGAGCTTAATTTTAAGGGTTCCAACGAGTTTTACGCTACATTATATAATCACACTTTTACGACTAAAATTGAGATTTTGGGTCATTATTTTCACAATTTAACTTTACTAGGTCACTTCAACTAACTTTTCTAATCTAGTTGTAAAGTTTGGACTTAATTGGATAAGTTTGGACTTAATTGGATAAGTTTTTCTCGAAAGCCCTAAAGCTAAATCTGGTTGCCCTAAACGCGATTTTAAGAGCGCATAATTAATCCATATAAATTAATGTTTACTTGCACTATCTAATTAAATATTCATAAATTCAATTCCAATTTCAACATTTCCATAGTCAAGCAACAATCATACACAATTTCCTTAAACTTAGTTAGTAGGTATACAACTCTTTTCAATTTCGCCAAGCACCATAGTAAAAATAAACACGTATTGTATCTACTCATCTTCTAATTATTTCCTTAGTTTACATTTCATTGGAAGGCTTTCTTCTTCGCTCTCTCTTTTCTTTTCTTTTTTTTTTTCCAATGAATTAGAGCAATTTCATTGATTAGTATGTCCTAGGCTAGACCATAGGGCATTAAAACTCCCTTTGAACAATTTACTTACTCTATTCAATTTAAATCTTTTCATTTTTATGTGAATTTAGCCTTCACATAGACTTTTCTTTTGACCTTTTAATGAATTGTCGACCTTTGAACCCATCACTTACACCCGCCTCTAAGGTCCCTAATCTTTCACTAGCAGGATTCTCTCTTGTTAGCCTATCAAAGATGAGCTCCTGCTAATGGAAGGGCTATGGACGAACTCTCTAAGGGCCCAACTCAAACATAACCTACTTTGCTCGAACTCTTACCTAGTTATTGACTTGCCGAGTACTAAGGTTGACCTATTGATTATCGAGGCCGACCTTCTTAGTGTTGAGTTTGAGGACACTATACATTGAGATTTACTCTTCCAACTTGTTGAACTACAGCATCATTCAATCACCTCAGCAACTCTTAGTACAACTCATCATCAACAGCCCAAACATCAACTCTACTCAACCATAGCACCTCATGGTCTTAGAACGTAGACCCAATCTTGGCATGCTACCTGTCATTCTTTTTTCTGGCATTATACTGTATTCCTTTGTACTATTTATCTCTTTTACCCTTTTAATAATGTACTAAGCTAGTATTATTGTATTACTCTTTATTGTAATTACATATATTTCCTTGTTGCCCTAGGGACTTACTATAAATAGTCCCTTATCTTTTGTAGCCGAAATATCTTGCATCTTATAAGTTAATGAATATTCTTGTTCTTGCAAAGTACCCTTCCCTTAGTACACCCCTTTCTTATACTCTTATCTAATCTTGCTAAGTAGCTTGAGATTAGAGGTGAGTAAACCTTAACATTAGCTTGTGAGTAATATTAGGTGAAAATACTAAGTTGTGTTATGTTTGTTGGTACGTCATATCTATCGAGTAGCTTCACGAAAGCTACTATGTTTGTAAACTTTTCCATTCCTTGATTCTTCGATACTTCGAAGGAATCGTTGTTACCACTTCCTTTAGTAAGCCTTAATGATCAACTCAGCTCCTAGGTACATCATATAATCTTGGTATTAGAGCTTGAGGTTGTGACATAAAGCTTAGTGTTGAAGTATTTCTTGTTAAAGTATACATGTTTTGTTATACTTTAATTCTTAAGTGGAAAACATAGCAATTTCTTAAGTCACTATATGAAATTGTATTATCAAAGTTATGTGTAATCTTCCATCAAGTAGTAGAATTCTTGAAGTTTTGTATTGAGAATGTCGAATCCTAGTATTTAAGGGGAAATTAATAATGCTGAGAGTGATGCTCATGGCTATAGTCGTATTACCCAACAAACCTTATGAACTACTGATGAACAGTTGCAAGACCATGCTGCTATTGTAGTTAACTTGGCTATATTTGTACAAACGACAACAAAGACTAGGCCATAAGAGAGAGTTGGTGAATGAGGCTAAAATGTGAGAGACAGGCCGAGAAGACAAGTAGCTGAACCTAGAGCAACAAAGGTTGTTAATGTGAACCTAGCTCCACCCTGACATGCTAAGAGGTTTGCGAGGAAGTGTCTTGAGTTTGATGAAGTTGAAGAATATGGTGAGGAGAAGGTCGAATATGATAGTTTCAAAGAACACGAGCTTTGTACTGCTAGAGAAGCCGAGCATCTCAAAGTATAGATTTAGAGTTTTAATGGGTTTGGTAGTGCTAATGACTATTTGGATTGGGAGAAGAAGATTGAAAAGATATTTGACTTCTATAATTATGAGGACTCTGTACATATTTGAGTGGTTGCTTTAGAATTTTCAGGGTATGTAGTAGTATGGTGGAAGAAATTGCATAATGAACACTAGAGAACCTAATGTGAAATCCGAACGTGGAATGAGATGAAGAGAGTTTTAAGGAGTAGGTTTGTTCTAGAATACTATGAGTAGGACACTTTCCGATGCCTCCAAGAACTCAAACAAGGTGGCCGATCAGTTGATGAGTATGTCCAAGAATTCCAACTATTGATGATTCACTGTAATGTAAATGAGTCAAAAGTGTGGACAATAGTAAGGTCCATTTCTGGACTAAGATTTGAGATTGGTAATGTAGTGGAGGTATAGAGGTTGGGAAATCTGGATGAGATTATCTAAGTAGCATAAAAGGTTAAAAGGCAGAAGCGAAATCAGCTTAGTCAAGTACTGAATTGGACTGGTATGCCAAGTTGACCAGGGTATGATCGAACTTAATACAATTCGAGGTGGACTACCGAGGTCAGATGTTAAGTAGACTTGATGATGGCCGAGGGACTTAAGGTCTAAAAGGATCAAGGTCAGAGCTCTAGTATGAAGGCTTGAGAGATAAAGTGTTTTAAGTGCCTTGGTTTTAGACATATGGTTACTTAATGTTCAAACTGACGCGTCATGACCATTAAGGTAGATAAGCCTTAATTTGAAGTGGAGAGTGCAAGTGAAGGAGAGGAGGAAGAGGTAGATATTAATTACCTATTAGACGAGTGTCAAGACGATTTGGATGTCCAAATCCAACCTAAACTGGGAGAATACTGCATGTTCGTATGATGATCATTCAATACCTTTATTGCCAATGAAAATGAACAGAGAAGGAGTCTCTTTCACATGAACTGTCAAGTGAATGGCAACTTATACGCTGTGATCATCAATGGAGGAAGTTATTCCAATGTGATAGTGCAAGGCTTGGTTAAAGCTCTAAAGTTGCTGGCTTACCCTTATCTTAAGCCCTATAAGATTTACTGGTTTAATGAGAAAGGTGGTTTACTTATCACTGAGCAAGTCAGAGTGCTGATCACTATTGGTGACAAATATAAGGACAAGGTGTTGTGTGACATCCTACCCACATGCACTTCACAAATACTGCGAGGCCAATTATGGCTCTTTGATCTTAAGGTACTCTATGATGGGTATAGGAACACCTATATGTTCCAAAAGGATAGGAAGAAGGTTATACTGACCTTAATGAACCCCAAAGAGATCTAGGAGTCATAAGAGAAGATTACTACATCGCTGTAGATGAAGTCCTTAGTGATTTCCTTAAGCCCAATTCTGTAAAGATATTAAGGCGGAAGAGTGTATACTTTTATTGGTTAGAAGATTGTTTGAGTTGAAGGAAGTCAGAGCTATGCTTGCTTAGGTATAAACATTGCTTCAAGAGTATGCTGACTTGTTTCTTACTGAGTTACCTAGAAGTTAAGCCCCTGTTAAAAGGATAGAGTATTGCAATGACCTCCATCCTAAAGTTGCTCTATCTAATTGACCTACCTATAGACTCATATTTGAGTATGCAGCCGAGCTAAAGAAACAAGGTGACGAGTTGATTGAGCGTTGATATATCTAAGAGAGCATGAGCCCTTATACTGTGTCGATTGTCCTAATGTTGAAGAAGGATAGCTCATGGAGAATGTACATTGATGGCCAAGCAATCAACAAAATCACTATCATGTACTAATATCCAATCCTTTGATTAGATGATATGCTCAATGAGTTGCATGGTGTATGTAATACCTAATTTTTGCCCCTCTGTAATCTTAATTTTTATTTTTACAAAAAAGGGGTTCTAATTCAAAAATAAAAATAAAAAAGATTAATAAAAGATAAAAATAATAAAAAAATTTAACAAATGATGAAAATACAAAAATAAAAAATAAAAAAATAAAAAAATAAAAATAAGAAAAGAAAATTTAAAAAGACTTTTTAAGATTTTTTAGGAAGTAACTCATATTAGGAACAAATAATTTTAGTTTTAGTTTTAGTTTTAGATTAATACAAATAATTATTTTAAGGAATCAAGTAGTTTAAGTATAATTTAATTGTATTGAATGTCAAAGCACAAGCCAACGGCTTAACGGATAAGTATTAGAGTATTGGAATGGACTTAGTTTAAGGTCTTGAGTTCGAGTCTCACTAGGCACCTATGTTTTTATTTTTCTATTTTTGCAAAAGTGAGATGAAAACGGGATTCATATATGATTAAATCATTTGAATTTAGTTTGATCTTATTAAATTAGATTTAAATTAATTTGGATTTAGTTTGATTGTTATTGAATCAGATACAATAGATATATCCAGATATGATTTGATTTGGATCTTAAAAACACCCATACACGTGCATATAAAAGAAGAGACTGTAGAAAAAAGAATCTACTTTTTCACACAACAGAATTCTTCGGTGACAAAAACACACATCCACCAACTAAAAAAAGCCAACCCCTTGCTGACCACCCATCTGTTTGTAGTAGCAAAATAGAAACTCTAAATACAACCAGTTAACAATCTGCTTTCGGACGACAACAAAACAAAAACTCCATACATACGCGCTACAGATCACGCACGGATCATCAACACTGACCCTCACACTACACTGGCAGCACAGTGAATAGCAGCGAATAGAACAGCAATATAGTGGATAGCAGCGAACAGAATAGCAGCACAGCGGACAGTAGTGAATAGAATAGCAGCATAGCGGACAGCAGCGGATAGGATAGCAGCGAACAGAACAGCAGCAAGGCAGACAGCAACAAAGCGAACAATAGCGTACAGGACAACATCATAGACAAAACTCCGACGCCAGTAGCCATACGCAACAGCAACTCCGTTATACGTCAGCCATCATCCTTTACCACGTAAAAGTTTAGATTCGTTTCTTTCCAGTTTCAAAATCGTTTGTTTAATTGTTTATTTATTATTGTTATATTATTATTATTATTATTTAGATCTTTAGTTATTGAATTAATATATACGAATATGAACATATTAGTTTTAGGAGATTTTATTCTTAGTCTTTTATATATAGATAATTGTTTAATAATAATAATATATGTATATGTATATATTAATTTAGTTATTCTTCTTTTAACATTAGTTTTCTTGTTTAGATAAATTAAGTATTGATTTAAGTGAATGTATATTTTATGTTAGTTTAGGAGTTGTTAGGATTGGTTATTTTTGTTAAGATTTGATCTTGTTTAAGGATTTGTCATATAGAAAGTTATTTTTCTTTTTAAAATAAAAGTTAATAAAAAATCCTTTTTAAATTTTAAAACTTTTAGCGAAATTTTTTTTTTTATAAAACAATAACATTCAAGAGTTAGGACCCTTTTAGATTTTTTTTAAATAAATCGAATAAATTAAAAACGTAAACTCGGGAAGTTTTTTAAAATTAAAATAAATCAATACATTAAAGATTTTTTTAAGAGAACTACGATCATCTGATCCCAACTAGCGTGTACGTAGGCACCTTCGGGGCGACGATAAAATATCTTAAACTCAGGTTCTTTTTCTTTTGATTTTTTTATTTATCTATTTATTTTAAATATTATAATTAGAAAAATAATCCTAATTTTGGTAAATAAATAGTGGTATCCATTAGGGTTTAATAGGTTAGCCCCCGAATTTGGAATCCTTTGGTTCTTTATTCAAATTGAAATCAAAGACCGGTAGCTAAATCATAATCAATCCACCCAATTGGTTACGGTTTTTTCTCTTTTCCCAACTCCGGTTGGGTGACGACTCCAAAAATTATTTTCAATAAAAAACCGAAATTTCTCAATTTTTTTAGTCGAGGATTAACATTGAATGGGTTAAGGTTTAGTATTAATCGGAAATAGGAAAATTAATTTTAAATAAAAGAAATAAAAAAATCAGGCTTGACAGTGTATGAGTATTTTTAAAGCTTAAGTAGCTACCACCAGATCCAAATGAGACTTGGAGATGAGTGGAAAATCGCTTTGAAAACAAAGGACAGTCTATTCAGGTGGATGGTGATGTCGTTTGGTCTTACGAATGTATTGAGCACCTTCACACAACTTATGAATCATGTTTTGTGATCTTCGATTGGTAACTGTATTATTGTTTACTTTGATGATATTTTGCTATATAGTGCCAACATCATTCCTTATGTTGCACACTTGAGATCAATGTTCGATATCTTCTTACTGAGCAATTATTCAGCAATTTGAAGAAGTACATGTTCTATCAAAGCAAGGTAGTATTCTTCGATTATGTTGTTTCTAAGGGAGGTATCAGAGTTGATGATGAGAAAGTCCGAGCTATTCTTGAATGGCCGACACCAATATGTGCTCCCGAAGTAAGGAGTTTTCATGGTTTAGCTTTGTTTTATCAAAGATTCATTTGAAACTTTAGTTCCATAGCTACCCCATTGATTGAGCTGACCAGGAAAAACTTTGAATTCAAATGGGCCAAGAAAGCTTAAAGGAGTTTTGAGGAGATTGAATCTAACTTAACGTCTACCCTAGTGTTAATACTGTCCAACTTTCATAAGGTTTTTGAGCTAGAATGTAATGTATCTGGAGTTGGCATTGGAGTTGTTCTTATATAGGGACACTGACCAGTTACATATCTCAGTAAGAAAGCTTAGAGGTGCTATACTAAATTACTTGGCATATGACAAGAAGTTCTATGCTCTTATCTAAGCACTCCGAAATTGACAATATTATTTACTATCAAGAGAGTTTATTATTAACACAAACCATGAGTCCCTCAAACACCTCTAAAGCTAACAAAAACTTTCTTGACATCATGTTAAATTGGTTAAGTTCTTGTCAAGTACAAGAAGGGAAGTTCTAATAATGTGGTTGATGCCCTTTCTTGTCGACATGTTCTTATCACAATATTGTAGGCTAGAATACTTTAGTTTGGCACCCCGCCTAATCAAAATGAGCACGATCCATACTTTGGACCCTTAGTGGCCAAATGCAACATGGGAGGAGTAGTGAATGGGTTCTATTTGAGAAACGGATGTTTAATGAAAGGAAGACAAGTCTGCATGCCAAGTGTTTCTACTAGGGAATTACTTGCTTGAAAAGCCCATGTTGAAGGCTTAACCAACCATTTTGGTGAGAAAAGAATGGTTGAGTTACTGAAAGAACACTTCTATTAGCTTGGGATGATGAATGGTGTGAGGTGTGCAAATGAGCTAAGGGGATAAAGGAACTATATAGAGAATATACACCTCTACCCATACTTAAGCGACCGTGGACTGATCTAAGCATGGATTTCATGCTCTGCCTACCCAGAATACCTCAGAAACATGATTCTATTATGATAGTGGCCAATTGGTTTAGCACAATGAGCTACTTCATCCCTTACCATAAAACTAATGATGCTTTATTTGTTGCTAACCTCTTTTTGCAAGTGATCATGTAGTTACATGGAGTTCTAAGAAATATTGTATTTGATTGTGATTCGAAGTTCACGAGCTTCTTTTAGCAAACACTATGGAAGAAACTTGGCACTAAGCGTATGTTCAGTAATTCTTGTCATGTACAAATAGATGGCTAGACAGAATTTGTGAACAAAACAGTTGGCAACCTTCTTCGAGCCATTGTTGGAAAGAATCTATTGATTGGGATCTATGCCTGCCTATCATTAAGTTCGCTTACAACTGCTCCACTCATAGCTCGATAGGAAGGATGCCTTTCGAAGTCATCTATGGACTTACCTAAACTTACCCTTGAACATGATTATTAGCTCAACCTCTTAAGGAGAAAGTCAATTAGGCTTGCAGTGTGCCAAGGAGTTTCAAAAACTACATTAGAATGTTGTCAAGCAATTAGCCAAGATTGTGGCGTGATAAAGAGAATAGGAAAGTAGAGGAAGGAGGCGAGTCATTTACAATTGAGGAGACCTTGTTTGGATCCACCTTAACAAAGAGCGATTCCTAAGGAAGAGGACAAACAAGTTATCTCCTAAGTTGGATGTCCCTTTTAAGATCTTTCAATGCATCAATGATAATACTTACGATCTAAAGCTACCCCAAGGATATCAAGTGTCTCCTACTTTCAATGCCATTGACTTGATGCCCTATGTATCGAAAGAAGAAGGTGAAGACCAAGATTTGTGGGAAAATCTTCAATAACCCTGGAGAACTAATGGATTGCCGACCTTTGAACTCATCACTCATGCTTGCCTTCGAGGCCTCTGATCTCTCACCTAAAGAATTCTCTCTTGTCAGCCTACCGAAGATGAGCTGTTGTTCATAGAAGGACTGTAGATGAACTCTTTAAGGGCCCAGCTCAGATACCCCTTACTTTACTCGGACTCTTGTGTAATTGCCGAGCTATCAAATTCTAAGGTCGACCTACCCAGTGTCGAGTTTGAGGACATTATACACCGAGATTTACTCTTCTAGCCTATTGAACTATACACAAACCTAATCAGGGTATGCTACTTGTCATTCCTTTTTCTAATATCATACTATATTCCCTTGTACTATTTGTCCCCTTTTATCCTTTTAGTAATATACTAAGCTAGTATTATTGTATTACCCTTTATTATAATTACATGTATTTCCTTTTTGCCTTAGGGACTTATTATAAATAATCCCTTGTCTTTTTTAGCCAGAATATCTTATACCTTGCAAGTTAGTGAATATTCTTGTTCTTATAAGATACCCTTCCCCGAGTACACCCCTTTCCCACACTCTTATCGAATATTGCCAAGTAGGTTGAGATTAGTAGTGAGTGGACCTTAGTATTAGCTTATAAGTCATATTAAGTGAAATACTAAGTTGTACTATGTTCATTGGTACATCATATCCACTAAGTAGCTTCACGGAAACTACTATGTTTGTTAACTTTTCCATTCTTTCAATCTTTGATACTTCAAAGGACCTGCTGTAACTACTTCTTATGGTGAGCCCCAGTGATCAACTTAACTCCTATGCACATTACCATTGTAGTGAGCTCTAGGTTGATAATTCTAAGTTCATCACATGGGTCAATAGATGTTATCCCTGTTAGGAGGTATACCACTAGCTTAATTGCTTGAGTTAATGAGGCTTATAGTTAGACTCTTTAACGTTTTAACACTCTTCAATTTCTTATTTTGTTGGCTCAACTTTTCATCCCTTTTTATTCATTCCATTTAATATTTGATTGCCTCCAACTACTTTTTTATTTTTCAAGGAATTTTCAAAAGGAAAATTTCATTTTATTATTTGCTAAAGATTATAAGGCTCTAAAATTCAAAAATGGCAAAATAAACATCCAAGTAAGCTTTAGAAATAATCTATGACTAATGCTCAACTAGTAACATTACTCTAATTTTCAATCTTAGAATCCTCTGCTAAATGATGTGTAAGTTTACTCCACATAGATTTGACTATTCAATTCTTGTAAAGTATAAACAATATAATAGCAATTAGGAAACCACAATTCAATCTATTCCACTGAAAAGTTGCTAATCAACTGATTACAAGCTAATTTAATATAAAAGTGGGTTAAATGAAAACAAATTAGTTTCCTAAATGGTGATATGCTAATCACCCCTTTCCTACACTTAGTTTGGTACATTGTCCTCAATGTACAGATATTAAAGCTCAAAACATAATAACCCTGAAAACAAAATAGGAAAGGGAAAAATAGGGAAAAGAAATTGAAGCTCCCATGGTGTACTTTAGAAAATCAACAACTTACATTTGGGGGTTAAGTTTGAAGACTCCATCAATGGGTTCACCACTAGAATAGAGCTAAAAACAAAATAAAAAGAAGAAAAATGAAAATAAAAGATAAAGAGATCTCTAACAAAACCTAAAAATCTATGATAGACAATCAAGCAAAAGAAATAGTCTAATAGTTATAAGATAAGCATCAAAAGAAATCTAAATCATCATCTCCAGTAGTGTCATGGTCCGCTTCCTCTTCATCAACTTCTTCATCCATCACATCTTGTATGTCGGCATCTACATCCACATCTACTCTTTTGTTATTCTCAACATCTTTTTCTTTGTCATCTTCACTTTCCTCATCATCAATTTTCATGTCCTCATCTTTGTCTTCATCAATGGTGCCATCTTCCTTAGTAAGGTGAAGCTCATTGTAAAATTTTTAGCTACTTTTTTCTTTTCTTTTCTCTATAGAACTCTAAATTAGGATTGATGCCTAAATACTCTCATAAGAGTTTGATTATAAATGCACTCAGATTTGATCAATTCTCTAACATCACTTCTAAGTCTTGAGTTTAATGTGCTAGGTCATCTCCAATAAGGGACTTTGCTTTGCCATTATCCTTAGGTGTCTTTTAGAAGACCCATTTGACAAAAAGTAGCAATTGACATTAGTGTGATGTCTCGTACTACAGTCAATTAAGGATGATCTACAAAAAGTTTCAATTTTCTTACCACTTTAGTAACATAAGGTCTACAACCAATTTGCTTCATTCTAACATCAATGGCTCAATGTCTCATATAAAATGCCAACACCATAGTAAGATTAATGGGGTACTTCTCATTTAAGCTATAGAAATATAGGACATCATGTGTAGACACTATAGTTGTGCTTTTACCTTTTCCACTAAGTATATGAGTAAGCAACCAATGAAGAACTCCAAGAGCAAGGTTCTTCAACTATGATCCTTTAGCAAACCTTGGATTATAATTCTTCTCTCTACTTAGTTTTGTCCAATAGGATCTTATCGTTACTCTACAAGGTAATTCATATGGCGAGGTAGAGAACTCGGATGATATAGCAAATTCTTTCTCATACAATCCCATACATACCTTAAAGTTAACCATGGATAGAGTAAATTCCATAATTCTTAGATAAAAAGAGACATTATTCCTTGCTTCTCGCGAAAGTCTTTCATGATCCAAATTCATTGTTGGGAGGAACTTTAAGGTGAGTTCTCTAAACACTAGCACCTTTATACTTAACAACTTATCCCAACATCCAACCTCAACCAATTCATAAATTTCTATTTCCATGCCGAGTTATTTAATGACACCCTAACCTAAACAACTTGATTTGGAGAAATCTTTCTTAATTAACATTTCATAACGAATCATGTGTTGTGTTTTGTCAAACTTGAGCATATGTTGCGGAAGTGGTGTTAAGATAGTAATTGGTTTGTCATCAATAACAGTTCTTAAAGATGATTTTAGGGATTTGGTCTTGTGACCTTTATAATGTGCCTTTTCTTTTAGTCAAGTAGGTGCCATCATTGTCTTGAAAATTAAAGGAACAAGTGAGATATTGCTCAAATAGGAATCGACTATGTGCAAGTTTTAATATAATGTAGGTAAGTGGGGTTTATTGAGACATTACATCAAACATGTTGTGAGCATGGTGAAGAACAATATAGGTTAAAGATCTAAGCAACAAATCAAAGGTCCTCCTTACACTCGAATCAAAGTTAAGAGATAATAGCCATGATTTAAGCATGTGTTTGACAAATATCACATTAATCAATCATGAGAACACAAGCAAACATGAATTAAGGTTTCATAATATAGCTACATGTATTTTTTTATGAATTCAAGGAAATCAAGGATTTTACAAAATTGATAAATAGCATGTAGGAATCATGTAATCTACTCCTGACATTATCGAAACAAGCTAAAATATGTAGCAATTGAGACCTAAATCAAAACCCTAAAATATCTCCTCTATGCTTAGAAACCTTAGGATAACTACCAAGGAATTGTGAGAAGGAAGGGAATGAGAAGGAAATACATACATGGTATGTGATCTTGATGGAGAAAAACTCTAATTGGAACAAAAGAATCAAGTAGAATGTAAAAATAGATGTGGAGTAGAGAGAATGAGAGAGTATTGTGTATGTGTTGAAGGAGGTGTATAGGCAAATAGTGAATGATTTAATGTGTGGAACATAGGTGCTTGCCATGGATTGTTGAATCCCAACTTGTTTCAATGAACTTAAGTCGAGAGAGGATTATTGTCTGGATTATAATCGTGATTTCAAACAGTGAAAATTATTGCAAGTAATGTTTGAAATTAAAAAATGATCATGAGTAGGATCACAAATGTGATCCTTGACCATGATCTTCACTACCTAAACTCTTCTTATTGACTTGAGAGAATCATACTCTCGTTCATAATATGATCTCATGGTCATGATTCGTTTGTTTCTTAGTCTTGTGTTTAGTAGGGATTACACCTTAGATTACGTGCATGATCTTAGAAATGCTTTGCTTGACCAAATTCACCTATTATATAGAGAAGACCATGCCTCAGTTTACGTGTGTGATCTTAACTGTGATTCTCTCATCTATCTATAACATGCGAAGTATCTTAAAAAATCTTCTTTAACAACATGCAACAACTTGTAAAACTATATATGATATAAGTTGGACTATTGATAAACAAATTCCAATCTAAAATGAAGACAAAACTCAAATTAACCTAAAATAAGAAAGAATCGAAAAGGCTTGGGCTACATTCTATGGAGCACTGTTGTTTTATGCCATTAGCTTGACGAAATTAAGTGTACTCTATTTAGATCTTTCTATGGGGAGGAGTTTAAGTTCTACTCTTCCAATGTTTTCAAAGTTTGGTCTTAAATACAACTTTAGTCTCTAACCATTCACATTAAAGGTTCCTCTTTCTAGATGTGTAATATCCACTGCTCTATAGGAGAATATTTGAGTCATCGAGTATAGGCAAAACCACCTTGATTTGAGTTACCTAGAAAAAGGCTCAAATGGGAGTTGTATAGGCAGATACAGTTCTTAAAATTGCCTCCCTTACTTAATTTGATGGTCTGGTATTTCTTGGCTCACTCCTTGAATAACCTCGAATTTTCATAATTTATTTCTTGCCGTTCCTTCATTTCATTGATCTAAAACTTCCTATGAGCACTCACATACCCATGATCAAGGTTAACTCTCTTCATAACATAATGCTCTTTCTATCTCTACCCATAAATAGCAAGCTTCCCCATACACAAGATGGTGAGGGTAATGATAGGGATCTCAACGTGGGTGAACAAACATAAGCCTATCTTAGGAACCAAGGGATGAGTCCTAGCCTCATGATGGTTAGAAAATTAAGTAGAAGTTGATCTTTGAGATGATCTTTTGCATAAGCACTCAGATATTACACATTAAATGCCTCATACAATCGGAAGATTCACTTGATATTACACGTAAGCTATTCCTCAAGTCACTTGCCAGTAGCTCTCACTCAAAAAATGAAGCTAGATAAGATTATAACTTATACTCAGTTCATAAGCTTAAGGTTAAAGAAAATGGAGAATTCTATTATTGATAACTTGATGTGTGACTATTACATTAATGTGTATTTACATTACCCTTTTAGGGTAACTACTAGGTTGCATCAATTTACTAGAAAGGATATAACAATAAAAATATATAAGGGGTAAAGTTAAGAAAGCAAACAAATCAATATTCTACACATCAGTACAATTTAGGAAGACTAAGGGATACGTA
The DNA here is from genome assembly GCA_024138015.1 of Lumnitzera littorea. Lineage (NCBI taxonomy): Eukaryota > Viridiplantae > Streptophyta > Magnoliopsida > Myrtales > Combretaceae > Lumnitzera > Lumnitzera littorea. The sequence goes on along the minus strand of JAMXBB010000009.1, from coordinate 89,373,646 downwards.
TCCTCATTCTATGGTCTTGGATATTATGGGTGAGATTCTAGATGGGGAGGAAGTGGTAGGTCAGTAGTTGAGAGACCATGGGTGGAGAACAAAATCTCGGTGTTCATTGTTGAGTTAGGTTGTTTGGGCTAGCATCTTGTCAAAAAGTTTGGCACTTGGCCGACCGAACTGTTAGCTTAATTGGTTGAGTTGTATGCCATGTTCCCACCAAGGATCTAAACAAGTAAAATACTTTAGGGTTCTAGTTTTAGGTCAACTTAGTAGTAGCGTTGGGTCCTTCTATCCAAGGGATAATCATTTGTTGATAAGAGCTTAGCTACTCCAGTAGATCTGTATGAAGGAACTCGAATTCCTCTATGGTGAATTGATGTTGGAGAACTCGATAGACCATGGTGGTAAGTCCATGAGCTTAGGATAGTGTGACTAGACCATGATTCTTGTCATCGCCTTTGAGTTGTTTGAGATTTAGGATCAAAGTTGACTCAATTTCTAATTACTCATGTTTAAGGATGTACAGGCTAAGGTTAACGACATTGAAGGAATTTGAGACTCCATACTCATTTAGCAAGTCTACCTTATAGGCATTTTAGTTTATTCTCTTGAAAATCTTGAATGGTCCATCTACCTTGAGAGATAAACTACTCTTCCTCAAGTTTGAAAATCAGTCTTTACTCATATGAATCTGTACAAGGTTGCCAGGTTAGAACTCTTTGACCTTTTGTTTTTGGCCTTTCTATTTAAGCTTGGAAGCAACTCAGGTCAAGTGGTGTACCACCTTTTGGTAGATTTCTCGACTGGCTTTAGATTGCTCTATTGTAGTTAGGTCTTCTAGGCGGTTTGGCAAAGGTGCTTGGTTAAGTGGAAGGTTGGGGTTGTAACCATAGATAACCTTGAACTCGTCACACTATGCTTCATCTTATTATAGGCAAACTCAATTATGGGTAGGCACAAATCCCAATTTGCAAGATTCCTTCTAATAGCTGCTCAGAGTAAGTTACCTAAGGTTTGGTTGTTGACTTCAATCCATCTGTCCATCTGTAGGTGGCATGATGTACTGAATAGGAGCTTGGTTCCAAGGCATCTCCATAAAGTCTTCAAAAAATGGCATAAGAACTTTGGATCCATATCGGACACTATGGTCCTCAGCATTCCATGCAACTTGACTACTTCATGTCAAAAGAGAAAAGATTTAGCCAAAGCATCGTTCGTATGGTTACATGGTATAAATTGTACCATCTTGCTGAACCTATTGATAACCACCATGATCGAATCCTTCCTTCAAGACATCTTAAGTAGGTTAAGTACAAAATCCATGCTTAACTTGAATCACGATTAGGTCAAGATGGGTTATGGAAAATAAGGCCCTTATTTAGCTCGTCTCTTGGTCCTCTTGTAGGTAACACACCTTTCCAAGACTAAGTATACATCCCCTAACAACCTCAGCTAGAAGAACCATGACTTCAACAATTAAGTATCTGTTTCCACCCAAGTAACTAGACAATCCACCTCCATGAGCTTCAGGCACCGATAGTTATCACATAGAACAAGTCATGATACATAGTTTACCCCTTTGAAACAAGCATGTGTCCTCCTTGTGATAGTCATCAACAGTTCATCCTTCCTCACACCATGCATAGATTGGACTAAAGTGTGGGTCCTCGGCATGTAAGCCCTTAATTACTAAGAATCCAAGCAACTTCGTTTGTAGGTCAGTCATGAGGGTATGTCGCCTGGATAGGGTGTTGACCATTACATTGGCCTTGCCATTCTTATACTTCATCACATAAGAGAATTCCTCCATGAACTTAATCCACCTCACTTGTTGTTTGGATATCTTAGGCCAGTTCTTCAAGTGCCTCAACAACTTATGGTTAGTGTATATTACAAGTTCTCTCGACAACAAGTAATGTTGCTAGGCTGTTAAAGCTCGGACTAAGGAGTAAAACTCTTTCTCATACACTAAGTAGTTGAGAGTAGCTCCTAGGAGCTTCTTGCTAAAGTAGGTAATAGGTTGGCTTTCTTACATTAATAAGTCACCTATTCCCACTCCAAATGCATCACACTTCAATTCAAACACCTTGATGAAGTCGAGGAGAGCAAGGATACGGGAGATAGTCAAATTTTCTTTCACCTCATCAAAGCTCTTCTACTCTTTCTCTCCCCATTTGAACTCAATATTTTTCTTTGACAGATCGGTTAAAGGAGCCGATGGGAGATAAGTGCACCTATTAGTTTAGTAGTATAGCAGATGTGAGTTCAAGTGTCGATTCCTCAAGGACTAACTACTGAACTAGTAGTACCTCTCCTCAATATTCTTATTATTGAACCTAACAATTAAGTGTAAATTATTAAATTATTGGATTTAAATTAAACTAATTGATCTATTTTAATCTAATAAAATAAAGAACTAACAAGACAAAAATAAAGAGAACAATAGAAGTTACCAAGAACTCATGAACTTTAGTATTTAAATATTGAATTTCCCTTAAGAATCTATGATATACTCAATCTCATCCTTGTTGTTAGACCATGAGAGCTCTTAAATTAAGTTAATTAGACTCGCGTCTCTTAATTATCTCCTAAGCTTAGGTATACTCTACTCAAATTGCTTTTACAATATATTATCTCAAAATCTCTTTATATAATTAAACAATATTATTAGGTTACCCTAGTTTGAAGAATAACTAAACATTTTAGTTTATTCATTTACTTCTAATTACATCGGTTTATTTACTATAGGATTTTGCAAATTCTGTAGCAAACTCAAACATTAAATCAATAACTCGAACTTATTAACTCAATAAAACAATGTATAATGTAATTAGATCTCAATAACAAGAAATCATAGATTGAATAAAAAGCAAACAGATAATTCTACATAGATTCTAGGATTCAATATCTAAATACTAAGAAGAAATGAACTAATACATTGTAAAGAAATTAAAAAGAAACATAAAAGAGAGAGCAAGTTAACGGACTACCCTTGTTCCTAAGAATTAATTGTGTATGATAATGTGTGTTTTGTGTCATCTTTTGTATTGTTTATAAGGCTTATATCCTATTTATAGTATAAGGAATCTTGAAAATATATCTTCTAATGTATCTTTAGCTTATCTCTTTTGATAGCCATGTCAAAGGCTGACAAGGGTGATAGTATTGGGGTGGGTTCAAGCTTACAAAAAGCTTGAAAACAAAGATGGGAAAAAGGAATATGTGAATGATGAGTTCCTAAATTGCACATATTTTATTTAGTGATTTTTTATGATTTTTCTTGATATTTGAGTTTATTTTTAGATAGTAACATTTAATTGAGTAAATTTTTGTTTTTTAGGTTTTAAAATGATCTATGTAAGAAAACAAGAAGATAGAAACAAATTTCACTCAAATCGGACCTAAAATGAGCAAGTTATGAAGGTTTAAAGATCGATATAGCCAAATGACATGACTATATTGTTTATAGGTAAAATTGGAGTCAATTTTCTACTGTTATAGCCTAGGACATGACCAAAAGACATGATCATATCGTTGGTTGTGTCGTTTCCATTTTTTTTTTTTTTAAAAGAAGGCATATGTGAAGCACAGTTAAAGACACAACTAAACGACATGGTTATGTCCCTGATCATGTCTTTTCTAGCAGACCTATTTTTTTGAGTTCTTCATATATAAGGCCTTGTTAGGGTTTATTGAAGGAAGAACTTTTTGGCATGAATTTTAGGGAGTTTTTGAATCCAAAAACAATCGAGAAGGTAAGGAGAAGAGAAGATTTCAAGATTTAATTTTGTTTGGATTTCATGATGCTTCTTTCTACTCTTTTTTATAATTTATTTTTAGATTCTTATTTTATGATGTATAGTGAGTAGATTTTTTATATCTAGGTCTTTTGAAACCTAGATATGTTCATGTGACATGATTAGTGTTTGATTAATTTAGTTCTTTATTATTTTCTTGGTTCAATTATGTTTACTTCATGATTTAGGTTATTATTTCCATGGGTAGTAATTTAAAGTTTGATATCTTATAAGAGAATTGAGAGATTTCTTATAAGATTAGATTTAGGCATAGTTGATGAGAGCTGTTGCAAGATTAGAGACAATTTGTAAGATTCTTTCAGATTTTAAATTAAAGTGTAGAGAATTCGTTGTTTAATAATGCAATCTTAGGTTATACTATTAAGAAGAGATTCTAATAGGTGATTTTAGGGTTCGGGTTAATTGACTTGAGAAAGTTATTGACTTGAGAAAGTTATTAACTTTAGTAGAGAATTCTCCTGGTAAAAAAAGATTAAAGAATAAATTAGATTATTTTTAGGAAAACCACATGTTAGATCTAGGAGAAACAAGATTAAGGTATAACATTGAATCTTAAATTAATTGAATTGCTTTGTTATTAATTCTTGAATTACATCTTAATTAATCTTTAAATTAGTTTTAGCAATAATTTAGATTTACTTCTTTAAGTTTCTTGAAATTTAATTTTTCGGTTAGATAATAGAGACCTAGTGAGTATTAGTAGTCAAAGTCTCTAAGGGGTTGATACTTAAGACTTAATCTGCTATATTATAAATTGATAGGTGTATTTGCCTACATTAACAAACTATGATGAAAGTAAAACAAGCAAAACCCATGATTAGATTTAAGAATATGATGAACTAAGGAACTATCGAGGATTCATGGCTTAACTCGATATGACATACGAGTTGGTCTAATGAGGGTACTTGCTACCTAACCTTACTTAAGGGTTAGGATAAGAATAAGAATGGGGAAGTAAGCACAAGAATGGATAAGGGCATAAAGAGAAAATTAAGAAAAACATTTGTTTTGTATGGAGGATTTTGTCATATTATTACTTAGACACATGACTCTCTATAGATGGGTGGCCCTCTAGCAGAAGAGGATAAACTATATGATTAGGTTGGTGGTTATTGAGCCAACAAACCGAGTAGACCTAGGGATCCTCCTAAGAAGTCATAGGTGTGAATGTATGCTAGGGTTCTCGATACCAATACCTCCAAGCTGGAGGTCGGCATAGTCATGGCTTAGTAGATGTATGAAGGGTTGGAATGTCAGAGCAGTTATCGTTTAGATCAATTGTACAGTTGGTTAAGTGATTGAGTTGTTGTTCAAGTGTATCCCTAGTTGACAACTAAAGACTATTGATAGACATAAGAGGGTTCGGCTAAGACAAGGCATTAGGTCGGCAGACTGTAGTAGCTTGGACTCATCGGCTGTAAGGTGAAAAGAGAGAACTCACCTCACCATGCTTTGTAGTCTTTAAGCTTGGGTCAAAGGTCTGGTGGTCTAAGTCCTATCATCCTTACCGAGTTGATTGGGATTTCAGATCAAATTCAGCTGGTCTTTGTCCAATCCTTCCTTGGATTATTAGGGACTGAGGTCGGCAACATTGAACACATCGAACACTTTGAAGTCCTTTAGTAGCTCTAATTGATAAGTGTTGTCATTAATCTTCATGAGGATCTTGAAGGGTCTATTAGCTTTAGTAGATAGCTTGCTCTTCCTCTTGTTTGGAAATCTTTCCTTACTCAAGTGTAGTCACACTTGGTCACTGGGTTGAAACAACTTGGTCTTCCTTCCTTTGCCTTTCTCCTTTAGTTTTCTAGCAACTTGGTCAATGTGTTGGGTAACTCGTTAGTAGATCTGCTGGATGGACTGAGCTTTAGCCCTCGCTTCTAGATCTTCTTGGTTAATAGACAACATCAGGGTGTGACGGAAGGGAAGTTTAGGGTTGAAACCATAGACAATCATAAATAGGGCATGCTTAGTGGTGGCATGTACTCTTCTATTGTAAGCAAATTCGACTACAGGTAGGCAGACGTCCCAATCGACTAAGTTCTTTTCCACTGTAGCTTAAACCAATGAACCTAGTGTGTAGTTGACTACCTCTATTTGGTCGTAGGTTTGGGGATGGCAAGAAGTGTTGAATAGTAGTTTAGTACCCATCTAATGCTATAGGGTTCTCTAAAAATGGCTCAAGAATTTTAGGTCTCTATTTGATACCACATTCCTTGGTAATTCATATAAGTGAACTATTTCCTATAGAAACAAAGAAGCAATAGCAGAAGCATCATTAGTTTTGGTGTAAGGCATAAAATGTACCATTTTACCGAATTGATCCATGATAATCATTATAGAATCTTTGCCTGGTAATTTGGGGTAATTCGAGGACAAAATCAATACTCAGGTTAGCTCATGGTTTAGTTAGAATAAGCAGAGGCATTATCTTCCCTTGTTTTGCTTTGATTTTTTCGTTCTTATAGATGGTGTATCCCTTAATCACACAATCCATGTCACATTTCATTTTAGGCTAAAAGAAACTATCATTTAGTAGTTCATATGTTCGTTGTTCTCCAAAATGCCTATAGAATCCTCTATTGTAGGATTCTCTCACCAATAGCTCTTTAATTGATCAAGTCAACACACACAATTTGCCACCTCGGAATAGATAACCATTGTCGAGCTTGATTTTTCGGTTTCCTTTTATTTAAAATTAATTTCCCATTTCCTGATTAATATTAAACCCTAACGCGTTTAATATTAATCCTCGACTAAAGAAATTGAGAAATTCCGGTTTTTTATTGAAAATAATTTTTAGAGTCGCCACCCGACCAAAGTCGGGAAAAGAAAAAAGAAACCGTAACCAATTGGGTGAATTGATTACGATTTGACTATCGGTCTTTGATTTCAATTTTAATGAAGAACCAGAGGGTTCGAATTCGGGGCTAACCTATTAAACCCTAACGGGTGTCATTATCTATTTACCAAAATTAGGATTATTCTTCTAATTATGAATTTAAAAAATAAATAAAATCAAAAGAAAAAGAACCTAAGTTTCTATATATTTTATCGTTGCCCCGAAGGTGCCTACATACTCGCTAGCCGGAATTAGACGATCGTAGTTCTTTCGAAAAAATCTTTAATGTGTTGATTTATTTTAATTTTAAAAAAATTGCCCGAGTTTATGTTTTTAATTTATTTGATTTATTTAAAAAAAATCTAAAGGGGCCTTAACTCTTGAATGTTATTGTTTTATAAAAAAAATTTCACTAATAGTCCTAAAATTTAAAAAGGATTTTTTATTAACTTTTATTTTAAAAAAAAATACAACTTTCTATATGACAAATCCTTAAACAAGATCAAATCTTAACAAAAATAACTAATCCTAACAACTTCTAACATAAAATATACATTCACTTAAATTAATACCTAATTTATCTAATTAAGAAAACTAATGTTAAAAGAAGAATACCTAAATTAATATATACATATACATATATTATTATTATTAAACAATTATCTATATATAAAAGATTAAGAATAAAATCTCCTAAAACTAATATGTTCATATTCGTATATATTATATTTAATAACTAAAGATCTAAATAATAATAATAATAATAATATAACAATAATAAATAAACAATTAAACAAACAATTTTGAAATTTGAAAGAAACGGACCTGAACTTCTTGATTACGTGGTGAAGGACGATGGTCGGCGTATAACGGAGTTGCTGTTGCATGTAACTACTGGCATCTGATTATTGTCTGAGTTTGCTTTGCTGCTGTTCGCCTTGTTGCTATCCTGTTCACTGCTATCCGCTGTGCTACTGTTCTGTTCGCTTTTGTCCGCTGTGCTGCTGTTTTATTTGCTGATGTCTGCTGTGCTGCTGTTCTGTTCGCTGCTGTCCGCTGTGCTACTATTCTATTCGCTGCTATATGTTATGCTGTTATTCTGTTCGCTACCGTTCGCTATGCTACCGGTATGGTGTGAGGGTCAGTGTTGTGTGTTTGCTGTTGGCGTGGTTGCACTGTCTGCCTGGTTTTGTTGCTGTTCACCTGATCGTGCTGCTGTTCACTTAGTGTTGCTACTGTTTACGTAATCGTGCTGCTGTTTTCCTGTTGTTGCTACTGTTTGCCTGTTGTTGCTGCTGCAGTTGCCTAGTCGTGTTGTAGTTGTAGGCTGATCAATGCTCAGCGAGAACTGTCTTATGTGCGCTGTTGCTGTTGTTACAGTGATCTACACGACAAAGATTGTAGTGTTGGATAGTGGCGACCAGCGTGGGGTTGGTTTAGATGTTGGCTTAGAACGGAGATGGCGGCCTTTATGTAGTATGTCTGTATGAGTCGCGTGTTTGCTGTTTTGACAAAGGAGATGGCCTGCTATGCGACAAGGACTAATTTCGTTGGACGGATGAGAGAGAATCTTCATTCTTTTTGGGAGTTTTTGTATTTATAAAAGCTAAATAAGATCATATCTATTGTATCTAATTATATTAGATTCGAATCCTTGATATTAATCCAAATCTAATCAAACTAGATTCAAATAATTTTGATTAGATATGAATTCTGCGCGTTCAACTCGTTTTTTTTTTTTATTTTTTTACCCCTTTTTTTTTGTAAAAATAAAAAGATTGAAATAAAAAATACCTAAGTGTTTAGTGAGATTCGAACTTAAGACCTCAAATTACATCCAATCCAATACTCCAATGCTTATCCGTTAGATCGTTGGCCTGTGCCTTGACATTCAGTACAATTAAATTGTACTTAAACTACCCGATTCCCTAAAATAATTATTTGTACTAAGTTAAACTAAAATTATTTGTTTTTAATATAAGTTACTTCCTAAAAATCTACGAAATTTTTATAATTTTTTATTTTCTTATTTTTTTTTGTATTTTCATCATTTGTTAATTTTTATTATTTTTTATCTTTTATGAATTTTTTTGTTTATTATTTTTATTTTTGAATTAGGACTCTTTTTGTAAAAAAAAAATAAAAAATTAGGACTACAGAAGAGCAAAAATTAGGTCTCTACAACCATATTCTACATGATACTCATCTACTATTCTTCTTTCTCCATAGTGCTCATATATAGGGCCAAAATGAGAATTATTTTGACACTGCTCTTTAATGTTCGCAAACCCTAACAACTTGGTTTGCAACTTAGTGGGAAGAACATGTCTCTTTCATAGAGCATCGGCAACTACATTATTCTTGCCTTGCTTATATTTGATGAAAAAATTAAATCCTTCCAAAAATTCAATCTATGGATTGGCTCCATAGATATCTCAAAGATTCATAATTTGCATATATGAAAAATTCTTTTGGCAAAAGATAATGTTCCCATATACAAAGAACTCGAATTAATGCCAAGAGTTCTTTGTCATATACAAAATAGTTTAGTTGTGTGCCTTTGAGCTTCTCACAATAATAAGTGATAGGTCGGTCTTCTTGCATCAATATAGCTTCAATGCCAACACTTGACGTATCGCATTTAAGCTCAACTACTCTATTAAAGTCTAGTAAAGCCATGACTGGGGTAAAGGTCAACCTTGCTTTTATCTTGGCAAAACTCCTATCCTCTTTCTCTCCCTACTTAAACTCCACATTTTTCTTTGTTAACTCAGTCAAAGGTGCTATTATGATACTGAATTCTTAGATAAAGCATCAGTAGAATGATGCCAATCCTTGGAAACTACTTACCTTAGCACATAAGGTTGGGGTTGGCTACTCAACAATAGCTTATACCTTCTCTTCATCAACTCTCAATCCTTTACCACTAACCATGTAACTTAGGAAGATCACTTCTTCTTGATAGAAACATCATTTCTTTAGGTTTCCAAACAATCTTTCTACTAAGAGGACATCAAAAACAGCTTAGAGATAGTCAGTATTCATTGCCAAGTTGGCACTATAAACAAGGATGTCATCAAAGTAGACTACGGCAAAATTTTCAATTAGATCCCTTAAAACACGATTCATTAGTCTCATAGAAGTGCTCAGGGTGTTTGATAACCCAAATGGCTTGACCATCCACTCGTACAGGCTATGTTAGGTCTTAAAAGCAGTTTCCCATTCATCCCCTCATCTCATTTGAATTTGGTGGTATCTTGACTTTAGGTCAATCTCACTAAACACTCTTCCACTACTTAGCTTGTCCAACATGTCATCTAGCTTCAGGATGGGGTATTGGTACTTTATCGTAATCTTGTTGACAACTCTACTATCCACATACATACACCAAGTGCCATCCTTCTTTGACACAAGTAATGCAGGGATAGCACATGGGCTAAGGCTTTCCTCACATATCCTTTCCCTAATAGTTTGTTGACTTGCTTCTGAAGCTCTGCAACTTACTCTAGATTCATTTTGAAGCTCTGTAGCTTACACAAGCAATTTAAATCTGGTTTGTTTGGTAGTGCAACATCAAGCATCAAGTCAATGTAGTGCTCAATTCCTCGAAATGGGGTTAATCCTTCCAGTATTTGCTGTAGAAACAAGTTTGCATACTTGTCCAATAGCTCTTTAATCTTTAAGGGTAGTTTAACTTGCTCCTTCAATTTTAATAGTTGCCTGAGTAACAGGAAGGTCAACATGTCAATTTTATTAGCCTTTCGTAGCTTAGCTCAACTCAAAACCAAAGCCTTCTTCCTCGAGCCAACTTTGCTTATAGTTTACTTACTTGGCTTGAGGTCGTAGCATTTAGGGTAATTTTCCTACTATCCTTCTTGAATACATATATGTTCCTGAAACCATCATAAATAACCCTATGATAAAAAAGCCAAGGTCTGCTTAGCAGTACATGAGATGCACATATGGGGAGTATGTTAGAAAGAATTTCATTAGAATAATTTCTAATGGAGATTGGCAACAACATTTGCTAAGTGACATGCAATGCTCCTTCCTCATTTAACTAATGTAACTTATATGGCTTTGGGTGTGAGATAGTAGGTAACTTGAGCTTATTGACTAGGTTGATAGACGCTACGATGTTGCAACTTCCATTGTCCACTATAAGCATACAAACCTGATCATTTACCTTGTAAGTGATGTAAAATAAGTTCTATCTCTACTCCTCATTAGTAAAGGGTTCCAAACTCATCGCACGTTAGATAACCAAAGTTAACTTGTCTAGGTCTTTAGCAATTACATCTTCCTCAACTAGTTCAGTATTACCTTAGTATCTTCCTCCTCATTTGTGTAGTTTACCACAACCTTTAAGATATCTCCCTTGATAATTATGGTCCTTTGGTTTCGATACTAAGCAGCCATGTGCTCAAACAATTAGCATTAAAAGCACTTGATCTGGCTCGTCTTCCTCCTAGATCCTTGTTTCTTCTCAAAAGTTCTCAATGGCACTTCACCATTAGTTAGTTGGCCCTTCTGTTTAGCTCTAACATTTGCCCTTCTACTCGATTCAGCACTTTAGTAAGCTCAATAACTTCCATTAGCAGGTTGGCTTATTGGAGGTTGGCTTAGCCTATTTCTCCTCTGTCTTTCCACTCGCTAAGCTATTCTTATAGCTTTGTCCAACGTAGTAAATTGTTGAAGTTCCATGATATCTCAAATGTTGCTTCTTAATCCAATAAGAAATCTAGATACTATTCAGGTTGATGGCTCATCCACTTTACACTAGATCGTAAGCATTTAAAACTCTTGAACATACTCATAACAGATTGGTTTCCTTATTGTATTTCTTGAAGTCTAGCAAAAGTATCTTATAGGTAGGTATCTAATACGAATCTACTTTTAAGAATTCTTTTCATCTCGGGGCCAAGTGCTAACTTCTCTATTTCCTTCTTACCTCCTCATAGTCTAGAAGTGCTTCCACCATAATGTAGCATACCTTAAGAATTCTACGGCAGCAATCTTCACCTTCTTACAATGCTTATACTAATAATATTTAAAAATACATTCAACCTTTTTCTCCCAATCTAAATAGTTGTCTACATCCTTAGAACCATTAAAGTTCAAAATTTGAAGCTTCACATGGTTGGCAGCTCAGGGTGCTTAAGCTTATTCCTCTTCCTTATTGTACTCTTCTTCTCCTTCATCATCCATATCACTTAAGTTAATCCTTCTCCTAATACATCCTCCTGCTCCTCCACCTCAATCTTATCAAGCTAAGCTCTGTCCTCTTGTAGGTTAAGTAGCTTAGGGAGTATTCTACTTGGCCATGGTAGGTTGAAAGGCTAATGCATATATAACCCTAGTAAGGTTAGCTATAAGGTTAGCCATTTCATCAATCCATTCATTTGCACTTCTAGGGGTACCTTGGGGTTGTTGTCCATGGTGGATAATACTACTATTGTCATCCTTAATACTAGCATTAACATTATTATCCGTTGTTCTCTCTAATAAAACTAAATAACAAACTCAAAAGGAATGTCTAACTAATCTGCGAACACAACACTACTCCAAAGAACTATAAACTAACTAAAACTTGCTCTGTTTTTATATGTTCAAACTAGGGAAAAATAGAGTATGCAGCCATAGTAACTATTATGCCTCCTACTTACTCAAACACTTACAGCTAACTTCTATGTACTACTATACGCTACCATAATAAACACTACTCATAAAAATGCTTGGACACAACTTACCTAAATGAACCTTTACTCTAATATCAAGATGATACGCTTGGTTGAGGGCTGACAAGGGTGATAATATCTAGGTAGGTCTAAGCTTACAGGAAGCTTGAAAATAAAGATAAGAAAAAGGAATGTGCAAACTATATTGAAAGTAAAACAAGAAAAACCCACGATTAACTCCGAGGATATGATGCACTAGGGAACTATCGAGGACTCATGGCTCAACTTAATATGACGCACGAGTTGATCTAATGAGGGTATTCGCCACCTAGCCTTGCTTAAGGGTTAGGATAAGAGTAAGAAGAGGGAGATAAGCACATTTAGCTCACAAAAAGGGGAAATATATTCAGGTATCCGATGTATGATGTTGCGATTACATTTTACAATTGGTACTTATGCCTAAAATATTAAGGTAACAATTATAAATGGAAATAACTAAAAAGGTAGAGTACTAAAGAAGTAATGTACAAGAATGGAAAAAGGGCATAAAAAGAGAATAAAGAAAAATGTCTGTCTTGTACAATAGATTTTGTCATATGATTACTCGAATACGTGGCTCTCTGTAGATAGATAACCCTTTGGCTAAAGAGGACAAACTGTATGATCAAGTTAGTGACTACTGAGTTTAGGTGCAGAGAAAACTTGGGGGGTCCTTCCAGGAAGTCATGGGTATAGATGTACGCTGGGGTTCTCAACACCAATATTGCTAAGTTAAAGGTTGGTATAGTTATGGTCGAAGAGATGTGTAAGGGGTCAGACTATTAAAGCAGTTCCAATTCAAGTCAGCTATACAATTGATTAAGTGGATTGATCTATTGTTCGGGTGCATCCTTAGTCGGCAATTAGAGACTATTGATAGAGACAAAAGGGTTCGGCTCGAATAGGGCAGCAACTTGGACTCATTGGTTATAGGGTGAAAAGAGAGAACTTGCCTTATCATGCTTTCTAGTCCTTAGGTTCAGGTAAGAGGTTTAGTGGTTTGATTCCCATCATCTTTTATATTTCTTTTTTTCCAAATCTAGTTCTAAGGATATATGGAAGTATGACATTCAAGGCTTTAGATCTTTCTAAAAATAAGAAGATTCACAAGGAATGAGATGTTGACATCTTATATCATGGCCATCATCTCTATCCATAATCTTTCTTTACTTAAAAAATGCAAATAATTGAAATAGGAGGTTTATGCCTAGGAACATGGTCATGTTCTTGCCTGTAGTCTTCTCGGTAGCCAAATTCTTCCTTCTTTCCTTGCTCATTTGCTCTTGATTTCAGTTCATGGCCTCTATCCATGAGTGTAAACTTTTCCAAGGCTTTAAAACTTGTTCAAATTTTCTTTAAATCATCTAAAACTTTGCCCAAATTCATCAAACTCTTCAAATAAAGCCTAAAATCAAAACATAAACCAATTAAGCATCAAATTCAATATAAATACCTGGACAATCTTATGAAAGCATTATAAACTCAATCATAAAACATGTATATTTATACTCATGAGGAGCCATTATTGTACTGAAGTTCTTGATAAAGAGTTAGTAGAATGAAGCTATTCTGTAAAAGCTTTGAATGTTAGTATAGCAAGTTAGCACTGTACATTTAGTAATGGCTCATACCTTATCCTCATCAACTCGAATTCCCCCTTCGTCTACTACAAAACCTAAGAACACCACTTCAATTTGGTAGAAGTCACACTTCTTTAGGTTCCCATGGATTTTCTTGGCTTAGAGAGTAGAAAACACAACTTAGAGATGTTCACAATACTATTTTGGGTCAGGGTTGTAAACATCAAAATAGATAACAATAAATTTACCAATTAGGTTACAATACATGGTTCATTAGCTACATAAATGTACTCGGAGCATTGGACAAAACAAAGGGCACCACGAGCCTTTCATATAACTCATTCCTTGTCTTGAAGGTGGTCTTCCACTCATCTCTTACTGCATTTTGATTTAATGGTATCTAGACTTTAGGTCAATTTTAGAAAAGATTCTAACCTTGTGCGATTCATCTAACAAGATATCTAACCTCGAGATTAGATACCTATACTTGATGGTGATCCAATTGATGGCTCGGCTATTAACATACATTCTCTAAGATCCATGCTTCTTGGGCATAAGTAAGTTTGGTACTGCATACAGGCTAAGGGACTCCTAAACATAATCCCTCTCAATTCGACTTACTTCTAAATCTTAATAGCTTCTCTAGATTCATTCGATATGTAGGCTTGTTTAGTAAAGGAAAGCTTAGCTATAAGTTAATTGCATGCCTAATTCCTCAGAATGGTAGTAATACCATAGGTAGCTCGTCAAGGAATAGGTCTGAAATTTCATCAAGTTCTTCACTTCAGTAGGTAGTTTAGTGCTCTATCACTTTGTTTTGACCAACCTTCGAATCAATAGAAAGGTCAGCATTTGGAGCTTCATCTTTCTTCTTAATATGACTTTGGTCATTACTAAGGTTTTCTTCTTTAAGGTTCAACTGACTTGAACTTGCATGCTCTTAACTAGTTAGGGGTCACTAGGCTTAATTTTACCATTCTTCCTTCATGCTTAAACGAGAATGTATTCCTGAACTCATCATAGATCACTTGTTGATCAAATGACCACGATCTTCCTATTAAAATATGGGAAGCACTCATTTGTAGGATGTCACATATTACCTTGTCCTAGTTTTTCCTAACATAGATCAGCACTAAAACTTACTTGGTGACTTGCAAGGCTCCTTTATCACTTAGCTAATGTAATTTGTACGGTTTGGGTTGAGTTGTAGTTGACAACTTCAATTGTTGGATCATAAATGTAGAGACATCATTCTTGCAACTACCACTATCAACTATGAGTGCATACAAAGTATCCTAGACTTTATACCCCATGTGAAATTACTCTTCACACTGCTCATCCTCAATAGCCTGATTGACACTCATCATCCTTCATAAGACCATATTTGTTAGCATAAAATTTCCTTCATCAATGAAATGACCTCCTCCTCTTCAGATGAATTAACTTATTTGGTCTTTCATTTTCCTTTCTTACCTCTTTGTTGATACCATCAACTTTAATGGTAGTATCTTCCCTTTTATAACCATTATCCTTCTATTCGGGGCATTGAGCAGCCATGTGGCCATACCCTTAGCACGCACTTGAAGCACTTGATTTCACTTGTCTTCTTACTAGAGCTTTGCCCCTTCTCAAATCTTTTCAATTGCTCTTTCTCAATAGGTTGAGATCTTAGGTCGGGTGGGGCTTTTTCAGTGCTACTTAAGTCATGTCGCACATTTTTGCTTGGAATAGCTCCTGTAGGTTGAGCTCGAGCTGTGGGAGTTGGGAATCTACTCATTCTCCTTCTCTTTATCCACTGTATAGCTTAAATAGCTTCATCAAGAGTGGTAATCTACCTTGTCTTTAGTATATCCCAAATCTAATATCTTAGACCACTAATAAATCTAGACATGGTACAATCTTCTAGTTCAACTACTTCACATCGAATCATAAACATTTAAAACTCCTTCACTTAAGCATCTACACTTAATCCACCTTATTTTAATTCTTGTAACTTTCTAAATGTATCATGTAAGTAATAACCCAGCAAAAATCTTCTTCTCATTACTCTCTTCATCTCTTCCTAATCTTTAACTTCACATTCCTACTCTTGTCGTGTGGTAGCCTTTAAGTTCTTCCACCACAACACGGTATAGCTAGTGAATTCTAGCAAATCTAGCCTAACTTTAGAGTTCTCAGGCACATCGTGGGATTTAAATTGCTTCTCAATCATGTCAACCCAATTAAGGTAATCTTTAGCATCCTTATTACCTGAAAAGCTTGGTATCTACAACTTTAGATTCTCTACTTGAGGATCTTGGACATTGCGTTTTTCAACTTCATAATACCTTTCTTCAACATCTTCTTTGACCTCCTCTATGTCATTTAGTATTAGTTGTTGTTTGGCAAGTCTCTCCATACCAATACCCTGATTTCACCCTATATGCTCACTTACTTGGTAATCATGTTCAAGGTGATAAGTTGCACTACACCCTTATCTTTATTGAGGAATAGCTTAGACATTCATAGGGGCCTCCTCAATAGTTTAAGAGGTGTTAGTCTGTTAAAAGTCCTTGTTAACTCAGCCATCATGGTGGTGAGTTCATCAATCTGCTTGTTAGTGGACTTAGGGGTAGTTGATGCAACTCTTCCATGGTAAACAACCTTACTCTCGTTATCACTAACACTAGTGTTAGCACTTGAATCAATCAATTTACCATAACATAGTAGCAAACACATTTGTTACAAACAACTTCAAACTCATACACTAACTCCTACTCAGAAGCTTTGACACCTATGATACAAACCTAAACAACTCATAAATTCTTAACTGCTACTAGCTTTGTTCCTTGGTAATGAGAATATAGTAAAATAGGGTTATACCCAAACCTTAACACAAAACTTATCTTATGTAATTCCAACTCACTCCACAATACCACCATACAATGACAACACTACTAGCACCCTTAACTCTAAACACAACTGCTTTGACTTCATGACAACATAGGGAACCAACAATAGCAACTCTCATAGTAAACGTTGCCAAAGCTCTAATACTGGGTATATAGGGGTTTTGGCACGTATACCTATCTTACGAATTGGTGGTGGGTCGTAACCTTAAGATGTTTAGAAAACTAGGTGGTAGTCGATATTTGGGCTGGTCTCAAGCACAAGCACTCAGATGTTACACACCGAATGCCTCACATGAACTTAGGATTCACTTGATATTATGTACAAGTTATTCTTAAGGTCATTCGCCATTAGCTCTTGCTCAAGAAAAAAAAAAAGGAAAATTATATAAGAGTATTACTTAATAACTTAATGTGCGGCCATTACATCAATGGGTATTCGTACTACCCATTTACAACAACTAAAAGGTTACATCAATTTATTACAAATAATATAATGTTAAAAATAGATTATAAGGAATATTTAAGGGGTAAAATTGGAAAAGCAAACAAAGGAATATTCTACACATTAGTGCAATTTAGGAAGCTTGACGGGCATGTGTCGATAGCTTATTCAATGGTCTTGGATGTTGTGGGTGATCCTCTAGATGGGGAGGAAGTGGTAGGTCGACAGTTGACAGCCTATTGGTGAGAACAAAATTTTGATGTCTATTGTTGAGCTGGGTTATTCGAGCTAACATCTTGTTGAAATGCTTATTGCTGGACTAATCAAACTATTAGCTCGATTGAAGAAGTTATGTGCCATGTTCTCATCAGGGATCTAAATAGGCTAGTGCTATAGGGTCTAGGTTCATGGTAAACCCAGTAGTAGTGTTGAGTCCCTTTACCTGAGAGATAATCATTGGCAAACAAGAGCTCAGGTACTCCAATAGATCAGTATGAAGGAACTCAGTTTCTCCCTTGGTGAATTGATGTTGGAGAGCTCGGTGGACTATGATGGCAAGTCTATGGGCTCATGACTGTACGATTGGACCATAGTTCCTATTAGGGTGGTTCTTATGGGTGTCTTATAAGCTATCCAATATGCCTCATATAGCATCATCTAATTTATTTGACTAATCTTGTTTGTTATACTCTACAGTCTTTTCTAGAATCCTCTTTAAGTCCTTGTTGGCAGCCTCCATTTGCCCACTTGTTTGGAGATGATAAGGAGTGGCTATTTTATATATAACACCATGTTGCCTTAGCACCTTCTCAAGCTGACCATTGCAAAAATGAATTTTCTATCATTGATAATCTATTTAGTAGTTAAATTAGGAGAATAGGCTCTATAGGAACCGTTTAACTATCTTAAAGTCATTTGAAGGCAAGGCTTGATCCTTTACCCATTTAGATATGCAATCTATAGCCATTGAGATATATTTGTTCCTATTAGATTTTGGGAACAATGCCATAAAATTGATACCCTTGATATCAAAAACTTCACATGTCAAAATTAGGTTATGATGCATCTAATCTCTCTTGGATATATTACTAACCCTCTGACACCTATCACATAACTCCAAAAAATTTTGGACATCTTAAAATAACATAAGCCAATAGCATCTTGATTCAAGGACTTATATAGTCAATCCTATTGGCATTAAGGTGGCCTCCAATAGGCCAAGGATAATAATAACCCTCTAAATGTGGCACACATCTTCAAATCACCTAATTTGCAAAAATTAAAAGAAAAAAAATAGGGTCCTCTAAAAAATAATGCTTCACATTAGCTGTTGATGCATAAGTCCTTTTGGGAAGATGTTAGTAGCTAAGAAATTTACTGCATCGACAGACCAGGGAATCTCTAGATTACTTAGGTGACGGCCTAAAGTCACTCTTCTAGGAAGTTGTTGTTTATGGCATGCTTCTCCAACTTATCTAATGCTAAGTTCACCAACTAAAATAGGTGATCCATAGCCAAAGTCTCTACACTTGTCTTATTTCTAATCTCTAAATTGATTTCTTGAAGTAGGAGGATCCACTATAATCAATCTTGCCTTAGCATTTGTCTTATTTAATAGATATTAAAGAGCAAAATGGTCAACCTAAACAATAACTTTTGAAGAATTAGATATGATTGAAACTTATCAAAAGCAAAAACCACTACTAACAAATCCTTCTTGGTGGTAGTGTAGTTTACCTAAACTTTGGTGATTGTCTTGCTAGCATAGTAAATTGGTTGGAAATATTTTTCCTGTCTCTACCCTAAAATTGCTCCAACAACATAGTCACTCGCATTGTACATAAGCTCAAAAGGTAAGACCTAATCTGGTGTGACCATTATAGGTGCATGCGTTAATTTATCCTTAAGAATGGTAAATGCTTCCACACACTCTTTTAAAAGGATAAATGGCACATCCTTCTCCAAAAGTGCAATAAAAGGCTTAGCAATTTTAGAGAAGTCCTTAATGAATCTTCTATAAAACCCTACGTGTCCTAAAAAATTCCCAATTTCCTTTACTAAGGTTGGGAATGGTAACTTTGCAATAGTGTCTATCTTGGCACTATCCACCTCAATACCCTTCGAGGATATTCTGTATCTTAAAACAATGCTGTCTTGTACCATGAAATGGCACTTATCCATATTAAGCAATAAATTTGTCTACTTACACCTTGCTAGTACCTTTTTGAGATTTTTGAGATAGTGATCAAAATAGTCCCCAAAGACCGAAAAATCATCCATGAGCACATTCATCATGTCTTCAATGAGATCCTCAAAGATTGCCATAATGCATTGCTTAAATGTTGCAAGTGCATTATAGAGGCCAATCAGCATCGTCCTATATGTAAAAGCAACGTAGGGGCAAGTGAATGTCATTTTACTTGGTCCTCTAAGGTGATAGGGATTTGGAAGTAGCTTGACATAATATTTAGGAAATAGTAGTACAGGTGGTCAGCTGACTACTCTAATGTTTAGTCTACAAAAGGAAGGGGGAAATGATCCTTTCATGTAACATCATTTAATTTCCTATAATCTATGCACAAGCGCCATCTTGTAACTGTTCATTTAATGTCCCTCCTTTATATGTTATGAGCTAAATAAGACTAGTTCATGTATTGTTAGATATTGGATAAATCATTCTTGCATCTAAAAGTTTTATAACCTCAACCTTTACTACTTCCTTCATGTCTAGATTTGATCATCTTTGAGGTTGTATCATTGGTTTATAACCTTCTTCCATCAAGATCTTGTAGGTACAAAAAGATGGACTAATTCCTTTAATATCTAAAATCTTCCATGCAATGGCACTTTTATGTTCTTTAAGAACTTCCAAGAGCTTCTCTTTTTGTTCTACCTTTAACTTAGAAGAGATTATCACTAGTAGTTTTGCATCTTTCTCTAAGAAAGCACACTCCAGATATTCTATCAACTGCTTCAATTCTTACACTGATAGCTCTTTAATAGAAGGTTTTAATTTTGCTTCCTTAGTTACCTCAATCCTTTTAAATCCTTTTCTCACCTCACTAGGTGAATTATCCTCCATTTTAGTTACAATTTTAGCATGAATAGGGTTATCCACTAACTCCTTATCTTCTCCATGCTTTAAGAAATTTTCCAAAGGATCCTCAATGAGTATTTCCTACAAGACATTAGTCAGAGGCACAAGTTATATCTAAAAAACAAAAAGTATCATCCTACTCAACACGTTTTCTCATAGCCTCTTTGATTCTGATGGTCATCTCATCTTCTCCTACACTTAAAATAAGCTTACCATCATTGACACTAATAATGGCTCTAGTTTTAGCTAAGAAGGATCTCCCTAGAATGAGCGATACTTCAATATCTTCATCTATATCAAAAATGACAAAATTGATAGGAAAAATGAACTTACCTACTTAAACCAACTCAATATCAATTAGATAGTTTAAGGTAAGTAACTGACCTATTAACTAGTTGTAATCTCATATTAGTTAGTTTACATTTGCTTAGAGCTAGTTTTAGATATAATTTATATTGACATTAAATTTATGTTATCAACTAAATCAACTAACACTTCACCTATTAAGCAAGGGATAGTAAGACTCTCTAGATGCTTTAATTTCCTTAGAAGCTTGTTCTGGAGAATTGTTGAACATTCTTTGCTTATTTTGACTATGGAAATCTCCCTTAACTTCTTGTTAGATAGAAAAATTTTCAAAAATTTTGCATACTTTGGCATTAACGATTGTCACATCCCAGCATAGCACAAGATGTACTATCACACGAGAATATCTATTTATATTCAACAAAAGTTCTATTTATAACATAAAAGTACTATAATAGAGTTTAGCTTTACACCCATTTATACAAAAGAGTACATTTGTCAAACTTAACTAAACCTAAAACACAATACACATTTTTTTTTCTTCATTATATATGTATAGATCCTTCGTGGAACTAAGATCAAAATATAGTAAGGCTTCTCCAAAAGGGGTTAACTCTATTTTATGTGCTCTTAAAAGACTTTTCCTTAGTAGATGTTTATACTCAGTCAATTCTCTTTAAAACTTAAGGATACACAAGTATCCCCTCATCTTTCTGCGAGCTAAGTGAGAGTGAATAAAACAAAGCATAGAACAACCATAACACACATTTACATTATCAATAATCTAAAACATTCAATTTCATAATCTAAGTTATCAAAAGAAATTATCTATGTAGGGAATTCATGTTATGCTCATACACATGTCATACATCATTATCAATATCCTAGGCTCTTCTAATTACTTATCTAGTTAGTTAACAAACCTAGGCATCTGGATACAACATCTAGGAACCTAGGGTAACAATGAGCTACTTAGGAGTAGGACCCCCAACTTAGTAAAACAAAGACTCCCTGTTGTGGTCTACAAAATCCAACACATAGCCGGCCTAGCTAAAACCACACATCGTGGCTAGAAATAGTTGAGCAATGTAACTTTATATGCTTAAAACCTAGCTTAGCAATATTTAAGTTTTTAGATTCTTGACCTGTAGGTCCTTGTATGCCATGCCACGAATGTAGTCAACAATACAATAACCCAATATCAAGTGCGAATCTCAAGTTCCGTAACATCAACATCTCGATTATTATAGTTTTAACTTTGTATCTCGACTTTACAGTTCATTCCTTCGTATAAGGTTCACTTAGGTGAACATCCTAAAGGATGGTTCATTTTCCAAGTTTTCCAAGTAATAATACGCATTGACAAATTAGTCATATTTGAGGGAACACTTCACTTAGTCAACTCACATTCAACATAGTTATGTATCTGATTAATTCAACATATCATTAGAGTTTACGACACAACTAACTCTAAGTCAAGTAAATATAAATCTACTTGTACAAAAACAGAAATATCCACTTATCCAAGCTTGATAGTAGTGCAAAATCCTAAGCTTTGTGATGCAATCCTTCCTCACTTATCACATTTAGAAAAATACACATAATCCCCAAGTCAACTACAGGTCGAAACCAAACTCTTATAAACTTTTACTATTGCATTTTTGAGCTTCTTCTGATTATGTCTTATTTGTTTTTTATTCGATTTTAATAAACTTTATGTTGTTGTGATTATTATTTTTAGTATTATTAGGATATCTTAAGAATTAAAACTAATCAATATAGTTACAAGCCAAAAAATACCCTTTCTTACTATGAACTCGACCATACGTTATCATAACTTCAAAATTGACTCAAATAAACTCTAATCCCAAATTAAAAATCCTAAAATTCCACATTTCCCAAGCTGGTCAATATCTATTATGTGCCTAAAAATACTAATTTTTTCCAATTTTAACAAATATCTCACTAGTATTAAGTATTATATCATATATTAGGCTAATATATAGGTTTATATTAGGAAAATACATAATAAATAGTATGCTAACCTAATTAGATCCATGAAAAGTCCTATAGACTCAAAAAAAATATATAGTTTAATATTGACCATTCATAGTAATTATATGACTTATTTGCTATTTTCACAAAAATAATATTTTTAGCTCGAAATTAGGGAAAATTAGGAAAATAAAAAAATTTAGTTACAAGATAAAAATTAAGTACTCCAAATATCATTATAAACTTCTAGAAGTCAAAAAATGTAGGTCTTATTTATTGATTTTATCATAAACTAATTATTCTAACAAAATAGCAAAATTACCAGTTTTATTCAAAATAAATATGATAAATAGTAAACATGCCTATTTTCAAAAATTATTATTACCAAAATTAAATAAATATATTAAAAATATCATGTACAAAAATTCAGCTCGAAAGGACATTATTTAATATTTCTAAAATTTAATTTAATTTTTATCCAAATAGGGAAATTCCTTAAGAACCCCATATTTTCACTAACTATTTAATTAAAATAAAATTACTACATTAATCTACACATAAAATAACTTTAGAAAACCAAATTTCATAATTTAATAACAGCATTTGATAATTTTAGAAAATTAAGAAAGTTTTGATAAAAAAAAAATTGGTTCACCTCCTATCCTTATCGGAACAACTAGCTGTTGCACCCTCCTTCAAACCCCAAAACCACTCTAAGTTAGGATGTAGGATACTAAGTGAACCGTGTGTGATTAGTTTTTAACCAGTTTTTCTTTTCTTTTAGATTTTTTTAATGCGATTTTCTTGTATTTTCATATTCCAAAATGTTGTATTTGATCTAATGATGCCCTATTTATAGTGTTGGATAAAATTACATGACCTAAAGTGGGGTAACACATGTCAAATTTTCAATTAGCCTTGTTGTCCAACTTTGCTATGTGTCATTTCCTTATTTTTTTGGCTTTTGACTCATCATCCCAACTAATCTTAGGCTGCTACATCATGCTTTGTTGGTTTGGTGATTCATCAAGTCAATTTTTAATTAATTTTCATTATTTTATATTAATTTACCTTATTTTTATAATTTATTATATATATGTATTTAATACATATAATGCATATCATATGTAAATTATATAAAATTCAACTTCATTTATTATTTTTGTAAGTTAAATAACTTATTTCTAATATCTCGTTATATCTAAAAATTGAATTTCACGTTTTCAATAATTATCAACTTTATCAATAAATTAAAATTTTTCTTAACTTAATCATTTTATATAGCTTATTTTGAGAAATTGACTTTATTAGAATACTGCATCTAACTTGTCTACCCTTACTACAAAGTTTAAATTGAAATAGATAACATTGCCTAGCACCTTAAATTTAGGGGCTCTAATTCTAGGGCTATCATATGGATTCGAAACCTTAGGATATTAGAATGACAAAGCTTCCACAAAAGGTAAGTTAATATACAATTGTTTGAAAAGAAGAAGGAACCTACCATAGTGCTCATCTAAGTTGTCTTTTTGAAGACGTTGAGGAAATAGTATAGGCAGTTTATACTCCTTCACATTTTCAAGTTCATCGTTCTCCTTTCTCTTTAAATGATTTTTCCTTTTGACCCTCCTTGTTCTCTACTTCTTTCTTAACCGGTTCCTTGTTGGCTAGCTCTTTATCAACTTGCAATTCCTTATTGCTTCTAAGAGTCACTGTTTCAACCTACCCTCTATTACTAGTCTTAGTACCTCTTAGCGATGTTTCTTGTGGCTTTTTAGATGCAATTTTTGTAAGTTGTTCAATTTTCTTTTCCAGGCGACAATTAGAAGCCTCTTCATTTCTCATGAAAGTTTTTGTATTAGTCAACCTAGCTTCACTACTCTCTATATACTTAGTCAAAATCTCTTCCATCCTTTATTTCTCTTCTTGACATAGAGATTTTTGTAGGTCTTAGGAAGATAAATTATTTCTAAATTTTTTTTTCAATTTGACTTCCCCTTGAAAAATTAAGGTAATCCTTACACCTTACATCATAGTTATTGTAAATATTTGGTCGAAATTTGGATCGATTCCTATAATAATCAACTTACACCACCTGATATTGTCTTGCATATCCTTTTTGATTGACAACACTTATAGGATATTGTAGGGTTATTAAGAAATTGTCAATCTTTCTATTTAGCACTTTAACCTTAGCTGCCAATATAGTGGCAATATTTACATCATAAATACCTGCAACCCTTTTGTTTACCTTGACATTTTCCCAATGGTAATTATCCATTGCCATTCTTTCAGTTAAGTTTAAGCTTCTTCAAGTGTTTTCATACTCAAAGTGCCTCCTATAGTTACATCAATTATCTGTTTAATGGGAAATTCAAACCACTATAGAATGTTTGAATTTGTATCCGAAGTAGAAGGCCATGATGTGGACATCTTCTAAGTAATTCCTTGAAACACTCTTAAGTATCAAAAAGAGTCTTGGATTCCAATGAGCGAAAGATGAAATATTACTTCTAAGTTTTGTGGTTTTAGTAAGGGAAAAATATCTTCCCATAATTTATCTACCATCTCTCCCTAAGTAGTAATAGAACTTCTTTGAAGGGAATTTAACCACTACTTTGTGTTACCTTTAACGAAAAAGGAAATAACCTCAACCAAATTGCATCATCAATAGCCCCTAATTTTAAAAGTAGTACAAATGTCTAAAAAGTTAAAAAGACCAGCATGGGGATCTTCCTCTTACAAGCCATCAAAATGCATAAGTTGCAGCACCATTTGAATAATTATTGGTGAAATCTAAAAATCATCAACAACAATTGTTGGTCTTGCTATACTATAATCAACACCATTGGGTGAAGGCTTTATATAGTCAAACATAGTCCTTTCTTGTTTCCCATTATTAGTTATGACTTCAATTTTCCTCAAATTCAACAAAATAATAAGAGTTAGAAATAATTTAGAATAACAAGAAAGAAAGAAATAGTAAGAGAAGAAGAATGTTTAGAAAATAGAGCAATGGGCTTTCTTAATATTACATTCTAGACAATAGCGCCAAAAGCTTTATTGGAGGTAAGTGCATCTATTAGTTTATAATATAGCTGTTATGAATGTAGATGTCGATCCTTCAATGACTGTAAGTGCTAATAATTACTCTAACCTTATTATTTAAATGGTAAAATTGATTGATTGGAATTAAATTATTGATTAAGCTAAATCCCTACAACTTATGAAAACATAATTTAAATTTAAATAGAGAGAGAATGAAAATTTGAGTAAAGTTAACTTCAATATTGTAACAAAACTATTCAAGAATGCATGGTCAATGTCTACACATTATTTCACCTAGTTGTTAACATGTAACACGTAAAAATATCCAATTCTTTCCTTAATTTATTAACTGGGAGAATTCATTAAGTGAGTTGATTAGAATGCTTCTCTAATCAACTCCTAATCTTAATTACAGTTATTTTGAATCACTTCTTTATAATTATACCAAGATTGCATTAAAGAACATGAATTCTCATTAACAATTGTATAAAAGCATTTAGAAAAATTTTATAACTTATCGCTAAAATTATAAAAATTTCCTTTATTCATGCTAAATACAATTACACAATCAATTTCATGACTCTCAGGCACAATATCAAATAATTAGAAGTGAAACTTTAGAAATATCACTTTAATCAATCAAGTACATATGATTAAATTAATAAAACTCAAGGAATTCATTAGCATAGAGAAAAATAAGAACTTTACATGTTAACTCTAGGATCTACAAGTCTAAATACTATAAATTCAAGCTACAATCATGATAGAAATACAATCATGCATAAAATTCATGAAAATCATAAAGAATAAACCCGTTTAATATAATCTTTCTTAAAATCTTGAAGTTATATGATCGCTTTCTCAAGTATCTCTTTAAACCCTAGAAGTCTCCAAAGTGGTTGCTTCAAGGAAAAGTCCATCTTTATGAGCTTATCTTTCTATTTATATAAGCTATAAAAAAACCTTAGGTTTTAATGGAAACATGACCTCTAAATATGGCCTGTTTGAATCAGGCTAATCAGACTTTTAGAATCCCTAAATATGGGCTCCAAACTAGGCTTGTTTACTTCTTATTACTCTTTAAAGGTCCATAAGTTTTTCAAATCATCTTCAGATTAAGTAAAACTTGAATCAATTACTCTCTTTTTTCCACTTCAACAACTCCTCAAAATCCTACAATCAATATTTTACTCAATTAAGCACTAAATTCATTAAAAATTCACCATGAATCATAACAAATCATCATGAAAATCTACCAATAAATGTGAATAAATCCACATCCATCATGTATCATATAAAAATCCTACAAAAGTTGCCTTAAAGCATGATAAGCATAAAAAATCCTTAAGATGATATCATATACAATTTATGAGTAAGTTAAATCTTAGGTGTGGAATCCTTCAAGTTGTGATGTGGTCTATGTAATCTTCAATCAAGCTAAGAAAATGAGAATGATTGTAAGAGGACGTTGCAATCATTCTTGAAGTAACTACGTGAGATATATGACCATATACCTAAAGCTTGTCCATTTACACTTGCATGAGTATAACAACACCATTTGAATTTTATTTTTTTTACAACTTTGCCATTTTTCTAGAGTTAGTATTTAAGTATCCTTTTATCCATTGTTAGGCAATTAGATAGAGAATTAGACACTTTTGACATTAAAATTTATTCTCTTTCGATTTTTTCTTAATTTACAAATTGATAGTTGAGATTATATAAATTTTTATAATACTCTATTGTCATTTTGGGATTCTATCGGTAAAGTGTGATGGGCCTTTAAGATTGCATAGGTTAAACTAGGGACAACTACGGGTTCCTAAGGCCTAGCTACAAAATAAATAGGGGTGAACAGCATAGCTAGAAAGGTTGTTTAGTGGGACTACTCCAATGCCTAAGTCTATGACACTTGTAACAAATTATGGTATAAAAGACTAGAGGCTTATAGAAATAAAAGGAAGGAAAGAGGTATATGTGAACATGTGTGTGTCAAATCTTACCTGCAAAGGAGAAGGGCCAAGTATTTAAATGTGAATCCTAAAATCCCTTGTTAACTTAAGGTGTTGGGCGCTAGGTTTTGGAGGCTTGGGGTTGGTAAGATTTTCTAGACAGTAGTAAAGGGATAAGTGTTTTTGGGCCTTGCATTGGTCTTTTTCTCATAAATGGTTGGTGGTCTCGTATACTCCTAGCTGTATAGGCTCTCTAAAAAGTGAGCTACCAAATGTCACATCATATTTAAAGGGTTGAACTTAAGGTCACAAGGGCTAATCTATGCCAAGCATGTCCTTTCTCTATTGTTCTACCCTACTTCTAGGTTTAGTGCAAGTCTAGGCTTACTTTAAATTGCTAGTTAGGCTACTTGGCTTAGGGCCTATAGTAGTCCGTCTATTAGGTAGCAACTACTCTAATTAGGTTACTCGACCCTAGGTCCAAGGTAGCCAATTGCTTAGGTAGTGACCCTTTTAGCTAGGTTGCTTGACTTTAGGCCTAAGGTATAGTTAAGAGTACTGACATTTCTGGTTAGGCTGCAGCTCATGTCCAAAAAACTACTATCAACACCTATAATGTTATTATAACACCAGCTTTTTCTTAATAATCTTAACTGTTGATTATACGTGACAACACCATAAGAGGTAATTCGAGGGAAATTCAAAAAAAGTAAATTAAGGGGATCAATTTCCTTAATGAGACCCATAGAAATGGAAGAAAATTTGATGAAAATTTCTTGCTAGCTACTTTAGACTAAGAAAAATTTTCTTATTGCATTTTATAATTATATATATGGTTGAAAGAAATTATTATGTTAAGATTAGCTTCGATGGGAATTAGCCTCTGACTACATCCAAGCCGCAGCAAACTTATCCGAAGCTGAGGCCTATCAATACTTGTTGAGGTCGAGCTATAGCCAGAAGGGTGAGAGGGAAGAAGATAAACACTCAGCATTGAGTCTATCATTAGTTGAGGTGTTAAGATACCACAAGGCCGAGTATTCGGGACTAAAGAACCACTTGGTACAACATTGAGAGACTCATGCTGACTAATTCTAGGACTCGGCAATTGTGGACCGACCTTTCTAGTGTCTCAAATAAATACTGCAAGACTTTGAGAACTCTTTCTCAAATTCGCACATCGAATTGCAGATCCCGTTCAATTTGAATACTACTCCTTCCAGGACATGTTGAGTGACTACATGTCGACTTCACCTGTAAAATATACAGTTTTGTATTCTTGTACATGTTTTTTCTTTATTTTATTTATAAGCCCAATTCTTTAGGGTTTAAGACCTTGTACATTATTTAAAGTTTTGCGACTACGGTTTAGAACTTACTATAAATAGCAACATCTATAAACATTAAAGGATATACATAGATAAATGTCAATATACAAAATCAGACAGAGAGTATATTCTTGCATTTTGGAATCTTTCCCTTTTGAGCTCTTCAAGCTAGCATTGCCGGATTATTGAGTATCAATTAAACTTTTTAACCTTTCCCGTGTTCTTATTGATCATGTTCTCAAAATTGTGGTGAAACTCTTCATTTGAGTAAGTTAGTGAGTCATATCTAACTCTCATTTGAACCTCGAATGACATTTAGTGTTCCTGAGTTGTATTGAACCCTATTTTGAGCTCAAACCCCTAATAATGTTTGTATCCTGGTGAGTTATATCCATTCACATGCATCATCAAAACCTTCCTATTCTTCATACCCATTTTTAGAGAATCCTGAATACTTGTTTTTGGTTCTCAAATCGTTATCGTCACCATTCCTTATCAAGTTTTGTTTTTATATTTCTGAAAAAAAAGGTTTTTATCTTAATTGGAATGCGATTAATTGTAGCATACTTAAAGAGGCAATAAGGGAGTATTCTTCTAATCATTGTCCTTTTTCCATGATTTTCATTTTAGAATTATCTTTAAGTCGATTAAGAAGCATCTTAAACAAAATTGGAAATCAGGTGAGAGAGAGAGAGGTATAAAGAGAACTATCAAGCATAAAATTTAGTTTCTTTTTAGACCCTTGACAAAAGCTAAGAAAAAGCAGTTTCATTTGCGTTTATGAAAATTGAAGCTATCACTTAGTGAAACCAAGAAAATTAAGTAAATTAAAACCAATTAGGTGAATTGGTTCTAATTTAGCTACTAGTTCACCTTTTGAAAACTTTTCTGAAAAGACTTCAAAAAGACCAAAGATAACTAGGTTTGAGGGCTAAACTATTAAAACTCGAAAATTACCCATTAAAATATTGAATTAGGCCTTAACTTCTAAAATGCCCTTTGAATTTAAAGAAAAAGTACATTTTATATTTCTTTTTTTTTTCTATTTATCCAAAATATTTTATTTACTAAGGAAGAAACAGAAAGTAATTTTTTTAATTTTTTTATTCTTTGTAGTTGTTTAGTAAGTACATGCGTATCCGCTATTCGAAATCAGAGTGCCATAGTTCCTTTTTTATAAAACTATAGTGCATTGATTCATTTTATCTTAATAAAAAAAAAAGGAGCTGAGTTTAAGTTATTAGCCATTTATTTTCACTTGAAGAAAGATCCTAAGGAAAAAGGACCTAATTGTTCGAGTTTATTCTAAAAAAAAATATCTATTTTTCCTAATTTTGAAAACAAGGGTGATTAATTTTTCTTTACTTTTGGAAAAGTCATTTTTGAGAACACATGTTTTTATTTTTGAAAAGGCCCTAATCTCTTGAATTTTGCAAAAAGAAAAAGAAAAAGGATTTTGGGAAAACATTTTTGAATGTTTTTTTTTTAAAAAACTAATCTTGACTTTTGAAAATTCTTTATAGTTTTTTAGAAAGATTAAATTTATAAAAACTATGACATTTATTTAAAAAGAAAGAGGAAAAAAACAAACCATTTTTTGTTGAAAAGAACTCTCCTTTTTTATTTTATGGAAATTTAAAAAGCCTAAAAAAACATTACTTAAGAAAACCATTTTTTATTATTTTTATTTTTTATCATATATTTAACTTGTACTTACTTGTTCTAAGTAATGATGACCTTCCAACACCCAAGGACTACACAAATAGCCCCTATTGTTGTTGTCGGGATTTGAGTTGGTATTTGTGATCTGCAAAATAACAAATGCAAGGTTTTGGGAGATGCTGGGTCTAGTTTGGCATACTCACTCCGATGCTCAAGTTAGATATGTGTTTAAAGTATGAAGAAGTAAATAAGTAGATGAGCAAGTTGATTGTGTAGAGAATTCTTATAAAGGTTGATTACCCATACTTATAGACTTTTATCTGATAACTGCAGAGGTGGGTAGTTAAATTGCTAATGACATATGCCATCTCTCGAATTTATCTATATACAAATTGTAGGAAGAAGTAGGCAGTCAGGCAGTTATTATCAAGGTAACTGTCAAACTGCTTATGCCCTTATTTTGATATTTGAATATTTAACTTAGTAGGTTGGCCTTAGTGCTTTAACCCTAAAGAAGGTTGGTCGACAGGAGTATAACATGTTGTTAAAACTCTTGGAATGGTTCGACAGTATAGATGCCAATCTAGTGGTTCTAAGCTAATGAGAGCCACAATAAGGTTTGGTTATGAGTGTAATCATTATACTTTATGTAACATATGATTTAAGATGGGTTGCATTATGCCGAGCACCTAGCTATAGGGATGAAAATCTACTATCAACATTTGCCCCCCAACTCTCATGGTCGATAACTCGAGTATGGGAGTAGTACTTAAGTAAATTTTTAGTATTGCTTAGAGCAGGCAAGTGGCTAGGCTTATGCTATGCTTGGGGAAATTCAATTGCCAAACTCTTTTCAAATACTTCACTAATTTCATTCTTGTACATTTATGCCAAACTAACTTCAAGGAAAAGCAAAACTTCTAGTCTAAGAGTCATGATCCTTCACTTTTCTACTATCTTGAAACGTGCATAACAACTATCTTTTTCGTAATCATTTCCTTTACACATTTAGCAATTGTTAGTGAGACACTGCCCATAGTATTACTATATGTTACAAGCGTCTATAATCAAGGTTACCTAAAATCAAATCAAATATTTTATTCCCTATGAAACCTTCACCTACTTATTTTCTTGTCCTTCTTCAATTTTGCATTCTTTAAGCTTCCTTTGCAAATTTTCTTACACTTAAGATTTGCAATCATCCTTTTACTTTCGAGTTTTCAAACTTAATTTCCATACTCAAAACAACACCTTTTAGAGTTTTTTTTATCACAAATATAGGTATGGTCCAAACTAGAACCATTAGTTCTCCTTCCTTTGAGGCTACTCCCCCCACCTACCCTCCCCTAATAAGATAATGGAATGGGTTTTAAGTAGTAATGAAAGTTGTGGTTCAGCTTTGAACTATGCTAGTGCCATTGATAGTTATAATAAACTTACTCGTGTTAAAGCTCTTCCCTAAGATGTATACTCTAATGATGGTGAGGATAACAAACCCTTAGTTTACTTATTTAATAACATAGAGTACAATGTTGAGGCACCAAATGGGATTTAAATTTGTGTTGATAAGGAAATTATGGTGAAATATGGAGCTTTTCTTGTAAGGCTTCTAGAGAATTAGAATCATAGGAATCCAAAGAGAGATGAGAGGGTTAGTTTCTTAATTGAGGAGTGAGTTTCACACTTATCTTAAGTATTTTGAGGTTAGTTTACACCTTCCTTTTTCTAACTTTCTAAAGAATTTTTTCGAGTATTTTCATGTTTTGCCGAGCATATTCTCACTAAATATGTATAAGATTTTAGTCGCTTTTGAGATGATTAAATCTACTAATGAGTCTAGCTAAAAGTGAATTATCATGCCAAAAATGCTAATTTAATTAATGGAACATAAGTTTCCAATTTATTCATTAAAGCTGATTATTAACTAAAACCTAAATATGCCAATTATCTATTAAAACAAGCATACTAATTATTTATTAAAGCCTAAATATGCAAAACATAGGAGTGAGTAGGTACAGGATGAGTAAGATATGAGGCTGTACCCATACCTTACCATGTGTCACTCTAGAACCACCTTGTACTATGTACCTTATATATATATATATATATTTTCCTTTCCTTCCAATTTCTTTCATTTATTTTTCTTTTTGATTATTTTCTTTATTGATCATTATTATACAAACATATCAATTTTAGTGAAAGTTCGGTCTAACTTTAAATACTAAACATATAAATTAGACTCATTTGCTATGGAGGGGGGGTGGTGTGGGGGTTGTGGGGGCTAGCTTATTTTACCAATATGAATATTCCTAGATTATGAATTAAAATATCTCAAATCATAGTTAGTATTCAAAATGATGTTCCATACATCACAATTACTAAATCTTAATTTTCGACTAAATCTTTTTCAAACAACAAACCTAATCTTAGATAAGGGAAAAATGTACAAACACTAATCTTGAATAAATCTTAATTTAAACAATGATATATAAATTTATTATGAGATATTTTTCAAACATAATATAAAAAAATTATTGCATCAAAAGAAAATAAGTTAATAACATACCTTATTTAGGTAGTTTTACGTAGATTCTTTCTTTTTTAACTTTAGTCAAGTTGAGCATAGTAAATGAGGAAGATGGAGTGAAAAGAAAATGCAATAAAAAAAAAGACTAAGAAGGAAGAGACAAATATAAGGATATTAGATTTAGTCTATGATTTGTCATGGGTTACATTTTTTTATTTTTTAAAAATCCATAAAAATGAAATGGTTAACTTTATTTAATTATTATTATAAGGTAGGTACAAGATATCGTAAAACCTATACCCTATGTACTTCATTATACATGTTTCAGGGTAGGTACAGAGTACCCTGACCTCATACCCATACTCTGCCTTATAGTTACAAGTTTTAAAAAATTACTATCCGAAACCTATCATATGACCTTAAATATTTATTTAGAGCCTACTTAATCAAACAAGATCCAATTGGGTACCCTATACAACTAGGGTACCCGTTCATCCCTACATAACACACCAATTATTTAAAGCCTAAACATGAAAACACACGAATTATTTATTTAAAGCCTAAACATGTTATCTAAATATCAATAAGCATAATATAAGGTAAATGGAAATTGATTAACATATCAACATTAAATATATTAAAAAACACATTATCTAAGTGAAATCGTAAAAATAATAGATCAAAACACTTTTTTCTTTTTTAGAATCTTTCCCTTTTTTCTATTTTCTTTTAAAACAACATAATGTGTTCAAATAAGGGACTAAACAACTTACCTATAAGGGCAATGAATCGACGATTAGTTCAAGTGGTTATCGACCAGCTTTCAGGGTAAGGTTAGTGGCTTTAAACTCTTAAGACATCCTTCTTCAAGATACCTAAGTCAATTTCTATAGATCTTAAGCCTTCCTCCTTTAATTTCTTTAGAAACTTTGACTAAATGAGAAACAAACTTGAAAATTACCTACAAACGTTCAAATTTAAATTAATTCAACTTAGTATAAAATCAAATGAAACTACCTACTAGACTTTACTCTAAGATGAATGTAAAATATTTCACTATTTTAACTCAGATCAATTTACTCTATAATAAGAGAAATTGATGAGAGACAATAGTTTTAACATGATGAACACCTATAGAGTGAAATTTGCAATTGCATGTAATGTGGTGATTTTTAATGCTTGAGAGTTAAATGAATGCATGGAGGAGGCCTTTATTTATTTAAGGTGTGAGTGTAGGCCAAGAAACTTCCATGTATGAAAAAAATTAAATATTTGCTGAGAATGGCAAACCTAGGTGTGCATCTTAGTTCTTCTTATTCTTTGCCAAAATTGAACATGTTTTTGCACAAATTAATTGAAAATAAAGGTGTATATATGTAATAGAAGATGTCCTTGCATGTTTTGACTAAATATCTTAAGATATCTTGCAAGGATTTGCTTCAATTTTGCCAATTTTAACTTAGGTACCAAATATACCCATTTATTAGTTACCCAATTTTTCTTTTCTTAATTTGAAAATTTCTTCTAATAAAAATTCAAAAATTAGGTGTGCTATAATAAAACAAGTCGTGCCCTTTCTATTCCTCTTCTTTCTTTCTTTTTTTTAATTCTCCATGACCAAAAAGTGGGTGAAATTAGGTAAAATATACCTATGTTCACTCACCATTTTAATGGTGGTTTAGAATCTTTAGCTTCCTAATTGTGTAAGGAAATGGGGGAGGGGAAATTATTGGGTCAAAGCTTTGACCTTGAGTGCCATCTGGCACACAAGTGGTTGTTACATGATGTCTACATGGTGCCACATAGCACCCTTATGTAAGTGCTATGTAGCACATCTACATGGCGATACGTGGCAACTTCTAGGTTGTCACGTGTTCTACTTTTCCTCTTCTTTTTTTACCTTACCATTTCATTCTCTCTTTTTTTTTTCTATTTTTTAAAGCATCCTATATAAAACCTAATTAATTATGAAAAATCTAAGAAATTACACTTTACTCTTTGAGTGACTATGGAGTCTAACAAATATATGTTCAAAATATTTTTAAAGCTTTTTCAATTTATCCAAATTAAGAACTCTATTTTTACCCATATTCAACTTTTACTTAAAAAATTCAAATGGCCATAAAATATTCATTTTAACTCTAATTGAGGTGTAGTTTTAGGCCATGATCTCTTAAAAAAATGAATTTTCAAAATGTTTCAAAATGAGTAGTTCAAATTGTGCTAGAAAAATTCAATTTTCAAAAATGTCCAATTTCATTTAAGATTTATAATTTAGTCAAATCACATATGGTTATTTTAACTTGAGAAGCCATTTTTTACTTCGAAAAATGGTTTGCACTACAAACTAACCCAAATAGATCATTGCATGACACTTTTACGTTTTTTTAAATTTTATTATTATTATTGGATTTTTTTGGGTTTTTCTTATTTTTCAAAATTTTTGGTATTTTTCATTGTTTCATTTTTATTTGTATTTTTCATATTTTTGGATTTTTCTAACAAATGGGGGAGTTTAAACTAAAGATGAACTTAGGGAGCACAAAAATGGGGTATTTACAACAGTAATGACTAAAACCCTAAGAAAAGACTCCTCTTCTATTCTATGACATCTCTTCCCCTTTTCTTTGTACATGTGCTTGATATCTATTTATATTGTCTAGACAAAATAATCTTCAAATGGTAAGTATTTTAAAATCATTGCAAGTCCATGAGTAGGAACATGGCCTTTGAGTCTGGGCATAAACTTCTTATTGTAATAATTCTTCCAAAATTTGACTTGAATATAATAGTTGGACCATGATCTTGTACTTAGCTAAAAATTCTTCAAGCTTCATTAGGAAATGAGGATATAGGCTTCATAGCCAAGGAAATGGCAATGAAGATCAACCGTAGCCTTCTTCTTTACTTAATTCTTAAACAAATTTTCTTTGACACTTTCTATCCTTGATTTATCCTTCAAATTTGGTGAAATTTCTTTAAATATAACCTAAATTCTCTTCTTTTAGCCTTATTATTTCATCTAAAATCAATAAATGACTTAAATAAGTGGCAAATTCATCAAAATTATATCAAAATAACTCGAAATTCTCAAGAGAATAGCATAAGAGATAAGTATAAAATTACACTCATCAAATCTCCCCAAACTTAAACATTTACTTGTCGTCAAGCAAATTAATCAATCCTTTATAAGGATTGAGAAATTAGGAAAAGATCAACCTACTATTATTTATGAATTTGAAAAGAAAAATTCATATTAACCTCATCATATGATAAAAGTTAATGTAATCCTGAAATATTAGTAGTACCTTGTACAATCTTCTCCCTTCACACTTTTCAATGCAACTCAAACACATATATTAGAATTCAATGGCTAATTCCTGTAAACTAGTTTTTAATCATGTAATTTAACCAATGATTCTCTCTTGAACTAGTTTTTAATCATGCAAAAACTATACACAAATCCCTTATATTTAACTAAAATGTATACAAATCTCTCCCTAACTTCGCTACGCACCATAATCAAGAGAAAATACATGTTGTATCTACTCATTCCCCTAATATACATGGTAGGCTACTTAATTCAATTAATTACCAAAGCTTATTAGTAACAACAAAGAATCTTGTTTTTCTGAGGATCCAAGGCTAATCCTTACTAATTTAGTCTCTTTTTTTTTTAATTTCATATTGATAGCGAGAAAAAACCTTACTCTTCTAAGGAACAAAAGTCGATCTATATCAATTTTTTTTTCTTATCTTTTCTTTTTCTAGCAACTTGGTAGTAGAAAAGAGTCTTGCTCTTTTGAGGGACCAAGATCAATTCACACCAATCACTTTTTATCATATCATTCTTATTTACTCCTTTAGTAATTTAAAATTTTTAGGGGAAATTATAAGAGATAAGTTTCATTGACTTATTTACTCAAGATTATAGGGCTCTAAAAAAAAAAAAAAAGTATACATCTAAGTAAACTTTAAAAGTGGCATATTACTAGAGCTTAATCACAAATTTAATTAATTAATGCCTTGAAATCTTGGGCAAAATAACTTATAACTTGTGCTCAACAAAAATTCCACAATTCAATTCTAGTGACATGTACAACGTGCAATAGTGATTTAAGAAATATTTAGATACAAGCACTATTTAAACTAAAAAAAAAAGGGGGTTAAAAATTTAATAAGTTGAATTCATGAATAATAGTGGCATTATTTGTCCCCACACTTAATTTAGTATATTGTCCTTGATGTACTTTATCTTAAATGATAGGAAAAATAAATGCACACAAGAATAATATAGTGGAGAAGAAAATATTGGGGTAAGTGATACTGCCCTGAATAAGTTGGATTTATGCTAATGTCCTTGAGAGTTTGTTGCAAATGATGTCAGGTTGTTTGCTCAAGATAGATCTAAAGAAATAAACTCAAGATAAAAGATAAGAGAATATGCTATAAAAGGGAAATTTTATTATTTTATTGATATAATAGAACTTGGACATCAACTAAGAAATTAAAAACATGAAAATTCAAAATTGCAACTAACATACACTTATTCAAACTAAACATGAAAAAGAACAATTAAACAATTCAACACAAAAAGCCTAGAAAAAGTCCAAGTCTTCTTCATTGTTCTCATCCTCGAATTAGATGTTAATTAGCTCATTATCCTCATTTCCCATAGATGTCTTGTTATTTGGATGTTGCCTCTACCTCATTATCTCTGAAGTCCATCTCTTTCACTATATCAATTAATTCCTCATCCATTTGTGGAGGAATATTCATCTTAACTTGGTCAGTGAGGTTGTTACAAAACTCCATCATCCTCATCTAGTGCCTGAATAATTATTTGAGTGATTGTTCAAAAATCTCTTGGGAAGTGACCAATTTCTGAACTTCTACTTTCAATTTCTTAACTTCTCGTACCAAAACATCTTAATTAGTAGGGGGCTTTCGCTTCTTTCTATTTAGAGGGTGACTTGTCGATGTCATTCAAGAGAAGTCTCGTATGACGAAAAGTTGATAGAGACATGGAGTAACATCTCTAATGACTATCAATTTTGGGTTGTTGACTAAGAGTTTGAGTTGCTTGGCCAAGACCATCACATATGGTTGACATCCTATCTAGTTAACCCGAACATCAATTGCTTGGTGTCTAGTGTAAAAGGCTAAGGCTACTGCCAAATTAATGGAATGCCCTTCAACCAAACTATAAAGGTAAAACACCTCATGCATGGCCATAACTCTAGTACTTTTCCTTCTCTAACTAATAGTGTAGGTGAGTAGCCAATGTAGGGTTCGATGTGTTACATTTTTCAAGTGGGATTCTCATGTAAATTTTGGGTTATAGATTTTCTCACTACTTAATTTTAGCCAATAGTTTGTAGGGGTAATACTGTGAGGTAAGTCATAAGGTAATGTGTAGAACTTAGGAGAATGAACATAGTTACTGTAAAGCCCCATCAAAATGCTGAATTTTGCTATTGATAGGTTAAACTCGGAATGCCTAAGCTAGAAAGTGATGGTGTTTTGTCTCCATAAGGTACTTGGTCATGCTCTAATGTCACTGTTGTAAGGAATTCTAGTGCAAGTTCCTCATACATCGGTTCTTGAATGCTAAATAATTTGTCCCAACACCCATTCTCTATCATGGCATGTATTCGGGTTCCATGTTGGCTAATTTTAGAATTTCCCATTCTATGAAGTTTGAACTAGAAAAGGTTTTCTTAACGAGGGTCTCATATTGAGCTTAGTAATCGGGGTTGTTGAATTCCAACAGTTGTTTCGGTTAAGGTAGCAGTATGGCTAAAGGTTCCTCTTCAAATATGGGTTGCAAAGAGTTATTACGAGTGATGCGATCGGTGGTTTTTGGTGCTATGGATTGTGTTTAAAGGTTTTTTTTCTTCCCTATGCTTAGTTCTTTAGCTTAGTGTTTGGAGAATTTTGGGAATGTAATGAAAGGCATTCAATATTTAAAAGTGCATATAAATGACTTACCTAAATTGATATTATCCTTTGAATTGGCAACTTACTTTTAATCAAAATTAGTAAATGCACAATTCAATCTAGGTAATAGTTAAATTTAGGAGATTACCTTGAACATTCAATGCATCTTGCATAAAGGAAAGCTATTGGAAAAGGGAAAGTGAGTATTGGGTAAGAGAGGTATATATTAGGAAAGCTTGAAATAGCATAACCAAGAAAGATTCCTTTATCACTTATGTTAAATTATTATCGTAAGTCTATGGTCAAGATTACAGTCGTGATCTTTGACTGTAGTTCCTCATTGAACCAATTCTTGAAAATTTTTGTAAGTGTAATTTTTCAATGAGGATTCCATGGGTAAGATCATGGGTGTGGTGTTTATCTATAGTTCCCTCAAACAAAAATTTTTCAATTTTTAATTTTAAGCAAACTTCACATTAGAAGGAGCAGAATTGGGACCATAGGCATGGTCTCTAATTGTGGTCCTCTTGGACTTACTTTTACCTCTCTCTTCCTTAAGCTTCGTGCCCTAGTTCACACTCACAATCCTTTTCCTCTTTTCCTTTTCCATTGTAACTCCTTGTTAAGTGTTTTTTAACCCTACAACACTTAAGAAAATTATGAGACTAACTTATGTTGAATTGTTAAATAACTAAACCTAAATAAAAAAAAGAAATGAAATGAAACTTTAAAGGAAAAAGAAAAATAGATTAGGTTGCCTCTTAAGAAGCACTTTTATTTAAAGCTGCTTGCTCGATGAGTTAAGATCAAGGTTACCCATTTTCCTTGATCGGATGGAGGTCGTATTAGTGACTATCATCCTTGTTTAACGTCCCTCTTAAGTATAGTTTGAGTCAATGGTTGTTTACCTTAAAAATTCTTTTCTTGGAGTTTGAAATCTCTAGCACTCCATACTGGAATACTTGCATTATAGAATAAGGCTTGGACCATTAAGATCTAAGCTTACCTAGAAAGAGTTTCAACCGAGATTAATACAATAGGACCTTGTCTCTAACTTGCAATTGCTTTCCTTACTTAATCCAGTTGTCCTGATAGTGTTTTGCTTAATCCTTGAATATTCTTAAATTCTTGTACGCTATTTCTTACCATTGTTTGAGCTCATTTCCTTAAAGTTTCTTGTCTTTATTTGTACGCTTAAGATCAAGGTTAACACACTTTATAGCTTAGTAAGCTTTATACTAGATCTCTACATATAAATGACATGCATTACCATAAACAAGCTGATATGGAGTTGTTCCAATTAACGTCTTATAGGTGATCAAATGAGCATAAAAAGCACTATTAAGCTTCTTAGCCCAATCTCTTTAACTATACTTGACTGTCTTTTTTAAAATTCGCTTGAGGTCCTTTTTTGTAACTTTAACCTATTCACTAGTTTAAGGGTAGTATGGGGTTGCAATCTGATGCTCAACTCCATATCGCTACAATACCTTTTCTAATTGAAACACTATAGAAGTAGGTTCCTTTATCACTAATGAGTGCTTTAGGAGCACTAAATTTAGAGAAAAAACATTTTAGGAACCATTTTACTACCCTAACATGATTAATTTGTAGAGCTAGAGCTTCTACCCATTTAGATATATAGTTTATAGCTACTAAAATATATTTTTTTCCATTGGAATACGTAAATGGTCCCATAAAATCAATACTCCAAATGTAAAAAACCTTACAAATTAATATCAAGTTTCATGGCATTTCATCTCTTTTATAAATGTTTCATGCCCTTTAATATCTATCACATAATTCAATAAACTTCTAGACATCCCTAAATAATGTTGGTCGATAAAAACTACACTAGAGGACCATATGAACCATTTTATTCGTGCTTAGATGTCCTCTAGTTAGGCCTGTATGACGATGTTCTAAAATTTGTTAACCTTCTAAATGAGATGCACACCTATGAATCATTTGATCTTCACAAATTTTAAATGAGTATGGGTCTTCCCAAAAATAACTCCTAACATGATGGAAAAACTTCTTCCTTTGTCTATAATCTAGTCTTGAAGGAATAATCTTAGTTACGAGATAATTAGCTATATCAATAAACCAAAGAGTTTCCCAAGGACTTACTTAGTATAGCTTATCGTCTGGGAACTCATCATTTATCTCTTGTTCATTCAACTTTTCCAATGATAGATTTTCTAGTTGTGAGAAATAGTCTGTTGCCAAATATTCTGCTCCCTTCTTTTCTTTGATTTCCAAGTCAAATTCTTATAGTGGTAAAATCTACTTGATCAATCTCGACTTGGCATCTATTTTATGTAATAATATTGCAAAGCAGAGTGGTCAATGTAAATAATAACTTTAGAGAGAATTAAATATGACATGAATTTATCAAAAGCGAAGACCACTATCAGTAGCTCTTTTTCTATGGTGGCGTAATTTTCTTGAGTTTCAGTGAGGGTCTTACACTCTTGCTTGCATAATAAATTGGCTGGAAGTTCTTCTCTTACCTTTAACATAACACTGCCCCTACAGCAAAGCCACTAGCATTGCACATTAATTCAAATGGCAAGCTCTAATCATAGGTTACCATTATTAGGGCATGAGCTAATTTATCTTTTAAAGTGTTAAATACATCTAGGCAATCTTGATAAAATATAAATGGAGCATCTTTTTCTAGTAGCTAGGTTAATGGTTTGGCTATTTTTGAAATGTCTTTAATAAATTTCCTATAAAACCTAGCATGACTTAGGAAACTACATATGGCTTTAATAGATATGAGAGCAGGCAATTTTGCAATAGTGCCAATTTTAGCATTATCAACCTCTATACCTTTCTAGGACACTTTGTGTCCTAACACTATGCCCTCTTGTACTATAAAATGACACTTTTCCCAATTAAAAACTAAATTAGTTTCTTTGTATCTAGCCAAAACATTTTGTAGATTCCTAAGGCAATGCTCAAATAAATTCTTGAAAACTCAGAAGTTAGTCATAAAGACTTCCATTATATTCGCCATCATGTATAATTGAAAATAAAGACTTCCATTATATTCGCCATCATGTATCATTGAAAAGTTGCATGTGCATTGTAGAAACCAAAAGGCATTTGCCTACAGGCAAAGGTATCATAAGGACATGCAAAAGTTGTTTTCTCTTAGTCCTTTAAGGTAGTAGGAATTTGAAAATAATTAGATAAACCAACTAAAAAGCAATAAAACATATGGCTTGATCCAACATCTAGTTAACAAATGGCAAAGGGAAGTGGTACTTTTTTGTAGCATCATTGAGCTTCCTATAATTGATACAAACTTGCCAACTTGTAACTGCTCTCATTGATATTAGCTCATTTCTCTCATTTAGTACTATTGTGATGCCTCGCTTTTTAGGTACAACTCGTATAGGAATAATCGAAGAGTTGTTAGAAGTAAGGTAAATTATACTTGCATCCAAAAGCTCAATTACTTTTGCCTCGACTACTTCTTTCATATTTAGGTTCAGGTGTCTTTGCAGTTGTACTATAGGTTTGTGACCTTCTTCTAAGAGGATTTTATTGGTGTAGAATGTAGGGTTAATTCCCTTTATGTTAGAAATCTTCCATGTAATCTCCCTCTTACAATCTCTTAGCACATTCAGAAACTTCTCCTTTTGTTGGTTAGTTTGCTTTGAGGACACTATAATAGGTAATTTTGAGTTCTTCTCTAGAAAAGCATACTCTAGATAATCTAGTGGTACCATAATAGAAGGCTTCAATTTTGGTCATTTTACCTACTCAAACCGCTTAAACCTTCTCTTCATAAATGGAGGATTAGCTTCTAATTGAGCTTCTACATCAAATACATTTAGATCATTAGATGACTCTTCTTAGATTCCCTATTTCAAACATGAATCTAAAGGATCTTTGGTCAATAATTCCTGTAAGTATTATACACTGAAGAGTTAGTAGTATCAAGACTGAAGCATGTGTTACCCTATTCAACGCACGTTTTAATTGCTTCTTTTATTTTAATTATCATCTTCTCTTCTCCTACCCTTAATGTAAGCTTACCATCGTTAACATCCATTATAACTTTAGTTGTAGCAAAAAGGGGTATGCCTAAGATGAGTGGTACTTCAATATCCTTATAAATCTCTAAGATAACAACAGGAAATATGAATTTATCTACTTTAAAAAGCACATGCTTGATTATATCTCTAAGGTATGTTATTGATCTATTAGGCAGTTGTAAACTCATTCGAGTTTATTTAGGTTCACTTAGGCCTAACTATTCAAACAACTTATAAGGTATTAAAT
The DNA here is from genome assembly GCA_024138015.1 of Lumnitzera littorea. Lineage (NCBI taxonomy): Eukaryota > Viridiplantae > Streptophyta > Magnoliopsida > Myrtales > Combretaceae > Lumnitzera > Lumnitzera littorea. The sequence continues at coordinate 89,330,217 of JAMXBB010000009.1, read as the reverse complement.
TTATGCTAGCTCTCAGATCGATTGACGCTTTCTTAATGGATAACTTCTAATAAGGTAAGGGATAGTAAAATTCCTTAGGTCCTTTAGCTTTTAGGAAGATTATTTTGCAGGATAGTTAAACACTCCTCCTTAAGCATAACCATGGATAATTCTTCTAGTTTCTTCTTGTTAGAGAGTATCTCCTTTAACAACTTAGCATATTTAGGTATATGTGACAAAGCTTCCACAAAGAGTGAATTAATGTCTAACTGTTTAGATAAATCCAAAAACTTACCATATTGCTCATCTCAGCATTCTTTCCTTAACCTTTAAGGATATGGGATTAGTGGTTTGTACTCTCTAACCTTCTAGGGTTCCAATTCTTCCTTAGGTGGTTCTAAAGTTTTTACAACTTTGCCTTTTGGCTCCTCTACCACTGGTTCTAGGTTGACTTATGTATTTTCAAGTTACATAGCAACTTGTTATTCCTTACCACTTCGCAAGGTTATAGCTTTTGCTTGAGCTTGTGGTGAAGGATCTTATTGTCTCTTAACTAAGATCTTGGCTAGTTGCTCTATTCGATTTTCGATGCTTGTCAATCTAACATAGCTACTCTATATATACCTTGTCAATAAATCTTCCAGTTTTGAATTCCCTCTTTTCGAGGAGGAGTTTGAAATCCATAAGGAATATTAATATTCCTCTATTAAGTTGCATAAAGATAATCACTTGGATAGGAAACCCCATTCTTTAAGTCATGATAGGGCATATGTTGAAATCCCCATTGATTCATAAAATTGTTAATTGTTCTTAAATGACATAATGTTAGATATCCTCCTGGGTTAACTAAATTGGACATCATAGAAGGCTGTGTTAACATAGGATAAGAGTCTAACCTTTTATTCAAGGTGTCTACCATGGCCGTTGAAGTGGTGGCACTTGTGCATCTACCATGCTAAATTTCTTCCTATTGGGTTTAGCACCTTTTTATTGATAGCTATTCCTAACCAAACTCTCAGACAAAGCATAGGCTTCATTAGGCATTTTCGAACTTAAAGTTATATCTAAGATGCATCAACAAATTGTTTGGTAGAAAAATTTTACCCATTATAAAAAGTTTATATGTGCATTCACAATGGAAGAAGGTGATTAAGACACTTCTGAAGTAATTCCTTAAAACACTCCTAGGCATCATCGTTAGACTGAGTGAATGACAAGATATCGCTATGGAGTTTAGCTATCATAGATGGAGGAAAATACTTTTCTAAAAACTTAACTGTTAGTACCTCCCATGACGTAATTGAGTCTTCTTGAAGTAAGGCTAACCATTGCCTTGCTTTTTAGTATAAAGAAAAAGGAAATAATCCCAACCTTGCCACATCGTCCGTTGCTCAATCGATTTTAAAGGTAGCACATATCTCTAGGAAGTTGGTAATGTACGCACGTGGATCCTCTTCTAAAGAACCTTCAAACCACTATTGTTACTAGACCATCTAGGTAATTATCGATGAGATCATGAATTTTTTTACAGTGATAGCTAGTCTTATAATACTAGAGTCGACTTTACTAATTGACGGTTTAATATAATTGAACATAGTCTTCAACGCTTTACTGTTATTGGCCATCACTCTAGTCTTCTCAAACATAAACAAGAACAATTAAATTAGATTTGGATTAACTTAAAAGAAAGAAATAGAAAAATGATAGAGCAATAAAGGAATGAGCTTTCCTAATCAACAATCCCTAGCAACGGCACCAAAGACTTGATGGGTTTATATCATGCTGCTTAGGCAAGTGTACCTATTATGTAATGTATAGAGGACTACTACAGCTTAAGTTTATTGATCCCATGGGGACTAAACACTAGCTCACTTGTACTAAATTACTCCAATTAAATTGAATAATAATGATAATAGCAATGGATTAAAGGATAAAAGGGATTTTAAAAAACAAGCACTAATTAAGACTAACACCAACAATGTAAGCAATTAACAAAAACCTAATTAACCATGAAATGTAATATCTAGACTTTAATCACCGCGAGATTAATATGCAGTAGCCTAAGATTTCTAGTGTAATCCTTATTCTTATTAACCAGAGAAATTCAATTGTTAAATTAATACGAATAGCTTCTCTAGTAATTTCTAATCCTAATCACATTATACCTAAATTTCTTCTAGAATAAAACTCCTTAAAACAGCATTAAAAACAAGAATTCCACAATAAACATCATGATATTAACCTTAATTTTGGAAGAAGTGTATGACTTATCTCTAAACTTATGGTAGATTTATTTATGTATTGCCCTCGTGACTCCAATATATGAAATATAATAATTAAGTTAAAACCCTAGAAATAACAACTTAATAAAAGAAAACATGTAATTGAATTCCTAAGAACAAGATAATTTCATTAGAGTAATAAAAACAAAGTACACTACATGGAAACTCAAAGTTACAGGTTTAGATATCAATGATTCTATTCTACAAACATGATAAAGACAAGAACTCTCATGATAGAAATGACTAAAACCTTAAGAAAAGACTCCTCTTCTATTCCATGATGTCTCTTCACCCATTTTTGTACATGTATCTGATATTTATTTATATTTTTTAGACAAAATAATCTTCAAAAGTCAAGTGTTTTAAAATCTTCATAAGTCCATACTCATTGCAACAATTCTTCAAAATTTAGACTTGAACTTAATGACAAGAGGATCATGGGTACAAATTAAGGCTACGGAGTTGGACTGTAGTCTTATACTTAGCCAAAAATTCTTCTAGCTTCACTTGGAAATTGAGAATTTGGACTTCATGGCTAAAGAACATAGTTGTGAATTCAACTGTGGTCTTCCTCTTTATTTAATTCTTGAATAAATTATCTTTGACACTTGCTATCCTTGATTCATCCTCCAAATTTGGTGAAAATTTCTTCAAGAATCACCTAAATTCTCTTCTTTTATCGCTTTATCTGAAACTTGAAATCAAGAAATGACTCAAATTAGTGGCAAATTCATTAAAATTATACCCAAATAACTTAAAATTCTCAAGAAAATAACATAATAGATAAGTGTAAAATTACTCCTATTAGTGGTTCCTCTAGTGTAGCTCCTAATACGGATGATAACTCAACTCCTCCACTTGTACCTATCACCATTCTGGAGCAAAGAACTCTTAGCACTCCTTCCTTAGATTTTGTTTTGCACTAGGAGGATGTTTATGATCTTATCTCCTTGTGTGATAGGAGAATTATCACCTCCGACTCTGCTTTTAGGGATAGACTTAGGTCTATAACTTTAATGAAGGGCATTATCTTTCCTTAACATTAGAGGATCCTAAGGAGGGATGCCAAGAGAGCTAATGGTGGCATGAAAGAGATAATTGCCACTAAACTTTAAGACATAACTTTTTACTTATTTTGGAGTTGTTTATGCCTACCAAGTTGTTTTTGCAGTTGTTAACTTATTTTAAAATTGTAGGTGAATGGGCATGTTATGACTACTTAAGATGAAGCTGAGGCTGAGAAGCAGAGGGTAAGTGTTGTTCTTCTTGGTAAATATGTTCAGCTTATTACAAATCTTACATGCATTCATACGTAGAGAGGATAGGTGAAGCCTACAATGTATCAAAGGCCTAGGCTCTTGTTGTTAAAGGGCTAAGATGAAGGATGAAAAGCTTCAAAACCTCTTGATCTCCTAATAGAATGCACATAAAGAAGCACCAAAGGAGCTTTATACTATGAAAGGTCGAAATGAAGATCTTAATAAGAAGGTGATGGACCTCAAGTATCGGTTGTGGGAATAGAAGGAGAAGTGTTGATCCTTGAGCAAGTCCTACACTTCCTTAAGCGAGAACGAGTTTGCACTAAAGAAGGAAATCAAATAACTTAAGGATAACTCTACTTGCTAACAAGCTCAAATCACCAAGCTAGAGCAAGCTTCTAAGCTTGAGATTTCTGTTAAGGAAGCTCTCAACAACAAGACATCGAATAGGCGATACGAAAAGCCTTTTCATAAGAAACTTCTTTAAGGTATCCAATTGATTAGGGAGGAGTTGTTGAAGGTGCATCCTGATTATGACCTTTCCTATCTTAACTTCACTAATGTAGATGATGATGATGGGGATGAAGATGAAGATGAAGATGAAGATGAGGAGTCAAGGGTAAAGGGCATAGACTAGGAACAAAGTCATGAAAACCCTAAGCCAATGGAAGTTCCTGCTCCAATAGAAGCTCCTTTGATTGACAAAGATCCAACCGAGAAAGATGCAACCATCGAGAAAGCAACTAAATAGCCTTCTATTTGATTTTTATATTATTTAGTTGTTTGGATTGGAATGCCAATCTTTTGTTATTGTATCGTTGTTCGATTCCTTTTCCCTTTACTTGACCAATATACTTTTTGTTGTTAATTATTTTTATGTGTTTCCTTGATACACATTTAATTGGTTGGCTTAAATGCAATTGACTTGTCTAAAGAGACTAAGTGTTTAGTATCCATATTCCATGGATTAGGTTAGGATACAAGGTGATTACCCATTAATCCTATAAGGTGTGGACTTAAGAATTAGTTCATTAATTGTATTAGTGTTAGATATCTCTCATGAATTTTGATGATAACAAAAAGAGAAGAACACTAATGAATTAATAAGTGTGAAGGTATTCAGAAAGATTCAAATTACAAATTGAGGTACATTCAGAAACTTATTCAAAAGGTCTAAATTGATTGAAAAAGAAACTAGTTTGAAAATCTTCAGAAAGTATTTTAGAAGCCTTTATAAGAAGAATTGGTATAACACTTTAGAAACTTGTTCAAAGACTTCAGAAAAAAGAAGATTGATACTCTTCAAAAGGTTGTTCAGAAAGCAAGTACGAAAGAATGACATTGAAAATAAATTTAAATCAGATTCAAATTAATCAAGGCCTAGCTCCACTAGATTGAGTATATTAGGGAAATATACTTAATCCCACTTCACTTAAGATGGAATCAAAATCCTTGGGGATTAATTTGAAGTGAAAATATATTTGGATAAATCAAGATATATACAGAATGGATAAGGATAAGGTTAATTTGGATTTTGTGGAATTTCGAATTTTGAACATGAGGCTTATCCAAAAGTTATCGATAAAACATATCTTTTCAAATTCAAATCCGAAGCTTATTTGATGATTATGGATTGATGAATATCTGATCTAAACACGATAAGGAGAGTTGTTTTTGAATTTCAAAATGTCACGATCTTCTCAAAATATCTAAGGATTACGTTTAGTAAATATTTTTTGGATAAATACGGAAGTGAAGATAATCTTCAGAAATTTAGCCGCTAGAAGATTTATTTAAAACTTCATTTTACACACAACAACAACAACTTTGGAAAAAGTTTTCACAACATAAAAAAGTTGTGATCAGATTCTACCTTCTAAAAAGTTATAGAAAGTCCTTCAAATACTTCTTCAAAAAGTTGCATCGAAGTAAACAATACAACAATCGTTATTTCTCTTAAGAGCGAAATTAATTGAGATTTATATTTCTATTCTCGCTTCTAATTTGTAACTTTTATTTGTTGGTTGAGTGTTGAGACTAGTACATTTGTACTTTGTAGATCTGTATTAGCCTAGATTATTGAGAGGCTAGATAGGTAGGCTAGATAGGCATAACAGAGTGTTATAAAGTCTATGTGTGACAAGTGCTTATAATCTTTTATGATTTAATTTAGTGGATCTAGTGAAACAGCACCGGTATGGAGTTGCTAGAAGAGAGCAGTAGGCAGAAGGTCTAAGCTCTATAAAATCTCAGCCTAATATTCTCCTTCTTTATTCTTTTAATTTGCTTTATTAATTGTTGTGTGTTGAATTATTAAAACATCACTATTCACCATTATAAGTTGTTAAAAGAGGTAATTTTATCTTTCTTATATCAAAAAGTTTTTCAAAAGTTTAAAGATATCAATTCACCCTCTACACTGCCCCCCCACCTCCCTTCTTGATATCTTATATGGGACCAACAATTAGTATCGAAGCCTCACTCTAATATCTTCTAGAGTGCAAGATTAGGGGTGAATCAAGTAGTAGTTTAATAATTCAGCTTAGTAAGGCACCATTTTTTTATGGAACTAACTTTCCCTATTAGAAATTCAGGATAAAGACTTATGTGAAGGCATCAAATTATCAGGCTTGGCAAATTATTTCTGTAGGAGATCTCAAAGTTCCAACCATCATTACATTAAGAGATGATATCATCAAAGCCAAACTAAATTCAAAGGTTAAGAATCTTTTGTTAAGTACGATTGCACAATCAGAATTTTATCTAATTACTTCTTATGCTACAGCTAAAGATATTTGGGAAACTTTTGTGCAAACTTATGAAGGGACAGAAATAATCAAGGATACAAGAATCAACTCATTGGTTCAACAATATGAGATATTTCAAATTCTTCTTAGTGAAGAAATCAAATACTCTTTCAATAGATTTGCTGCTATAACTAATTAATTGTCTTCTCTTAGCAAAATTATTAGTGATGCAAATATGGTAAGCAAGATGCTAAGGATTCTTCCCAAAATTTGGAATGTAAAGAAAATTGCCATAAAAGAAGCTTGTGATCTAAAAACATTAACTCTAAGTCAACTGCACAACAAGCTCATGGAATATGAAACTGATTTTCTCAAATCAGAAAGTACTTCAAAGGATACAAATAAGAAGGCTACAACATTTAAGACTAAAGAAGTAGAAGTTGATTTGAACAATGATGATTCATCTGATGATGATGATGATGATGAAGAGGTTATATAGTTGGCAAGATGTTTGAATAGATTGCTTAAGAAAAGATGTAAAAAATCATATAGTTCTAATAATTTTAAATCTAACAAGAATCAAAATGATGCAAGAAATGGTATTAAGGAAAAGAAGGAAGTTATTTGTTATGAATGCAAAAAGACTGGGCACATTAAGTACAAGTGTCCACTGCTTTTGAAAAAGCTCCACAAATACAAAAAGAAACAAAAAGGCTTGCTAACAACGTGGAGTGATTTGGACAAGTCAAAGTCTATGGAAGAAGGTTTGGATAATAAAGCTGATGAAGCAAATTTATGTTTAATGGCACATTCTGAAGTAAGTTCTAAATCTAAATTTGAATTCGATAAAGTTTATATACCTGTGATATTTGTATTGAAATTAGTAAATTGTTAAAAGCACTTCCAAAAGCCAATGATAAAATTTTCAAAGTTGAAAATAAAAATAAGGCTTTGAAGAATGAAAAACAAGCTCTCGTTTAAACAAACAAGCTTTTGGTTAATGAAAACGATTTTTAGAAAAATGATTATGAAGGTTTACATGTTGTAAGAGAAGCTTTAGTAAATGAAAATCTTATTTTGAAAGAAGAGATCAAAAGTTTGAAAAATTGTGTGGAAGATTTATTTATGTCAATAAAAAACACATTTCAAAAATTTGATGAAAGTGATAAGAAGTTGCAACTGCTAATTTCTAGTCAAAAAATGGATAATTTAAAATCTGGACTTAGTTTCAAATTTGGAGATACATCTAAAACAAAGAGAGAAATAGTGTTTGTCAAATCAAAAAGCAAAAATCAAGAAACATTCAAAGAAAAGGACAAAAGCAAAATGGTTGAACCTACTAAAAGGTAACATAAACAATATTCTCAAAACAAAGAGAAGTATTCTTTTAGAATGTATAACAAAAGGTTGCACAAAGGGTATGTTAGAGACTACCTAAAACAAAACCAAAGGCATAAGGTAAGTAACAGGTATGATTATTCTTCTCCCTATGCATGTTTCTTCTATAACAAGTTAGGTCATATTGAAAAGTACTGCTTTTATAAAAATTGCAAGCTCAATAAAAACCAAATAAATGCAAATAATATCACGAGCTCAAGTTTTAAAGGATCCAAGCTTGTTTGGGTTCCTAAGAATGTCTAATCGTTCTTTTAGTGATTGCAAGTCATGAGACAAAATTTAATTTGAGATAATTCTTAATCAATAAAGCCTCATTCGAAGTGAAAGTATGGAATGAGTGATATAAACAAACTTAGTATTCTTGTTCTATATTCTTTTTGCTCTTCATGTTCTATTTCATTATTGATCATAATAAATAATTGGTATCATTTTGAGGGGAAGCTCTTTTTCAAAAATATGTTTTTATAAGGAGAAAAAGAAAGATGTTGAAATTTGTTTCTTTTTAAGAAAAACATGGCTTTGATCTATTTTATTAAGGGGTTAAGTGATATCATTTTTTTTCTTTATAAAAATTGGTTATTTTTTTACATAAAAAAGGGAGAGAAAAGTTTTTAGAAATTTTATTATAAAAATATATGGGTGTTTCTGATGATAACAAAAAGGGTGAGAAAGACAAAAAATAATTAAGTACTAAAAAAGAGAAGCAAACATGACAGCATAACAATTTGAACAATTTATCATTATTATCAAATAATGTTTCTTTCTTGCCATTTATATTGGACATTGAAATGTTACATGTTTTTAGACCTACATATGTTTTGTTATCATCAAAAGAGGGGAAAATATTAGATATCTCTTATAGATTTTGATGATAACAAAAAGAGAAGAACATTAATGAATTAACAAGTGTGTAGGTATTCAAAAAATGCTTTAGAAAGTTTAAAATTGCAAATTAAGGTGCATTTAGAAACTTATGTAGAAGGTCTAAATTGATTGAAAAAGAGACTAGTCTGAAAATCTTTAAAAAGTGTTTCAGAAGCCTTTATAAGGAGAATTGGTACAATACTTTAAAAACTTGTTCCGAGACTTTAGAAAAAAGAAGACTGATACTCTTCAGAAAGTTGTTTAAAAAGTAAGTCTGGAAGAATGACATTGAAAATAAATTTAATTCAAGTTCAAATTAATCATGGCTTAACTCCTCTAGATTTAGTATATTAGGGGAATACACTTAATCCCGTTTCACTTAAGATGGAATCAAGATCCTTGGGGATTATTTTTAAGTGAAAATATATTTGGTTAAATCAAGATATATACAAGAATGGATAAGGATAAGGTTTATTTAGATTTTGTGGAATTTCGAAATTTGAACATGAGGCTTATCTAAAAGTTACCAATAAAGCATATCATTTCAAATTCAAATTAGAAGCTTATCTAGTGATTACGGATTGATGAATGTCTTATCTAAACAAGATAAGGAGAAGTTTTTTTTTTTTAATTTCAAAATGCCGAGATCTTCTCAAAATATCTAAGGATTATATTTAACAAATAATTCTTAGATAAATATGGAAGTGAAGATAATCTTTAGAAATTTAGCCGTTAGAAGATTTATTTAAAACTCCATTTTACACACAACAACAACAACTCTGGAACAAGTTTTCACAACACAAAAAAGTTATGATCAAATTCTTCATTTTGAAAAGTTACAAAAAGTCCTTTAGATACTTCTTCAGAAAGTTGCATTGAAGTAAACAATACAACAATCGTTATTTCTCTTGAGAGGGAATTTAATTGCGATTTATATTTCTATTCTCACTTCTAATTTGCAACTTTTATTTGTTGGTTGAGTGTTGAGACAAGTATATTTATACTTTGTAAATCTGTATTAGCCTAGATTGTTGAGAGGCTAGATAGGCACAACAGAGTGTTATAAAGTCTATGTGTGAGAAGTGCTTGTAATCTTTTATGATTTGATTTAGTGGATCAAGTAGAATAGCATCTATGAAGTAGATTGGGTCCCCAGCAGTGGAGTTGGAAGAGAGTAGTAAGTAAAAGGCTGAAACTTTATAAAATCTCAACTTGATATTCTCCTTTCTTACGCTTTTAATTTGCTTTATTAATTGTTATGTGTTGAATTATTAAAATATCACTATTCATCATTATAAGTTGTTAAGAGGGATAATTTTATTTTTCTTATATCGAAAAGTTTTTCAAAACCTTAAAGATATCAATTCACCCCCCCTTTTGATATCTTATACTGGACCAATAATTAGGTTAGGACCATCATATTTGTTTATTCATCGAGCTAGCTTGAACTTTAAAATTTATTAATCCATTAATTGTAGTTAGGTTAGGATGTAATAGAATAAAGCTACAATAATGTACAAGCATTTGATAAAAACAATACTTCATTGTATCATTACTTGAAGTTTGCTGCACATAGCATGAACAAACAACATTGATCGAAAAGAGACTTTGAAAACAAACAACTAGTAGCAATTGACATGAAAGTTACATTTAGAATTTAGCTGATAAGAAGAGATCACTTAAAGTATAACTTCAAATTCTTGGCATTCAATGCTCTAGGGATGACCTACCCATCTAGGCTCTCTAACTTGTATGCACCATTCCCTACATCTTTTCAAATGTGAACTAGATCTTCCTAATTTATTGTGAGCTTTCCTTGGCTGTCTTGTACCCCTATTGCTCCATCTTGTGGCACACTAAGTCTTTAAGTTGGAAAACCTATGTTTCACCTTCCAATTGTAACATTATGCTACCCTGTGTTGATATGCTACAATTTTAGCCATTGCCATATCTCTGATTTCCTCTATGGTATCCAAATTAACTATAAGGCTAACCTAATTGGCCATAACATTAATGCTTTGCGTGCATAGACTTGGAAGCTCTAACTCAATTGGATAGATGGCTTTTGACCTGAATGCTAAACAGAAAAGCAGTTTCACTTGTTGATATCCTGTGTATGGTCCTACATCCCCATAAGATGTTTAGAAGCTTGTTAGTCTACTTTCCTTTTGCCGAGTCTACTCTTTACTTTAGACTATAAAATATGGTTTTGTCTACTACTTATACTTGCCGCTTAATCAACAAATGTACAACGGAGGTGTAATTCAATTGAATATCATGCTTTTTTCAAAAAGCTTGGAACTTATCATCGTCGAACTATAGACCATTGTTAATAATAATTATATAAGGAATAAGATGAAATTGAACAGTAATGACTTTACATTTTGCTTATTAATTTTTGCTACTACCTTGGCCTCTACCCACTTAGTGAAGTAATCAACTACAACAAACACAAATTGCCATTGCCTTGTGGCCTCTAAAAAGGGTCCCAAAATGTTTAAGCCTTATTAAGCAAAAGGCTAGGGACTAGCCAAATGTTGAAATTGACTAGAGGGAGCATGACTTATTGCATCATGCTTTTAGCACTGCAAGCAATGTTGTACCAAATATTTTGTAGTGTCTTTCATGGTTGGCCAATAATATCTAAACCTAAATGCTTGAACATACAATATTTATGACTTCACATGGTTATTATAGACCCCTGCATAAAGATCGAAAAGAAATCATTGTACCTCTTTGTATGTAAGGCAATGAAGGTAAGGCTGATTAAGGCCACATTTATATAGTTGGTTGTCAATCAAGGTATAATTAATAGCTTAGTACATGAGCCTCTAAGCTTCTTTCTATCAATAGGCTGCACTCCATCATTCATATTGTCAACAATTAGATCCATCAAAGACTTTTCCTTTAGCATAAGTTATACATTAAGATACTACTTCAACTTCTCTAGGCTCTTGTCCGACAAATATTCAATCAAGAGTTAGTCATTCAAATCTAGGAAAGATGTAAAAGCCAACTTAGATAATTTGTCGGTAGCCATATTTTGTACCCTTGGTACCTTTGTGATTGTAAAGGATGAGAACTCTTTAGTGAGTGTTTGTATAATGGTTAAGTACTAGCTCATCACCTCACCTTTTGTTGTATAGTCTCCCTTTACTTGATGGACAATCAATTGTGAATTAGAAAAAACCCCTAGTCTTTTTGCTCCTACCTGTTTGGCTAGCCTCAGTTTGGTAATTAGTGCTTTATATTCAACTTCATTATTACATGCCAGGAACCTAAATTTAAGCACATATTGAACCCTTAGGTCATTTGGTCCTCATTTGTAAACTCTACAATCAATTTAAGTGCATATCGAATCCTTAGGTTATGTAGATTCTTCTCCAGTTAAGAAGCCATCCACATACAAATTTCACTAAGGCTTTTCGACTAGATCTTAGGATTTAGATGATCATATGCGTGTTGAGAAATTATATTTATTGAGTTTTCTATGTCTACTAAGATCTTCTTGACTTCAAAATTTGTGATCCTTGTGTTGATAATTAACGCATCATCATAGGGCTTTTGGATGCTCTCATGATCACTTTCTAAAAAAGAGATCTAATTGTCAACTTTCATCTTCGTACCCTATATATTGTAAACATGATCAAAGGTGTTAATGAAGCTCGAAGAGCAAGACCAACCTAAATTAGAAGGTCTGCCAACTATGGTGTTGATAATAGCATTTGGGGCCCTATAGTTGTCATTTTTACCATCTTCTCTTCCATCTCTTCTTACTTGAATAGGTAGCTCATCGCGATCTTGATTATTGCTCCTCCTGTGGGTTGGTTACTTGATGTTCTCTACATTGCGAGCTAGAAATTTCCTTAGATAGCCTCTTTGAATGGCATTTTTAAGTTGTATACACTCATTAGCATTTTGACCTCTGTTATGGTGAAAGTTACAATACTTATCCGCTCCTCCTAAAGGGATTCCCTATCATCCTTTTTTGCTACAATAGAATCCTCCAATTACAAACTTCTATAAGAATGTCAGTTATGGGACGGTTAATGGGAGTATGAGTGGCAAAGGTTGAAACTTACAATCTTTTCTTATGTCCACTACATCCCCCCAAAAAACGGACACTATGGCTGCTAAGATGATCTTTTGCACTTGGGTGAATCTTATCACTCTTAGGGTTAGACTTGTTTAGGTCAACTTCTCCCCAAGCTTTGATATTATCTTCCTATCTAATGTATGAAGTTGCTTTGGCATTGAATTCAACAAATGCCTTGGGCTTGTTATCGACCAAAGACTTAAAAAAGTCTCCATGCGGCTTCACCTCATCAATAATCACATTTAAAGCTGCACTCATGTTGAGTTCTAGGGTTTAAATAATCTTGGCCATGAACCAAGCCAAATATATCCTTATGGTCTCATTAGGCTTTTGCTTGATTATGTTAAGGAAAAAGGAGTCTTTAATTAGAAGTTTACTTACAAGGAAGTATTGTAGGAGCACTTCTACTAAATCATCAAAATAAGTCTTTGAACCAAGTGCTTGTAGCAATTTTTAAAGTCAATAGGAAGGCTTAGCAAGCAATTGCATCACTTAGGCCATATAACTTGGCTAATGTACATTAATATTCCAAATGATCTTTCGAATCCTTAATCCCATCATATGTTTTAAACTACAAAAGTTTGATATGTTAAGGAATAACTTCCTTTAGGATCTCTAGGATAAAGGGACTTTTTTTTTTTATTTAGAATAAATTGTTGACTTGTTGAAGCAAGGGCACTAACATGTGACGGACTTATATGATGTGCCCACTTTGGTGCTTTCCCTTTATTGATTTTCTTGAGAGTAAGAGCTTGAGTTTCATGTACTAGTCTAGCTTGCTTGACTTGTTGCTCAAGAGAGTGGATAGAGTTGTCAAAGTTATCCATACTACCTAAATTTGTTCATTATTTTGGTTCGACAGCATGTTTGTTTCTACTAAAATTAAAGAGCTCATCGTTTTTCCTTACTAATTCTTGATTTTCTCTTACTAAGTTGGCATAAAGTTGTTCCAACATAAAAAATCCATTACCTCTTGAGTAGTGCTACCTAATCCCCCCCCTATAAGTTGTTGGGAAGTAGCAGCACCACTAACACTTTATGTAAATCTAGTTTTGGCTACCATGGTTGGGTTTTGAACACAAACGAGGCCAAAATGTCATCATTAAGAATTTTGGTTAGTGCTTGTTGATTTGTAAAAGAATGTAATACTCCAGAATTTTAAGCCCATACAACCACCTTATGATCTAAGCCCTAAATTTAGCATATCAAGTTTTGTTATCTGTTTTAGTTCAAACTTTACAGTAAGATTAGAAAAGTTAGATAAAAGATTTTAATAAAGTTAATTTTCGAAAATAAACTATACAAAAATATTAATTTAAGAAAAACGTTAATTTATTAATAAAGCCGATAATTATTGAAAACGTAAAATTTGAGTTTTAAAATATAACAAGATATTAGAAATAGGTTATTTAACTTTCAAAAATAATAAATGAAGTTGAATTATATGTAATATACATATATTAACATAGAATATGCATTATATGTATTAAATACATATATATAATAATAAATTAAAAAAAATAAGGAAAATTAATATAAAACCATGGAAAATTAACTAAAAAGTGAATGGATGAGTCATCAATAATATGGCAGCATGGGAAATAATGTAAAAGATGAGTCATCAACAATTTATTAGGAAATTAACACTTAAGCTTGTAAAAACTAAAAAAATGATATGTGTATGCCACATGTCTAATTTTTAATAAATCTAATCAACTTGTAAATTATAAATAGGACCTAAACACATTAAAAATAATATTTTGGAAATATGAAAAAAAAAAAGAAAATTGTTGAAGAAAAAATAGAAAAAAATAAGATAAACAGGGCAAAAACAGGGCACAATCTGATATAAGGCGGCTCGCTAGGTTAGGAGCAACCTATCCTAAAGCAGCTTAGGGGTTAAATAGAGGATGATATGCCTAGTTGTTTCGATAAGGTTGGGTAGTTCGTTGGTGGTCTGAGGCGACTAGTTCAAGTGAATCAAAATTCTGGTTGAATGCTTCCTCATTTTCTAAAAATACTAAATGGTGTTAATTAATTATTAAAATTGGTTTTCCAAGGTTATTTTATGTGTATATTAATGTAGTAATTATATTTTAATTAAACAATTAGTGAAAATATAGGATGCTTAAGGAGTTGCTCTATTTAGATGAAAATTAGATTAAATTTTGGAAATATTAAACAATGTCCTTTCAAGTTGAATTTTTGTAGGTAATATACTTAATATATATGAATTTAATTGTAGGAGTAACAACGTTTAAAAATAAGCATGTTTACTATTTATTATAATTATTTTGGATAAAACTAGTAATTTTGCTATTTTGTTAGATTAATTAGTTTATGATAAGATCAATGTATGAGCCTTATGTATTTTGATTTTTGGAAGTTTATAATGATGTTTGGAACACTTGATTTTTATATTGTGATTAAATTCACTAATTTGCTTAATTTTCACTAATTTTGAACTAAAATGGTATTTTTAGAAATATAGGCAATAAGCTAGTTTAGTATAAATAATGGTCAATATCTAAAGTGTATATTTTTGTGAGTTCATAGTATTTTTGGTATAATTAATGGGCCTCATATACTATTTATTATGTATTTTCCTTATATAAACCTATATATTAGCCTAATAAGCGAAAGAGTGAATCATACTATTAAGGTGGTTGCTAGATAATGTAGGATCGATAACTATGACATGTAATTGATATTGAGCATGGTTAAAAAGTATAATTTTTAGGACTTCTAGTTTAGAATTAAAGTCGACTTGACTTGATTATGAAGTTATAATAATGTATAGTCGAATTAGTAATACGAAAGGGTATTTTTAGACTTTTAATAATATTGATTAGTCTTAATTCTTAAGATATCTTAATAATACTCAAAATAATAATCATCATATTATAAAGTTTATTAAAATTAGATAAGAAATGAATAAGATATGATCAGAATAAGCTTGGAAACATAATAATAAAAGCTTATTAGAGTTTGGTATCGACCCGTAGTTAATGATTTTATGCTATTGTGAAACCCTAGTAAGTGGATATTTCTATTTTTATGCAACTAGACTTATATCTACTTGACTTGAAGTCAGTTGTGTCATAAATTATAATGATGTGCTGGATGGATTCGACACATGATTCTATTGAATGTGTGTTGATTGAGTGAAAAGTTTCCTTATGTATAATTAATTTGTCGATGTGTATTTTTGCTTGGAAAAGTTTTAAACTGAACTATCCTTGAGGATGTTCGCCTAAGTGAACCTTATGTGAAGGAATGTATGATAAAGTTGAGAAACAAAGTTGAAGTTGAGATAGTCGAATTGTTTATGATGTGGAACTTAAGATTTATGCCTAATACTAAGTTATTGTATTGTTTATTGCATTCATGGCATGGCACGAAATGATCTACGGGTCAAGTTTATGAAAGCTTGAACACTGCTGAGTTAGGTTTTAAGCATGTAGAACTACATTGCTCAACTTAATCTAGTTATGATGTAAGGTTTTAGCTAGACTAACTATGTATTGGATTTTCAAACCACAGTAGGTGGTTTTTATTGGGGGTCCTACTCATAAGCAGCTCCTTATTCCCTTAGGTTCCCAGACGTTATATTCAGATGCCTAAGTATGTCGACTAATTGGATGAAGAATTGGAAAATTATAGGATATCGGTATTAATATATGTTACGTGCAACAACATGGCATGAATTTCCTACATAAGCAATTTGTATTGATAACTTGGCGTATAAAATAGAATGCTTTATAGTATTGACCCTTGTGAATGTGTATTATACTTATTCTATGCTTGTTTTATCCACTCTCACTTAGCTTAGAGAGAGTTGAGGGAGGAGATACTTGTATATCCTTAGGTTATGAAGAGAATTGACTAGGCATCAACATCAGCAAGGGAAAAAGTCTTTTGAGAGCCTATAGGATGAAGTTGGCTACTTTTAAAGAAGTCTTATTGTATTTTGATCTTAGTTCCATGAAGGATCTTTACATATGAAATAAAAAAAAAATACTGTGTTTTAGGTTTGGTTAAGTTTGATGATGTGCTCTTTTGTATAAACAAGTGTAAAGCTAAACTCCATTGTAGTACTATTTAATTATAAATAGAACTTTTATTGAATATAAATAGGTATTCTTGTATGATAATACATCCAATGCTATGCTGGGATGTGACATCCTTTAGGTGATATCAAAGCATAAATTAGGGACCATAATGTTACATGCATATAAGGTGTGCGAGGTAGCTAAGTACCATATGAACTTAACTTTGTTAGTGGCAACCAATATAAGGAAATTGACTGTGTCTATTGTATTTATTGCTATCCAGAAAATGGTGCAAACTCATGCAAGTAGTCATCCTGGTTCATCAACTACTCTTAAGGGACAAATTAGGGAGGAACAATAACATCAACCAAATCAAGCTCCACCTATACGAGTAACGGATGTAGTGCAGCAACTTGCAATTACTTTAGCTAGGGCTGGTGGAGCGAATGGGGATAAGTTAGCTCAGGTGTAACATATAGTGAAACCATTTGATGGGACAAAAATTGACCTTTTAGTTGCAGAAGAATGGATCAATTTGTTAAAAAAGGCTTTTGAAGTACACGAGGTCAAAGATAATAGAAGGGTAGGGATTGCCACTATTTTATTAGATGGATGCACGAATAATTCGTAGAGAAGTAAGAAACAGATAATGGTAGAGCCCATAGGTTGGAATGCCTTTAGGGATGCATTTTTAGAGTAGTATTTCTCTAAATGTGTAAAGGAGCAAACGTGTGAAGAATATTATAAGTTAAGGCAAGTAGGTAAGATAATTGAAGGATATGAACAGGAGTTTAATAGGTTGTTGAAATTTGTCTCGAAAGTGGTACAGAATAATGAACTTACTAAGGTTGATCGATTTAAGGTTGGACTTGATCTTTATTTTCAAGCTGAGTTTAAAAGGACAAGGCTAGTGCGATATGCTGATATGATCAATGAGACTTGTTTAATTAAGTAAGATCGTAACTTAAGAAGGGCAACTGAAGAAATAGAAAGTAAGAAAAGAAAATTTATTGGGAGTTTTAGTAGTAGCTTGTAATGATAAGAGGAAAAAGAACCTATCAACCCCCTAATAAGAATCAGAGGTCGAGGTGAAGCTATGCCACTTTGTTGGAAATGTAACAATAGGCATCGAGCTATGCAATATCCATAACTACAAGGGAAATGTTTTAGGTATGAAGAAGCTGGGCATATGGCTAGGCAATGTCAAAACTTGAATACTAGATATATATTCTGCCACAAGTGTTGTTAGATAGGAGATAATGCCACTTAGTGTACTACAGATCAATAGGCAAGACCAGACCAAACTCAAGCCAATAAGCCAAGACCTACCAATAGAAATAACTGACTAGGAGAGCTTAGAGCCAGGCTTAAAGTTCAAGGAAGGGTGTATGCAATCTAGGATGACAAAGGTAAGGATGGTGCCATAGTTACAAGTACAAGTCTTGAACCTTATGATTTTTTAGATTCCTTTATATAATAATATGATGTATGTTAACTTGAATCTTGTACCCTAAAGTAATGATATAATTGTGATTATTATTTTAGGATTGGTTCACTTAGAAGTTAATTATGCTTATACATTGTTTGATATGGGAGCAACACATTCATATGTATCCAAAGACTATGTTGATAGGAATAGACTCCCAATAGAGATTCTAAGATATGATCCGATAGTAACAACTCCTTCTGAAGGATAGCAAGTTGTGAAACAAACATTTAAGGGAGGCAATGTGCGTATAGATTTATATAAATTGCCTATGGAATTAGTAGTATTAGATATGAAAGAATTCAATGCTATATTGGGAATAGATTGGCTAACTGAACATCAAGCGAATGTGGATTGTGAAGGAAAGATAGTGGTATTTAAGAAGCCTAATGGAGAAGAATTTCACTTTAAAGGAAGCTCTAGGAAGGCAACCCCTCAAATAGTCTTGACAAATAAAGCTTAAAAGCTAGGAAGAAATGGTAATATATGATTTCTATCTTTAGTAGTAGATACCTAAGTTCAAGAAGTGAGATTAGAAGATATACTAGTAATGTCTAAATATCCTAAGGTTTTTCCTAAGGATTTGCTTAGATGACCACTGGATAAGGAGATTGAATTTACCATAGATCTTATATTGGGTACTCTACCTATCTCTAAGACATCCTATTGAATGGCTACTACAAAATTGGTGGAATTAAAGAAGCAACTATAAGAGCCACTAGACAAGGGATTCATAAGGTCAAGTACATCACCGTAAGGTGCACCTATGTTATTTGTTAATAAGAAAGATAGAAGTCTTTGGTTATGTATAGATTATCGAGAATTGAACAAAGTGACGATAAAGAACAAATATGTACTTCTTAAGATTGATGACTTATTCGATCAACTAAAGGGATCCATAGTATTATCGAAAATAGATTTACAATTCGGTTAGCATCAATTGAAAATTAAGGAAGAAGATGTACATAAGAGTGCCTTTAGGACTAGGTATGGGCACTATGAATTTTTAGTGATGTTGTTTGGGTTAACGAATGCTCCTGCTATATTCATGGATATGATGAATCATGCCTTTAAAAAGTACCTAGATGAGTTCGTAGTTGTGTTTATCGATGATATCTTAATATACTCAAGGAGTAAGGAGGAACATGTGGAACGCTTGAGGATTGTGCTTCAAACTCTTAAACACAACAAGCTTTATGCAAAGCTAGAGAAGTGTAAGTTCTGGTTAGATCAAGTAAGGTTTCTTAGACATATAGTATTTGGTGCATGAATTTGAGGCAAAGGAGGTGGTTGGAAATACTGAAAGATTATGATCTTATGATTCATTATCACCCTAGGAAAGCTAATGCAGTAGCGATGCATTAAGTAGAAAGAAATTCAGTAGTGTTATTGCACTCATTATGAATCAACGAGAATTGATAGAATAAATGGAGAAATTAAGCTTAAAAGTTGTAACAAGAGAAGACAGCAATATGTTGGCTAATCTAAGGATAGAAACTACATTACTTGAGAGCATTAAGGAAGCTTAGAAGGGAGACGTAGAGCTATAAAGGATAAAAAATGATATTAAGCAACACCCTAACTTTAGAATTGATGATGTAAGAATGTTAAGATTTAAAGAAAGACTTTGTATACCAAAAGATTTAAAAGTTAAAGAGGTGATATAAGATGAAGCACATAATGCTAGATATTCCCTGCACCTTAGGAATAATAAGATGTACAAGGACTTGAAGCAACGGTTTTGGTAGGCAGGGATGAAAGGAGATATGGCACAGTATATATCACATTGTATAACTTACTAGAAGGTGTAGGCTAAACATAAAAAACCAAAAGGATTATTACAACCTTTACCTATACTTGAGTGGAAATGGGAGTATATAATAATGGATTTTGTGAGTGGTTTACCAAGGACAAGGAGACAACATGATATGATATGATTTATAGTAGATAAGCTCACAAAATTAGCACATTTCTTAGCCATAAGGCAAACAACGACATTCTCTCGACTAGTAGAAGTTTATGTGAAAGAGATAGTTCGTTTACGTGGCGTTTCAATGTCGATAATATATGATCATGATTCTCGTTTTAGATCTCAACTTTGACAATCCTTACAAGTAGAAATGGGAACCACGCTGAACTTTAGTATTGCTTATCATTCCCAAAGTGATGGGCAATTGGAGCGAACAATCTAAACTCTAGAGGATATGCTAAGGGCATGTATGATGGATTTTAGAGGTAGTTAGGATGACCATTTGCCATTGGTAGAATTCGCTTACAATAATAGCTATCATAGAACCACCTAAATGGCTTCATATGAAGCATTGTATGGACGTAAATGTATATCCCTTATATATTGGGATAAAGTAGGGAACAAACAAGTCATTGGACCATCAATATTACAAGATCTTAAGGAGAAGGTACACATAATAAGGGAACAAATACAGCTACCGAAAGCCATCAAAAAAGTTATGTAGACATTAGAAGAAAGCCATTAGAATTCTAAGTAGGTGATTGGGTATTTTTGAGGATATCACCAATAAAGGGTATAAGACGATTCGGTATTAAGGGAAAGTTAAGTCCTTGGTATGTTGGACCATTTCAAATTAAGAAAAGGATTGGAAAAGTTGCTTATGAACTTAAGTTACCTAATGAGATGATAGGAATTCATAACGTATTTCATGTCTCAACTTTGAGGAAATTTGTAGGCAATCTTACCAAGATATTAGATGTACCTCTAGTGGAATTAAAGGAAAACCCTATGTATGTAGAGCATCCAGTTCGTATTTTGGATACCAAGGTTCAGAGATTGAGAAACTGAGACATTGAGTATGTGAAAGTCATGTGGAGTTGACACACCACTAAGGAAGCTACATGGGAATTTGTTGAGTTGATGAGAGCCCAGTACCTTGAATTATATACACAAGGTTAGTAACACTGTCATTGATTATTCTTTTCCTAGAAAAAAAAAAAGTTAGGAACTTATATTATTCAACTTGTAGTTAAGTTTTGAGGACAAAACTTTTAGTAAGAGGGATAAAATGTAATACCTCAGGGTTTCAAGCTCATACGATAACCTTAGGATCCAAGCTCCTAAATTTAGGGCACCAAGCTATGTTATCCATTTTAATTCAAACATCATAGTAAAGTTAGATGAAGTATTCTAGAAATGTGAATTTCTCAAAATAAGTTATATAAAAAGATTAATTTAAGAAAAATGTCAATTTATTGATAAAACTGATAACTATTGAAAACACGAAATTTAAGTTTTAAAATATAGTGAGACATTAAAAATAAGTTATTTAACTTTCAAAAATAATAAATGAAGTTGAATTATATGTAACATACATATATTAACATAGAATATGCATTATATGTATTTAATACATATATATAATAATAAATTATAAAAAATGAGGAAAATTAATATAAAATCATGGAAAATTAACTAAAAAGTGAATGGATGAGTCATTAATGGTGTGGCAGCATGGCAAAATAATGGAAAATATGAGTCATCAACAATTTAATAGGAAATTGACACCTAAAGCTTGGAAAAACTAAAAAAATGATGTGTATGCCACATGTCGAATTTTTAATGAATCTAATGAACTTATAAATTATAAATAGAACCTAAACACATAAAAAAAAAATTTGGAAATCTAAAAATATAAGAAAATCACTCAAGAAAATTTAGAGAAAAAGAAAAAAAAGAAAAACAGGGCACGATCTAATCTAGGGTGGTTTACTAGGCTAGGAGCAAATTGACTTAGAGCAGCTTGGGGGTTAAAGAGAGGGCTATGCACTTGGTTGTTCCAACAAGTTTGAGTGATTCAATAGTGATCGAAGGCGATCGGTTTAGGTGAACCAAAATTCCAGTCGAAAGTTTCCTAAATTTCTAAAAATACTAAATGGTGTTAATTAATTATGAAAATTGATTTTCTGAGGTTATTTTATGTGTATATTAATGTAGTAATTTTATTTTAATTAAACAGTTAGTGAAAATATAGGGTGCTTAAGGAATTGCTCTATTTAGATGAAAATTAGATTAAATTTTAGAAATATTAAATAATGTCCTTTCAAGTTGAATTTTTGTAAATACTTAATATATGTATTTAATTGTAGTAATAATAATTTTTTAAAATAAGCATGTTTACTATTTATTATAATTATTTTGGATAAAATTGGAAATTTTGCTATTTTGTTGGATTAATTAGTTTCTAAAAAAATCAATGTATAAGCCCTTTGTATTTTGATTTTTGAAAGTTTATAATGATGTTTTGAACACTTGATTTTTATCTTGTGATTAAATTCACTTATTTGTTTAATTTTTACTAATTTTGAGCTAAAACGGTATTTTTAGGAATATAGGCGATAAGTTAGTTCAATACAAATAATGGCCAATATCTAAAGTGTATATTTTTGTGAGTTCACAGTATTTTTCATATAATTAATAGGGCTTGTATACTATTTATTATGTATTTTCCTTATATAAACCTATATGTTAACCTAATATACAAAATAGTGAATCATACTATTAAAGTAGTTGCTAGATAATGTAAGATCGATAACTATGACATGTAATTGATATTGACCATGGTTGAAAAGTATAATTTTTAGGACTTCTAGTTTAGAATTAAAGCTTACTCAAGTCGATTACGAAGTTACAATAACGTATGGTCGAATCGTAATAAAAATGGGTATATTTAGACTTCTAACAATATTACTTAGTCTTAATTCTTAAGATATCTTAATAGTACTCAAAAGAATGATCATGATGATATAAAGTTTATTAAAATTAGATAAAAATAAATAAATAAGATACGATCAAAATAAGCTTGGAAACGTAATAGTAAAAGCTTACAAGAGTTTAGTATCAACCCATAGTTGATTTGGGGTCAGTGTATATTTTCCTAAGTGTGATAGGTGAGGAAGGACCACATAGTAAAGCTTCAGATTTTACACTACTATTAAACCTTGGTTAGTGGATATTTTTGTTTTTGTGTAAGTAGACCTATGTCTATTGACTTGAAGTCAGTTGTGTCGTAAATTGTAATGATGTGCTGGATGGATTGGATACATGATTCTGTTGAATGTGTTTTGAATGAGTGAAATGTTTCCTTATGTATGACTGATTTGTTAATAGGTATTTCTGCTTAGAAAACTTATAAAGTGAATTGTCCTTTAATGTGTTCGCCTAAGTGAACCTTATGTGAAGGAATATATGATAAAGTTAAGAAACAAAGTTGAAGTTAAGAAAATCGTATTGTTTATGATGTGGAACCTAAGATTCATGCCTGATACTATGTTATTGTATTGTTTATTACATTCATGGTATGGCACGAAATAACCTATGGGTCAAGCTTCTGAAAGCTTAAATACTATTGAGTTAGGTTTTGAGCATATAGAACTACAGTACTCAACTTAATCTAGCCACAATGTGTGGTTTTAGCTAGATCGACTATGTATTGGATTTTTAAACCATAGTAGGTGGTTTTTGTTGAGAGTCTTACTCCCAAGCAGCTCCTTATTCCCTTAGGTTCCTAGATGTTGTATTTAGATGTTCAGGTATATCGACTAATGAGATGAGAAATTGGAAAAGCATAAGATATCGGTACCAATACATGTCTCATCCATTAGCATGGCACGAATTTCTTACATAGGCAATTTGCATCGATAATTTGAGTTATGAAATTGAATGCTCTATAGTATTGATCCTTGTGAGTTTTTATTATAGTAGTTATGTGCTTATTTTATCCACTCTCACTTAGCTCATA
Source organism: Lumnitzera littorea (assembly GCA_024138015.1). Classification (NCBI taxonomy): domain Eukaryota; kingdom Viridiplantae; phylum Streptophyta; class Magnoliopsida; order Myrtales; family Combretaceae; genus Lumnitzera; species Lumnitzera littorea. Next base: position 89,306,283 of record JAMXBB010000009.1, on the reverse strand, counting down.
GAGAGCTAAAGGGAAACTTTTATATCCTCAGGTTATGAAGAGAATTGACTGAGCATCAACATTAGCTGGGGGAAAAGTCTTTTAAGAGCGTATAAGATGGAGTCAGCCACTTTTGAAGAAGTCTTATTGTATTTTGATCTTAGTTCCATGAAGGATTTATACATATGAAATAAAAAAAAAAGTACTATGTTTTAGGTTTGGTTAAGTTTGATGATGTACTCTTTTGTATAAATAGGTGTAAAGCTAAACCCTATTTTAGTACTATTTAATTATAAATAGAACTTTTATTGAATATAAAAAGATATTTCTATGCAATGGTATATTCTGTGCTATGCTAAGATGTAACAAAGAACAAATGTAAGACATTATGGGAGTGTCGATGCTAATTTGGTATAACTACTCCGATGCTTAAATTATGTGTTTGTTTGTAGTATGAGGAAGTAAATAAGCATATTAGAAGCAAAGTGCATAAAGAGTTTTTCTAGTAGTTGATTACCCATATTTACGGACTCTTATATAATAACTATAGTAGTGGGCAGTTGAATCACTAGTGACATGTGGCACTCTTGAGTTTAGCCATGTAAATTGTAAGAAGAAATGGACATTTAAGCAGTTATTGTCAAGGTAGCTTCGGAACTATTTGTATTCTTATTTTGATATTTAAATATTTAAACTTAGTAGGCTGGGCTTTAGTGATTCGATACTAGAAAAGGTTAGTCAGTAAGAGTATAGTGAGGTGTTGAAGCTTTTGGAATGTCTTGGTAATATAGATGTCGATCTAGTGGTGTTGAGAAAACAAGAGCCATATCAAGACTTAGACAAGAGTATAATCAATATACTTGATGTAACATACAATTTAGAATAGGTTAACAGTATAACGAGCACCTAGTTGTAGGGAAGAAAATCTACTATCAACATTTGTCATAAAGAATATCTTTTTTTTTTTTTATAGATGTACATGTAATAAAGAAATAAAATAAACTAAGATGAAGAAAATAAGTAAGAAAGGGAAGAAAAGGAATAAAGAAACAAACTTGGAATGGCTTTAGGCAGGCACGTAGGTCAAATCTAATTTGTAGGTTAGGTCCTTACATGCTTGGCGTGTACATGAGAGAGAGAGAGAGAGAGAGAGAGAGAGCAGCAATAGTAATTCTATCAGGTGCTCCGGTGACCTTTTCGAATGGGTAACGACACTTTCTTTAGGTTCTTAATGTGGTGGTTTATGGAGGGGTGGTGTTGTGCCAGTTTGGTTAACGAGAGAAAGGGGCAATGGAGCTTGGATGATGGTTGCTTGAGTCAAATGGAGGGTAGTTCCTATGTTTTTGATGGTAGGGAATTCAATTATCCGAGTGATTTTGCTTGAAAGCTACCGTAGAGTGGCAGTTTTAGAGAGAGAAAGTAGATACTCATAGGTTAGAGAGAGAAAATGCACAGGCAAGCTTCTATGAGAGGGTTCGAGCATTTCTAATTGCTTAAGAGTGATGTCTAAGGTCGCTTCTATAGTAAGAGAGCTTAACATGAACATGGAAAGGCCATTAATGGCCAAATCAAATGATGTAGAGAGAAAGCTTTAATGTTGGCTTTCTATTTGAGGAAAAATTTGTAATGGAATGGATATTTGAGTCATTTAGGTGTTATACTTACTTGCTTTATTCCTTAGAAGCTTCTACTTTTTCCTTTTAGGCTTAGATTTTCCAATTGTAAGAAATGCATTTTTGGCCTTTTTTATTTTTCAAGTCTAATAAGGGGAAAAAATTAAATGAACTTAGTCTTGTTTTTAGGCTAAATGTGAAGATCTCCAAGCAATCTTCATAATTTCACCATAAATTTAGTGAAATTACAAAGAAAAAAAAGGCTAAAAATTGGTCAAAAATGCTAAGTTTGCATAGGTATTTCTTTCCTCCATTTTTGGAAATTTTCAACAAAGGGGGATGGGGATAAGGAATTGCAATGGCCACATGCAACACATGTACTACATGCTCCACTAGCATGTAAAGTACATACGTATTCCATAAAAATAAAAGGCACAAACATGTTAAGGGTGAATTTCCTCAATTGCTCTTGTATAGCACTTAGTATTTTTTACTGCACTAAAGAAGGCTAAGTCAGCCTAAAACTTAGTCACAAAGTTTAAAGCGAGAAACTCTAAATGTAAATTGTATTCACTCAAAATGACTTGATGATTACAACTAAGAAAATTAGCCCTATGTATATAAGAGGCCTTTAAGAATGAATGGCTAAGATTAAGTTGATCTAATGGTTACAAATTAATCTTAACTACTATTACATTAACTACATCAACCTACCACACCTACCCTATCTACTAGGGTACATTGAATCTAGTCTTCTTTGGAATCTTCCAGCTTCTAGAATCTTCAATTGGACTCGAGCCTTTATCTTCTTCTTTGGTAGGCTCTAAGTACTTCTCGGATGTGATCCATTTTGAGGAGTCCGTGACATTCTCCTTACTCAATTTGGAAACATCCTTATCACCCCATCCTAATGGAACTTCTAGATTTCTTCCTAAAACTACCATAATGCCTTAGTTAGTTCCTAACTTGCTATACTCTCTGGCAATCCCTTCTAAACCACCATATATTCATGTCTTAGTGGGTTGCCCTAATGCCTCACATGTAGGTCTACTATGATCTCCTTTACTTCTCCATCATATGATTCCTATATCCTAATTAGAGCTCATTGTAACATTGCCTTCGCTAGATCTTCTTCGTCCCTATGGTATGATTTGACCATACTTACATGGAAGACTAGATGGATTTTCAATCTCGAAGATAGCTCCTATTAGTAAGACACTCGGCCTACCCTTTTCATAATCGAGAAAGGGCCTTTGTATCGCCTCGTCAACCCTTTATGTAGCTAGCCCTTAGTACATTACGTTAAATATAACTTAACAAGTACCAAATCCCCCATCTAATACTCCATTGGCCAATGCTTCTTGTCAACTATCTTCATTCTTTTGGTAGCTCAATATATGTAGATTTGAACCAAGTCCTAGATTTCTTTCCATTCTCTTGTAAATCTGTACGCTAGGGAGCTAGTTCCTATATATCCCAGTGTCACCGTATTAAGAGTAAAGGGATGTCTCCCTAAGATAATCTAAAAAAGACTCTGGCCAATAGATTTTGTTGTTTTGTAGGTTGAATGAGAATTATGCTACATCCAACAGCTTAGCCCAATCACACTAGTTAGCCCACATAAAATGCCCTAAGTATAGCTTCACCAAAAGCATTTAGCCTCTCCATAAACCGTTTATCCTTGATATTTCTTAGTAAAGCCTAAAAGCTTGAATAACTCTTTCCAAAATTTCCCTACCCTCATAAAACTACTTTGTAAATCGTCCACCCCCACAAAATGCCTTAAAAGGACTGGTTGAGAAATTCAACTCGAACCCCAAAAGCTTAAATAAATCTTTCCTAAATTTCCCTATAAACTATCCATCCCTATCACTCAAAATGTTTCTTAGTAAGCCCTAATACTTTACCATGTGCCTTAAGAACAAACTAGCTACTTCGTCTATAAGGTACTCCTTGATGGCATGAACAAAGGTTGCATACTTCAAAAACCGGTCTACTACTATCATAATTGTGTCATATCCTTTTGACTTAGGTCGGCTCATAATGAAATCCATAAAAACACTTTCTTAAGGTTTGTCAAGAATAGGTAGAGGCTCTAGTAGTCCGAGAAATACCCTCTATTCGACTTCATCTTGTTGGCAAACATGACAAGTCCTAACATGGCTCTTGACATCTTCTCTCATATGTGGCCAAAAATATCTTTCTTCCACTAACACTTGAGTATGATGCATTCTTAGATGGCCTACCCATTTTGAATCATGACATTCCATTAATATTTCTCTCCTTAAGTTTGACGAGTAAGTTACATATATTCAATGTCCCTTAATATATATAAGCTTACCCTCTTCCTAGAATCTCCTAGTCTTCCCCTCTTTACATTGGGTTAATAAAGCTTTGGCCATCTTATTAATCTCCATTTCTACTCAGATTCCAATCAGAAGGTCATTGTCAAGCCTATTAATGGCTACCAATACTACCTTCTTACTCAAAGCATTCGCAACAATATTGGTTTTTCCCAACCTATACTTTATGTTGAAATTGAATTTGGCCAGGAAAATCAGTAGCAACCCTAAGAGGGGCCTAGTGATATTGCTTAGAATTTCCATATCACGTGTACACCCATGATAAGAAAATCGCCTTACAAGTCAGAGATTGCAAGACTCTAAATAGTTATTCGCTAGGGTCTTAAATTTTAGTTCATTAACTCATTATATAATATGAATAATTATGGATAACCATTTTTCCACAATTCCTCAGTACTGCAGAGAATCGGTATCCCTTACCAAAATAGTGAAATAAGATAAAAAATTCCAGAAAATTCTAAACTTACTAAAGACATTAAACTTAATTGAAATATTAGTCATTTTCTGGAATATTCTAAATTAACTACACAAGCTTTTCATTATACTAATTCAATGGCAGCACTCTACACTCAATTCTTATCCCAATCCCAACTATCAATCAACTTGCAAGGAAAAGAACTATTGGGGTGTAAGCTTACACTTAGTGAGATAAATACCCTCATCAATACCGCATGGCAAAATTTATTAGATGCACAATCACATGAATGCATGAACAATCAGTATGCCAAATAACGCATGCAGTGGCATAGGAATTGCATACGACTTAGAATTACACCCCCTGTAGTCAAGGTTTGGAGATAATTAACTTACCCAAACCAAAATTCGGGTTCTAGACCTTGGGTTTTAATTCATTAGCACTATTGTGCCTCAATTAAAACAAAACTATGTATATATATACATATATATACTTTAGTTATCAAATAATAAATCATATTTTCAAAATCCTAAGTCTAGCGGTATGGTGGCCTCCGCAATCCACAAATACACACCCTAAGCAGAAGCCATGAGACTCGGCCCCTCGCCGACGATTGGCTTCTCCCGACGCCTAATAAGCCCATCAGCTTAGGATAGAGACTCAATATATATGATGACATAGCTAGTGCCCAATCCTATAGGAGACATGTTCTCCTGTGAGTCCTTTCCCATCTTCTACGTGAAGCGACAGTCGGTGTTATCCGTATGCAATATAAGGTATGCATGATTCATTTTGATTTCTTAATTATATAAGTAATTAACTCGGTTTTCAAGGTGATCTGACAATTTCATTCCATACAATTCACATGTATATATAATGCAAACAATTCCCATTATTAAATATAATTAATAAGTCATCGTATTCATCCACAAATTCATACACATGCATTTCCCATATCCTATAAGCATCTAAATTTATATATATAAGTTTAGGTGCATCTATTCTAAAAGCAAAATCAAGTAAAGAGTCATTAGGAATTTACTAACTCAGCCATACAGATTAATCAAAATAATCCAGGATAGATCGTCTCCCAAAAGCCAGGTCCCCTAGACATTGCAAATATGATACTATAAGGATTTGAAATAAAACCTAGAAAACTAAGCTAAAACCAAGCTAAAACCCTTTAAGTTATACTTTTGGCTTGGTTTCATAATTTTTCCTAGTTTTACTTAAAAGTTCAATCGCGTATAACTTTCTCGTTTTAGATCCAATTTTTATGATCTTATAGTCAGTCTTCATCATTTTCGAGTATACTTTAATGTAGTGAGGTTAGATTTTCATGGTGAGGCACGCAAAACTGCCCATAGGTCAGAACAGTAGCAATTCTCATGATTTGGAGTGCTTTTAAGCTTTGTATGCTTAATGGGCTTTTTGGTAACTTGGGAAATTCTTTAGGCTTGGTATTAAGATTTTATCCTAAGCTCAAAATACTCCTTGAGATTAGATTTACAATTTTAATTTATACTCCTAAGGCTAACAACCACTTTATGAGCCCTTTAGTGGGCTTAAGTTGTCAAATGGGCTTATTTTCTTATTCAAACTAAAGTTAGTGACTTTCGTGGGCTTATGGAGTCTTAGGTGGATTTCTTATGGGCTTCAAAACAACCTTTCTTAATGTTTTAAAGTGCTGGTCAGAATTTTAATGAAGGCCCAACTTGGAGTTCTAGGCTCGTTTTGAGAGTTTTAGGCTTAGTATACTTGCTATACTTGCTTTGGTTGATATTCTTACTTTGTTCACTTGGTTTTATCATATTTTTAAGTGGCTTTTAGTTATGTTCCAGATCTGGTCATGATGATTCAAAGGGGTTCTCACTTGGTTTTTCAACTTGTTTCATCATTTCCTTAAGCTTAAACTACTTGTATCCAAATCTTAACTTAACTTTTCTTCCGTAAGATGATTCTTTAACTCATGCTTCCTACAAAGAAATAGGAGATCTTACACTTATTACAACTTCCATAGCATAGCTCGTGTCATACAAAGTTGGTTTCTTCATAAAACTTCATGTGATAAATATTTCCTTAACTTAAGTTTAGATTTGAGCATGTTTAACTTAATGGAAATAAAATCAACATCCAAATGACTTTTGAAACCTCACGTCCAGCATGATCATCTTCCATTCAAGTTCTTATTTCAAGATTTTCTCAACTTAAAATCTTCCATTCAAAGTTTTAAACAAGTATCTTTACAAAACACCAACTTTACATGCTCATGTTTCAACTTCATTTAAGGGTTTCATAAGTTTGTTTCTTAGAATGGTCTTTAGTGTTATAATAACTTAAAATCATACTCATATCTTCAAGAAATCAAAGTCTCCTAACATAAACACTAATCCACTAAGCACAAGAAACACTTACTCGTCCTTAAAGCGAAATATGGTGATTGTGCACAAAGGTTCCACTTAAGCTCTTAACTTTACTTCCTCCTTTTTGCAACTTTTTGGAAACCCGAGTTGCTTGATCCTTTGGAATAGGGTTTATGGAAGTTCTAATGGTTCTAAAAGAGTTAGATGTTAGAAGAAAATGACACAAGAAAAAGAAATGGGAGTGCCGTGAGTGGGACTTAGAAGTGGCAGCCAAATGGAGGATTTTTGTGGGGTTGAATTTCTTCTTTTGATTTGTGTTTAAAGTGAGTGAAAAGGAAGTGAAAATGAGAGTGAAAGAGGGAGAGAGTAGCATATTTTTTAATGAAAGAAAAAGTGTGTGCAAGAAGCTTTAATTGATTGTCCTGTAGCTTACACAAAAATCAACAATTGCAACTATTGATGATGTAAGCATTAAGGAGGGAATAGTGGTGTGTAAGAGAAAGTGATTGATGGTTGAAAGACAAGAGCATGGCCCCCCTTTCCTCCTTGTTTAAATCTGCCATTTAATGTCCTTTGGGGTTATGGAATGGTCTTGTCTTATTTAATGAAGTTAAGCATATGAAATCTTGTGAAGAATTGTCCATATGTAGTATAAGTGAAGAGGTGATAAGGAAAATGTCTTATCACTAGATTTTGATAAGTTATCAATTGATAAATGATTCCAACTCTCAATTGATAAGTCATCTAAGGTGATTGGCTGGTCTACTTATTGATGTGTAAGGCTTAGACATGAAGATAAGGGCATGGTTTTATAGGAAATTGTTTTAGGATTTTCATCTTCCATTGTTTTGTACTTTATGATTCGATTCCTATAAGATTATGAAATTTTCTAAAGTTGAATGAAATTATTCAAATTAAATTATCGATTAGTCACTTAGGGTCAAAATTCCCTAATTGTTTTGGGGTTTAGAGTCTTAAGTGAGTTTAAAGCTCGTAGTACTTCAAACTCAGGTTTTCTCAATAATTGGTTTTTGAATTGGAAAATTTTAATTTGTTTCTAAATATAAACTTAAGTTTTTAGTTTAGTTGATCCTTGGGAACGTTCAAACAATTCTTTTAATTGAATCATGGGCCCACTAAAAGTAAGGTTTATATTTATCAATTGATAAGTTATTTAGGATGATTGGTTGGTTTACTTATTCATGTGTACAAATCTTATATATGAAGATAAGGAGATTATATACATACTTATAAAAATACCCCACTATATACTATACCACTACACACACACATATATATATATATAATCATATATGTATACCCATATATATATATAAAGTTACGGTACATACATATATATGTATATTATAGTTATGTATTAAAAAAAAAATACATAATACATACTATATACTTATGTACATACATGTATACACAACCTAATCTTATATTTACACATATAATTAAATTTGGGTATTCATGTATATAAACATATAATATTAGTGTTAAATGTATAAATACCATAAAAAAATACCATAAAAATACTATAATTCTACACATGTATACTATAATATACATATATACTTTCTAAAATAAATCTCTTACCAATTAATTTGTATTTTTCTTCTTCTTTTCCTTCTTCTTTTTCTCTTTTCTTTCTTTCTTTTTCTCTCTTTTTTTCCTCACGGTTTGCAGATTGTGTGTATGTGTTTGTGCAGATTTTTTTCTTTCTTTTTTCCATATTTATATAGCTTTCTTTTGCTCATGTGAGGTTGGCTTAATTTTTAAGCTAAGTTAACTTTTCATTAATGTAAATAGGACAAAAACAAAACATCACGTGGCTGCTTCTTTTGGGAAAGGGAAGAAGGAAAATGAGATAAATTGGAAATAGGAAAAAAGGAAAATGAAAATTATTAACAAATATGTGTAATTTTTCGAATCATATAAATTATAGCGAATCTCCTCGTAGATTAGTTTTCAAAATTCTATGAAATTTTATCAATTTAACTGGTACCCGTTACAATTATAATTTTTACAAGTTATTGTGGTAATTTCATTATAATTTCGTGCAAATAGGCGTTTTAGTCGAAAATTACAATCGACTATAATTTTAGTGCTATTGTGTAATGTTTAACTATTTTATAGGTTTATGTTTATGATTTTAAGGTTTTGAGCAATTTTGGGTACAATTTCAATTAATGATGCATAAATTAGTTTTAGGGTGTTAGTAAGCGATTTAGGGTTTCGATAAATTCCTAAGGTTTTGTTATTAGTGTTATATTTGATTTATTAAACTTCATATTCTTTTATTATTATTAGCTTTATCGATTTATTGTACAGTTTAGAACACTCGGACTTGAGCTAGGGTTCAACTACTGTTTTTCTTAAGGTTTACAATGCTAGTATTGAAGAAAAATGGGAGAGTTAGGGTTTGCATAGATTTTCGTGATTTAAACTAGGCGACACCAAAGAATAACTTTCCTTTATTGTATATTGACGTATTAGTGGATAATACAGCCGGGAACCATTTTTTCTCGTTCATGGATAGTTTCTCGGAGTATAATCAAATTAAAATGGCAAAAGAAGATAAAATTAAGAAAACTTTCGTTACTACTTGGGGAACATTTTGTTATCGTATGATGCCTTTCGGGTTGAAGAATGCTGGGGCAACTTATCAGTGTGCTATGGTAGCTTTATTTCATAACATGATGTATTAGGAAATCGAAGTTTATGTGGATGATAAGATCACCAAATCTAAGGAGGATGAAAATCATGTAGATATTTTACAAAAGTTATTTAAGTGAATGAGGAAGTTTCAACTAAAGCTGAATTTAGAAAAGTGCATATTTAGAGTAACTTCAGGCAAATTGTTAGGTTTCGTAGTAAGTAGAAAAGGAATCGAAGTAGACCCAGATAAAGTCAAGGCAATCGTAAACATGTTAGCATCAAAAACTGTAAAAGAAGTTTGGGCACTGTTGGGAAGGCTGAATTATATCGCTTGATTTGTATCGTAGTTAATTGATAAATGTAAGCCGTTATTTAAAATTTTGAGGAAAAATGTGGTCATTGAATGGGATGAAGAGTATGAGCAAGCATTTGCTGAAATCGAAGAGTATCTAATGAATCCTCCTGTATTGGTCACTCCTACACCAGGACAGCCCTTGATCCTTTACTTAACAATTCTTCCTGAGTCGATGGGATGCATGCTGGGATAGAAAGACAAAACGGGAAGAAAAGAGCATCTTATATACTATTTAAGCAAGAAATTCATAGAAGGCAAGCAAAAATACTCAGAAGTGGAAAGAATGTATTATGCTTTAATATGGGTAATGCATAGGCTCAAGCAGTACACTCTCTATTACTTAATAGAGTTGTTGATGAAACATGACCCGTTAAGGTATTTAGCAAAAAAGCCAGCGTTGATTGGGAGAATATTGAAGTAGCAGATGCTACTCTTTGAATTTGATATTAAGTACTTAAGTTAAAGGGTAAGCAGTGGCTGATCAATTGGCAAAATACCCATTAGAAGATGGGGACGATGGTTCAGAAGCACAATTTCCTAATGAAAATGTGATGATGGCAAATGAATTGAATGATGAAAAATTAAGGTAGAAGATGTATTTTGATGGAGCAGCCAATGTGTTTGGACGTGCGATAGGAGCAATATTGGTATCACCTAAGGTAACCATTTCCCTATGGCAGCGAGATTAATATTCCCATATACCAACAACATAGCAGAATATGAGGCCTATATTTTGGGGCTCAAAATGGTGCTAGATATGGGAATACAAGAGCTTGAAGTATACAAAGATTCTTCCCTTATAATTCTCTAAATCTTAAGAGAGTATAAAACAAAGGACGAGAAATTTATACCTTATCATGAACATTTAAGAAAGCTAATTGAAAAATTCCAAAAAATCTCATTCACTTACATTCCAAGGATCCAAAATCAATTTGTCAATGCATTGACTGCATTAATGTCAATGGTGAAAGTCATGAATGGGATAGAAATTCAGCTCCTAAAGATTGAGGTGGAAGAAAAATTGGCTTTGTGCCTTATATTTGAAGCGAAGGGAACAAAAGAACCTTAGTGATATCAAAAGGTTAATTCAAATGGGGGAGTTTCTTGAAGATGCTGATTGAAAAGATAGAAAAACTTTAAAAAGGTTGAATACTCATTTCTTATTAAGTAGAGCCACATTATACAACAGATCACCAGATGCAACACTACTAAGGTGTGTGGATGAAGAAGAAACTGAGAAATTAAGGAAGGAAGTACATGAAAGAGTTTGTAGTCCTCATATGAATGGGTATATGTGATACAAGGCAAGCGCACCTATCAATTTTAATATAGTCGGATATGAGTCCGAGTCGATCCCTCAAAGATTTTGAGTATTAATATTAACTTTAGCTTTATTATCTAACCGGAAAATTATGTCGAGTTGAATGTATTAAAAATACTGAAATTAATAAACTGAACTACTTATGAGACTTAATTACGCAAATTAGAAAGCAATAAACTACTAACCACTTCAAGTATGCAATAATGTATTTAGGAATTATTTCCCCTAGTGTTTAACATGTAACCTTTTTAAAATATATTCAATTTAGTTTCTATGATTCTTGACCGGAGGGATTCACAATTAAAGCTAATATCTTTCTCAAGCATATTAACCCTAATTCTAAATTATTTACCGGAATCTCTTCACTTAGCAATATAACTTAGAATCGCATTAATGTATAATGAATTCCCACACAAACAATCAACTTTCCGAAAGAATCATGTATCTTATCTCTAAGTATACATGTAATTCTCTTCAATTATGCTAAGATCTAATTACACATGCAATTTCTCAATCAACATGCATAATATCATATATTGATACTCTAGAATTATCAATCCATATCTAAATGACATAATTGAATCAAGAAAAGATAGAAACTTTCTTAAAATTATAATTCAATCCAAGAATCACATGAAACCCTAGGTTCCATAATCCTAAATACTTGAATTTTAAGCTATCATAATGAATCTAAAAACGAGATTCATCAAAAACATGAAATAAAGCATGAAAACCCCTCTTGATTTGATGAACAATCTCTAATCTTGAAATCGATGTCGTTATCGCTTCTTGATGTTGTTTCTCCTTAAGTCTCTTCTTGTCTCTTGTCTCTCTTTGTTTCTGTAATGTCTCTCTTCCTTTTGAACCCTAAGATCCCCTTTTATATATGTATTTCACGGATTTTATTTTCGTCACCAGACACGCCCTGGGACACGGCCGTGTCTCCAGGTCGTGTAACTTTCTGCACAAAGGCAAAATTTCTGCACAACTTCAAATTTTCATAACTTCTTCGTTTGAACTCGGAATTGAGTGAAACTTGATTCGTTTTCTTCGTTTTCGAGCCTAAAATGTGTTTAAACCCTGAAATCAACATTTTACTCAATTAAGTATCAATTTCTTTAAATAAAACCAAAAATGTACGGGAAATGCTATAAAATCACCATATGAAATATGTTTAAAATTAGAGTTATCAATATGTTAGCTAGAAAGATCGTGAGAATAGGGTATTTTTATATGACAATGGAATCGAATTGTATCAAGTACGTGAGGCACTATCACCTGTGTCAGGTGTATACTAGCAAAATCAACGCTCCTCTTTAAGAATTGCATGTGTTATTAGCTATTTGGCCCTTCTCGATGTGGAGAATTGATGTGATCGATCCAATTTCTCTAACAACTTCAAATAGATAAAGATTCATTTTAGTCACAATCAACTATTTTACCAAGTGGGTAGAAATAGTGTCATATGCTATGGTGACAAAAGGAGTAGTGGTCAGATTCTTGAAAGGAGATATTATTGCAGAATACGGTGCACCCAAGTCTATTATTACAAACAATGGGACGAATTTAAATAATAAGTTGATGGATAAAGTGTGCCACCAATTCAAGATCAATTACAGAAGCTTAACTCCATATTGACCTTAGATGAATGGAGCAGTTGAAGCTGCTAATAAGAATATCGAAAGAATTATTGAGAAGATGGTGATCACTTATAAGGACTACCATGAGATGCTTCCCTTTGCTCTCATGGCCTACAAAACCTCAGTCAAAACATCTATTGGTGCAATACTATATTCATTGGTGTATGAAACTGAAGTAGTACTACTAGTAGAAGTAGAAATACCTTCATTGGCAGAAACTCAACTTGATAAAGTAGAGTGGGTGAAAAAGCGAATGGAGCATTTAAATCTCCTAGATGAAAGGAGGCTTATAACAATATGTCATAGTCAGTGTTACCAATTGCGGATGATTTGAGCTTTTAACAAGAAAGGACACCTAAGGTACTTCAAAGAGGGAGACTTGGTGTTGGAGAAAGTATTGCCAAATGCAAAAGACTCTAGGGGTAAGTTTGCTCCAAATTATGAAGGCCCTTATATGGTGAAAAGGATATTATCTGGAGGCGGATTAGTGTTAACAGAGATGGATGGCCCAAAATTAAGGGGACCAGTGAATTCAGATGCAGTTAAGTTGTATTATTCATGAAAATTGAGTTCAATAAAAATTTTAATTTTTCTTGAATAAGTTTATGGTTAATCTTTCATCGTTTACAAGTAAAGTTGATATCTATGAATATTTTCGAATTTAGACGGTCATTAACCAGCGACCACTTCACCAATAAACCCTTGAGTACCATTTTTTTCTAGCCTCATACACTTAAATACCAAACCCTTACCAATGAATTTGAATCACCAAATAACATGAAATCGAATGTTCTCAATAATTTAATTTTGTTTCTTTCGAAAAAAGATTTATCGTTCAGAAGTCATGAAGAGTGGAAACTAAAATTTGGTGTCGAACAAAGCAAATTCAAAGCATGAGCATGGTTTAGTTACAAGACTCAAAAGTTTGGGATATTTCAGAAAAAGAGAAAAAGAAGGAAAAGAAGAAAAGAGGAAAAAAGAAAGAAGAAGCAATTACAGTCCTTTGGTGAAATTCTACTGATTGAATAAGTGAATATCGAAAATCAATGTAAGCACACCATTTAGTTTCTATCTGAGAAATTCTTCAGTCCTAGGAAAAATAATCTTAAAAGTCTTTGGAAAGAGATATTTAGAAGAATTAAACTAGTTTTTGAAACAAATTTTGAAGAGATCTATCCTCTTCAGATCAAAACCAATCTCGAAGAGATCTATCTTCTTCGGATTAACCAAAACAAATCTTGAAGAGATCTATCCTCTTTAGATCAACCAAAGCCAATCTCGAAGAGATCCATCATCTTCGAATTAGCAAAAAATAAGTCGAATCTCAAAGAGATCTATCCTCTTCCGATTAACCAAAACAAATCTCAAAGAGATCTATTCTCTTTAGATCAACCAAAACCAATTTTAAAGAGATCTATCCTCTTCGAATTAGCCATAACTAAGTTTATCTCCAAGAGATCTATCCTCTTCGGATAAACCAAAACCAGTCTTAAAGAAATCTATCCTCTTCAGATTAACCAAGTCAAATCTCGAAGAGATCCATCCTCTTCAGATTAACCAAAATGAATCTTGAAAAGATCTATTCTCTTCAGATTAGTTATTAAAGTCAAAATGAATCTCGAAAAAATCTATCCTCTTTAGGTCACCAAAATGAAATTAGTTTTTGAAGAGATCTATCCTCTTCGGATCAACTAAAACAAATCTCGAAGAGATTTATCCTCTTCGGATTAACCAAAACAAATTTCGAAGAGATATATCCTCTTCGGATTAAACCAAAAGGAATCTTGAAGAGATCTATCCTCTTCAGATTAAACCAAAAGGAATCTTGAAGAGATTTATCATCTTTAGATTATCCAAGTCGGGTCTGGTAAAAATGAGTATCTCTTTGTCTTTGTAACAAAGTTCTAATCGAACTTCACTATAAAGAGGGGTAGCTGTACACACCTTATTTTTGTAAATTTTTTTTTTATTTTTTGTTAATTAAGCCAGGTTAATAAATAAAAAAAATAAAACGAAAATTAAAAGAAAAATGAAAAATGAAAAAAAAAAAACAAGAAAATTAAGTCAAGTCATAGCAAGTTGAGTCATATTAAATTAAATTAAGTTGGGTTGTTGGATCAGGTGACGGGATGGACTTAATTAACTTTAAGCCAGACAAATATAAAATAAAAATTCATCTAATTTAGGGGCTCAATTTAGATTAGGGAATTATTGGGCTAAATTATAGTAGATTGGATTGGATTAGATTGGGCTTTGAAAAGATAAAGAAAGCCTAAAATAAATTAGGGTTTCTAGAAGTTAGGATAAATTCTTGACAAATAGTGATTGTATCTTACGTATCTTCAATACGAAAGATTCGATTTTGAACTTATAAATAGCATGTCAATGAGGAAGTTAGGGAGGTTTTATTATTTTTCAAAAACTACACACAACTACGTAAACACCACCGTTGAACAACTATTGTAAACCACCACCATAACCATTGTACACCATCGCCCACAGTATTGCCTACTAATGCCTACAGCATCGTTTACTATCAACCAACTCTTGCCTGTGTTGCCTACAGCACTACCCCCTTTCGCCTATACTGCCTAGATGCTCACCTACGCTTGCTCGCACATGCCCCATTGCTTGCCAGTGTACGCCTAGTCACGATCCAGACGTCCTTCACCGATGCATTAATCATAACGCCCATGATAAGTGAAAACAGAAGCCGACACACCCTTGATCACGCTCGTGATAAGTGCAAACAGTAACTAACATACCTTGATCAGACTCGTGACCATCCAAAAATAGTGTTTGACGTATAACTTGATTCATAAGTAAAATTTCTTATTTTGTTAATTTTATTTTATTAATTAATTTAATTATTTTTACTAACTTATTTATTTTTTCAGTATAGGTTTTTATTGTTTTCGTATTGCGTGTTTTTTTTAGATAATCTCAATTTTTAATAAATTTAGCTCAATTACATTTTTAGCAAGATTGTGTTTTTTTGGAAAATAAACGTATCTCGATCATATCTTATCGTTAAGATTTAGGAATGATACTTTTTGACACATAGTGGTTTTGAAAAATAAAAAAAGATCTAAACTGAGCTTTTTAAAAAAAAATAAAAAAGTTAATTAGGGTTTTTTTATTTAATTTAGAAAAATTAGATTTCTTAAGTTTTTTTCCTTAAAATAATAAATTAATAAAAAATGTAAATTTAGCTCGGTTTTCGAAATAAAAATGACCCACTCACTAAAATTTTATAAAAAAGTTGGTTTGATCTTGAGTAATAGGTACGTATGTACTTTTAGGGTAACCATCTAAGAAAATAAAAATCTTTTTTTCCCTTTTTCTTAAAAAAAATTCGTAATAAAAATCATTTTTAGGTACATTTTGTGAATTTAGGTATATTTTTAATATTTTTATAAAAATTACAAAAATAAAGCCCATCAATTTTTTTTAAATTTTGACATGGTGGCTTAGTCTTAATAGATTAGCCCTTGAATCTGGTTTTTTAGTTCAATTTTCTAAAAATTAATTTTTTAAAATATCCGTAGACTAACAGTTAAATTAGGGGTTTTCCATCAAAAAACCCTAATTTTATTTTTTATTAGTTGAACTAGTTGGTGACTCCATATATATATATTAAAAAATTATTTTTTCCTTAATTTAATGTCAAGTAATTTATATTAAACGGGTTGGGATTTATATAAGTTAAATTAAGGAAATCAAAATATGGCTTAACACTAAGGTATTGAGGAGGATCTAACATTGATACTTATATGTATTATATATATTGTGTACTGAAGTCACAAGTTACTATAAGTTTCGGAATACCAAAACTGTAAGCCTTAAATATAAGCCAAGTAATTGTAGAATCAAACTTAGTATATAAAGTTTAGAGCAATCGACTAAAAGATCCGATTGAGCCTAAATTATAAAATAAAGCTAGAAATTTTAATAAAAGCGACCCTATAAGTTTGAATTTAAAAGAATAAGTAATAAAATAAGAGAATATAAAAATTTCAAATTTTAAGCATATTAATTATTATTTATTGAAAATGCGTATAATGTATTTCGATAACTAACGAATTGCTAAAAATGAATTATATGTATACTAAAAATTATAGAATGACCTAAATAATATTTGGAGTATTTACTTATACTCCATATGTATTTTCGTGTAGGTAGAAATACGTGAAATTACTTAAATTGCCTGAAATTTATTAGAAAATTGCTAAATAATTGAAGAAAATTATAAAAAAAATCAAAGAAAAATAAGAGAGATAGGGAATGATCTAGATTAAGTCGGGGCAACTAGGGGAAAGAAAAGAAAATGTTAACCAATCAAAATCAAACACTTAAAAGGCAAAAAATGGAAGAGGATAAGCCAAAATCCTATCTAATTAATACACTAAAATTACTTTACAAATCTATAAATAGCAAGAAAATTCCAGGAGCTCATTTGGTTTGTTAGGAGTTGAAAAAAAATTGAGAGAACTAAAAATTGAGAGGAAAAACAAGGGTTTCAAAAATTTACACAAAACCGTACATTTAGAGCATTTAAGTTAAACCCATGGATCACCACCACCTGAGATCGAACCACCATCACCACCTTACTCCAAATCATGCGCCTAGACTAGCCGACCACCCCTAAGTTGTCATTGGTGGCCAGAAGCTCAAGAGTCAGGTGAGTATAATTTTTCAACTGATTTTACAAAATTTAGTAAAATTATTAATTTTATCCAAAAAATTATGAATTTTGTTATTCTAATGTTTTATTATATTTAGATTTAAGGAAAAATAGTGATTAAGTTTGATCATATCTGTAAATATAGAATGCTTAAGAAATTGAACAAAACTAAGTATGTTTAGAATTATAAATAAATAGGCTTAAGAGTGTAGTTTAGAACTCAAAATTTTTTTGTGGACTACTAGGATAATATAGAACAGTGCTATGAAGCTATTTTTCTAAAATTAATTTTTGAAAAATTTAAGTAAATTTTTAACCTTAAAATGATGAGAAAGATGAGTAATTTTGGATTAATTAAGTAATTAAATGATTAATTATTGATTTAGAGGATAATCAGATGTTTAAGAATGTTAATCTTTAATGTGGAAACATAATCCTAGCATTTGGTGTGTTACTTACAATTAATATGGAAATTATGCAGTAAATGTGAGTAATTTAGTAATATGTGAAGTTGGAATTTTAATAAATATAAAATAATATGTTAAATTGGATGATATAATAACAATATCAGTATATATTAAATTTGGCACAAAAATTAATTTTAGATAATTATACGAAAAATGTAAAATTTTCTTACATTAGGAATAAATCCGGTACACTAATTAAGATTAGAGTGTACTAAGAGGGTCAGAATACTGAATTAAGATTAAGCATGAAATTAGGATATTTAAGATTGATGTGATTAATTTCATATTAGGATTCGAAACGTATTTTAGGATTACTTATAGTTGAAATTGAATTAGAGTCTGAACCGGAATCGGATTCAAAAAACCAGACCCTAAGTTGACGTAGAATGGATCATTAGTAAATAATAGGTATATAAGGAGAATTAAGTTAAATCATAACTTAGAATATGTATAATTAAAGTAAAAATACTAAAAAGCGTATTTATATTATAGGATATCTGGAGACAAGATAACTTACAACCGATTAAGTGAGCAATTGAAGATTTCAGATAAGTTAGGTTTAATACTTTACTGTATTTGGAGTACTATTTTAGAGTACTCGAAGACTTAAGTTTGTGTATGATTGTGAGTGTAAGTAGTCTTATGTATGTGTTTGTGTATATGATTTCGTGCTGAAATATGCGTTATGTTTGATGACTGTTGTGAATGGAGTGGTGTAGAATTGTTTGGTCACCCTAAATCGAATTTAATCTTAATTGACCTAAATACTCTAAAATGACATGCATTGCAACTCTGTAGGAGATCATTAGGATTCTCGAACTAAATACCAATACCTTCGAAAAAGATAGCGCTGGATAGCAAATTGGTCTTTTCCTCATCCTTAGCCGAATTAAGTGATAGGAGAAGAGATTGCGGTGAGGATGAGGGCATTGGTTTGAAGGATAGTCTTAAGAGGAGCAATGTCTCCATTGCATAAACCTGGGTATGATTGTGAGCTGTTGCATAACATGAAAACTCCTTAACTCGGATTAGAGCGAGTGAAAGTACTTTGATTTCATAACGGACTAGACTACGTTGTGTGATGACACTTATTTGTTGCACTTTATGAAAATAATTGCTTGATGACCCTGATTATGGTTGTATACATTCATGAGTCTTCAATTCAACTTACTGAGTTGTAGACACTCATACCTGCATAGATTCTTTTGTAGGTCTTAACTTTTGATTATTCTGACAATTATGCCGCATTATAACTATCCGAAAGTTAGTTCTCTTTTAAAGCTTTGGGGAGTGAGGATTAATCGGTTAACGATTAATTTTTTGTTTAAGGTCATGTTAGTTCTTTAGGATGAAAAACTGATATATGATATGTAAATTAGCTAGCTATTATGTTATGATGTAAAATCTCTTGGAAATTTTATGGTAATGTACATGTAATTATATATATTGACTTAAGGTTTTAATCATTTATGTAAATTTTAGCTAAATTCTTAAATGAACTGTTTATTTCAAAGTGAGGAGTTGTCGACGTCTTGTGTAGATTGTATCTATAATAGGCACTGTGAGGTTAGTTCTTATTATAGGTTGGTTTATACGGCTCGATTGTTACAACTCTGCGACTTCGAGGCATAACAGGAACTATGCTGCTTGTCGAACCTAAATAAAGATAATAAATTGTAGTTGTTGCATTTAGTTTTAATGTTTTAGACAATGTGTGTGTGCGCTTGTGCATTGCTATGTGATTATGCACTTATGTTTGATACCTTATATTGAGCTTTACTCATTAGCTAGGGTTTTATTATTTTTAGATGTAGGCATGGGTTTTAATGACTATGAGGAGTTTTATATTGGGTATGACATTTATGGTGATTCTGCATATTATTACGATTATTACTTTGATTATGGAGATGGGTCAATATAGTTTTTGTAGGATTGAAACTTGAAAATTTATTTGGTTATGTGAATAGACATAGTTGTCTACTTTTATTTATACTCTTAGGTCATGAGATGACTTATCTAGTTGTGCCTTTGGTTGTATGTCGTTTATTGAGTTTGAAGGCTATAAGATGTTATATTTGGTTATCTTGACATATTGAGATACTTGTTATTGAGTTATGTTAGAATTATTACCTTTGAATAAAGAAAGTCAGAATTTGATCTTGTTGTATAGTGGATGTATTTAAGACATCTTTGAAACGGTGCATAAGAGTTAATGCAGGTGATTATTAATGTATGTAGAGATATGAATAGATGGATATTAGATGCTTGACATGTTAGTAGATTACAGGAACATGTGATAGGCTATAATTTCCTAGATTTTGAGGTGTTACACTTATACTCTTTACTTACATCCAATTGATTTAAGTACTAGAGTAACCACGTTATATAATACTCCGATAGAGTTGCCACTGGACAGGTTATTATAGGGCTTCCGACCCGCCTGACCCACTAAAAATCCTATAGGATTTGACCTTATAGGACTTTAAGTTTTCAAACCTTCTGAAAGTAGTTCTCAAATCTTATAGGGTTTTAGGTCAAGTTTTGGGAATTAAAAAAAAACTCAACAAAAAACTCGAATCCAATTAAAAATAATAATATGATATTAGTAATTTAGTATTAGTTGTAAATGATAAAATATAATAATTAATAAGAATATTTTGTTTCTTTTATACTTTATTTTTCAAGAAAATTTTAGCTTTAGCTTTATCTCTTTCTCTTTCTTATATTTTTTGTGACTCTCTTCTCTCACCTTTGCTCTCTTTCTTAGTCAATTAGTCACATTTCTCAATTTTCATTTATCTCTTTTTCATTAATTGTATGTTTATTCAAAATAAAAAGAAGTTGGTTTAGCCTTAAATAATTATACATCATTTGTTTTATTATTTAAAACAATTTATATATTGTTTGCTTTAATTTTTTGTGTACACTCACAAATCAATTTTTTTAGTACTAAATGTTAAGTTAAATTTTTAATGAGTTTCACAAAACCCTATAGGAGTAGGTTTTAAAAATAGAGTAAAAATTTTATAGGATTTTGGAAAGTCTTATAACCGATTTTGCAAAACTCTTTTCAAACTCAATTGGGTGGCATCTCAACACCTCAACGGCAGTATTGCAGGCTCCTTCTAAAACATGAAGCTCAATTCCTTATAAATCTCTATCAGCTAAATCTCGGAGATGATAGGTATCATCTCTTTTTCTTATTGAAAAATGATTAATAACGCTAATTATTAATACAAACTTAGCATCACAAAGTATGTGTACATGACTTTTTCTTCAACTTTTGTGCCTTCGTAGTTCACATGTTGGTGATTGAAGTTTTGAGCTCACTCAAGATGAAGTCTTGTGTCTTATTTTAATTCTTGTGATGT